>CM057340.1:808693597-809343630 GCA_030015575.1 Agapanthus africanus | reverse complement strand
AATTTGCACCCCGGTTGACTAAGTCAAAGTCAAGATCAACCCTAAGCCAGGTGGGCCGAAGCCTAGATCAAACGGGCCCATGCCCAAGTCGAGCCCGCGGCCAGCCTCCCCATGCCAACATAAAAATCATGTAACAAATAATTTTGATGTAATTTTTTGTGCAAGAATGTAAGCAAAATGGGCATAAAGCTAAATTTTTGTAAAAGCCCATGGCTTATGTGCAAAAGAAAAGAGCACATGAAGCACGGGATGGGCAAAATGCCATTTTGTAAACCCCAATGGGCTATATGTTAATGTGTAAGCCTATATAAGGCAACATGATGAAAATATCTAGAGATATTTTTCTCTCTCTAAACCTTCTTCTTTCTTCTGAATTAAATCAAGAGTTTTACTCTTCCTTTTCCAAAACTAAATAGTTTTCACCACAAAACTCACAAAGGGGAGCTCAGATCTTCCATTAGATCTCAAAAAGGGGAGATTTTTAAAATCTCACCCCTCTTGTTCTCCAAGATCCGGCCAACAAAGAGAGGGAGGAAGGAGACACATCTCCGAAAATCCCACTTTGGAAAAGATCCAAGGCTCAAGAGAAGATCCCATACTTAAGAGAGAAGAACCTCTGAAGATTTTAGGGAGTTCAACTCCAAGCCCCAAATTCTCAAAGGAGTTTAACTCCTAATCCAGATCTCTTAAAGTTTAACTCCACTCAAAATCCTCCTTTTGGAGTTTAACTCCTATTTCTGGAAGTAAAAAAACCCTTCCTTTCGCTAGCGCCCGATCGCCCAAAGAGCCCGAGCGTCCGAGCGCCCACGTGCCGGGCACGTGAGGTGCTAGCGTCCGAGCGCCCAAAGCGCTAGCGCCCTAGCGCCCATGTGCCGGGCACGTGAGGCTCTGGCGCTCACGTGTCCTTTGAACGCCATTTTCCCCTCATTTTACATGTACTTCACACTGAAAATACCTCCCCCGTTAGAAAAAAAATTTTAACGGGACGCTGCCCCGCACCCCATAAGGGGGCTGCTAGCCCCATTGACCCCCATCCCTCTATCCAGATAGCGGGATCCCCGTAAAAACTCTGCAGAGCCCCCGATATATTCAAAACCCCTTCAAAACACAACACTGCACATTGAGTTCGCATGACCTGTTTGACCCGTCAATCAGAGGTTCTCTCGCTCCAAAGGCGATGGGTAATTAACGGCAGCTTAGTTCGCGGCTGCCGGAGATTCGGATCCCCACAATCAATAAACCCCAGCCTACCCTAAGCAGGGGGAATCTGTAATGCGCCTGACAAGCGCGCGCGTATTCCCATCTCAATGGGGTGACGAAAAACACCCTACAAATTCTGGCACGTCCGGTAGGACCTTTCTTTCCTCCCATATTTCGGGTTAAGCATTCATACGAACTCAATTAATATGCATATCAATTGCCTGTACTGAAATCATGTTTTTTTTGTGCAGGGATAACGTTTTCCAATTGCCATCTTCGAATGCAAGTCGGTATTTGAACGACTTTCCTTGGCCCCAGCTTGGGGCAAGGCTATCGACACTGACAAAGTAATAAGGCATCTCGGGCAAGCTCCAGCGGTGCCCCTGACAACTGCTCAATCGGGTATCTTCTCTAAGCTCCCCGTCGTTAAACTGGAAACAGATGACCTCTAAGTCGTTAAACTAGAACCGATGACCACTAAGTCGTTAAACTGGAAACAGATGACCTCTAAGTCGTTAAACTTGAAACAGTAGACCTCTAAATCTTTAAACTGGAAACAGATGACCTCTAAGTTGTTAAACTGGAAACAGTAGACCTCTAAGTCTTTAAACTGGAAACAGATGACCTCTAAGTCGTTAAACTGGAAACAGATGACCTCTAAGTCGTTAAACTGGAAAAAATAGACCTCTAAGTCTTTAAACTGGAAACAGATGACCACTAAATCGTTAAACTGGAAAAAGATGACCTCTAAGTTGTTAAAATGGAAACAGTAGACCTCTAAGTCTTTAAACTGGAAATAGCTGACCACCACGTCGTTAAACTGGGAGCGATCGACTAACACGTCGTTAAAATGGGGACAATCGACCACCACGTCGTAAAACTGGGAAACAATCGACCACCACGTCGTTAAACTGGGGACAATCGACCACCACGTTATTAAACTGGGGAACAATTGACTACCACGTCGCTAAACTGGGAACATTCAACCACCACGTCGTTAAACAGGGGAACAATCGACCTCTAAGTCGTTAAACTGGGGATGTAAAAATGTGTAAATAAAACAAAAATAAATAAATAAATAAAAATCCGAAATGATGGGGCAACTCGCAATAAAAATCAGCGAGTAAAATAAAAATGAAAATAAAGCTGAAATGATGGGGCAACCGCGAATAAATAGCTGAAATGATGGGGCAATCGCGACCTTCGCGATAAGAAAAGCTGAAATGATAGAGCAATAGCGGTAAAAAAAAACGGCGAATGATGAGTCGCTCCTGGTACTATATTCCAGTGCAGCGATACAGACGCCAACCAAAACTCAAATCCCGGAATATCCCAATGGCGAATGATGAGTCGCTCCTGGTACCATATTCCAGTGCAGCGATGCAGACGCCGTCCAAAACTCAAATTCCCAAAATGGAGAATGATGAGTCGCTCCTAGTACCATATTTCAGTGCAGCGATGCAGACGCAAACCAAAATCCAATTTCCTAAAATTCACCCGGCCCTACGGTTAGTCCCCAAATTGACTACCGTATACAATCCAGGGGCTCAAATAATTCTCATCATACCCATATCCCACTGCAATCACCTGTCCAGCGGCCGGTCTCCGCCCTCGGAATTATGCTCCATTTGGGAAGACCCACTCATGTGCCCTCATGATGCATGAGGAGAACAAAACTTACGGGATCCTCATGACCCGTAAGAAAACACCTTCGTGGGATCCTTACGACTCACAAAGGAAAAACACACTTGGTAGTCCCCACGACTTCTAAAGAGAAAGTACACTTACGAGATCCTTACGACTCGTAGGGAGAAAATGCTTTTATGGGACCCTTACGACCCATAAAATTGAAAAGCCTTAGGTAATAGGGATTTAAACTTGTCTCCTAAGCCATCGCATCCCAATAGGCAATGGCGAATGATGAGTCGCTCCTGGTACCATATTGTGGTGCAGCGATGCAGACGCCGGCCAGAATCCAAATCCCCAAGTAGCGAATGATGAGTCGCTCCTGGTACCATATTCCAGTGCAGCGATGCAGACGCCAACCAAATTCCAAATCCCATACCCCAACGGCGAATGATGAGTCACTCCTGGTACCATATTCCAGTGCAGCGATGCAGACACTAACATAGTCCAGAAATTTTTCCGGCCCTACGGTCTGGATCATACATCCTGAAAAACCGTATACAATCCACGAGCGTAAAATGATCCCAATCTCTCCCAAGTCTTACCGGCGAGACCACATTCAAATTCCCACCGACGATGAAGATTCAAAAAAAATAAAGGGTATGTCCACAAGCAAAATGGGCAAGGATGAAAACCCGAAAAGGCTCCGTGAGTAAAAACAGCAGGACTGCCGGCGAGTTTGTGAAAACCCGAAAAGGCGCAAACTCGTAAAAAAGAGATGAAATGCACTCGCAAAGTCCTCTCGACTTTATGAGGAGAAAATTCCCGCGTGAGATCCTTACGATTCACAAAGGAGCAACACACTTAGGAGCCCCACGACTCCTAACGAGAAAATATACCTACGAGATCCTTTTGATTCGTAGGGAGAAAATGCTTTTATGGGACCCTTACGGCCCATAAAATTGAAAATCCTTAGGTGATAGGGATTTAAACATGTCTCCTAAGCCACCAATTCCCAAATCCTCCCGGGGCAAATGATGAGTTGCTCATGGCATTATTCCAGTGCAGTAATGCTGATGCCAAACAAAAACCAAAATCCCCAAATCCTCTCATGACAGATGATGATTCGCTCCTGGTACAATATTCCAGTATAGCGATGCCGATGTCAACACAAGTCAAACCAAAACCAAAATCCTAAGTCCTCACAGGGCAAATGATGAATTGCTCCTTGTATTATTCCAGTGCAGCAATACTGATGATAAACAAATTCCAAATTCCTCTCAAATTCAAAAGTCCCGCCGAACAAGGCAAAAATCAAAAAAATCAAACCAACCAATACCAACAAGCTCTGCGCCGGAATCATGCTTCGTCTCAGAGTGTACCCCGTGTCGAAATCAAGCTTCGCCTCGGTGTATCTGCCTTCCCTGTCGAAATTATGCTTCGGTTCAGAATCAACCAGCGACCTCCTCGTCGGAATTAAGCTCCGCCTCGGAATCAAGTCGACCAAGAAGCTCTGCGCCGGAATCATGCTTCGTCTCAGAGTGTACCCCTTTCGAAATCAAGCTTCGCCTCGGTGTATCTGCCTTCCCTGTCGGAATTATGCTTCGGCTCGGAATCAACCAACGACCTCCTCGTCGGAATTAAGCTCCGCCTTGGAATCAAGTCGACCAACAAGCTCTGCGCCGGAATCATGCTTCGTCTCAGAGTATACCCCGCGTCGAAATCAAGCTTCGCCTCAGTGTATCTGCCTTCCCTGTCAGAATTATGCTTCGGCTCAGAATCAACCAGCGACCTCCTCTTTGGAATTAAGCTCCGCCTCGGAGTCAATTCGACCAACAAGCTCTGCGTCGGAATCATGCTTCGTCTCAGAGTGTACCCCGTATCAAAATTAAGCTTACCCTCGGTGTCTCTGCCTTCTATGTCGGAATTATGCTTCGGCTCGGAATCAACCATCGACCTCCTCGTCGGAATTATGCTCAGCCTCGGAATCAAGTCAACCAGCAAGCTCTGCGTCGAAATCATGTTTCGTCTCAGAATGTACCCCGTGTCGAAATCAAGCTTCGCCTTGGAGTATCTGCTTTCCCTATCGGAATTATGCTTTGCCTGAGAATCAACCTCTGCATCGAAATTATGCTTCGGTCAGAATGTCTGCCGCCCGTCGGAATTATGCTCCGATCCCTTTGGAACCATGCTCTGCTCATCAGGATCATGCTCCGATCCCTGGAATCATGCCTCTACACCCCGGAATTATGCTCCGATCCTCGGAATTATGCTCCGACCCTTCGGAATTATGCTCTGACACTCGAAATTATGCTCTGACTCTTCGGAATGATACCCCGACCCTGGAATTATGCTCCGCAAATCGGAATGATGCTCGATCCCCGGGAATCATGCTCCCCGAGGGATGCTCCGCCCCGGAATGATGTCCCCCCTCGAAGTCCAGCTTCAAGATCCATCAATTTCATCCACACAAATCATATGCGCGGTGTGCATTTATTGATGGGGAACACTTTGTTGGGGTCAAAATTTGCATCTCGGTTGACCAAGTCAAAGTCAAGGTCAACCCCAAGCCAGGTGGGCCGAAGCCCAGGTAATGTAGGTCCATGCCCAAGTCGAGCCCGCGGCCAGCCTCCCCATGCCAACATAAAAATCATGTAACAAATAATTTTGATGTAATCTTTTGTGCATGAATGTAAGCAAAATGGGCATAAAGCCCAATTTTTGTAAAACCCCATGGCTTATGTGCAAAAGAAAAGAGCACATGAGGCATGGGATGGACAAAATGCCATTTTGTAAAGCCCAAGGGGCTATATGTAAATGTGTAAGTCTATATAAAGCAACATAATGAAAATATCTAGAGATCTTTTTCTCTCTCTAAAAAAAATCAAGATTTGTGCCTCCTTCTCCTTCCTCAAGGTTCTAAACCTTCTTCTTTCTTCTGAATTAAATCAAGAGTTTTACTTTTCCTTTTCCAAAACTAAATAGTTTTTCACCACAAAACCCAGTGTTCCCGCCAAAAGTTTTGCTCAAAACTTGCTCCCTTATAAAATAATAAAAATAAAATAAAAAAATAAAGGGAAAACTCCACATGCAAAGAATGTAACAACTGTCTCAGCGCAAGCACTAAGAGTCAAAGACTCTAAGGCAGCGCCTCACATGCAAAGCACGAGAGCACCCAGTGCCAAGAGTCAAAAACTCTGAGGCAGCGCCTTACGTGCAAAGCACGAGAGCGCTAGCAGTGCCAGCGCTAAAAGTCAAAGACTCTGAGACAGCGCCTCACGTGCAAAGCACGCCAAGAGCGCTAAGCGCTAAGAGTCAAAAACTCTGAGGCAGCGCCTCACGTGCAAAGCACGAGGCACCAGAACTAAAAGTTCTTTACCGTTGGATCAAAGATCTAACGGAGATGATTAAAAATCACCAAAGTAAAGAATTAAATTCTGTTGAGGGAATTTTCCTCAAAATCTTTCCAAACAGGAAAGATTGTGCTCTGTAAATCAGAGCACCGTTGGATCAAAAATCCAATGGTGATTAAAAACTCCCAAGATACAGAATAAGTTCTGTATGGAAAAATATTTTCCCAATTTTGTTAAAAACAAGAAGATTGTCTTCTGTAAAACAGAAGCCCTAGAATCAAAGATCCAATGGTGGAAAAATATCCCTAAATCAATTAGAGAAAATATCTCCTTAACTGATTCAACAAATCAGCCTCCACTATATAAAGGCCCCAAAACTTCAAGTCTGAGATGGAAGAAACTCCCCATAAGTTTCATACAGAGGAATCCCTCCACAAATTTTGAGAAATTTCAAAGAGAAGAGAAAGCTCTCGGAAGAAGAATTTCTTCAAGGTAAATAAAACAGAGAGATCGAAGCATCTTATCAAAAAAGAAGAAGAACTTAGTTCTTTTTCTAGATCATAGATCTATAAGACAGAGGTCTTTCACAAAAGAGATCATAGCATCTCATCATAAAAAGGGGGGAGAAGAACTTAGTTCTCTTTAGATCACAGATCTATAAGATAAATACAAAGTCTTTCACAAAAAACATAAGAGATTGTAACATCTCCTTTTAAAATAAGAACCTTGTTCTTAGAGCCACGAGACAAAGTCTCTTATAAACGAGAACTTAATTCTCAGAGCACAAAATTGATCAAGAGCGCTCTGCACTCATTGGCTGACGCTCAGCGCCAAGCGCGCCACATGCCCCTCAAGTGTGCGCTATTTCATAAGGAGTGCTCTGCACTCATAGGCTGGCGTTCAGCGCCAAGCACACCACATGCTCCTCACGTGGGCGCTATTTAATAAAGAGCGCTCTGCACTCATTGGCTGGCACTCAGCGCCAAACGCGCCATGTGCTCCTCACGTATGCGCTATTTCATAAGAAGCGCTTTGCACTCATTGACTGGTGCTTAGCGCCAAGCGCGCCACATGCTCCTCACGTGGGCGCTGAGGGAACACAAAGTGTTCTATAAAGCCCCAAAGCCATAAAGAGTGCTCAACACTCAAATTAATGCTCAGTATTATTGAACAAAAAAGAGGCTAAGCCCAAATAAACTTTCAACGGAGTTGGCTGAGCCAAAGTTGGCCACAAGTCCCAAGCTCAGACCAACCGAGCCCATGCGCTCATAATTTCCCTAATTGGTCTTAGTCCCAAACCTGACTACAGAACTCCCAACCAACATCGGTTAAAGGGTACATCTCTTTATTCCTCTAATATGTGTCGTTGTAATTCTTCAACGTCTTCAGAGAGGTAGCAGGTCCCGATAACCAGACAAACTCATGGACTATGATGTTCTTAAACTTTATGGACTGTGAGGTCCTTAATGTCATAGACTATTATGTCTTTAAACTTTACAGACTATGATGGCTTTAAACTTTCACGAACTATGATGGACCGCGATGTCCCTAAACTAAAACGATAGAGTCCAAAGGCTCTTTTGTTGGATCTAAATGATCCTAAAATCCTATTGAGTAGATCTCAGTCTAAAATTACACTAACGTATCCTTAACAAACTTTTAAGTTGATCTTAATCTCAACGAGATTAACAATCCTTAAACCCAAACCAAACCCAAATCTAAGAAAATACGGATTTGGACTAATCCACGCCCTACGGGCGACAACGTAAATTAGTCTCCGTATACAATCCACGGGCAACCAAAATTAAAACAAGCACACACGACACGAAGTGACCATCTAGAGAAGGAGAATGTGATTACCGCGATGCGGTAGTGATTGATATGAATTCTCGGTGTGTCGGTAGAAAATGTATAGAAATCACAACCAAAAATATTTTGACCGCAATCAATAATGGTGTCGGATGTAGCGCGTTAGCGAGTGCAGATCGTCCACAGGAAAAGTGAGATCCGTTCGAATTTGAATTTAGATGAATTGAAAATTAAAGAAAAGAGAAAATACAATTCAATTCAAGATTTATAAAATTGAAGTTCAAGAATTATCTAGATCTAAATCTAAAATCAAGAAGACATTTAAAAATCAAGAATTAAGAATTGATGATATCCAATCCAAATAATCAAGAGTCGAAGTGAGGCTCGTAGGAATCGATCGAATCTATAGACGTGATGAAATCTATTGATTACGTTTTCTTGTCCATTAATGATTTGATACTAGATCGATGACGATTAATCGAGATTTAAGGATCTTTCGAAGAAACTAGGGTTTCTTCATCTCATCCTTTGTCCTTTCGATGAATCTCATTCAAATTCTAGCCTCTAGTAAATTCAAGAATCGATCGTGGATCACTAATTAAGAGTGAACACAATCAAGAAAGTATCGCTCGAAACTAGGTTGCCGATTCTTCAATTTACAAGAGTTTACAAAACTTATAGGAATTAAGTATCGTTTCAAGATTTGTAACATCATCTATTGATTCTCTCGACTCCTTCATGAGCGGAGTTTTACTCGAACATCATAACACGAAACACAATCAAGAATTGATATCGAATCATGATGCAAGAATATAAAGAAAGCAAGATATAGAAATTTCACCTTTATTTATCAACAATTTTGTTACAATTCTCTCAAGATCTACAATGAGGAAAGAACTCGATCGTTCATTTCGGCTTCGCTCGTCTCTTTGAGTCACGGATCTCCTTGGATCACTTGCTCCGATGAAGTCCGGCGTCGCTTTCTAAAGGATCGACGGCTTCAAGCTTGATTTGGTACTCGGAGTTCTTAATTTTTGGCTTTGGATTTGAATTAGGGTTAGGGTTACAAGTTGTGTAACTCAACTTGTGTTAGGAATTAATGAGTGGTTAATGAACAACCTAATTATTGAACAACCTTAGAAGTGAAGCCCTAGGGTTCCTTTTTGTCACGACCCGAAAGTACGGAATGTGACCGGCACTTGGATTACGAAGCTTCTAGAGGCGCAACGTAACCTAAGTATACCGAAGCCCAGAAATCTAAACCATAAAAGAAGAAGAAGAAGGAAAACATGTAGAAAACAAGTGTAAAAAAACAAGATCAAATTTTCTCAAAAATTTCGGCAGAGTCTCCTTTGTAAAAACTGGCCCCAAACGGGTACAAACAAGTATAAATACATATAAACAATAAAAGGCATCCCCAAACGGGAGCAAGCTCTGCGCCAATAGGCGGAAACAACCACACCAATGCACAATAGTATACAACGCCAAAGGGCGAGGCTCAAAACTTAAAAGAAAACAAATCCGCCAGATACCATAATAATACAAGCGCGACTCTAAGGTCAAAATAAACAACTGATCCAGTATATTATCAAGTAATACAAGTTTGGTTGATGGAGTTTTCTAGATACAAATGAAATAATAAAAGTACAATGGCAGTCCAGATCCAAGTGAACCAACCTACCGTGCAAATCACCCTGAATGAAAAGATGTGCCAGCAAGCTGCCGAGAAAATCTATACATCGAACCTGTAATAAAATTTGGCACAACGGGGGTGAGTTGCCAACTCATGAGTAGAAGATATCTGCGAAAATAAATCGAATGCACGACGCTGTCCTAGGTCATAATAATATATTAATATACTACTAGTCATCAAGTAAAGGCAGAATAATAAGCTACGTGTAAGTGCAAATGCTCCGTGCTCGTGTCAGTGCCTCATATAGTACTATGTCATGTGAATGAGTATGCATACACCATGAATGTAAAATAACCAATCCTGAAATCTAGATATATCTGTATAAGAAATCTTTAGCTTTTATCATGGTAAAACGCGTATAGAAATCGGAAATATCAACGATGAAATCCATGGAAATCCGTGTCAAGTATCGACAGGAAACATGTAAATCTTAAGTCTCAATACCTCATAATCTCAATGTCTCATAGTCTCAATATCTCGGGCTCCGTCAGTCCGGATCGGCCCATATCATCAAATCTCACAACAACGGTCGGTATCCTCCGGATATCCGCCGCGCCAGACATCACCGGTAGGTAGTCCTCCTCTGCCAGGCTCATCGTCTACAACTCGATCTTCTTGCCCCGGGGTACCATACCGGGCCCACCATGTACCCGAGACGGTTCGTCCACTCCTCGAATCGGGTCTCGAAATCCAACAGAAAACATGAAATCTCATGGTGGACGACACATACATCACGAGAAAACCGCATCTTATGTTTTAAAAGGAGAGGAGGAGAGAGAGAGAGAAGGTTTTATATATTCTTGCGGTTTTCCCCCAAAATCCAGAAATCTCATAGAAATCCAAAATCCCAAAATCATGAGTAAGTATATGATAAGTGTCGGCATATGCCCCATAATACTGCATGATAACATGAAAATATGAATACATGAAATGTCTAAATAATAAATGCCATGTCTATACTAACACCAGAGAGTAATTAGAATATTATATCGATCTAGCTGTTAGCTGATTCTATCAATAAAAGATAATATGTTCTAAAGCGTACGTGACATAGCAATTACCGATGATGATGTGTGTGAGCCGGCAAATAAGTGTGCGTGGAATATGCGCATCATCGGTAATGGTGCTGGTGTCCTAACAGGCAGAGTTTTATACTAATTATAGAAACATATGAATGAACATGCAACATTATGATTATGGTATGAATGTAAAGACGGATGTGTAATAACCACTCATCTGTGATATACAAGTAAAACTACTACTACATGACTCGAACTTACACTAGTGTCCATCTAACCTCCGAAGGAACTAAACCTAAGAAACTAGTCGATAAGAACTAGGAGTACACCTAAAGTCTGAATCCATATCTCTAATAGTCGTTGATCCAGCCTCAATAGCGTCACGTACGTAGTACGGCTTCCTCGAATCAAGAGTGCGGATCAATCATCATATCTATGCCTCGTACGGTAAAGTCCATCGTACGGCATCCCAATATCGAGGTACGGGTCAAGTATCACCTATGTGTCTCATCATTCGTATAATATCATTATCAACACATGTCATGATCAAGGTGCTATACTGTAATCGCATATATCAATCATATATCATTGCCAGCATAAATATATATCGTTAATTTATCCTCAGAAATGTCATGTCACATATATCATATCTTGATCGAGTCATATATGTCAAGTCGTGATTAAGTATATATGTATATGTCATATCGTAATCAAGTTACACATATCTCATATCGTAATCAAGTCACACCTAAATCATATCAGGCTTTCAGGCATAGGTTACGGTCCGGGTAAGAGTTCTATGTACTTCAATATCATCACCACCCTTTATTATTTATGTATACCTATTCATTATCTCATTTTCCAATGATCTGCTAACATCATAACACGACCGTATAACCAAGAATCACGGCATCAAGGCCAGTTATATTGTTTCATCCCCGTGTATCATATCACCTCCTTGTATCACATATACGTATTGTGTATATATATATATACCTACACCTAGTCCTATATATATATACACATACACGTATACACCACGTCGAGTCTCAGTGTGTGCGTGTGCGTGTATCTACCTGAAACCTACGAATCTCCTCCATGATATTCATCCTCGGGTAAGGTCTTCCTAAATCAACCTAGTCCAACCTAAGGTCACTACTAGGGTCCTACTCATCGAAATTCTAATGTCACGTCTGGCTTCCTAAAGACAATAAGTACTTATTCCTATTCTACGTTTGCGGGGGTGCTAAACGCCATCCACCCGACTTCCCCCCGTAGATATACATCTACTCACCTGGTCCTTGTCTGCCGAAGACGGTGTCGCCATCCTCTTCTTCATCGCCCGCAGTCCACGTGAGGGGTACCTATACGCAAACATATGTAGTATTGTAAACTGGATCACGGACAACATCAAAACGACGCACGAAACGCGCATAGGTTAAAACCTATGACCCGCTCATGCAAAAGAACCAAATATCGCTCGATATCGGCGTACAAACTCCGATTAATCGAGATAAATATCAACAAACAACTCATAGTTTTAAAACTCATTACTTATAATATAAAACATGATTTAATTCATCGAAACCCTAAAATCCATCAAATCGCCTGATTTCGTAAAACCCGAAAATGCCAATTTACCATTTTACTTCAAAACTTGATGTTTAAATGAAACTAATGGTTTTAATACATATTAAATAGCATAACTAGATTATTCAAACCACTACTATATTTTTTACACCTTAATTTGTATTAAATTGAAATTCTAGTTTGTAAACATGCCCGATTTCAGTATTTTTAAGCAAAATTTTACAATGTCACAACTAAACATGATTTTACATGAATTTACTTATTAAACTACAATTCATGATGATAATAATATAATGAAACCATAAAGTAGAATTTAAATCTCATTTAATTAAGAATTTCTAAAATCTAGTTTGCAAAATAGCATTTTTCTCACAATTTCTTAATTATCAATAAAAACTAGTAACCAAATTAGGTTTTTCATTGCACTAACAAGTTAATATCCTCATTAAAACCACAATATAGTGTTACAAACATTAATTGGAATTTTATTTCACTAATATATACAATATATAGAAATCTAGTTTACAAAGTTGTTTAATTTAAACAATTTTGGAAAACAATTTACAATATACCATCCAGACAAGATTTTCCCATTCTAAAAATGTTAAACTAGTTATAATAACCCCACTTAATTAGTAAAAACCCTAACTTGATTTTACAAAGCCTAACTTGAATTTTAAAACTTGTAAAGAGAATTAATTTATTAAATCTAAACATGCTTAAATGAAACATTTAATAACAATAAATCAAAAGAAAAAGATTTATACCTCCACAACATGAAATTCAAACATGAAAATAAGCCTCCAAAATGAATGCTTTCCATCTCCAAAATCCATGTAAAGATGAGCAAAGAATAGAGGGTAGGAATTAATTAGGATTTTGTGGATTTTTATTTGGATTTTTGTACGATTTTTGATGATTTTTGGAGTTAATTTAAATTTTGAAGATGGGGGGCTTCCATGGGGGGTTGAGGCCGGACACACCATGGAGGAGGGAGAGGAGAGTGAGAAAAGTGAAGAAAAGTGTAGAAACTTCACCCAAAATATCAACTTCTTTATGTCTTTTCAACAATTCATTTAATTTTTATCATTTCTTTTCTAAAACACCTAAAGAAAATTCTAGAATAATGGAAAAATTTGTAAATAAATTTTGCATGATACACACTAGATTCTAATATGCAATGATTCATTTTTGCAAATTAAACCCCTTCAAATTTGAAATTTACACTAATTTAGTGTATAAATAAAGCTTATGTTAATATTTAAAATAATTAATATAAGAAAAATATTTAATTAAACTAAAAATTTATAAGTGGCTAAATAAACACCATTTACTAATAATAACATAATTAAAATAGGTATTTTTAAATTTATAGTGAAAAATAATTACGATTTAGTTTTACGAAAAATACGTTTTACTTTACCGAAAATCATAAAATTCACTTAAACGATTTTATTTATTTAATTATTTATTTAATTATTTTTAAAACGTTACACTTTTATAGCCTTCATTAGCTTTGGTTTCCTTTAGAAGCTAGGTTTAGTTTAGCTTCCCTTGTAAGCTAGGTAGTTAGGTAGAAGCTTCTAGAGGTAGTTAGTTAGGTTTTAGCTTCCTTCATAAGCTTGGAGGTTAGGAAGAAGTTTCTAGGCTTTAGGTAGTTATTTGAGAAGCTTGCTTGAAAAGTTTGGACATTTTTAGCTTGATCAAGGAGCCTTGCCGATCTGGCAGAAGATTCTGTAGTTCTCTGGAGTTTGCACTGGCTTGAAGAGGTGTAGGCCCTAAAAGAAGAAATCTAACGTAACAAGTTGCTGACGACACGCCTTTATGGCCGCGGATCCGCCACGTATTCCCTGCTCCGGCCGCAGATCCGCGGCCCATTTGCTGCCTTGGTGCATGAAAACTTCAGATAACTCTTGTGCTGACTTTGGGCTTATTTTCTGATGTATGGAATCTTATAATTCCCTCTAGTTCACTGCCAGATCTCAAGTCTTGGACTTGGCGTATTTTTCTCAGCACTTTTAACTGTTTTGGCTCTTTTCCTGGAATTTCCTGCACAGATTCTCGAGACAAGTGTTGCGTTACACAAAGATTATGCGATGCAATGATAAATATTCAATTTCACTCAAAATGTCGGTTTTAAGGTATAACACAAGTAATTTGGTATTTTACAGCTGTTTTGCTAATATGTGCTATATTAATACCGAACACCTCTAGATGAGTGCAAATGGTAGGGAAATTGACGTGTTAAAAATGCAATATTTTCGACTGATCAAATTCCCTCAAACATATTTTCGGTCGTCTCGAGTGAATTGTTTTATTAAAAAAAGAAGGAGAAAATAAAGAAACAGAAAAACTAACTAGCACACTTTCGTAGGCAACACGATTGCACTGAGCACGTGCAACAAGCCTTTAAACCTCTAGGTGTCCCTAGTAAGAGGAGTGTTATCTCCTGAGGGTTTTCAGCAGATTGCACCCACAAAATCCAATAATGAAAGGAAGACCGTGAAAGTTACATAGAAAGATAATAATTGTAAAAGAATGACTTTGAAAATTAGAGTTTCCAACTATGCTAGCTTTTCGGTTGTCATGAGCCCTATCTTAATAGTCATGAAAAGATATCAAAAATCACATCACCCCTCAATAAAATATCATCTTTATTCTTCATTCCTATCTTTCTTCCAAATATCGATCATATAACCCTACGTGTGTGTAATAGACATCCCTACACCCGGAGAATTCAATTCAAGCTATCATACTCTTGTCCATCTGCCTCAGTACTTTTTAATTAATGAATATTTAGATGAATTTGCTCACACACTTTCATGCGACCGTTAATACTTCTTGAGGTACTAACCGGCCGATTACTCATGTGCTTGCTTATACGGTGTTTTTCCTCGTCTTGCACCACCTAAGGCTTAGCAGTGACTCCCAGACTAGTTGGTCTAAGGCACTAGGTGAAGAGGCACTCTCGCTATATTTTTTTCATTGCTGCCTTGGCGATAACAAAACCAGTGTTCATTTTTCTCACCATTTTTTTTATTTTATTCAAGTTTTTATTTCCTTCATACTTTGGCTTTTAGACAAGAGCATTTCAAGGTATCCTCTACTATCCCGAGCTTCAAGACGTGTGTAAGTGCGAATAGTAGGGTATCAACGTTCAAAATGTTTGGCTTCCAGAATAGGAACTATTTTTCAGACTTATTTTCATTCTCAAATTAGTGACTTCTTTCATCTTACTAACCCTTGGGACAACGGCTCATAACTACTTATTACTAGTTCGTATAAGAAAACTTCTAATTTTTTTGGTTTTCTTAAATTTTTCTAATCTTTTGGATGTAATTTTTCACTATCTAATCTTTTATTATCTTATTTTTGTAAAAAAAAAATTTATTTTTGAAAATTTTGAAATTTTTATAGGTTTTGAAAATGTTTTGTGCTTATGCAAAGTATGCGAAGTGATGCGAAAATAAGCACAAACCTCCCCCAAACTTGTTTTCAACAGTATTCTCACTGTTGCCTTCTGCTAAATCTCAAAAACCTGTAAGCCTGGGAGGAAATTTATTAAATGGGGGCAAAATATATAAGTGAAAATCTTCCCCCAAACTTATTTTTGGCTCCATATTTTGTGTAAAAATTTTCTTATCAAGAGCCAGATTATACCCCCCAAACTTGAATTAAGCCATGTTAATCTTTGAAAATCACATGAGGGGGTCAAGAATCATTGGTCGATGCCAAGCTTTGCAAAGATCGAAGGTCAAAACCAACCATTCGAAAATTTTATCAATGTAGTGCTCTGGTTGGTGGAAGAAGAAGTGGGGAAAAGGTAAGTGGTGGAATAGAATGTGTTTGCGTCTCATTTTGGAGAGACGATGCAGTGAATGTGATGGATTACTTGCATCCTTTTTATAGTCCAGAAGAAGGGGTGGAGGTTCAATTTCATTGATTGGGAGATGATTCATCTCAACACCCGTGTCATTCAAAAATGCGAGTTCATCAGCGAAAATTTCCTCAAAAGTTCCATCAATACCCCGAAGAATAATGTCATCACAAAGCGCGGGGTGATCTTCTGACTCCAAAAACGGTTCATAATCAGTGTTAGTTGTTGACCCGGACAACTCGGTGGAAGAGTCCGTATATGTATGATACATAATTGGGTCAAACAACAACATATGAAAAGAGTCAAGATCAGTATCATGACGATCATCAATTTCGCTGCTGTCGACATCCATTAATTCGACAGAACAGACCTGAGCAGTAAGTTCGGAGGGTACACTTCCCAACTTGTAAATGTTCAGCTCAATTGACATATTCCCGAAAGATAGGGTCATAGAGCCATTACGACAGTTGATGATAGCATTGGAAGTGGCCAAAAAGGAGCGACCTAAAATCACCAGAATTTTATTCCGTGGGTTCGCTACAGGCTGTGTATCAAGTACAATAAAGTCCACAGGGAATATAAATTCCCCGATTTTTATTAACACATCCTCCAGTTCACCCCTAGATTTGGTGATTGATCGGTCAGCCATCTGGAGAGTTATGCTCGAGAACTTTAGCACTCCGATACCTAAATGCTCGTAAACCGAGTATGGAAGCAAGTTAACACTAGCGCCAAGGTCAAGTAGAGCACGGTTGATGTGTTTTTCCCCAATGGAAATAGAAATAGTATGACAGCCAGGGTCCTTACGTTTCCGTGGTAATTGTTGGGGAAAAACCGTGTCTATAGTCTTTGCCATGAATATCTTCTTGGGCACTTGAGTCTTCCTCTTCCTAGTGCACAAGTTCTTAAGAGTTTTCGCATAGGACGGAACTTGTTGGATAGCATCTAGGAGAGGGATGTTGATATTAACTTGCTTAAACATGTCCACAAACTTCTCCATTTGGGCATTGGGTTTGTTGGGCCTCAACCTATTTGGAAATGGAGCTCTATCAATAAGTGTTGGGTCCAACATTTGTGGAGAAGGTTGTGGGGTTGGGAAGGATGAAGTGGGTGGAGGGTTCGAGCCTTTGGGAAAACGGAGAATAGGCTCGGAAGAAGACGGTAAATTAGACGAAATGGGATAAGAAGTAGAAGCGTGAGCGGAAGTGGAAGTGGAAGCCTGGGGTTCACTTGATTCCTCAACATCAATCTGTTTACCCACATGATTGTCTAGCACTCTTCCAGATCTCAACGTGGTAAGTGCATCCACATTTTTGTAATGTGAAGGTCCAGGATCAGGTAGGGGTTGAGCTGGAAGATTCCCTTTTCCTCTTGCACTCATTTCGGCTTTTAATTGTGCAATTTGTTCTCCCATCGATTTAATACTCTCATTTTGGGAGTCAGAGTTTTTCTGGATTTTATCGACGGAAGACTGAAAATTTTCCGTAAATTGCATGAAATTTGTCAGAAACAAATTCATAGGTTGTTCGAGTGCAGAGGTGTTATTGGTTCCGGCAGAAAAAGGATCAAAGTTGTTGGCCAGGTTTTGAAAATTTTGTGGTTGGAAGGGATGCTGAATCGGTTGTGGTGGTTGCTATTGCTTTGGAGGGACCTTTTGGAAAGTGTTCTGGTTTAGATCCGTGTATTGAGGTTGGTGTTGGATCCAAGAAAAATCAGGGTGATTCCTCCAATCTTGATTATATGAGGAAGAAAAAGGATCGTTTCCAGGTCTTTGATAAAATGCAGCATTAGTGTGACCTTGAAACGGTACATTCAAAGGACATTCTTCCGTCAAATGTGGTGGGTTTGAACAGCAGCCACACACGGTTTTGGGAAGTGTGTATTGGTTTAGGGAGATTGAAGAGATTTTGTTTTCTATAGCGTCGAGTTTCTTTTGTATTTTGGCCATTTCGGCTCTTATTATGACGGAAACATCGAGCTGATTGACATCTTCCCTAGACGGTGGTGGTCTAACACTTTCCCATTGTGATGTGTTTTGAACTAAATCTTCTAGGTATTTCCAAGCTTCACCATCATCTTTAGACAGGAATTGGCATTTGATTTTAAAGAATTTCTTGTTTGTGTAAATCGAATAAAGCGAATAAGTTTCAATGTGTCGGTAATATTGAATAAAATTCACAATCAAAGAATTATATTTGACCGCAATCAATTACGGTGTCGGTTGTAGATCGTAAGCGAGTGCGGATCGTCCACAGGAATTGTGCGATTCGTTTCTATGTTTAATTTGTTCGAATTAAAAAGTTAATCGAAAAGAAAAGAAAACATGATTCAAGAATTTATCGATTGATTCAGGTGTCACGAGTTTAATCAAGAATCAAGAAACTGATAAACAAATCAAGAATCGGGTTTCGATGATATTTCCAACCAAAATGTCAAGAATCTAAATGAGGCTCGTAGGAATCGATCGGATCTATAGACGTGATGTAATCTCAAGATTTCGTATTCTTGTCCTTCGAAGGATTGATACTAGATTCATGATGATCGATGAGAGTTAGGGCTTTCTTGATGAAACTAGGGTTTCATCATTTAACCCTTGTTCTTTCGTAGATATCATTCACATTCTAGCCTCTAGCAATTTCAAGAAACGATCGTAACTCCCCAATCTCGAGCGATATCAATCAAGAAAGCATCGCAACGAATTGGGTCGTCGATTCTTGAACTTGCTAGGGTTTACAAAACTCGTAGGATTCAAGAATCGATTTAAGATATATTACATCATCATTCTATTGATCGTCTCGACTCCTCGACGAGCAGAGTATTACTCAAACATCGTCACACAGAAAGTATTCAAGAATTGAAAAGATATCATGATACAAGAATTTAAAGAAAACAAGATAAAAGAATATCACCTTTTATTTATATCAACAATTTGATTACAGTCGCTCAAGAACTACAAGAGGAAGAACTAAATTGTCGAATTGGCGTTGCTCGGCTCCGTGAGTCGCGGATCGGCTTGGACCACTTGCTCTGTTGAAGATCGGCTCTGCTCATAAAAGGTTGCAAGGCTTCTTGCTTGATGAGTACTCGGGATCTTGGCTTTTGATTGGAATTAGGGTTAGGGTTTCACACAAGTCCTCTCACTAGACTTGTGGTGGAAGAAGAAGATGAAGAAAGAGAGTGAATGGATTTAGATTGGCTACTAAAAATGAACTAATGGAGGGATTTTTCCATGATGATTTACAAGTGAGCCTAGGGTCTCATTTATAGATCTCCCAAACCCTAGGTCTAGGTTTGAATTTACAATTCCCTCCAAAAGTTTGTTGAGGCTTCTAGAAGGAGTTTGTTAGGCTTTAGCTTAGGGTTTAAGCTAGGGTTTAAGGAGAAGTTTCTAGAATGATAGGCTAGTTTAGTGTTGATTCCAAAGCTTGCTGATCTGGCAGAAGTCTCTGGAGTCTTCTGGAATTTGATATGTCATTCTGAAGTGTAGACCCTGAGAGAAGCATTATGGCCCAAAATTTTGTGGATGACGTGGCAAGACAGCCGCGGAACCGCGGCACAAGCAGGCTCCGGCCGCGGTTCCGCGGCCATGATGGCTCCTTGGGACTTGGGGCTTCTTCTGTGGTCTTGGGATAGTATTTGTAGCTTTATCTGGTGTGTTGATTTGTACTTTCCCCTTTGTATTGATACCAGAATTGAAATCATTGAGTTGGCGTCATGTTTGATCGGTACCATGTAAATTTTGGCCTTTCTTCTGGATTTTCCTGCACAGATCTTAAAACAAGTGTTGCGCAATATAGGAATGATGCGATGCCATGAAATGCAGTTAATTTCCCTAGAAATGCCGGTTTTAAGGTCTAATACATGTAATCTGATATTTTGCGACAGATTTGCTAATATGTGAAATATGAATACCGTACACTTCTAAATGAATGCAACTGATGAGGAAATTGCCGGCTGAAATATGCAATATTTTCGACTAATCAGCAATGACACATGGTTTCAAGCATCTGTCTAGTAGTGAGATCAATACCCTCATAAATAATTCAACACAAATCCCATCTGGAGATTCCGTGATGAGGGCATTGGATAAGAAGATCCTTGAACCGTTCAAAGCATTTCCAGAATGGTTCATTGGGAAGTTGGGTAAATTTGAAAATTTCGCTCCGAACACGGCTGGTCTTGTGATTGGGATAAAATTTCTTAAGGAATGCTGTAACAAATTCATCCCATTTTGAAATGGAATGTGCGGTTGTATTGTAAAGCCACTTCTCGGCTAAGTCGCACAAAGTGAATGGGAGAAAACGTAGACGCGGAGCATCCACAGACAGTTGTGACGTTCCAATCATTGCGCATATGTTTTCAAATTTGGAGATAAAAGTGTATGCGTCTTCAGAATCAAGACCGTGAAATTTGGGTAACAGTTCGATGAATTGGGGGTTGGTTTCAAAATTTTCCCCATTGGCTGGTGGTATAGAAAGACAGGTGGGAAGGAGAACACGTGAAGGATAGCATCTCTCTTGGAGAGAAATGCGTGGAGGATTCTGCGCACCTGCGAGCGGTGGCAGAGTGGTGTAAAAGTTTGATGGAAATCCGTCCATCGCGGTGGTGGTGGGAAAAAGAAAAGGTAGAAATACCGACTTTAGGGTCGATAGGGGAAAACGCGGACAAGACGGGCACTAGAATCCCGTGTCCAACCGAGCTTGCACTAAAGGGTTTAGTACAAGTGGAAGCGTTGATATAATTAGGGGAAAGATGAAGTGGTGTTTGTTTTAAAAAATATACGGATTTTTGAAAAAATGCAAATCACAAAAATGCACACACAACCCTAAGTCTAATGGTCACCTAGGTCAAGTCTCTAGACCGCTCCTAACTGCCAAAAGACAAGTCGCGGGATCAATCCTCCGCTGTCTCTTTGTCTCTCCTGTGGCCAGGTAAGTACCAGGTAAGTGGGAGGTTCTCCACTACGTAAGTAGTGGGCTTAATTAAGTAACCACTTGCCTTAGACACACTTGCCTTAGACACCACAAAAGAAACGCGGATAAGCAATAGATCACCCACGACTTCTTTCTGTCCTAAGTGAGCGCGACGGTCCTTAGAGTCATGTCTAGATTTCTTTTAATTAATGAGGGTAATGCAGATGCAAGTTTGTGATTTTCGGGGCTTAGGAAGGGTAATGAACTCCCTACCTAATCTGAATTTGGCCGTGCCCCTTAAATTCCGTATTAATATGCAAACAACCAAGAATCAAAACACGCACAATTTTTATTGCTTTTTGCGGCGCTGTGAATTATTTGCAAAGAAACCGGCAGCAAATTTGTTATTAGAACAGATTGAGAAAGAGATAAGAAAGTCAAGAAGATACCAGAGAAGTTTCGTGCAGAGATGAAGGAGTCACGCGGCGGATCCGCCGCGGATGCACGCTAATGCCGCTGAAACGCGGTCGAACGAGAAGATCCTTGCATAAGTTTTTAGGCAACTGCTTCTGTTGCCTCACTGAGCTCTCTGGAGTTTTCTGAAAAAAATTTCCCAAGCTCCACAGATTGCAGATTTCCTCGCAACCAATCACAACGAATCGTTTAGTGTTTTGCACGAATTTTGATCTAAAAATTATGATGGAATAAAATTTTCAACTCAAATTTCAAAAATGAACAAATTAGCACACTATCCCCGGCAACGGCGCCATTTGATTGATACGAATTCTCGGTGTGTCGGTAGAAAATGTATAGAAATCACAACCAAAAATATTTTGACCGCAATCAATAACAGTGTCGGATGTAGCGTGTTAGCGAGTGCGGATCGTCCACAGGGAAAGTGAGATCCGTTCGAATTTGAATTTAGATGAATTGAAAATTAAAGAAAAGAGAAAAGACAATTCAATTCAAGATTTATAAAATTGAAGTTCAAGAATTATCTAGATCTAAATCTAAAATCAAGAAGACATTTAAAAATCAAGAATTAAGAATTGATGATATCCAATCCAAATAATCAAGAGTCGAAGTGAGGCTCGTAGGAATCGATCGAATCTATAGACGTGATGAAATCTATTGATTACGTTTTCTTGTCCATTAATGATTTGATACTAGATCGATGACGATTAATCGAGGTTTAAGGATCTTTCGAAGAAACTAGGGTTTCTTCATCTCATCCTTTATCCTTTCGATGAATCTCATTCAAATTCCAGCCTCTTGTAAATTCAAGAATCGATCGTGGATCACTAATTAAGAGCGAACACAATCAAGAAAGTATCGCTCAAAACTAGGTTGCCGATTCTTCAATTTACAAGAGTTTACAAAACTAATAGGAATTAAGAATCGTTTCAAGATTTGTAACATCATCATCTATTGATTCTCTCGACTCCTTCACGAGCGGAGTTTTACTCGAACATCATAACACGAAACACAATCAAGAATTGAGATCGAATCATGATGCGAGAATGAAAAGAAAGCAAGATATAGAAATTTCACCTTTATTTATCAACAATTTTGTTACAATTCTCTCAAGATCTACAATGAGGAAAGAACTCGATCGTTGATTTCGGCTTCGCTCGTCTCCTTGAGTCGCGGATCTCCTTGGATCACTTGCTCCGATGAAGTCCGGCGTCGTTTTATAAAGGATCGAAGGCTTCATGCTTGATTTCGTACTCAGAGTTCTTGATTTTTGGCTTTGGATTTGAATTAGGGTTAGGGTTACAAGTTGTGTCACTCAACTTTTGTTAGGAATTGATGAGTGGTTAATGAACAACCTAATTATTGAACAACCTTAGAAGTGAAGCCTTAGTGTTCCTTTTATCGTCTTCATTAGCTTTGGCTTCCTTTAGAAGCTAGGTTTAGTTTAGCTTCCCTTGTAAGCTAGGTAGTTAGGTAGAAGCTTCTAAAGGTACTTAGTTAGGCTTTAGCTTCCTTCATAAGCTTGGAGGTTAGGGAGAAGCTTCTAGGCTTTAGGTAGTTATTTGAGAAGCTTGCTTGAGAAGCTTGGACATTTTTAGCTTGATCAAGGAGCCTTGCTGATCTGGCAGAAGATTCTGGAGTTCTCTGGAGTTTGCACTGGCTTGGAGAGGTGTAGGCCCTGAAAGAAGAAATCTGACGTAACAAGTTGCAGAGGACACGCCTTTATGGCCGCGGATCCGCCGCATATGCCCTGCTCCGGCCGCGGATCCGCGGCCCATTTGCTGCCTTGGTGCATGAAAACTTCAGATAACTCTTGTGCTGACTTTGGGCTTATTTTCTGATGTGTGGAATCTTATAATTCCTCTAGTTCACTGGCAGATCTCAAGTCTTGGACTTGGCGTATTTTTCTCAGCATTTTTAACTGTTTTGGCTCTTTTCCTGGAATTTCCTGCACAGATTCTCGAGACAAGTGTTGCGCTACACAAAGATTATGCGATGCAATGATAAACACTCAATTTCCCTCAAAATGTCGGTTTTAAGGTATAACACAAGTAATTTGGTATTTTACAGCTGTTTTGCTAATATGTGCTATATTAATACCGAACACCTCTAGATGAGTGTAAATAGTAGGGAAATTGACGTGTTAAAAATGCAATATTTTCGACTTATCAGGTAGCATAATTAACTGCAGGGGCTTGCGCCTGCATAGAAGAGCGTCCCCACAATAAAACAAAACCCTCACAATGAGGGAGAATCTGATGAAAAATGGCCGCATCTGTCTAAATCTCCGATACATGGTGTCATAAATCAACTTGGTATCTTCGGAGAGGTGGATGGATAAAACCAAATAGCATCTGCCCCAAAAATTCAGGACGGACGTCCCAAACGTCCCGGTCGCGTATTTCGGCGGAAAACAAATTCTGGCAGCCCGGTGGGACCTTTTCCTCTTTCCACTCCACACTTTGTGTGTCGTGTTCGCGAATGAATCGCGGTTTGCTATGGTTGCCCCTGGATTCGAGGTACTAAGATTTGGTGTCTTGTTCCGTGCAGAAAACAGAAGATCAATGGCTTTCAACTGCAACAACTCCCACTCTGTCCTTGCCGGAGGAGTGACCTACGGGCCTCAAGCGGCCTCCGTTTTCATAATGCCAGTAAAATTGGTGACGCAAGCCACCACTGGGCTGTTCTTTGGGACCATGCTCCCACCGATGAGCTTCAACACCCCGCTGCCATCGCAAGAAGCTCCGAAGAAGTCGGTCTTTGATCGGCTTGCAACTACCGCGGTCCCTCTCAACGGGTCGTCCAAATCCAGCGCCTTAGTTTTTAACAGTCTGGGCCAAAACTCCAATGGGCCTGTGAAGAAGCCCGCGATACCTGAGGGGGTTATCCCGAAACGGATAGCCATCCCTGTTCCAACAAACGAAATCATCAAAGAGGCTTCTCCTTCTAAAGGATCGGTCTTCACTAGACTGTCCGCTCCAACTCCCATTTCGGGCGAGATCACCAAAGTTGCTTCCCTTTCCCAAAGGTCAATCTTCGACAGGTTGGGTGCTTCTTCTCAGCGGACGTCAGTTTTCAAGAGGCTGGCACCGACGGCAACCCTTCACCAGAGCAGGAGGCATGATGAAGCCACCCCCACAGCTGAGCCAATACCGTCTGCAAGGCATGCTCGACGTCGCCACTGGCGCCGAGTGAGAAAAGCTGGGGGAAGTTCCCCTTATGGATTTACTCCGCCAGCTCCAACGGGGGAAGTAGATACTGCTGTTCCAACTGGGAACAGGTTTGAGCCACTTAGGAGGGTGCGCAAGAAATCTCCGATGGACATGCTAAAAAGATCTCCTTCACCTATGGAGAACGTTACAAAGGTGAAGCCAGAGCATCCCCCTCAGCGGCTGTCCTCTAAAATTCACAGGGTCTGGCGAAAGGGTCCAAGATTCTGTGGTCAACCAAGAATAATCTCGCCAACCAAAGAAAATAAAGGTTCGGCAAGAGAAGGACCACCCTGTCGTACCACAGAAGGTGTCATCTACTTGGGTTCCCGCTGTAACGGCCCCCTCAACTTCGAACGCCCACAAATGAAGAAGGCCGGAGAAGATCCATTCGTCTGCGACGAATCCAAGGGCATTGAATCCAAATGCTCTAAGTCTGGGGGCATGGTCATGCATACTGTTTATATGGCTTCTAGAAAAGAAGAAAGCCGTGCTTCTATGGGTTACCGACCGCTCACTCGATCAGTAACAAAGGCTCAAGAGCAACAACAGCAAAAGCTCCAAGAGATGCTAACGAAGATGGCCGCACTCACTGGGCCAAAAGAAAGCCCGAAAATATTGTTCAACAGCGTCAAGAATAGGAAACTGATGCCGAATTCCTCCGAAGAATGCTCGAGAGGAAAGACAAAGGCTACGGAACAAGCGGCCAACATAAAACAAATGGCGCTACTATTCCAAGACATGGTCGACATGATGATCCAGCAGGCCCCTCCAGCCGAGGATCCTCCAGTAATAATTGAAGACGACAGAGGAGAGTCATCGAACCCTCCTCCGGCCTTTTCAGCGGCCAAGGAAGAAACAATCTCGAAAGCTACGCTCGATGATTATATAGCTCATCAGGCAAATAAAGCAACTGGCCAAGTCGTCAGAACTGGGCGACCATATCCAAGCTGGTACAATTAGATTAAGTACCCGCCAGGATAAACGATTCCTAAGTTCCACGTATACAGGGGGACAGGCAATCCCCATCAACATGTCGCTCAGTTCAAGGCTCTGTGCGGCAACACTGGAGGTGACGATAAGCTACTGCTTCGCCAATTCGTCGGCCGCTTAGTGGAGACGGCGTTCAAATAGTATTCAGAGCTTCCCAACGACTCCGTCAAAACTTTTATGGAGATGAAATTGCTATTCACCCAGCGTTTCGCAAGCGCTAGCGAACGCACCCCAATCACGGCATTGATCAATGCCAGGGTGAAGCCGGGAGAAACATGGGTTCAGTATGCAATCCGGTGGCGGGACCTATGGTCGAAATGCGAACAACGCATCGAATAAGCTCCTGCAGTAGGCATGTTCGTGGGTACCCTCGATCCGCAGGCGACCATATCCCAGTTCATGATGTTTTTCAAGCCGACTACCTTCCAGGCCTTGATCGACAAGCTCGCCCAAATGGACCAGATGGGTCATAAGCCGTCTTCTTCGAAAACAGATTTTTGGAATGAAAAGGGGAAAGGGAAAGCAACCTTCATCGCCAACGCTCAACAACAACCGAGTGGCCCAAGACCGGTTGTTCTCCAAAGCAACAGCCAGCGATCCCTCGATGAGAAGTTGAGACGTCCTTACTCATTCCCTCGGGATAAAACAAGGAAAATGTTCGAACTGGCAGTGCGCAACGGGCTCATCACTCTGCCAGAGCCGAGACACCCACCGCAACCAAGTGACGTCAACCATCTTAACTATTGTCCCTACCACAGAGTAGTGGGTCACTCAATCGAAGATTGCTACGTCTTCAAAAACTGGGTTGAAGACCAGTACCAGCAAGGAAAATTCGCGGTGTCTGAAAACTGGAGGGTAAACCCGCCACAACCGCACGCTTCTAAAAAGACGGATACGCCGGGGGCATCATGCTTGTTTATAGAGGAAGCTCAATGGGAAGTTGTTCTCTCGGCGAAAACTAAGAGAATGCTGAAGGATATTCAAGCATGCCCGGAAATCATATGGAGAAACCCGCTAGAGCCGGAAATCATTGAGGGGATGCTGAAACTGCTTCCAACACCGAGAACTGGTAACAATGGGCAAAACACCCAGGCCCAGCCATCAAAGTCTTCAAGGAAAAAGAAGAAGACCAAGAAGCCCGCGCAGCCTGACGACAAGCGCATAGACCTGCAAAAGCATATTGACATGCTGGAGGAATACTACCAGAGGGTGCAAACCCTGGTCACACTCCAAGAGTTTCTCAGCCATATCCTTGAAAGTGGAGATAACGACAATGATGAGGGAGACGACTCGTCAGAGAAACCCGAAGATTATGTGGCAAGTTGCCACATGATCTCTCATTCGTCGCTAAGTAACGAAGAAGCTCACTTGGCATTAGAAGATAACATAGAGGAGCTGGGGGCAGGAGCAGTGCCAAAACCCTTGGATTATGTGACAAAGTCTACCAAGGTGGGGCTTACTTACTCATGGATATTCATGGAGGAAGTCCCTTCAGGCCAATAAACGGCCGGTTCCTAAAAAAAATAATAATACTACGCATGACGAGTCACGGCCCGGGTCAACGATAGATAATGACGCCTATGTCCGCTCGCTATCTTCCCAAGCCCAAACTCTATATGTAGTATCCAGCGAAACCGTTGTCTCCAAAATGGCAACCATGGACCGCAACGTCCTAAAACTAGCTAGGGACCGCAATGTCCTAAAACTAGCGATGGACCGAAACATCTTTAAACTACTACAAACCACAGCATCCTTGGGCTGATGCAAAAAAAAAAAGTACTTCCATAAGCAAGATGGGCACGGATGAAAACCCGAAAGGGCTCCGTGAGTAAAAACAGCAGGGCTAACAGCGAGTTTGTGAAAACCCGAAAGGGCGCACACTCGTTAAAAAAAACTCATGCACACTTGCAAGGCCCTCTAGACCTTGTAAGGAGAAAATACCTGCGTGAGATCCTTATGGCTCACAAGGGAGCAACACACTTAGGGATCCCCACGATCCCTGAGGAGAAATTACACTTACGAGATCCTCACGACTCGTAAGGAGAACCCTTTTATGAGACCCTTACGGCTCATAAAATTCAAAAGCCTTAAGCTACAGGGAACTGAACATGTTCTTAAGCCATCACATTTCCCAGATTGCCCTACAAACGGTTCAATATTGACCCTTGTATACAATCCACGGACACAAATAAACGTCTCCCCTACCAAGTTCCACCGATGGCGCGCAATGTCCCTACTTGGTAAACAGACACTTGTTAGTCCTCCCGACTTATGAGAAAATACTCTTATGAGATCCTTACGACTTATAAGAGAGAACACCGCTTAGAAGTCCTCATGACTTCTAAGGAGAACATACACCTATGAGATCCTCACGACTCGTAGGGAGAAACACCTTAATGAGACCCTTACGGCTCATGAAATCAAAAGTCTTAGTCGAAAGGACCCTAACCCGGTCTACTAAGCCACCTTTGTTCGAACCGACAAAGGCAAATGATGATTCGCTCCTGGCAATATCCCACTTGTAGCGATGCTGATGCCTAAATCGGTATCAGATCCCAGGTTCCATACTTGCAGCAAAAATTTAGCAAGCTATAAATGTATATGAAATAGCCGAAATGATAGGGCAACTTGCAACAAAATCAGCAAGTAAAAGATATGCATAATGTCCGAAATGATTGGGCAACTCGCAATAAAAAGCACCGAGTAAAAAGAAAAATAGCCGAAATGATTGGGCACCGCGAAAAATAGCCGAAATGATTGGGCAATCGTGACTTTCACGATATAAAAAGCTGAAATGATAGAGCATCACGGAAAGAAATAAAAAAATGAAAATTTTGCCCTACAGGCGAGTCCATACTGACACCTGTATACAATCTATGGACGTAAACAAAAAAGGGAATCACATTTTCCCACCTGACTCCGTCAAAGGGAGAGTCAGATCTCGACGGCGACATCTGCGTCCCGGAACATCAACACGGCGTTCATTCTCAACTCCAGCAGGATGCAGACGTAACGTCAACAACTGACCTTAGGGTCGCAACGAAGCGGAGCCATGGCAAAGTCCCTAGTTCCAAAATCTCGACGGCCACACCTATAGCCTAGAGACCAACAATGGCGTTCCTCCTCACTTCAGGAGGATACGGACACGACATCACCAATCAGAGCCACGACAAAGTCCCCAGTTCCAAAACTCTACGGTTCACAGAAAACCTAACGTCAGCAAATGATCTCCGACTCGGAAATGTGTCATCCAATGACCCCGTCTCGGAAATACGTCAGGAAATGACCCCGTCTCGGAAATACGTCATCCAATGACCCCGTCTCGGAACCAAGTCAACTCACAAATATCTCGATTCAGGGAAATCAACGTCCTTGACGAGAACTTATCGATACGCGTTGACCCGCAAGGAAATCAATGTCTTTGCAGGAATCTTTCGATTCGTTTCAACCTCAGGGAAATCAGCGTCCTTGCCAAAATATCTTGATTCAGGGAAATCAACGTCCTTGACAAGAACCTCTCGATTCGCGTCAGCCCGTAAGGAAATCAGTGTCTGTGCAGGAATCTCTCGATTCATCTCAACCCCAGGGAAATCAGTGTCCTTGGCAAAATATTTCGATTCAGGGAGATTAGCGTCCTTGATGAGAGCCTATCGATTCCCGTCGACCCGCAAGGAAATCAGTGTCTTTGCAGGAATCTCTCGATTCGTCTCACCCCCGGGGAAATCAGTGTCCTTGACAAAATATCTCGATTCAGGGAAATCGGCGTCCTTGATGAGAACCTCTCGATTCGCGTCGACCCGCAAGGAAATCAGTGTCTTTGCAGGAATCTCTCGATTCGTCTCAACCCCAGGGAAATCAGTGTCCTTGGCAAAATATCTCGATTCAGGGAAATCAACATTCTTGACGAGAACCTCTCGATTCGTGTCGACCCGAAAGGAAATCGGTGTCTTTGCAGGAATCTCTCGATTCGTCTTGACCCCTAGGTAAATCAGTGTCCTTGGCAAAACATCTCGATTCAATGAAATCAGCGTCCTTGACGAGAACCTCTTGATTTGTGTCGACCCGCAGGAAAATCAGTGTCTTTGCAAGAATCTCTTGATTTGTCTCGACCCCCAGGGAAATCAGTGTCCTTGGCAAAATATCTCGATTCAGGTAAATCAGCGTCCTTGATGAGAACCTCTCAATTCGCGTCGACCCGCAAGGAAATCAATGTCTTTGTAGGAATCTCTCGATTCGTCTCGACCCCCAGGGAAATCAGTGTCCTTGGCAAAAACCTCTCGATTCAGGGAAATCAGTGACTTTGGCGAGAATCTCTCGATTCGTGACCCGCAAGGAAATCAGTGTCTTTGCGAGAATCTCTCGATTCGTCTCGACCTGCAGGGAAATTAGTGTCCCCGCGCTTGAAAGGAAAATTCTCTTGTGAGATCCTTACGACCCTCAAGAGAAAACGCACTTAAAAGTCCTCATGACCCCTAAGGAAAAAATACACCTGCGTGATCCTCTCGACCCGTAGGGAGAAAAGTCTTTATAAGACCCTCATGGCTCATAAAGTTGAAAAGTCTTAGGTGGAAGATCCTAACCCTGTCTCATAATCCATCACTGCCCTGCAAGGAGGTCAAGATGGACTATCTATGGACCACACTCTCCGAAGTCGAACATCGACAAAGAGGGAAACAGACACTTACAAGTCCTTTCGACTTGTAAAGGGGAAAAATTCCCTTGTGATATCCTTACGACTCTCAAGAGAAAACGCACTTAGGAGTCCTCACGACCCCTAAGGAGAAAATACACCTACGGGATCCTTTCGACCCGTAGGGAGAAAAGTCTTTATGAGACCCTCATGGCTCATAAATTTGAAAAGTCTTAGGTGGCGGATCCTAACCCTGTCTCCTAAGCCATCGCTGCCCTACAAGAAGGTCAAGATGGACTATCTACAGTCCACATTCGCCAAAGCCACATTCGCCGATAAAATAAAGAAGTTACTTACGGATTCTCACAATTCGTAAGGAAAAGTACCCGAGTGAGATACTTACGACTCACGAGGGAGATGAACACTTAGAAATCCTCACGATTTCTAGGGAGAATATGCACCTGTGAGATCCTCTCGACTTATATGGAGAAATAACCTTCTTGAGACCCTTACAGCTCATGAAGACGAAAAGAGTCTTAGGCTACAAGGACCCTAAACTTGTCTCCTCAGCCCTCAATTCAATGTCCATGCATAGCTCTGCACTATTTCATCTACGTACATACTTACGTGGGCAAAATAGTGGGGGGCATTTGTTCCCGCCAAAATTTTGGCTCAAAACTTGCTCCTTTATAAAATAAAAAAATAAAGGGAAAACTTCACATGTAAAGAATGTAACAACTGTCTCAGCGCAAGCTCTAAGAGTCAAAGACTCTGAGGCAGCGCCTCACATGCAAAGCACGAGAGCGCCCAGCGCCAAGAGTCAAAGACTCTGAGGCAGCGCCTCACATGCAAAGCACGAGATCGCTAGCAGCGCCGGCGCTAAGAGTCAAAGATTCTGAGGCAGCGCATCACGTGCAAAGCACGCCAAGAGCGCTAAGCGCTAAGAGTCAAAGACTCTGAGGAAGCTCCTCATGTGCAAAGCACGAGGCGCCAGAACTAAAAGTTCTTTACCGTTGGATCAATGATCCAACGGAGATGATTAAAAATCACCAAAGTAAAGAATTAAATTCTGTTTTGGGAATACTTCTCAAAATCTTTCCAAACAGGAAAGATTGTGCTCTGTAAATCATAGCACCATTGGATCAAAGATCCAATGGTGATTAAAAATCACCAAGATACAGAATAAGTTCTGTATGGGAAAATATTTTCCCAATCTTGTTAAAAACAAGAAGATTGTCTTCTGTAAAACAGAAGCCCTAGGATTAAAGATCCAATGGTGGGGAAACATCCCCAAATCAATTAGAGAAAAGATCCCCTTAACTGATTCAACAAATCAACCTCCACTATATAAAGGCCCCAAGACTTCAAGTCAGAGATGGAAGAAACTCCCCATAAGTTTCATACAGAGGAACCCTCCCTTCCCCCCCCCCCTCCCCCAAAAAAAATTTTAAGAAATTTCAAAGAGAAGAGCAAGCTCTCAGAAGAAGAATTTCTTCAAGGTAAATAAAAAAGAGAGATCGAAGAATCTCATCAAAAAGAAGAAGAACTTAGTTCTTTTTCTAGATCATAGATCTATAAGACAGAGGTCTTTCACAAAAGAGATCATAGTATCTCATCATAAAAAGGGATGGAGGAGAAAAACTTAGTTCTCTTTAGATCACTGATCTATAAGATAAAGACAAAGTCTTTCACAAAAAACATAAGAGATTGTAACATCTTCTCTTAAAATAAGAACCTTGTTCTTAGAGCCACGAGACAAAATCTCTTATAAACGAGAACTTAATTCTCAGAGCACAAAATTGATCAAGAGCGCTCTGCACTCATTGGCTGGCGCTCAGCGTCAAGCGTGCCACGTGCCCCTCACGTGTGCGCTATTTCATAAGGAGTGCTCTGCACTCATGGCTGGCGTTCAGCACCAAGCACGCCACGTGCTCCTCACGTGGGCTCTACTTAAGCGCTCTGCACTCATTGGCTGGCGCTCAGCGCCGCGTGCTCCTCACGTGTGCGCTATTTCATAAGAAGCGCTCTGCATTCATTGACTGGCGCTCAGCGCCAAGCACGCCACGTGCTCCTTACGTGGGCGCTGAGGGAACATAAAGTGTTCTATAAAGACTTAGAGCCATAAAGAGTGATCAACACTCAAATTAATGCTCAGTATTATTGAACAAAAGAGGCTAAGCCCAAACTAACGTTCAACGGAGTGGGCTGAGCCCAAGTTGGCCACAAGTCCCAAGATCAGACCAACCGAGCCCATGTGCTCATAATTTCCCTAATTGGTCTTAGTCCCAAACCTGAATACAGAACTCCCAACCAACATCGTTCAAGGGTACATCTCTTCATTCCTCTGATATGTGTCGTTTTAATTCTTCAACGTCTTCAGAGAGGTAGCGGGTCCCGATAACCAGACAAACTCATGGACTATGATGTCCATAACTTTATGGACTGTGAGATCCTTAAACTCATAGACTATGATGTCTTTAAACTTTATAGATTATGATGTCTTTAAACTGTCACGGACTATGATGGACCGCGATGTCCCTAAACTAAGACGATAGAGTCCAAAGGCTCTTTTGTTGGATCTAAATGATCCCAAAATTCTGTTGAGTAGATCTTAGTCTAAAATTAGACTAACGTATCCTTAACAAACTTTTAAGTTGATCTTAATCTCAACGAGATTAACGATCCTTAAATCCAAACCAAACCCAAATCTAAGAAAATACAGATATTGACTAATCCACGCCCTATGGGCGACAACGCAAATTAGTCTCCGTATACAATCCACGGGCAACCAAAAATAAAACAAACACACACGACACGAAGTGACCATCTGGAGAAAGAGAAAGTGGTTACCGCGATGCGGTTGCGTAATTAACTGCAGGGGCTTGCGCCTGCAGGGAAGAGCGTCCCTATAATAAAAAAAACCCTCACAATGAGGGAGAATCTGACGAAATCTGCTACAACGGCCGCATCCGTCTAAACCTCCGATACATGGTGCCATAAATCAACTTGGCATCTTCGGAGAGGTGGACGGATAAAACCAAATAGCATCTTCCCCCAAAATTCAGGCCGGACGTCTCAAACGTCCCGGTCGCGTCTTTCGGCAGAGAACACCCACAAAGGGGAGCTCAGATCTTCCATTAGATCTCAAAAGGGGAGATTTTTAAAATCTCACCCCTCTTGTTCTCCATGATCCGGCCAACAAAGAGGGGGAAGAAGGAGACCCATCTCCGAAAATCCCACTTTGGAAAAGATCCAAGGCTCGAGAGAAGATCCCAGGCTTAAGAGAGAAGAACCTCTGAAGCTTTTAGAGAGTTCAACTCCAAGACCTAAATCCTAAAAGGAGTTTAACTCCTAATCCAGATCTCTTGGAGTTTAACTCCTATTTCTGGAGGTAAAAACCCCTTCCTTTCGCTAGCGCCCGAGCGCCCAAAGCGCTAGCGCTAGAGCGCCCACGTGCCGGGCACGTGAGGTGCGAGCGCCCAAGCGCTACCGCCAGTGTCCAAGCGTCAGCGCCGAGCGCCCACGTGCCGGGCATGTGAGGCGTTGGCGCTCACGCGTCCTTTGGATGATATTTTCCCCCCATTTTACATGTACTCCACACTAAAATTACCTCCCCCGTTAGAAAAAAATTTCTAACGGGGCACTCCCCTGCACCCCACAAGGGGGCTGCTAGCCCCCTTGACCCCCAGCCCGCTATCCGGATAGCGGGACCCCTGTAAAAACTCTGTGGGTCCCCCGATATATCAAAAACCCCTTCAAAACACAACACTGCACATTGAGTTCGCATGACCTGTTTGACCCATCAATCGGAGGTTCTCTCGCTCTAAAGGCGAGGGGTAATTAACTGCAGCTTAGTTTACGGCTGCCAGAGATTCGGATTCCCACAATCAATAAACCCCAGCCTACCCTAGGCAGGGGGAATCTGTAATGCGCCTGACAAGCGCACGCATATTCCCATCTCAATGGGGTAACGAAAAACACCCTACAGGGACATAATATTTATTTAATATATTATTTTATAGAATAAATTACTTGTCCCTACGGTATTATCCGTAGGTCCTACTAAATGTCCCTACGGATACATCCGTAGGTCCGGATGAATCCCCCTACAGATAAATTTGTAGGGGCAAGTTTTACCCCCGTTACTGAGTCCATAGAGACAAAATATCAGGTATCATGATATTTTGTCCCTACAGCGAACTGTGTAGGGGCAAACTTTGCACCTACGGGTTAATCCGTAGGTGCAACAGATGTCCGTACGGACAAAATATCCGGATTTTTTATTAAAAAAAAGGCTTCCTGTTATTTCCCCGCCCTGTGCACAATAATATATACATCACATAAACATATACAGAAATATTCATAACTAACATCTCACGCATAATATATAAAAGAAATAAAGAAACAAAATACGATATCAAACTAAATCATCGTGAACAAACAAACAACCACCAATATCGTCCAAAATTTAAACAATATGTATCAGATAAGTACATACATTCTCAAAACTATAAATAAAGCTACCCTAGCTCGGTCCAGCTCCTCCACCTCTGATAATCGTCATAATCTGGCACACCTGATCCTCGGTGCAGACCTGAGTCGTCAAAAACTCGATTAATAAAGGAGCGGTCTGTGCGGGAGTCTGAGCGGGCTGTGGAGCTGTAGGAGTGGTCTGCGCAACCGCAGCCGAGATAGTGTCTTACGGAGCCGCAGCCGAAGTAGCCTGTCGTATCTATTAAATTTTTTGTGTAATAAACGAATGAGAACGCTGTATTATATTTTAGCCGAGTTTGTATCATTATCAGGTTATTGCGAAACCCCAAACTAAGAATACTTAGGGACTTAGGCCTCGTTTGGGTATCTAGTTTGGAAATCCATAGTTTATTTTAATTAGATAGTTTTATGTAAGTATGATTAATCAAAGCTAAGTCTACAATTAAATAAGATCAGGATACTAATATTGCATATGTTACTATCTATAATGCGATATAATATTTTCCTATTAATTAGTATACGTACCATCTACTTCAACTCCTCGACGGTGGTCTTCAAGGCGGCAACATCATGCTCTAGACGTCACTCACGGGGGGTGTTTCCCCCAATAAAAGAGCAAAACTCTATTCAAAACTCAAGAGGCAGCGCCTCACGTGCCTTCCATGAGGGCGCCAGCACCAGAGTAAAAAACTCTTAAACGAGCAGCGCCCGTGTGCAAAGTACACAAATCTTAAGCAGCGCTTCACGTGCCTTCTACGAGGGCGCCAGCATCAAAATTAAAAAATCTTATTGGAGCCGCACGTGCTTTGTAAGGCTACACCAGCGTCCCAGCCATCAATCCGTGGCCAAATACGGCATAAAAACTTTAGAAACTGGCACTAACGTAACCCTAAATTCCGGATCGTGCCATTAACCCTATACTAGTTCAACTGTAAAGAGTTTAGAGAGGTTATACCGATCGATCCGTGTCCTTCGGTCTTCAACCTCTTTCCTTGCTCATCGTGGCTACCCCGATGAAGTTCGCTCTCCGGTCTCGCTTTGTCGAAGACGATCCACGTCGAGGATTAGTAATACGGGCTCTCGTTTTAAAAACCGAAGCAACTCGAGCATCCAGTTTGCTAGACTAGATTCCAAAGATGAAGTAGAGAGTGTGTGTAAATACTTTGTATCAATACACCCTAGGTTGCTCAACACATGAGGCATGTTAGGGTGGAGCTGAAAGAAGTTGCCATGAGTGGTGATTGATCTAAAATTTCGGATCGTGTTTTGAAAATATAATCACAACTAAAGAATTTATACCGCAATCAATTAACGGTGTCGATGTAGTACATTAATGAATACGGATCGTCCACTGAGATGCGAGTACTTGTTCGATCTTGGTTTAGATGAGTCGAAATGAAAATATAAAAGAAAATTCAAGAAAGTAATTTAAGATTTAATTGAGTTGTCATTTCAAGAAAATCAAAAATACATTCAAGAATTAGAAATCAAGAAAGTGTCCAATATCAATGTGAATTATCAAGATTATGTAGAATAGCTTGTAGGAATTGATCGAATCAGTAGCAATGATGAATACTAAAAATTATGAATCTTATCTATTGATAAATTGTAGCTAGATTGATAACGATGAATGAAGATTAGGGATCTATTGAAGAAACTAGGGTTTCTCCTTTACTATCCCTTGTCTTTTCATTGATCATCATACGGATCTAGCCTCTAGCAAAGAAAATTATCAATCGTTTGATCCCTAATTTGCAACGAAATAATCAAGAACTTGATCTCGCTCCAAATTAAGTCATTGATGATTTTTTTTCCTAGAGTTCACAAATCTCATAAGACTTAAGATTAGTTTTAGGATTTCATCATCATTAAATCTACCGATTCTCTCGATTTCTTTACAAGCGGAGATTTCACTCACACATCATGAAAATTAAAGAATCAAGAACGAGAAATTTCATAATGCAAGAATTTAAAGAAAGCGAGAATTACAATTACCACCTTTATTAAATCTCCTTCAAATTACACCTCTCTATTCGAGTTTACAAGACTAGCTCTCGATTGCTCCTTTGAAAGGGAATTTGTTGTCGATCTTCGCTCTGCTCGATCGCCATAGGACGTGGATCGTCGCGGATCTCTTGCTCTTGATGATGATCGGTATTGCGATAAAAGATCTTCGATTGTCGCTTGATTTTGCTCTCAATGGATCTTGATTTGATTGGATCTCAAGTTGTGTCACTCAACTTGGATTGAATTGTGGATTAATGTGTAATTAATGAACAACTTTTTGAACAACCCCAAAATTGAGATCTAGATCCCCTTTTATAGCCTTAAATTAAGCTTCCTTCATAAGCTTGGTTGTTATGCAGAGCATTCCAGAAGATGCCACGTGGAAATGGAGCGTCTTGAGGAAGCTAGGCGGTTACAGGGGAGCTTCTAGAAGAGTTTCATCACCGGCACCCCTAACTCGGCCGCGGATCCGCGGCGGATCGGGCTGGATCGGCCGCGGTTCCGCGGCCGTTTAAGGAGATCACTGCATTATTTTCTCTGTATATGCTGGTGTTGGTCTTTGGGGTTAAATGTGATATATGGAATCTTATTATTATTCCTTGGTTGCTGCCAGATTTCAAGTCTTTGACTTGGTGCGTTTTATCGGCACTTTTGCGATTCCGGTTCTTTGACCTGAAGAATTTTTTGCACACAATCTCGATAAAATGTGTTGAGATATACAATATCATGTGTAGTAATAAACACACAATTTCCCTCCAGAGTGTCGATTATAACCGTAACACGTAGTATTTAGTATTTTCCAGAAGATTTTGTAATCCGTGTTATATTTACAATAAACACCCTTAGATGATTAGAAAGAGTAGGGAAATTGTTATGTTAAGAATGCAATATTTTCGAATGATCAAATTCCCCCAAACTTAATTTTGTTCGTCTCGAGCAAAATTCTTTTATTCAAGAGAAGGAGAAAATATAAGGAAAAAAACTAACTAGCACACTTTCGTAGGCAACACGATTGCACTGAGCACGTGCAACAAACCTTTAAACCTCTAGGTGTCTCTAGTAGGAGGAGTGTTGTCTCCTGGAGGTTTTCAGCGGATTGCATCCACAAAATCCTATAATAAAAGGAAGACTTTGAAAGTTACATATAAAGATAAGAATTGTAAAAGAAAGACTTTGAAAATTAGAGTTTCCAACTAAACTAGCTTTTCGGTTGTCATGAGCCCTATCTTAATAGTCATGAAAAGATATTAGAAATCACATCATCTCTTAATAAAACATCGCCTTTATTCTTCATTCCTACCTTTCTTCCAAACACTGATCATATACCCCTACGTGTGTGTACAAGACATCCCTACACTCGGAGAATTCAATTCAAGCTATCATACTGTTGTCCATCTAGCTCAGTACTTTTTAATCGGTGAATATTTAGATGGATTTGCTCACACATTTTTCATGTGGCCGTTAATACTTCTTGAGATATTAACCGACCGATTACTCATGTGCTTGCAGATTAGGCGTAAATAGCAATTTCCTCGTCTTACAACACCTTAGGCTTAGCAGTGACTCCCAAACCAGTTGGTCTAAGGCACTAGGTGATGAAGCACCTTCGCTATATTTTTTTATGCTGCCTTGGTGATTACAAAACCAGTGTTCATTTTTCTTCACCATTTTATCTTTTATTTTTCATTTATTATTTTCTTCGTACTTTGGCTTTTAGACAAGAGCGTTTCAAGGTATTCTCTACTATCCCGAGTTTCAAGACGTGTGTAAGTGCATATAGTAGGGTATCAATATTCAAGTGTTTGGATTCCAGAATAGGAACTATTTTTCAGACTTATTTTTATCCTCAGATTAGTGACTTCTTTAATCTTACTAACCCTTGGGACAACGGCTCATAACTATTTATTACTAGTTCGTTTAAGAAAACTTCTAACTTTCTAGGTTTTCTTAAATTTTTCTAATCTTTTGAATGTAATTTTTCATTTTCTAATCTTTTATTATAAAAGATTAAATATTAAATATTTTTTATTTTTTTTTATGTTTTTTGCTTATGCAAAGTATGATGCAAAGTGATGTGCAAATAAGCACAAATCTCCCCAAAACCTGTTTACAACAGTGTCATCACTGTTGCCATCTGTTAAATCTCAGAAACCTATAGACTTGGGAGGAAATTTATTAACGGGGGCAAGAATATATGGACGTGAAAATCTCCCCCAAACTTATTATTGGCTCACAATTTTATTTTCAATAGCCAAAGTATATCCTCCCCAAACTTGAGTTAAACAATATTAAGCCTTTAAAATCAAAAGGAGGGGGTAAAGTTATTGGTCAATGCAAAGTCTTACAAAGACCGAAAGTCAACACCAACCATTCGAAGATTTTATCAATGTAACTAACCGGTTGGTGGAAGAACATGTTGTCTAGAGACAGAAAGAAGTGGGGAAGAGCTAAGTGGTGTAAAAGAAAGGGTTTGCGTCTCAATTTGGAGAGACGACACCATGATGATGATGATGATGATGATGGATTATTCGCATTCTCGTGATTGTCCATAAGCAGTGGAGGTGGTTCAACTTCTTTGTTTTGGGATTTATTCATCACAACTCCCGTGTTTTCTAAAAATGCGAGTTCATCAGCGAAAATTTCCTCAAAGCTTTCATCGATACCCCGAAGAATAATCTCATCAGAAAGAGCGGAATGATCTTCAGACTCCATAAAAGGTTCATAATCAGCGTTAAATGTTGACCCGGACAACTCGATAGAAGAGTCCATATGTGTATAATACATAGCTGGGTCAAACAATAACGTATCAAAGAAGTCTAGATCGGTATCGTGAAGCTGATCAAATTCGCTGCTGTCGACATCCATTAATTCGACAGAACATGCTTGAGCAGAGGGTTCAGAGGGTACACTTCCCAACTTGTAAATGTTAAGCTCAATTGACATCTTCCCGAAGGATAGAGTCATAGAGCCATTACGACAGTTGATTACCGCATTGGAAGTGGCCAAAAAGGGTCAACCGAGAATCACCGAAATTTGGTTCCGTGGGTTTGCTACCGGTTGTGTATCTAGAACAATAAAGTCCACAGAGAATATAAATTCCCCGACTTTTATCAACACGTTTTCAAGTTCACCCCTAGGTTTGGTGATTGATCGATTTGCCATTTGAAGAGTGCAGTGGGCAGATTTCAACTCTCCGATACCTAACTTCTCGTAAACCGAGTATGGAAGCAGGTTAACACTAGCGCCAAGGTCGAGAAGAGCACGGTTGATAATTTTACCCCCAATAGAAATAGAAATTGTAGGACAGCCGGGGTCCTTACGTTTCTTTGGTAATTGTTGGGTAAAAACTGTGTTTACATTGCTCGTCATGAACACCTTTTTGGGCACTTGAGTCTTCCTCTTCCTAGTGCACAAGTCCTTAAGAATTTTCGCATAAGCAGGGACTTGTTGTATTGTATCTAGGAGAGGGATATTGATGTTCACCTGTTTAAATATTTCAGTAATCTTCTCCATTTGCGGACTTGCTCTGTTTCCCCTTAACCTATTAGGATAAGGAGCTTGAGCAGTAAGGGCAAGGTCCAACATTGGAGAAGGTCGTTTTGGTAGAAAAGATCTCATAATAGAAGTGGGGATCGTCTTTGGATGACTTGAAGAAGTGGGCTGAGGGTTCGAGCCTTGGGGAAAACGGAGAATAGGCTCGGAAGAAGAAGAAGATAAACTAGACGAAATAAGGTAAGAAGTAGAAGCCGGGGTATCAATGTCTGAATCCTCAATATCAATATGTTCGCCTACATGATTATCTAGCACTCTTCCAGATCTCAACGTGGTAATCGCACTCACCTGATGGGAGTAGCCAGGATTTGGTATGGGTTGAGCTGGAAGTTTCCCTTTCTCTCTAGCACTCATCACAGCATTTAATTGTGCAATTTGAGCTTCTATCGTTTTAATACTCTCACCGTGAAAGGAGAAGTCCTTCGTTAAAGTTTAGATAGAAGACTTAATATCATCGGACGTTTGCATGGAATGTTTCATAAACAAATCCAAAGTGCGTTCGAGTGCAGAGGAGTTTTCTGTACCGGCCGTTTGGAAAGAATTATTCCCAGGTGCAGAATTGTTGGCCGGATTTTGAAAAGTTTGTGTTTGGTAGGGGTGCTGACTCGGTAGTGGTTGCTGTGGCTGTGGAAGAACCCTTTGAAAGTTATTTTGGGTTGGAACCGTGTTTTGAGTTTGGTGTTGGTTCCAAGCAAAATTAGGGTGATTCCTCCAACCCTGATTATAAGTAGAAGAATATGGATCGTTTCTAGGTCTTTGCTGAAAAGCAGCATTAGTATGCTCTTGACCTTGAAATGGAGAATTCAAAGGACATTCTTCCGTAAGATGTGATGGATCAGAACAGCAACCACATATGGTTTTAGGGAGCGTCATCTGGTTTAGTGATTGAAAGAATTGAAGTTAACCGCAATCAAGACGGTGTCGCTATGCAGCTAGCCGGTTGAGCACGGGTCGATCCACAGGGAGATGGTTGTATGTCCTTTCTTGTTTTAGACGAGTCAATAAAGAATTTGTGTATGTTTGTTCGAGACTATCCTATGTGTAATATTTGCAAGTATAAAGTTGTTAAGAAAAAGATACGAAATTGTAAGCTAAAGAAATTCGTACTCAAAACCTTTGAGCCGAGTCTTGACCAATTGAAGCTAAGCAATCGGCAACAACGTGGATTAGGGGATTTAAGCGCGGTATTCGTGGAATACGGCTTATTCACCCTTGTCCTTCCGTTCTTGTCTCTTGCTTTCGCCTCCGGCCAAACCGAACGCAACCGGTCGCGGTTAGGAATCACCGTTACCTTGTTAGGGTAGGGTGCCTAACGGAGCGCTTGCGTATGGTTTGGGCGGAGTTCAATGGAAAATAACGGGAAAAGGAAATGAGAAAGAAGATATTAACTTACAATACCGTATTTCATCTTAACAACAATAATTACAACCATTCACAAAATGAACAAAAGAGAGCAAAAGAAAAGAACAAAGAAAAGAAAAGATTACAAGTAATTAAGTGCATGAATTAAATTGCAAGAAAGTAAAGCAAGATAATAATAAGCAAGTAATAAAAAGCGATAAAAAGAACAAGAAACTAGAACTCAAGACAAGCATGGGATCAATAACCAACCCTTAAACTTGCAAGCTCAATTAAGAGGTTGCAAGATCAAGAGAAGGGTAGAGAACGCATGTGAAATGAAGTGCTAATTCCATAAGAAAATACGACCTTTGAGATCAATAACTAACCCTTAACCATTCAAGCTCAATGAAGAGGTTGAAAGATTAAGAGGAAGCAAAAATCTCAAGGGGAAACTAAAGAAAAGAGAATGATACAAAAACCTTCATCTTCATTGATCTTCCACTCAAAAGGCTCTCACTACAATTTTCATGGAGAAAGAATGAAGAAGAAGAAGAAGAACTACACAAAAAACTACAAAAGAGGAACAAAGAATGAACACCAAAAGCTTGGCAAGTTCTGGAGTATTTATAGGCAGGGAAATGGGAACCTAGGGCAACAATCTGCCCCTAAATAAAAGTACCAAACTACCCCCAAAACTTTACAGAGAGAGGAGTCATAATGGCCGCGGATCAGCGGCCAATACCCCCTATTGGCCGCGGATCCGCGACCATGTGGAGGAATTAGGGGGTCGGGTTTCTTTGGTGGTCCTGTGTTGCTGTTTTCTTCTGTTAAACATGTACAGATTTTCAATATTCTTCTATGATTGCTTCAGGTTCCAATAGTCAACAATGACGGCTTCATTTTTCAACACATTTGACTTTATCTCCCTCGAGCTCCGCGCACCCATTGATTCTTGTGCAGCCTCCCTCGTGCTCTGTGCTTGTCCCAGACACGAATGACCACTGTCATATGTCTTGTCTCAGGAACTGGTACTCGGCACTGGACGGATATGGATGACCGGAACCCGGCTTTTATCTGCTGTCAACAGATATTCTGTATTTGGCGTAACTGTGGAGATTTTATCTTGATTTGCAATATTTGTACTGGAAACCTGTATTCTGTAAATATGTAACAAACACGGATAAAAAGCACCTACCTATAAACACACGAGCGTAAGAATGGGTGGTATAAAATGCAATATTCTGTTATGAACAAATACCCCCAAACTTAACTTTTGCTCGTCCCGAGCAAAACCAATTATTCACAAAAATAAAATCCTAACCGCACTTTCGCAGGGAACGCGATTGCACTGAGCATGTGCAACAAACCGTTAAACCTCTAGGTGTCCCTAGTAGGAGGAGTGTTGTCTCCTGAGGGTTTTCAGCGGATACTACCCACAAAATCCCGTCAAGCTAGTGTTATAAGTTAACATCGATTCTACTCCTATAGTTTAGTATTTACGTTAGAAATTCTATCATCCTAAGTTAGAAATATCCAACCCTTATTTTTCACACCTCCTATTTATTTAACCTTAGGTCCTATATACGTTCCAAAAAAGTTTAGAAAGATGTTGGTTCTCCTGAGTTTTCCTTCTAAAGTGCAGCCTCAAATCAGGGATTTTTATCAACTTTACAGAAAACACAAGTCTTATTCTTTATTTCTATCTTTTATTCAAACATCGATCGTATACCCCTACGTGTGTGTATATTTGCACCCCTACACTCAAGAATTCAATTCAAGCTATAATACCCTTGCCTTAATACCTAATACTACTTCTTTTCATTAAGAATGGACGGATTTGCTCACACACCTTTCATGCGACTATTAATGCTTCTTGAGGCACTAACGGCCGATTACTGAATGTGTGAGCTTAAAGCGTAAATAGCAGTTTCCAGGTCTTGACTTTATTCTATTTTTCTTTTTATTTTTCTTTTTCTTTTTCTTTTTCAAGACCGGATATATTTTTCAACATGCTCTTTTGGTGTTTAGCTTTAAATATCGTTTTTTCTTTCATACTAGGCTTTCAGGCAAGAGTATTTCTAGGTATCCTCTACTATCCCAAGTTTCAAGGTGCGTGTAAGTGCAGTTTGTAGGGTATATACTTTCTAAATTTGAACTCAAGAAAAGAAACTATTTTTCAGACTTATCCTCCGGTAAAGCTTCAATACTTTCCCTTCATCTTGACTTAACTCAAGAACTGAACTCAAGATTACCTATTTCTTAAAAAAAACTGTAAGGACGTATACTTACCAAAGTTAGACAGAATGAGGGTTATTTTTAGGGTTTTCAATCCCTAAGCCTAGAATTTAGTTATTTCTATCATATCAACCAAATTTTCGGAATAAAGATCTAAGTTACCCTATTAGCTAACTTGATGACAAAGTTTTTATATTTTTTGGAAAATTTTCAATTTTTGTGGGTTTTTAATAAGGTATGCAAATGCAAAATATACAAATGAATGCGAAGGAAGAAAGCTTACCGAGCACACCCCCAAACTTAAACTTGACAGTGCTCTCACTATCAGACTATACCAAGAGGGTCAAAATTGTCGGCGCTCCCCCTAAAAACAAATTATATACAAAAAGAAAAACCAAAAATATATACAAAAAAGGTGTTCCCCCCAAACTTAAGTAAAACAGTGTTTCCACTGTTAGGCGTTGAAGTTCAGGTTTAGGGGGGAAAGAACAGTATCAAGCTATACAAGGCCTTACACAGGCTAAAAGTTAGTACCAACCATTGAAAGATCTTATCGTGATAAAGCAGTGGCTGGTGAAAGAAGGCGAAGAGGAAAGAAATGGAGAATACGCGAGACCGTATGCGGAGAGAAGCGGGATACGAGGAAGAAGAATGGCGGAAGGGAAAAAGAAGTGGAATACGAACTTGAGGGTGCAAATGGAGTAAATAGATTAGCACAATTTGTGATGACCGATGTGTGAAAAGCGATTGTGCTAATATATTTATCCGTCGAGAAATGGGGTCAAATCCCTCAAGATTCGTGAGAAACCATGGGTACGCCGAACTTGGTAAACCAGACATATGAAATGTAAGTGAGACGGGTTCTTGCAAGGTCGGAACGATGGAAAGGATGGAGGAAAGTGATCGAGGAGGGGTATCGGTTAAGGTTTCAGGAGGGTGCACACAGTCAATGAAAGGAACAGGATGAATTGGAAAATCCGACTCATCAATTAAAACTGTTTCATCCTCAGTACTATCCTCAATATTCTCCACAAAATTTAGCTCATCCATGCATATTTCATCAAAATCCAGACGCATATAGGGTTCGGGAAAAACATTTAATGACTCGGGATGATAATTTGAAGAGACAAACTCAGCCAAATCAACGGGTTCATCATCCAAAATATCCCCAGCATCAATATCCTTAATCAAGTGAAAATCAATATTCTCAGACACCTCATCAAAAGCATGGATATTAATCGATTCAGGTTCTAAGATGGAGGTGTAGAGGTCAAAAGGTTTTGGTATGGTTTCACTTGGCAATGTCCCTTCACAGTCGGGTACATCAAACACTACGAAGTCGCACAACTCATTAAACATTCTATCTTCAAATGATACTTCATTTGGGATACTAGATAGATTTTCAAAACAGGAGTTGTGGGATTCAATTTGGGATGGGTAGGTTTGATGTGGAAGGGGGTACATCTCACTCTCTCCACTCAAATTCTCAGCCTATCCTACCGCCTCATCATACATTGGAAAATTTGGAGCTAGCTGGAAACTAGCTACCGGGTCAATAGGTTGTATGAAAGCGGCCATGGACACATTCAAATCCATCATCTGTTGGCTTGACGCTACCCTAAAGTCTTCCAACGACTGTTCCAGACTAGACATGGGTTGTGATGGGGTTTCAGTAAGAGATTCAAAGTTGTTTGGATACTGAAAACTCCCAAATGGCGGTTCTGATGCAATGTCTAGGGAAGGTACAAAAGTGGGGTAGGATTGGTAGGAATTGAATGGCTGGACAGGAGCAGGATCAACATCTGGATAGGAAGGTGAATGGAATTGTTGATTCCAAAAATTTGAAGTGGTGAAAGGAGTGAAAGATCGGCTACGAGATTGTTCAATACGTTCTGCAATAGACATAGGTCTTGGAGTTGCAACATGACTCGAAGAAGGGGTATCAACGTAAGAAGGGGTGAATGTGTGAAATGGTTGATACGAAGTGGATTGCGGAGTCAAATTGTTTGTCCTAGACGCGTCTATCCGATCTTTCAATGAAATTTTAGGCATGGAGGGGTCGTTCGAAGTTCGGCCAAAGCAAGAACCGTAAGAAGTAATGTCTGGTTGTGGGTACCAAAGTTCGGCAAGAGTTTTTCGAGGTGGGGTACCCATGATATGAAGAGAGAGAGAGAAAGGTAGAGAAAAGGAGGGGAAAAAGAATGTGATATTTTTTTTTTAAAGTTTATATATTAACAGAAGAATGAAATATACACACAAAAAGAATATTGACAAAAAAAATCACGACACAAAAATACCACACACCTAATCGTTCTAGGGTTCACCTAGGTCAACTAGACCTGCTCCAGAACTTGATTGTCGAAGTAAAACTGTGTAGAGAAACAGGCTCAAGATACACTGATCACGAGGCCAGGTAAGTGCAGAGATAAGCGGAGGTTTTCCAACGCTTTCGCGAAATTCCTTAATTAAATAACCCTTTCTCTTTTGGCGGTTTCGCCGTTAACACTTTCCTAGACACCCCGTAAACAATATACCGTTAAGCAAGGTTCTAAACACAGTTAACTTCTCCTAGTGAGCGCGAAGTCCTTAAGGCTTAAAGTCTAGTTTCTTTTAAATTTTGTGCGGGTAAACGTTATGCTCAAGTTCGTGATTTGTGGGCCACGGAAAAGGTGATGAAATCCTTTACCGTATGTTGTGGGGTTCGTTTGCCCTTAAGTCCGTATTAATGTATGCAATGCGCAATTCAATAAAAATTCAATAAAGAATCAAACAATCATTTTTTTAGTTTAAGCGCGGCACTGCAACAAATACGGGTTAGTCAATTTTTAGCGTTTGTTAGCGAACTTGCAAAGAATCCTGCAAAGAATAGTATATTGAACGCGTCGGATTTGAGAAGAAGGTGTTAGTAAAGTATGTACCGTTAAGTTTTTGGGTTAGGAAACCCCCGTTGAATCAAATCCGGTAAGCTTGAAAAGTTAGCTTGCGCGGGTCAAACTACCCGGATCTTTGGCACTGTACTTTGCAATCACCTTAGCCTTGAACGTACACTTTGCTCTCCACAATCGCAGTTTGCAAATCTGCAAAAATCTGCACTCTTGCCCACAAAAATGATCAAAAACAACAAAAAGATTTTTTTTTTATATATACAAAAAGAATATTAACCCGAATAACAAGAAAAGAAATACGCTACCGTCTCCCCGGCAACGACGCCATTTGATTGAAAGAATTGAAGTTAACCGCAATCAAGACGGTGTCGCTATGCAGCTAGCCGGTTGAGCACGGGTCGATCCACAGGGAGATGGTTGTATGTCCTTTCTTGTTTTAGACGAGTCAATAAAGAATTTGTGTATGTTTGTTCGAAACTATCCTATGTGTAATATTTGCAAGTATAAAGTTGTTAAGAAAAAGATACGAAATTGTAAGCTAAAGAAATTCGTACTCAAAACCTTTGAGCCGAGTCTTGACCAATTGAAGCTAAGCAATCGGCAACAACGTGGATTAGGGGATTTAAGCGCGGTATTCGTGGAATACGGCTTATTCACCCTTGTCCTTCCGTTCTTGTCTCTTGCTTTCGCCTCCGGCCAAACCGAACGCAACCGGTCGCGGTTAGGAATCACCGTTACCTTGTTAGGGTAGGGTGCCTAACGGAGCGCTTGCGTATGGTTTGGGCGGAGTTCAATGGAAAATAACGGGAAAAGGAAATGAGAAAGAAGATATTAACTTACAATACCGTATTTCATCTTAACAACAATAATTACAACCATTCACAAAATGAACAAAAGAGAGCAAAAGAAAAGAACAAAGAAAAGAAAAGATTACAAGTAATTAAGTGCATGAATTAAATTGCAAGAAAGTAAAGCAAGATAATAATAAGCAAGTAACAAAAAGCGATAAAAAGAAGAAGAAACTAGAACTCAAGACAAGCATGGGATCAATAGCCAACCCTTAAACTTGCAAACTCAATTAAGAGGTTGCAAGATCAAGAGAAGGGTAGAGAACGCATGTGAAATGAAGTGCTAATTCCATAAGAAAATACGACCTTTGAGATCAATAACTAACCCTTAACCATTCAAGCTCAATGAAGAGGTTGAAAGATTAAGAGGAAGCAAAAATCTCAAGGGGAAACTAAAGAAAAGAGAATGATACAAAAACCTTCATCTTCATTGATCTTCCACTCAAAAAGCTCTCACTACAATTTTCATGGAGAAAGAATGAAGAAGAAGAAGAAGAACTACACAAAAAACTACAAAAGAGGAACAAAGAATGAACACCAAAAGCTTGGCAAGTTCTGGAGTATTTATAGGCAGGGAAATGGGAACCTAGGGCAACAATCTGCCCCTAAATAAAAGTACCAAACTACCCCCAAAACTTGACAGAGAGAGGAGTCATAATGGTCGCGGATCAGCGGCCAATACCCCCTATTGGCGGCGGATCCGCGGCCATGTGGAGGAATTAGGGGGTCGGGTTTCTTTGGTGGTCCTGTGTTGCTGTTTTCTTCTGTTAAACATGTACAGATTTTCAATATTCTTCTATGATTGCTTCAGGTTCCAATAGTCAACAATGTGGCTTCATTTTTCAACACATTTGACTTTATCTCCCTCGAGCTCCGCGCACCCATTGATTCTTGTGCAGCCTCCCTCGTGCTCTGTGCTTGTCCCAGACACGAATGACCACTGTCATATGTCTTGTCTCAGGAACTGGTACTCGGCACTGGACAGATATGGATGACCAGAACCCGGCTTTTATCTGCTGTCAACAGATATTCTGTATTTGGCGTAACTGTAGAGATTTTATCTTGATTTGCAATATTTGTACTGGAAACCTGTATTCTGTAAATATGTAACAAACACGGATAAAAAGCACCTACCTATAAACACACGAGCGTAAGAATGGGCGGTATAAAATGCAATATTCTGTTATGAACATTTAGGAAGGCTAATAAAAATTTGTTTTCCACAGCTTCGATTTTCTTTTGCATCGCAGCCATTTCGACTTTCATTGCGATGGAAACTTCAAGCTGGTAAATACCTTCCCTAGATGATGGTGGTCTAACGCTTTCCTATTGTAAAGTGTTTTCAGCGAAATTTTCTAGGAATTTCCAAGTTTCGCCATTGTCTTTGGACATGAAATTGCATTGAACATTGTTTCAAGTGTCTGCTTTGTGGCAGGTGTAATGCCCTCATATATGATTCTGCACAGATCCCATCGATGGATTCCGTGATGAGGACATTGGACTAGCACATCCTTGAACCGTTCAAAGCATTTCCAAAATGGTTCATTTGGAAGCTGCGTAAATTGATTTATTTCGCTACGGACATGGGCGGTCTTATGATTAGGATAAAATTTCTTAAGGAATGCTACAACAAATTCATCCCAGTTGTCAATAGAATGTGCGGCTGTGTTATAAAACCACTTCTCGGCTAAATCGCATAAAGTGAACGGGAGAAAACGTAGACGCATAGCATTCACAGAAATCTGTGAAGTACCCATCATAGCGCATACATTTTCAAATTTGGTGATAAAAACGTATGCGTATTCGGACTCGAGATCGTGAAATTTCAGCAAAATATTGATGTACTTTGGTTTGATTTCAAAGTTATCCCCATTGGCTGGTGGAATGGAAAGACAGGTAGGAAGAGGACCTCGTATAGGGTAGATCTCTCTTGGAGAGAGATGCAGAGCGGATTCTGCGCACCTGCGGACGGTGGCAGAGTGGTGTTAAAGTTTGATGGAAATCCGTCCATCGCGGTGAGTGCGGTAGTGGGTGAAGAAAAATTAGATGTAGAAATATCGACTTCGTAGTCGATAGGAGGAACGCGGACAAGACGGGCATTAGAATCCCGTATCCAGCCGAGCATGCACTAAATGGTTTAGCACAAGTGGCAGCGTAAGTGATAATTAGAGAAAAGATGGTTTGGTGTTTGTTTTTGAAAAAGACGGATTTTTGAAAAATCACACAAACAATGCACAAGCAACCCTAAATCTAATGGTCACCTTGGTCAAGTCTCTAGACCGCTCCTAGACTTCCAGAAGACAAATCGCAGGATAAATCCTCTACTGCCTCTTTATCCCTTCTGTGGCCAGGTAAGTGTCAGGTAAGTGGGAGGTTCTCCGCTACGTAAGTAGCAGGCCTAATTAAGTAACCACTTGCCTTAGACACACTTGCCTTAGACACCATAAAAGAAACGCGGATAAGCAATAGATTACCCACGACCTTTTTCTGTCCTAATTGAGCGCGACGGTCTTTAGAGTCTTGTCTAGATCTTTTTTAGTTAATGAGGGTAATGCGGATGCTAGTTTTGTGATTTTTAGGGCTTAGGAAGGGTAATGAAATCCCTACCTAATCTGAATTTGGTCTTTTCCCCTTAATTTCCTTATTAAAATATGCAAACAACCAATATCAAAACACGCAACAATTTCTTTTTGCGGCACTGCGAATTTTTGTAAAGAATCCTGTAGAAAATAGTTATTGGACAAGAGCAGGGAAAAGATAAGAAAGTAGGAAATATACCACAGAGAACTGGAGCCCTAATTCCTCAAGATAGCCGCGGTTCCGCCGCAACAACCTGCTTTCCGTTATGGTTCCGCGGTGGATTGATCGGTTCTATGCACGAAAGTTGGTACTGATGCTCCTATTGCTCCTCTGTCCTATCTGAAATGATCTGAATAATTTTCCCCTTGCTACAGAGATTCCATATTTCCTTGCAAAATTCACAACTAATCGTTAAGCACTTGATGCGATTTTAATTCAAATTTTTAATGGAATAATAAAATTTCAACTCAAATAACAAGAACGAACAAAATAGCACACGATCCCCGGCAATGGCGCCATTTGATTGATCTAAAATTTCGGATCGTGTTTTGAAAATATGATCACAACCAATGAATTTATACCGCAATCAATTAACGATGTCGATGTAGCTCGTTAATGAATACGGATTATCCACTGAGATGCGAGTACTTGTTCGATCTTGCTTTAGATGATTCGAAATGAAAATATAAAAGAAAATTCAAGAATGTAATTTGAGATTTAATTGAGTTGTCATTTCAAGAAAATCAAAAATACATTCAAAAATTAGAAATCAAGAAAGTGTCCAATATCAATGTGAATTATCAAGATTATATAGAATAGCTTGTAGGAATCGATTGAATTAGTAGCAATGATGAATACTAAAAATTACGAATCTTATCTATTGATAAATTGTAGCTAGATTGATGACGATGAATGAAAATTAGGGATCTATTGAAGAAACTAGGGTTTCTCCTTCACTATCCCTTGTCTTTTCATTGATCATCATACGGATCTAGCCTCTAGCAAAGAAAATTATCAATCGTTTGATCCCTAATTTGCAACGAAATAATCAAGAACTTGATCTCGCTCCAAATTAAGTCATTGATGATTTTTTTTCCTAGAGTTCACAAATCTCATAAGACTTAAGATTAGTTTTAGGATTTCATCATCATTAAATCTACCGATTCTCTCGATTCCTTTACAAGCGGTGATTTCACTCACACATTATGAAAATTAAAGAATCAAGAACGAGAAATTTCATAATGCAAGAATGTAAAGAAAGCGAGAATTGCAATTATCACCTTTATTAAATCTCCATCAAATTACACCTCTCTATTCGAGTTTACAAGACTAGCTCTCGATTGCTCCTTTGAAAGGGAATTTGTCGTCGATCTTCGCTCGGCTCGATCACCATGAGACGTGGATCGTCGCGGATCTCTTGCTCTTGATGATGATCGGCGTTGCAATAAAGAATCTTCGATTGTCGATTGATTTTTCTCTCAATGGATCTTGATTTGATTGGATCTCAAGTTGTGTCACTCAACTTGGATTGAATTGTGGATCAATGTGTAATTAATGAACAACTTTTTGAACAACCCCAAAATTGAGATCTAGATCCCCTTTTATAGCCTCAAATTAAGCTTCCTTCATAAGCTTGGTTATTATGCAGAGCTTTCTAGAAGATGCCGCGTGGAAATGGAGTATCTTGAGGAAGCTAGGCGGTTACAGGGGAGCTTCTAGAAGAGTTTCATCACCGATGCCCATAACTCGGCCGCGGATCCACAGCGGATCGGGCTGGATCGGCCGCGGTTCCACGGCCGTTTAAGGAGATCACCACATCATTTTCTCTGTATGAGCTGGTGTTGGTCTTTGGGGTTAAATGCGTTATCTGGAATCTTATTATTATTTCTTGGTTGCTGCCAGATTTCAAGTCTTTGACTTGCTGCGTTTTATCGGCACTTTTGCAATTCCGGTTCTTTGACCTGAAGAATTTTCTGCACACAATCTCAATAAAATGTGTTGAGATATACAATATCATGCGTGTAGTAATAAACACACAATTTCCCTCCAGAGTGTCGATTATAACTGTAACACGTAGTATTTGGTATTTTCCAAATGAATTTGTAATCCGTGTTATATTTACAATAAACACCCTTAGATGATTAGAAAGAGTAGGGAAATTGATGTGTTAAGAATGCAATATTTTTGACTGATCAAGTGGAAGTTGTGAGCTCAAGTGAAGGCTTAAAGAAAAAGCAAGTGAGAAAAAAGTTCTGCTCTTTTTTCTTTAGTTGAGTTTGTGAAGTATTTGTGAGCTCAAGTCTTCAAAAAAATTCCCATCACAATCTATATCACAAACCCAACTTCATGAGTCATCAAGTGCACATATGCCACCGTCAATGCACACAAGACCCAACACTTATGAGTCACTAAGTGAGCACATGCACCATCAATGCCACAAGCCAAGACATTCACTCACCAATTCCACACAATTAAACATTAAACCAAATGTTTAATCAAACACAAAAAGAAATGGCAATCCCTAAAGTAAACTCGTAACGAATTACAAGAATACCCCTTATCTGTATATACATACCCGCATTCGTATTCCGACTGAACACGAATACAACGAGACGAAAATAATCCAACAATCTAATATTAGGATCCGGCTTAAACCAAAACCCACTAGTATGATCCGTCCGATCATGATCCGGGCACAAGTGCACGTATATGATCGAACCCTGCCATAAAACCATACGGCCTCTACAACTTTTCGCCCGAACTAGGGAAACCTGTGGGACTCTAAAGACTCGTCAATACGCTGGCAGTGGGTTTAACCACAAGCACGTCAATGGCACTAACAGTACGTAACGGCTACCCAGGTATTGAGCGAAAGGGAGGCCAACGAGCGAACTCATCCTGAAACCCTACCGAGCCTGACAGTGACAATATCCATACAGTCCAGTCCGTTCGTCTATCGCATATCACGCATAGGGGGATGGTAAACGTTAGACCCCCAATAGCGGTATAAGTCGTGTCGGAGTGTAGCTCAGAACACCCTGAGAAACTACTGGAATACCTACCAGTAAATCTCACTTGCCCTGACCAGGGACTTTGTGTAATGGCTCTCCAGACACAGCGCGATATCAACCCCCAATACCGGGAGAGACGAAACCCCTGACGATCCACTCACCGCCTCCATGTGGCTTCGGGACTATACCCAACTAAAACCTGTTTGCACGACTTCTTTGAGCCGTGGTAGGGTAGTAGTCAAAGCACAGTGGGAACTCACACAAGAAAAATGATGATTTCAGGTCGATAGACTAACCTGTACACATGTCACCAGGGAACTGCTATCTGACGACAGGTATAATACCAACTAGCATGTTCCCGGCAAGTCCGTCCGGTGTACTCATAACCCAATGAGCACCTGTATACATCTTAGGTGAACCAACTGACACCAATGGCTTGTGAGACTGTCCACCGCCCCTCGTCGGGGTCTCGATCTGTATACACTATTCTACTCTGGAGTATCGATGCCCTGTCTCGAAACTCACTCGACTAGGGACCCTTTAAGGATGTGCTTATAGACTACCCAACTCTCACGTATATGATCGCCATCATATTGCTGGTAGTCAAGCAAGAATCCTATGGGCTCTATCAACATATAATAGTGATCTGTAATGTCACCTGAATCATGTACATGTTGATAAAGACAAACCAGATAGTATACTATCATCTCGAGTAAGACTGTCCTACCAGTATGGGTCCTTCCTCAATCATTGCAATCACGTGCCTGCGATCCAATAATTGACTTTGAGGGCACTATAGCAAACAATCTCCCACTTGCACTTAAGGCTAATTATTGCGATGTCGTATACTCACAGCCCGTGTGATACCGAACACCCAACTTCTCTACTGATCAGTCTCACAAAGCTAGTTTGTGAAACTCTTGCGTTCGAGAAATAGCCTCAGTGAGTGGATCCGCTCTGATGTTTCTTTCTATGTCTCTCTTTATCTCAAGTTCGCGGAGAAAGCCATCTCCCGAAATGAGCAATACCTGTCTTAAAATATGTTTGGATATCTGATGGGACCCAGTTCACAAATGAACTCCAAATCCAGCAAACTTCTTAGACTGTATCATCAACTGAATTTAATCAGTATCCTGCGTCATTCCTCCCTCAATATCCGCTTGGACCACCTGTCTAAACTACTGCCCCTTGTCAGAGGGAAAACTATAACTCTGAAAGTCACTCTGTCATCCAGGTCACCTTGGAAGCCGGAATGATAACTGTCTCCCGAAGGAAGCTGTCGTTATCATATCCCTAGAACATCCACTTATGTTCATAAACTACTTCCGAATGTTTCTCCAGGATTGGATTAATATAAAATTATTACAGCTAGTGCAAAAACAACATCTGGTGTGGTATTTGACATCTCATGATTGACTCAATTGCCTAAGCAAGTGATATGCAAATCATGCACATCCCTCTCCTCTTTAGTCTGTAAGACACCTTTAGAGAGGGTGACTCCATCACCTGCAGGTACACCACCATGCCAGGAGTCGTCCATTCTAAAACACCTTTAGAATGCTGTCTAAGTACCCAGATTGGGACACTTCCCAAATCTAGATCTAAAACCATAGATCTAGTGACCAGAATTCCTAATATTATATCCATATCCTATTAGGAGAAACCACTGTGTGACAACCACAGTATAACCGATTATACGATAGGAATTTTACTTTCTATAAAGTGCATGCTATCCAAAAACCAGGACATCACACCCTAATACCTTCTTAACAGATCCATCTCCTATTCTGATGAAGTCAAAGCCTATGACTGTCACATCAAAAATAGATGATCTATCTCCGCTATATCTGCTTTAGTCTATAAATAGACACAAGCTGCTTTTCCACTATGCTTCCGCTGCTCCCACTGACTACGACAACCCACTGGCAGAGTCATATATATATATATACGTGCACTTCTAAAGTTAGTTTAGAACGACGCTATACTCATCCTCCTGCTGGGTCTTATAGTCTAGAACAGCAGTAATGGCAAGTCTGGGTAAACAAGAACCTCCCCGTCACCGTCTTTGAGGATACCAAAGTACCTCTCGGGTGCCTGAGATTACCCACCATATCTGCGGAGTGGCTAATGGAATGTCAAACCTGATTGAATCTTTAGGTTCTTATTAAATTTTCAGTAATCGTCTGTGGTTCTGGAATCACTTTCAGTTCTACCATACTCCCACTACTGTTTTATGAAAAAGTCCATTTTACTAAAACTGTGGCGAGTCAAGAACAATATCACTATTGATCTTCCAGATGGTAGAAAGTTAACTCTCGTCAAAGCCCGGGTTAACCCACAAACTGCCATTACTGAAACGTGCATTGAGTTATCCAGAGTCTGGTTTTAAGCATAAGCCGGACAACTCCATATACCTTAACATCGTTAATATATTAACCATTCTATATACAATATAGAAACATAGGCAATGATTTAATTGGAACCAGATTCAAATCATGCAGCTGTCTCCAGTGCATGTCAACTAAATGGAGAGAGGCCGATCAACATTACTCAAATTAGGAGTGCATCCAGATATGAATAACCTGAAAGAGAAACAAGTTTCTCAAAACCATTACTATCAACTGAATACCATACACAAGTATCTACATCTTCGATCATCTTGAAGAATCTTAATACTTGCAACACATGGTTCTCTACTTTATTCGTGTACCTATAACTTCTCAAAACTTGGACCTTGTATTTCTACAAAACACACGTCTAAAACTGGAGAAGTCATAAGTAAACAGAATATAGTATGAGTACCAACCCCTCTGTCCTAATGGACACTGGACAACATACAATATTTTGTATAAGTCCCCTGAGTTAAATAACTCAAACCCTGTGCATCGTAGATTGAAAACTGTACTATGGTTATGAAGAATTACACCGCTGTTGAATGCTCCTTACGTAACCATCAACTGATATAAGTAAATGCCATGGACATAATTTCAAAAAGTTATATCTTACTTTATGAAATAAACGTATAGATATATCAGTTTGAAATTGGTGCATAACAACGGATATTCAAAACCAAATATTTGCCGTTCGGCAAAAACCCAAGCGATTTCCTCAAATATCACCAATTACAACGAATCCCGATATAATGAGGATAATCACCTAATTCCCAATAACTTACTCCCACTCATCATCTGTAAAACTATACAGATGTGAGAATCAAACCTGGTAAATACATACCCTGGAGTAAGGATCTAATTGGAAAATCAGTTTTCAATTAACAATGCATAGTGAAACTGAAACATGAAAATGTTTCGAAGGGGTATCCGGGTATTCCTAGTAATGCCTCTTCCATTATCCAGATTCATGACTGTAACCGTATATTTCTTTGCCATCTCTCCAAATCCCTTTATTTGTCTTTACTCATTACCTTCTGTACACCACACTTAGGTTAATTGATTTTCTTCCTTCCCTACCGTTCGGCACCAGCGTATGGTTTGGAAGAAGACTATCCAATAAGCGTAATAGGTGTATGTTCCCCTCCGAACGGCGGCCGAGACATGGGTGTTCTCGCCTGAGGTTCGGGGCAGATGCTAATTGGTGCTATCCGTCCACCTCTCCGAAGATGCCAAGTTGATTTATGGCACCATGTATCGAAGGTTTAGACGGATGCGTCCGATGTAGCAGACTTCGTCAGATTCCCTCTCGTTTGAGGGGTTTTTGATTGTGGGGACGCTCTTCCCTGCAGGCGCAAGCCCCTGCAGTTAATTACGCTACCGCATTGCGGTAACAACTTTCTCCTTCTCCAGATGGTCACTTCGTGTCGTGGGTGTTTGTTTTGTATTTTGTTGCCCGTGGATTGTTTACGGAGACTGAGTTATGTCGTCGCCCGTAGGGCGTGGACTAGTCCAAATCCGTATTATCTTAGATTTGGGTTTGGGGGTTTGGTTTGAGGATACATCAGCCGTGCTCGAGGCTAAGATCGACTCAAACGTTTGTTAAGGATACGTTAGTCTAACTTTGTGACTAAGATCAACTTAACGGGATCGTTTAGATCCGACAACGGAGCGTTTGGGCTCTATTGTTCCAGTTTAGGGACCTAGTGGTCCATTAAATGTATGGCCGTCAGGACCCGTCACCTCTCCGACGACGTTGAAGGATTACAACGACGGATGTCAGAGGAGTTCAGAGATGTACCCTCGAGCCAGAGTTAATTGGGGGGATTCATAGTCCAGTCTGTTTGAAGGTTTAAGGATACGTTAGCCGTCTTTGAGGCAAAGATCAACTTAAACGGGATCGTTTAGATCCGACAAAAGAGCATACGGGGCTCTATTGTTCTAGTTTAAGGACATTGCGGTCCATGGGTAGTTTAAGGACATTGCGGTCCATTGTTAGTTTTAAGACATCTCGGTCAAGGTTAAGGACGTCGTAGTCCATAGGTTTAAGGACCCCACAGTCCATTGTTAGTTTTAAGACATCTCGGTCAAGGTTAAGGACGTCGTAGTCCATGAGTTTAAGGACCCCACAGTCCGGTATGTGCTCTGGATGCTTCACACGGGTTCACTGCCGTGCTCTGCGAGGACCAGGCTCCGCTCTGGACGTTTTCCACGGGGTCAGAGAGTGACATTATCCGCATTCCACGTAACCAGGAATTTTGCATTAAACACGGGTTTAAGGACCCCACAGTCCGTATCAATGTGTGGTCGTCGAGACCCGTCACCTCTTTGAAGACATTGAGGGATTACAATGCCAAGTATCAAAGGAGTGAAGAGATGTACCCTAGAACCGGAGTGGATTAAATAGTCCTTGGCCCAATTTGGGATCAAGACGAATTAATTATGTTATGAGTCCATTGGCCCAGTTAATCACAAATTGAGGACTTATGGCCATCTTGGGCTAAGTCCAATCAGGAGAGGCTTTGCCTCTATCCATTTAGGCCAACTGGGCCAAAGCCTAGTGTTAAACACTACAGAGCAGTCAGTGTTGAACACTGGGAATGAGGTTGGCAAGTTAGTGTTTAACACTAAGAGATAATTGGTGTTAAACACCAGCAACAAGGCTTTTCAAATTAGTGTTAAACACTAAAACAGATCAGTGTTGAACACTGGCAATGAAGATCTCAGATTAGTGTTAAACACTAAGGTAGTCAGTGTTGAACACTGCAAACAAAGCTTTTTGATTAGTATTGAACACTAAGGCCCAACAGTGTTTTAACACTGGGTTCGGGAGTTTCAATTTAGTGTTAAACACTAAGGCAGGAGGGGTCACGTGGCAGCACGTGAGAGCGCCCTCCCTTCATCTATTCTGCTGAGATTATCGCATCTTTCAGAGCATCACGTGCCATCACGTGATGGGCATTCAAATGCCTATGTATTAGAGCTTCTGCCGAGGGTCACGTGGGTCACGTGGGGTGCTGCCTCAAAGGGGCTTTCTGTAGATCTCTTGGGGGGGTCACGTGGTGACACGTGACCCTGCCTCTATGTATGTTGTTTTAGAGGATCTGTTAATCTTTTCCAGGAATCAAGTTCCTCGTAGGGTTAAACCCTGACAGTAATTTCAGAGGAATTAAATTCCTACTTCCTTTCGAAGGTTTATATTCTGAATAGAGTTGGACTCTGAATTTTCTGTAGGAATTAAATTCTTCATATATGTGAAGAACTGAATAGGGTTAAACCCTAATAAAAGCTTTTAAGGAATTAAATTCCCACTTTCTTTTAAGTTATGATCAAGGGAATTAAATCCCCGCTGTTCCAACAGAACTAGGTTCTTAATTAGGGTTAAACCCTGTTTCTTTTTGTTCTGAAGGAATTAAATTCCCATAACACAGGGTCAAGCCCTAGTTTTATTTTAAAGGAATTAAATTCCTATAGTTCTGTGAGAATTAAATTCTTGTGCTGCCATTCCCTCTCTATGTTTTGGATCTGCGTGGCAGGATCTCGACCCATTGAGAATTAAATTCTCAACTTCAAGGGGAGATGTGCACTTTGCAGATCCTCTATCAAAGAGAGAAGAAATATGTTCTTCTGTTTTATATATCAGAGTTAAACTCTGTTGAGAATTAAATTCTCTTTCTTTCAAAAAGCCTTCCCTTTCTTACCTAGGGTTTTCTTTTGCAGAAGATCCAAGTTCCTCGAAGTATCAAGGCTCTCTCTCTTTTTCTTCCCTCTGCCTATATTTCTCTGTCTCTTTTTGTGTCTCTTGGCTCCTATTTATAGGAGAAGCAACCGAGTCAATTAGTTTTTGACGAATCTTCATTGAGAGATTTGATTTGCATCCATCATTCGTTTTGGACCTTTGGATTATTAGGTGAATTTTATTCACCATTGGATTTCAAGTCCCGGGATTCTCCTTTGTTGTTTCGGTTAGATTTAAAGGGGAAATCCTTCTAAACCCGAGATTTTCCCATAGATAGATGATATTTCATCACCTCTGAATCTTTAATTCGATTGGTTCCAGATAGTCGTTTTCCTTTGGAAAGATTTGAATCTCTTTCAGAATTTAATTCTGTTGACAAAATGGGCTTTGAAAGCCGGTCACGTGTGACCACGTGACCCATGGTCACGTGTGGGTACGTGACCCCCTTTGGAATGAGCCTTTTCCTTTCTTTTTGCGCTGTCTTCTGGTTGTTGCTTAACCGTCACGTGCCATCACGTGACCCCTGGTCACGTGTGAGCACGTGACCCTGATCTGGACTCTTTTTCCTTGACTTGATCAGGGAAACGATGTGCCTTTGAATCCTCTTTAAAATGTCACGTGCCAACACGTGACCCTGGTCACGTGGGAGCACGTGACCCTTTCTTAAGCCCTTTTTCTTTGATGTAGTCAGGAAGCTGAACTTGCTTTGCCGGTACTTTTGGGTGTCACGTGCCAACACGTGACTGCTGGTCACGTGTAAGCACGTGACCCTCTTCTCAAGCTTTTTCCATAAGCTTTCCTGATTTTAAATCAGGAAACAAATGCCCCCACAGCATTGTTCTCACGTGTCAGCACGTGAGTGCAACGCTGTCACCTCTTGCGACCGTTGGATTCCTTTAGGGATCTGGGGAGATGAAACGTTTCCATTGCCTTCTATAAATACCTCTGTCTCTTCATAGGAGCCTTCACTTTGCTCATCTTCTTCTTCTGAGAACTCTTTCTGAGAATTTAATTCTCGCTTCCAGAGCTTAGTTCTCTGCCTTGAAACAATTTTCAGAGTTTAACTCTGTTTTAAAAGATTTCTTTTCCTCAGGTAATGTTCTGGGACAGACGATGGACCTTCACATTCCTCTGGATTTTAAATCCAAAACAAGGGTTTTTACCCTTTTCTCTTCATGTTTTCCCATAAGAACCGCTTAACCTTCAAACTGTAGATCTTTTAGGGTTTAGATGATCTTTGGGGAGATGATGATGGCGTTTCAACTCCATGGAATTTAATTTCCATCCAAAAATGTTTCTGGGAATTTAATTCCCTTTTCTTAATAAGGAATTTTAATTCCAATGAAGGACTTGATTTCTTCATGCGGAGGCTTCCTGGGGTCTCTTGACCCGAGGTTGTTCTTCTGCAGTTAATGAAACAGGAGTTTTCTAATGAATCTCATGACCTTTATTTCAGGTATCATGGATGCCCATCTGTATGGTCTTGACGAGATCATTTCCTATGGGAATATTCGTGCACTGGGCCGCAGTCAGAACCAGGAGTTCACCGATGCTCAATGTGCCGAGATTATGAGCCGCTTTGATGAGTACAACCATCGGCTACTCCCCCGTCGCTCTTCTCTTCTGAGGCTGATCGTGCTGGCGATCAGGGAGGCTCTCCCTCTATTCTGTGCTGGTGTGCCGCTTGGGGCATTGGACGCCGCCGAGGATAAAGTACACTCGGTGTATCTGATGCACTTGATCTCAAAGAGAAGGCGGGATAATCTCATTGATCTCCTGCATCAGATGTTCCAGCAGTCGGCCATACTTGCCGCCTATCGGAGGGTGGAGGACATTCGTGAGGACCCCGATGCTTGTGATCGTGAGAGGAAGCATACTCGGGAGGTTCGAAATGCTTGGAAAATCTTGAATAAAGTTAATTTTGAGTTTCTCAACCCATGTCCCGCATTTGAAGTTTTACCATTGTAAATGTGTCCTCTGTATTTTGTATGAACCCCTTGAAGTATGAGTGACAATTGTTATTATGTCTTTCTATGTTTGCATGTCTTTTTTCTGGGATTTTATCATTTTGCTACTGTTGTTGTTGGTGCTTTCAATATGCAGGGTGCTACTCCATTTTTTTAGTGTACATCAGGTTTAGGCCTCACGTAGTCTGCACGTGGGGTCCCTTGATGTGGCTGTTCACAAAATCTTCTCATGCCCTATTTTCAGCGCACAATATTAGACGCAGAAAAAAGGGCCTTGGAAATAGTTCCGTCTCCTTGATTTTCGATGCCTTTCCTTTTTTGGGCCTTGGAAATAGTTTCACCATGCAAGATTTTCCGCGCACAGCACTTAATGCATTTCCTTATATATGAGGCTATAGCTTCCCTTTTCCTCTCACAAAGAGATTTATATTATTATTATTTTTTTTATCTTGGAGTAACTTGTCTTGAGAAACAAACGAGCGCCATGGCCTGCAATCGCCCTCATGCTCGTCGACAGCCATGGCAAGTTCCTATTGAGGAAATGGTCCCCCGCTTTGCTGCTCGGTTGGTGGATCCCCTCCTTACCGACAACGAATGCGACTCAGCCATGCATGAACTCTCGATCCGTAGGGGGTCCCCCCTCCCGATGGGTTCTCTCTGGCTCCGGATAATTCTCAAGGCCGTGCTTGCCGACATCCCTCCTCACCCGGCGGAGATGACCCTGGCGATGCTCGACGCGGCAGAAGAAAAGCTCGAGGGTTTTCATGAAGCGTGCCTGATTACTCAGGCTTTGAAGGATTGCTCAATTTATCTGCTGAGCCAGATCAAGGCCCGGCGAGCTATTATGTCTGCTTTCGCGGACGAACACGGCGCCTATCGATGGGGAGCGACTCCTCGTGAGAACCGTCGCTTTGACGTGCTGGAGAAAGCAGAGAGAGAGATGGAGAATTTTGTCCTCTGTTTCATTAACCCTTGTGCCGTTGATCCCATGTTTGGTGACCTTTTCCGTTAGCGTAGAATACTTTTAAATTAGTCCCTCTTTTTTTCACGCTTTATGCCGAGATTCCATGTAGGCTTGGTGCTAGTATGTATGTTTCCGCTTGCATAAATAAACTTTGTATTCTTCTCATGAGAACTTTCTTTAACTGCAAATGCTACCATCACTTTCCTGCGCATCAGACCTTTTTGGGTATTATGAACGTTCATGCGATTGCAAATGCTATTATTATTATTATTCCCTTTTTGAATACTCATATGATTGCGAACGCATGCTTGAAATATGTCGGAAACTTTTCTTGTTGCCTTTCACATCAGGCGATGTGAGCGCGTTTTAGATCGATTATTCCCGTCAACTGGAAGCCCATTTATATGGTCTTGTCAATGTCTTGTTTCCAAGGCTGTGGTTACGAAAGCGAGCTTACGTGGCCTGATAGAGCGATACGTAGCGAACATAAGGTTATGGCTCTCGATAAAGCTGCCACGTTCACTCGTGAGAGGGTCGAGGCTCATAAGGCCACTGAGAAAGAGATTGAAGCCCGGTTCGCTTCGTATTAGGCTCAACAAGCTCAAGCAGAGGCTCGTCTTTTGGAGATCTTGCGTCATGAAGCCGTGGTCCAACAAAAGCAGGATGAGCTGACCAAGTTGCTGAATCGCCCGCCGGCCTGAAACATTTGTATCTTTTCCTTCCTTTTTGTACATACTCATGGATGAGGGTATTTTCTTTTTGTTTCTTTCATGAATTGTACTTTGTACCCATTTTGGTTTATGAATAGAAGATACATTTTTCTTCTAAATGGTGTGTCCCCCTTTTTATTGAATGTATTCTGCGGATATTCTACCTCGATCTTCTTGCAGGACAGCGATGGCTTAGGATTCAGGGTTAAGATCTGCTTCCTAAGACTTTTGTATTTTACGAGCCACGAGGGTCTCATAAAGAGTGTTTCTCCCTACAGGTCGAGAGGATCCCATAGGTGTAAGTTCTTCTTAGAGATCGTGAGGATCCTTAAGCGAGTTTTCCCTTGAGAGTCGTAAGGATCTCACAAGAGAGTTTTTCTTCCTTACAGGTCATGAGGACTTGTAAGTGTTGGATGCGGTCACCCTTGTCCGTGTTTTACGGAGTTAGGGGTTTCTCCAGGCATCGTAGTTTAAAGACATCACGGTCAAGGTTAAGGACCTCATGGTCCGTGGATTTAGGGACTCCACAGTCCGCTGTTAGTTTTAAGACATCACGGTCAAGGTTAAAGACCTCATAGTCCGTGGATTTAGGGACTCCACAGTCCGGTGTTTGGTTGCAGGGACCCGTCACCTCTTTGAAGACGTTGAGGAATTACAACGCCGGGCATCAAAGGAGTGAATAGATGTACCCTTAAACCAAGGCAAAATCTGTAGGGAATCGGGGTGGTTGATCGTTAGTTTTAAGACATCACGGTCGAGGTTAAGGACGTCATAGTCCGTGGATTTTAAGGACTCCACAGTCCGGTATTTGCTCTGGATGCTTCACACGGGTTCACTGCCGTGCTTGGCGAAGACCAGGCTCCGCTCTGGACGTTTTTCATGGGGTCAAAGAGTGACATTATCAGCGTTCCACGTAACCAGGAATTTTGCACTAGATGCTTCACACGGGTTCACTGCCGTGCTCGGCGAGGACTAGGCTCCGCTCTGGATGCTTCGCACGGGTTCACTGCCATGCTCTGCGAGGACCAGGATCCGCTCTGGACGTTCTCCACGGGGTCAAAGAGTGACATTATCCGCGTTCCACATGAACAGGAATTTTGCACTAGATGCTCCACACGGGTTCACTGCCGTGCTCGGCGAGGACTAGGCTCCGCTCTGGATGCTTCGCACGGGTTCACTGCCATGCTCTGCGAGGACCAGGATCCGCTCTGGACGTTTTCCACGGGGTCAAAGAGTGACGTTATCCGCGTTCCACGTAACCAGGAATTTTGCACTAGATGCTTCACACGGGTTCACTGCCGCGTTAGGCGAGGACTAGGCTCCGCTCTGGATGCTTCGCACGGGTTCACTGCCGTGCTCTGCGAGGACCAGGATCCGCTCTGGACGTTTTCCACGGGGTCAAAGAGTGACATTATCCGCGTTCCACGTAACCAGGAATTTTGCACTAGATGCTTCACACGGGTTCACTGCCGTGCTTGGCGAGGACTAGGCTCCGCTCTGGATGCTTCACACGGGTTCACTGCCGTGCTCTGCGAGGACCAGGATCCGCTCTGGACGTTTTCCACGGGGTCAAAGAGTGACATTATCCGCGTTCCACGCAACCAGGAATTTTGCACTAGATGCCTCACACGGGTTCACTGCCGTGCTTGGCGAGGACTAGGCTCCGCTCTGGATGCTTCGCACGGGTTCACTGCCGTACTCTGCGAGGATCAAGATCCGCTCTGGACGTTTTCCACGGGGTCAAAGAGTGACATTATCCGCGTTCCACGCAACCAGGAATTTTGCACTAGATGCTTCACACGGGTTCACTGCCGTGCTTGGCGAGGACTAGGCTCCGCTCTGGATGCTTCGCACGGGTTCACTGCCGTGCTCTACGAGGACCAGGATCCGCTCTGGACGTTTTCCACGGGGTCAAAGAGTGACATTATCCGCGTTCCACGTAACCAGGAATTTTGCACTAGATGCTTCACACGGGTTCACTGCCGCGTTAGGCGAGGACTAGGCTCCGCTCTGAATGCTTCACACGGGTTCACTGCCGTGCTCTGCGAGGACCAGGATCCGCTCTGAACGTTTTCCACGGGGTCAAAGAGTGACATTATCCGCGTTCCACGCAACCAGGAATTTTGCACTAGATGCCTCACACGGGTTCACTGCCGTGCTTGGCGAGGACTAGGCTCCGCTCTGGATGCTTCACACGGGTACACTGCCGTGCTCTGCGAGGACCAGGATCCGCTCTGGACGTTTTCCACGGGGTCAAAGAGTGACATTATCCGCGTTCCACGCAACCAGGAATTTTGCACTAGATGCCTCACACGGGTTCACTGCCGTGCTTGGCGAGGACTAGGCTCCGCTCTGGATGCTTCACACGGGTTCACTGCCATGCTCTGCGAGGACCAGGATCCGCTCTGGACGTTTTCCACGGGGTCAAAGATTGACATTATCCGCGTTCCACGTGACCAGGAATTTTGCACTAGATGCTCCACACGGGTTCACTGTCGTGCTCGGCGAGGACTAGGCTCCGCTCTGGATGCTTCGCACGGGTTCACTGCCATGCTCTGCGAGGACCAGGATCCGCTCTGGACGTTTTCCACGGGGTCAAAGAGTGACATTATCCGCGTTCCACGTGACCAGGAATTTTTCACTAGATGCTCCACACGGGTTCACTGCCGTGCTCGGCGAGGACTAGGCTCCGCTCTGGATGCTTCGCACGGGTTCACTGCCATGCTCTGCGAGGACCAGGATCCGCTCTGGGCGTTTTCCACGGGGTCAAAGAGTGACATTATCCGCGTTCCACGTGACCAGGAATTTTGCACTAGATGCTCCACACGGGTTCACTGCCGTGCTCGGCGAGGACTAGGCTCCGCTCTGGATGCTTCGCACGGGTTCACTGCCATGCTCTGCGAGGACCAGGATCCGCTCTGGACGTTTTCTACGGGGTCAAAGAGTGACGTTATCCGCGTTCCACGTAACCAGGAATTTTGCACTAGATGCTCCACACGGGTTCACTGCCGTGCTCGGCGAGGACTAGGCTCCGCTCTGGATGCTTCGCACGGGTTCACTGCCATGCTCTGCGAGGACCAGGATCCGCTCTGGACGTTTTCCACGGGGTCAAAGAGTGACATTATCCTCGTTCCACGTGACCAGGAATTTTGCACTAGATGCTCCACACGGGTTCACTGCCGTGCTCGGCGAGGACTAGGCTCCGCTCTGGATGCTTTGCACGGGTTCACTGCCATGCTCTGCGAGGACCAGGATCCGCTCTGGATGTTCTCCACGGGGTCAAAGAGTGACATTATGCGCGTTCCACGTGACCAGGAATTTTGCACTAAATGCTCCACACGGGTTCACTGCCGTGCTCGGCGAGGACTAGGCTCCGCTCTGGATGCTTCGCACGGTTTCACTGCCATGCTCTGCGAGGACCAGGATCCGCTCTGGACATTTTCCACGGGGTCAAAGAGTGACATTATCCGCGTTCCACGTGACCAGGAATTTTGCACTAGATGCTCCACACGGGTTCACTGCCGTGCTCGGCGAGGACTAGGCTCCGCTCTGGATGCTTCGCACGGGTTCACTGCCATGCTCTGCGAGGACCAGGATCCGCTCTGGACGTTCTCCACGGGGTCAAAGAGTGACATTATCCGCGTTCCACGTGACCAGGAATTTTGCACTAGATGCTCCACACGGGTTCACTGCCGTACTCGGCGAGGACTAGGCTCCGCTCTGGATGCTTCGCACGGGTTCACTGCCTTGCTCTGCGAGGACCAGGATCCGCTCTGGACGTTTTCCACGGGGTCAAAGAGTGACATTATCCGCGTTCTACGTGACCAGGAATTTTGCACTAGATGCTCCACACGGGTTCATTGCCGTGCTCGGCGAGGACTAGGCTCCGCTCTGGATGCTTCGCACGGGTTCACTGCCATGCTCTGCGAGGACCAGGATCCGCTCTGGGCGTTTTCCACGGGGTCAAAGAGTGACATTATCCGCGTTCCACGTGACCAGGAATTTTGCACTAGATGCTCCACACGGGTTCACTGCCGTGCTCGGCGAGGACTAGGCTCCGCTCTGGATGCTTCGCACGGGTTCACTGCCATGCTCTGCGAGGACCAGGATCCGCTCTGGACGTTTTCCACGGGGTCAAAGAGTGACGTTATCCGCGTTCCACGTAACCAGGAATTTTGCACTAGATGCTCCACACGGGTTCACTGCCGTGCTCGGCGAGGACTAGGCTCCGCTCTGGATGCTTCGCACGGGTTCACTGCCTTGCTCTGCGAGGACCAGGATCCACTCTGGACGTTTTCCACGGGGTCAAAGAGTGACATTATCCGCGTTCCACGTGACCAGGAATTTTGCACTAGATGCTCCACACGGGTCACTGCCGTGCTCGGCGAGGACTAGGCTCCGCTCTGGATGCTTCGCACGGGTTCACTGCCATGCTCTGCGAGGACCAGGATCCGCTCTGGACGTTTTCCACGGGGTCAAAGAGTAACATTATCCGCGTTCCACATGACCAGGAATTTTGCACTAGATGCTTCACACGGGTTCACTGCCGTGCTCGGCGAGGACTAGGCTCCGCTCTGGATGCTTTGCACGGGTTCACTGCCATGCTCTGCGAGGACCAGGATCCGCTCTGGACGTTTTCCACGGGGTCAAAGAGTGACGTTATCCGCGTTCCACGTAACCAGGAATTTTGCTGAATATATCCGCATTTCACGGGATGAAGGTTTGACTGTTGGCGATATGTAGACTACCGAGCCATGGAACTGGGAGTTGCCGCTGTTCCGCTTAGCTTGAAGTTGTGTCCGTTGTTACGAGACGAGTGTTGGGATGATCTCTAGGTCGCTTGTGGCCCGTCGAGATTCGGCTCCTTCTTCTAATGAAACCTGGGGAGGAGGAGTGCGACTCCTTTGTTTGCGCCCCTGGATTGTATACAGGGATTGATATAGCATCACCTATAGGGCAAAAAGTTTCATTCTTTCATCATTTTTTTATTCTTTCCGCGATGCTCTATCATTTCAGCTGTTTATATCGCGAAAATCACGATTGCCCAATCATTTCGGCTATTTTTCGCGGTGCCCAATCATTTCGGCTATTTATTTTATTTTTACTCGCTGTTTTTTTATTGCGAGTTGCCCAATCATTTCGGCTATTTTTCATGCATACATTTTTACTTGTTGCTTTTTATTGCAAGTTGCCCCATCGTTTCGGCTATTTCGTAGGCATGTGTGGCTTGCTAGCTTTTTCGCCGCAAGCTTGGATTTTAGACACCGATTTCGGCATCAGCACCGCTGCAACTGGGACGTTGCCAGGAGCGAATCATCATTTGCCTCTGTCGATATTGAACAAAGGTGGCTTAGTAAACAGGGTTAAGGGTCCCGTCGACCAAGGCTTTTGACTTCATGAGCCGTAAGGGTCTCACAAAGGTATTTCTCCCTACAAGTCGTGAGGATCTTGCAGGTGTATTTTCTCCTTAGGGATCGTGAGGATTCCTAAGTGTATGTTCCTCTGTAAGTCGTAGGGATCCTACAAGAGGGTTTTCTCCTTATAAGTCGAGAGGACCTACAAGGGTTGCTCATCATATGGACATATCCCCAGTCACGGGTGTGACTTTGCTGGGGAAATGTTTTTTCGCGCCCGTGGATTGTATACAAGGGTCAGTATTGAGCCTCTTGTAGGACAATATCGAAGGTTGTGGAGGATTTGCTTAAGAACAGGTTTAGCTTTCTGTAACTTAAGACTTTCAAATCTCATGAGCCGTGAGGGTCCCATAAGAGGATTCTCCTTACGAGTCGTGAGGATCTCGTAAGTGTATTTTCTCCTTAGGAATCGTGAGGATCCCTAAGTGTGTTGCTCCTTTGTGAGTCGTAAGGATCTCACGCAGGTGGTTTCTCCTTACAAGGTCGAGAGGACCCTACAAGTGTCTTTTAACGAGGTTGCGCCCTTTCGGGTTTTCACAAACACTCGCCGGTAGTCCTGCTGTTTTTACTCACGGAGCCCTTTCGGGTTTTCATCCGTGCCCATTTTGCTTATAGACATACCGTTTTTCTTTTATTCTTTTTTTTTTTACAAGGTCGCGCCCTTTCGGGTTTTCGCGAACACTTGCCGGCAGCCCTGCTGTTTTTACTCACGGAGCCCTTTCGGGTTTTCATCCGTGCCCATTTTGCTTATGGACATACCGTTTTTTTTTTATCATTTTTTTTATCTTCTTTTTTTTTTATCCATCTCGTCAGCCTAAGGATGCTGCGGTAGTAGTTTTAGGGACGTTTCGGTCCGTTGTTAGTTTAAGGACGTTTCGGTCCGTCGATAGTTTAAGGACGTTTCGGTCCGTCGTTAGTTTAAGGACGTTTCGGTCCGTCGTTAGTTTAAGGACGTTTCGGTCCGTCGATATGGGAAGGCTGGCTACTGCTTGTAAAGTCTGAGCCTAGGAAGATAGTGAGCGGACATAGTCGTCGTCATCTATCATTGACCCAGGCTGTGGCTTATTAAGCATAGTATTTCTTCAGGAAGCGGCCGTTTATTGGCCTGAAAGGCCTTTCACCGTGCATGTCCATGAGTAGGTAGGCTCCACCCTGGTAGACCTTGTCTATGATGTACGGGCCTTCATAGTTTGGCTCAAATTTTCCTCGCTTGGCACGATTGGGGATCATAGGTCTTTTGACTACTGGTACGAGTTCGCCTTGGCGGAATGTCCTCGGCCTGGTCAATCTTTCGTACGAGCGCGTCATCTTTGCTTTGTAGGCATCTAGATGTTGTTGCGCTATGAGCCGGGTTTCATCGAGGGAATCAAGCTCCTCAAGCCGAAGGTGAGCATTTTCTTCGTTCGTCAGCTCGTGGTGGACTGCTACTCGTAGAGAGGGTAACTCTATCTCGAGGGGGAGCACTGCTTCCGTCCCAAATACCAACGCGTACGGCGTTGTGTTCGTGGCCGTCTTGAATGTAGTTCGATAAGCCCAAAGGGCTTCTTGCAGCCTTTCATGCCAGTCTCTCTTATTCCGGGAAACGGTCTTTTTTATGATCTTCGTCAAGGTCTTATTGAAGGCCTCGGCCAGACCGTTAGCTCGTGGGTTGTAAACTGAAGAATATCTCCAGTCTATATTGTGCTGCTGTGCGAAGCGGCTAATCTTATGGCTTCGGTAGGCCGGCCCATTATCGGAGATAATCCGCCATGGAGTTCCAAACCGGTAGATGACGTGCGTCTTGAAGAAATGGAGGATATTCTCCGTCTTCACTTCCCTCAGTGGTACTGCTTCTGCCCATTTGGAGAAGTAATCAGTTGTCGCCAGGATAAAACGGTGTCCCCGGGATGATGCTGGCTCAATGGGGCCGACTATGTCAGTCCCCCACATTTCGAATGGCCAGCTAGCTACCGTTGGGTGCAGTGGATTCGGATGTTGGTGGATGAAGTCTCCATGAACTTGGCATGAGTGGCATTGCTTCGCATACTCAAGGCAGTCCTGGATCATCGTGGGCCAGTTGTAACCCATCCGTTTAATTTTTAGCTTCATCTTTGGGCCTGCTTGGTGAGAACCGCAAAGTCCGTCATGCACTTCCTGAATGACTCTTTCTGCTTCGTCAGGTCCTAAGCATCTCAGCCATAGAGAATCAAACGATCTTTTGTATAGAATATCGTTGACGAAAGCGAAGGATAGAGCCCGTTTCATGAGCTGATGTCTTGAGGACGCTTCTTTGGGCATTCGGTGGGACTTAAAGTAGTCTATGAAGACTTCCCTCCAGTCTTCGGCCTTCTCATGGTCTTTTATTTGTAGGGTCGTCTGCTCAGTCGCTCCCTTTTCTTCGCATGATTCCGGAGATATTTCTGCCGGGGCGAGCACTCGACGGCTTTGTACCACGATTCTGACGTCATCGAGGTTCTCGTCAGCCAGTTCTTTAGCAAGTTTAGCCAACGCGTCTGCTTTGCTGTTTTCCGCGCGCGGTATGTTCTCCAAAGCATAGGAGGGAATTTGGGTCAATAGTTGTTGCACCCTTTCGCCGTACTTCACCAACTCCGGCTTGCACGTTTGGTAGTCACCATTTACTTGACTAACGACCAGCTGAGAATCCCTGTATATAAGGAGGTCTTCAATTCCCATGTCGATGGCGATCTCGAGGCCTGCTATCAGAGCTTCGTATTCAGCTTCATTGTTTGTCCTCGGCTCTGTTAAGGAGAAGGCGAAGCGCATTATCCCTCCTTGTGGAGTTGCAAAGATGAGGCCTATCCCTGATTTGATCATTGGGATACCTTGTTTCTGTTTCTTTATGGAGGACGCTCCATCGAAATAGAGTTCCCATCGGGCGCTTCCGCCGCTAATCGCATCAAATGCATGCTCGTCCGGCAAATCACAGTTCAGAGGAGAATCGGCCGGTATTGGGTGCTCAGCGAGAAAGTCGGCAATGGCCTGGCCTTTCACTGCCTTGAGAGGTTGATACGTTATCGAGAACTCCATCAAGAGCAGGGCCCACTTAGCGAGTCGTCCCGTCAATATGGCTTTCGACATCAGATATTTGAGAGGGTCCACCTTCGAGATAAGACGGACTTCATGTGCTAATGCGTAATGTCTAAGCTTTGTTATTGCGAAGATCAACGCCAGGCAGTGCTTTTCAATGGGGGAATAGTTGCTTTCTGCCCCCAGCAGAACTCGACTTAAGTAGTAGAGTGCTCTCTCTTTCCCCTGATCGTTCTCTTGTGCCCACAATGCGCCCAAGGAACCTTCGAGGGCGGTCGTATAAAGAATGAGGGGTTTTCCCTTGACCGGCGCAGCCAACACCGGAGGGTTCTGCAGGTACTGCTTGATCTCGTCTAGCGCACCTTGAAATTTGTGATCCCAAGCGAATGGAGTTCCCTTTTTCGTCAGGTGGCTGTAAGGACGGCATTTGCCCGAAAGATTAGCGATAAACCGCCGGATGTATGCGAGCTTCCTTTGGAGAGACCGCAACTGCTTGAGGGTTCTTGGCGGAGGCATTTCCATGATCGCCTTAATCTTTGACGGATCTATTTCAATACCTCGGTGTCGAACGATGAATCCCAGAAATTTGCCCGAGGAGACTCCAAACGCGCATTTGAGGGGATTCATTTTCAAATTATATTGCCGAAGGCGTCGAAATACAGTCTCCAGATGCTTTAAATGATCTTCGTATGACATGCTCTTTACTACAAGGTCATCGATATAACACTCGACGACGTCGTGTATGAGGTCATCAAAGATCTTTGTCATGGCCCTTTGATAGGTAGCGCCAGCGTTCTTTAGACCAAAGGGCATAACCCTGTAGCAAAATATACCCAAAGGGGTGCGGAAAGCGGTGTGCTTCTGGTCTTCGGGATGCATCTTTATCTGATTGTATCCTGACGAACCATCCATAAAGGAGAAAACCTCGTGAGTGGACGTGTTATCTATCATTAGCTCGGTTACTGGTACTGGGAAATCATCCTTTGGATAGGCTTTATGGAGATCCCTGAAATCCACGCATATGCGTACCGTCCCATTCTTCTTCATTACCGGGACGATATTGGCGATCCAGTCGGGATATTGGACTTCTTGGATAAATCCAGAATCGATCAGCTTCTTGACTTCGGCGTTGATGCTCATCTCAAGCTCGAGTCGCATCCTCCTTGGTGCCTGCTTGACTGGCTTGATATCTGAGGATATTGCTAATTTATGCACAGCAATCTCCGGATCTAATCCTGGCATCTCGGAGTAGTTCCACGCGAAGCAGTCTTTATGCCGTAGAAGCGCGTTCTTTAACGCAGCCACCCTCTCTTCGGATAACAGCTCGCTGACAAATGTCGGTCGCGGGTCGTCTGCCGATCCCAACTCAATCTTCTTGAGGTTATCTGCAGTAGTATGTATACCATCTTCCAGTTCTTTCGGAGCGGGCGGAAATTCTGAGATCGCCTCATCATCGCTGTTCTCAAAGCACCGGGGAAGGTCATCTACGTTCTCGAGCTCTTCTCCTAATATCGTAATCGTATAACAAGTGCGAACCCGCTCCCTGGACTGAGGTGGACCCGGTTCTGCTCTTGCGGCCTTGGGCTCATGCTTTTGCGGCGGCGTTACCTTCCAGCCATCGGATAAAGCGAATCTGCCCCGTCGGTACTGGTCCTCGACCCAGTTCTTGAAGGTGAAGCAGTCTTCGGTAGGATGTCCTATGGCTTGGTGATAAGAGCAATAACTTAGATGAGAAGCCTTACTAGCTTGCTCAGGATGTCTACACTCTGGAAGCGTGATCATTTGATGTTTTATAGCGAGGTTGAGTAACCTCTCCGTCTTGTCTCGGGGGAAGGAGTACGCTCGACTCATCTTCTTCATGAGGGACAAACCCGAGCCGCTTCTTGATTTATTTCCGTCTCTGCATCGGGCCTTTCGTACAACGGATTGACGAGGATAAGCGTCTTTGTCTTTTGCAGCACGTTGAGATAGACGTTGCGTCCTGGCCTTCTCGTAGATAGCCATTTCGCGGTTGTGGTCTTCCCGAGCTTTCTGACCCATTTTCCTGATAGGCTTGCCCATTCGTTCTTCAAACGACGGACTCGGCGCTTTAATCGCGGGGTCTAGTTTTGATGGGGGGTTGGCATCTCCTGACAGGGCGTCCTCCTCTTCATCAAAGGTATATATAGCGTAGCTGCTGTGAGCCCGTTCCCGTTTTCCGTCTCTTGCGTATCCCAGCCCGAATGTTTCCATCTTCCCGTTGGGCAATTTGCGTTGAGTCCCGGGGACATCCCAAATCCTGTTGTAGAACCGCGCCTGCCGAACGGTCTGTTCTAAGGGTACTCCTTGGCGCTTCAATAGCTTCTTTAATCCATTTGTATAGTAACTGGGCAGACGGATGGGTTGGAGCCTGTCAAGTGTAGCATCCGCGCCATGCCAGATCTCTTTCTCTATTTTCGACTCTGAGGATCGGTAGAATAGGATCACCTTCTCACCCCTTCGCCTGGGAGGGACGTAAAATGTTTGCAGGTCCTGCACATTGTGAGCCTGAAGCGTGTCGAGATCCTTGTAGTGTTCTCGCGGTACCATGGTGATTTGCAAACTATGGTCATCGCCAGGGGGTGCTTGTATTGACAGCCGATTGGAGAACACAGTATTAACTTCATCTTCTGAATCACTTCCGAAGACCAACACGGGGGCGGGCGTCCCCAGGTTGTTGCGTTGAGATGGCCCTGTATAAACTATCTCTTCCTCTTCTTCGGTGTCGCTTCCGAAAACGGGAATGGTGGCGACGGTTTTGTTCTCCGGGTTGCGACACCTTTCTGTATCCTCGAAATCTGGCAAAAAGTACTTCGCATCTTCGTATTTGCGGACTTCGTTCACGGAAAATGGGTTTAACTCACCTGTTACGGTATACTCGAAACCATCCTTAAAGTACTTCATACACTGATGTTGTGTAGAAGGGATAATATTGTACTCGTGTAGCCAAGGACGGCCGAGCAAGGCGTTGTAGCAGGTCTTGGCGTCAATGACATGGAATTTGATGTCTGTGACGAGAAGTCCAAAGCGTAATGTTAGTATCACAGATCCGAGAGTCCGTGACGATTGTGAATCGAAACCGGAGATAGTAATTTTGTCACGAGCGAGGTGTTGCACGCTCATGCAGATTTCCTTCAACACCCGAACATTAAGGAGGTTGACGGAGGATCCATTATCCACCAGGATCTTGCCTATCTTGATATCATGGCAGTATCCGGAGATATATAGGGGACGGTTGTGGTCGCACGTCCCGAGAAGGAGGTCTTCATCACCGAAAGTGATGTCGGCTGTATGCACTTCCTCCAGTTCATCTTTCATCTTTTCAGTGGCGAGGAAGGCTTGGAATTGCTCAGGTTCTTGTAACGCCTTAATTAGTGAGTCTCGCGCTTCTTTTGATAATAGGAGGGCATCGAGAATGCTAAGCTGAGAAGGTAGCTTCCTTAGGTGCGCGAGGATGTTATAGTCCACTTTACCCTTCCTAGGAGGGTCTTTGGCAGCCAGCTCTCTCATGACTTGGTCATCTAAAGTGATATCTTCAGTGACCTTTTCCTTTCCCTTATCCTTTCTATTCCTGGGCCCGAGATTCTTTTCTGGGAGTGTGCGATTGCGCAGCTGAATGTTCTCGCAGATCTCCGATTCCTCCTCTTTCCCCAATACGGATTCTTTGAAGAGAGGGCCCAGAGCGATTTCTTCATCAGAGTCGCTCCCAAAGGTGAGAACTTGTGACCCCCTGGCGTTAACCATGTAACAGTTGCCAGTAGTTCTGTCGTGCCCATCGATAGTACTTCTTCGCTCCCGACGGTTCTTGCGTTTCATGCGCTTAACATGTTGCCGACGAGCAACATATCCTTGCCACCATATCTTAAAGGCGTCGCACTCCTCCGTGGGGTGTGATATTTTCCGGTAATATACGCAATAGTCAGGGTGCCTCTCCACCCCATCGTGTGTGTTTCCTTCCGAGGGTGGTAGCTTCATTCCCATTGACATGGCTTTGGCAAACCTTTTCCTCGTCTTGAATATCTTCTTATCTACTTTGGATGCCTTTTGCTCTGGCAGTGGTAAGTCAACTCTTTCATTCAGTTGCCCGCATTTGGCTCCTTCCGATGTGGCCATCTCACGCTCCTGGTCCGCTTTACATTTTAGACGAATCTCGTCTAGAAAAGCGTCGATCATTTCATCTGTTGGCCATGCACGCTCTGGTACAGGCTCTGCCTCCAGCTTCTTAGTGCCAGGAGTTTTCCCATCATCGGTAAACGAGTGGGAGATTACGTTACAACTCGCCACATATCCTTCGGATTCATCCGACGAGCTCTCTCCATCATCTTCCTCTTGAAAGATGTGGTTGAGGAACTCTTGCAGTGTGACAGGAGTTCGCGCCTTTTGATTGTATTCTTCCAACGTGTCGATTTGCTTCTGCAAGTTCGTGTGTTCGTTTCCAAGCTTCACGGGCTTCTTGGATTTCTTCTTCTTTTTCTTCGAAGATTTTGACGGTTGGGCGTGAGTATTTGGGCCCTTATCACGAATCTTCGTAATTGGGCGGGGCTTCAACATTCCTTCGATAATTTGAGGTTCAAGAGGGTCCTTCCATTCGATCGCAGGGCACGCATGAAGGTCTCTCAGCATTCTTTTGGTTTTAGTTGATAGCACGACCTCCCATGGAGCTTCTTCAATAAAAGAACATGTTGCCCCCGGTGTATCCGCTTTCCTAGGAGCATGCGGCTGTGGTGGGTTCACCTTCCACTTTTCGGACAGTACAAACTTCCCCTGGAGGTACTGGTCTTCAATCCATCCTTTGAAGACGAAGCAATCTTCAATCGGATGGCCTACCGTTTGATGGTAAGGGCAATAGTTAGGATTATTCACCTCGGTGGGTTGCGGCGGTCGCCTTGGATTTGGTAGGTTTATAAGTCTGTTGCGTATTGCCAGCTCGAACAGCCGTTTCGTCTTGTCCCGTGGGAACGAGTAGGGACGCTTCATCTTCTCATTATAATACCGACGCCTTTCCTCCAGTTGATCTGCCGGTTTCGGGGCGTTAGGTTGCTGTTGGGCATTCGCAACAAAGGTTGCTCTTCCTTTACCCTTGTCATTCCGAGGTTCCGACTTCGGAGGAGGTGGTCTATGACCCATCTGGTCCATCTGAGCCAACTTGTCGATCAAAGCCTGGAATGTGGTTGGCTTAAAGAACATCATAAACTGGGAGATAGTTGCGTGGGGGTCTAGGGTTCCCACGAACATGCCTACTGCGGGTGCTTCCTCAATGCGTTGTTCACATCTCGACCACAAATTCCGCCAGCGTATAGCATACTGGACCCAGGTTTCGCCTGGTTTTACCCTGGCGTTAATCAGTGCAGTTATTGGAGTGCGTTCGCTGGCACTTGCGAATCGCTGAGTGAACAACAACTCCATTTCAGCGAACGTTTTGATAGAATCGTTCGGGAGTTCCGAATACCATTCGAACGCAGTTTCTGATAAGCTGCCCACGAACTGGCGGAGCAACAGTTTATCATCACCGCCGGTGTTACCGCAGAGGGCCCGGAACTGGGCGATATGTTGATGGGGGTTGTCGGTCCCCTTGTACACGTGGAATTTTGGTATCGTATAGCCTGGCGGGTATTTGATTTGGTCGTACCAGCTTGGATATGGCCGCCCTGTTTTCACGACTTGACCAGCTGCCTCAGTCGCGTGATGAACCCGGATTTGCTGGGCTATGTAGTCAACCAAGTCAGCCTTAGAGATTGCCTCCTCCTTGGCCGTTGAGAGGGCTGGTGGTGGATTTGACGTTTCTCCTCGGTCGTCTTCAAGAACGATTGGGGGATCCTCGGCGGGTAAGTCCTGCTGGATCATCATTCCTATCATATCTTGGAAGAGAAGGCCCATACGTTGTATGTTGGCCGCCTGTTCAGCAGCCTCTTTGTCCTTTTTCTCCAGTATCCGGCGAAGGAATTCAGCGTCGGTTTCTTCCTCCTGACGCGCATCTGAGGACGTTTCTGGGTTTTCTTTTGGCCCGGTAAGTGCGGCCATAGCATTCATCATTTCCTGAAGCTTTTGTTGCTGCTCCTGGGCTTTCGTCACGGATCGGGTTAGCGGTCGGTGTCCCGTAGAAGTGCGGATTTCCTCTTTTCCAGAGGCCATGTAAACAGTGTGCACCACCATGCCCCCAGACTTAGGGCGTCTGGGCTCGGTGCTTTTAGCCGTCGTTGCATGCTGGGGGGGTCTTCTCTGGCCTCCTCCTTTTATGAGCCAGTTGATCAACAGCCCTTTGGGGTTTAGCCTGGTGACCAGCTTCCAGTTGGATTTTCAATTTCTTGTGCTGGCGGGAGAAGTTTGGATCGATGATCGAGTCTCGGGCCTGCTGCCAAACTTTATAGATTTTGGAAGACAACCGCTGAGGAGATCGGGGCTGTTCGGGTTTTATTTCCACAACCTTTTTTAATGGGGGAGGAGACCTCTTCAGCATTGCAGTAGCAGAATTCCTTCGCACCTTATTTAGCATTTCGAAGCTGTTCCCAGTTGGAACAGCAGCATTAACTTCTGCCACCGGGGCCGATGGAGTCAACCCGGAGGGGGAGTTTCCCCCAGCCTTCCTTACTCGGCGCCAATGGCGACGTCGAGCGTGTCGAGCGGACGGCGTAGGGTCAGCGGTAAGAATGGTTTCGTCTTGCCCCCTGTGTAGGTGGGGGGTCGCTGTTGGTGTTAGCCTGTCAAAGACCGATGTCCTTTGGGCAGCAGGAGCGGGGGCTAGAGCCGTCAATCTTGTAAAGACCGACCTTTTGGCCGGAGAAGCCGCTTTAACAATTTCGGGAGCAGGAGCAGCTTAGAAGCAGCCTTCTCTGGGATTGCAGACTTCATGATGAGTTTGCAGGATTTCTGGCCCAATCTAGAGAAGACCGAGGCGTTGACGTTGGGCGACTCGTTGAGAGGAGCCGCGACAGGGGTGAGACGATCAAAGACCGACTTCTTGAGAGCTTCCGTTGTCAGCACTGGAGCGGTGAAGTTTGTCGGCGGAAGCATGGTCCCGAAGAACAATCCTGTGGTGGCGCGAGTGACCTGTTCCACGGGCATTGTGAATAGCGAAGCAGCTTGGGGTCCGTGGGCTATACCTCCTGGCGAGACAGAGCGTTGGTTGCAATTGCAGTCTGAGCAGTTGGAGAATTTCACGGAAGTAGAAGCCATCGATCCTTTGCTTTCTACAATAAGCAAGACACCAATTCTTAGTATCTTGAAACCCAAGGGCAACCATTAGCGAACCGCGATTGGTTCGCGAGTCACGACACACGAAGTGTGGAGTGGAAAGAGGAAAAGGTCCCACCGGGCGTGCCAGAATCTGTTCCCCACCGAACGGCGGCCGAGACATGGGCGTTCTCGCCTGAGGTTCGGGGCAGATGCTAATTGGTGCTATCCGTCCACCTCTCCGAAGATGCCAAGTTGATTTATGGCACCATGTATCGAAGGTTTAGACGGATGCGTCCGATGTAGCAGACTTCGTCAGATTCCCCCTCGTTTGAAGGGTTTTTGATTGTGGGGACGCTCTTCCCTGCAGGCGCAAGCCCCTGCAGTTAATTACGCTATCGCATTGCGGTAACAACTTTCTCCTTCTCCAGATGGTCACTTCGTGTCGTGGGTGTTTGTTTTGTATTTTGTTGCCCGTGGATTGTTTACGGAGACTGAGTTATGTCGTCGCCCGTAGGGCGTGGACTAGTCCAAATCCGTATTATCTTAGATTTGGGTTTGGGGGTTTGGTTTGAGGATACATCAGCCGTGCTCGAGGCTAAGATCGACTCAAACGTTTGTTAAGGATACGTTAGTCTAACTTTGTGACTAAGATCAACTTAACGGGATCGTTTAGATCCGACAACGGAGCGTTTGGGCTCTATTGTTCCAGTTTAGGGACCTAGTGGTCCATTAAATGTATGGCCGTCAGGACCCGTCACCTCTCCGACGACGTTGAAGGATTACAACGACGGATGTCAGAGGAGTTCAGAGATGTACCCTCGAGCCAGAGTTAATTAGGGGGATTCATAGTCCAGTCTGTTTGAAGGTTTAAGGATACGTTAGCCGTCTTTGAGGCTAAGATCAACTTAAACGGGATCCTTTCGATCCGACAAAAGAGCATACGGGGCTCTATTGTTCTAGTTTAAGGACATTTCGGTCCATGGGTAGTTTAAGGACGTTGCGGTCCATGGGTAGTTTAAGGACATTGCGGTCCATGGGTAGTTTAAGGACATTGCGGTCCATTGTTAGTTTTAAGACATCTCGGTCAAGGTTAAGGACGTCGTAGTCCATGGGTTTAAGGACCCCACAGTCCATTGTTAGTTTTAAAACATCTCGGTCAAGGTTAAGGACGTCGTAGTCCATTGGTTTAAGGACCCCACAGTCCGGTATGTGCTCTGGATGCTTCACACGGGTTCACTGCCGTGCTCTGCGAGGACCAGGCTCCGCTCTGGACGTTTTCCACGGGGTCAGAGAGTGACATTATCCGCGTTCCACGTAACCAGGAATTTTGCATTAAACACGGGTTTAAGGACCCCACAGTCCGTATCAATGTGTGGTCGTCGGGACCCGTCACCTCTTTGAAGACATTGAGGGATTACAATGCCAAGTATCAAAGGAGTGAAGAGATGTACCCTAGAACCGGAGTGGATTAAATAGTCCTTGGCCCAATTTGGGATCAAGACGAATTAATTATGTTATGAGTCCATTGGCCCAGTTAATCACAAATTGAGGACTTATGGCCATCTTGGGCTAAGTCCAATCAGGAGAGGCTTTGCCTCTATCCATTTAGGCCAATTGGGCCAAAGCCTAGTGTTAAACACTACAGAGCAGTCAGTGTTGAACACTGAGAATGAGGTTGGCAAGTTAGTGTTTAACACTAAGAGATAATTGGTGTTAAACACCAGCAACAAGGCTTTTCAAATTAGTGTTAAACACTAAAACAGATCAGTGTTGAACACTGGCAATGAAGATCTCAGATTAGTGTTAAACACTAAGGTAGTCAGTGTTGAACACTGCAAACAAAGCTTTTTGATTAGTATTGAACACTAAGGCCCAACAGTGTTTTAACACTGGGTTCGGGAGTTTCAATTTAGTGTTAAACACTAAGGCAGGAGGGGTCACGTGGCAGCACGTGAGAGCGCCCTCCCTTCATCTATTCTGCTGAGATTATCGCATCTTTCAGAGCATCACGTGCCATCACGTGATGGGCATTCAAATGCCTATGTATTAGAGCTTCTGCCGAGGGTCGCGTGGGTCACGTGGGGTGCTGCCTCAAAGGGGCTTTCTGTAGATCTCTTGGGGGGGTCACGTGGTGACACGTGACCCTGCCTCTATGTATGTTGTTTTAGAGGATCTGTTAATCTTTTCCAGGAATCAAGTTCCTCGTAGGGTTAAACCCTGACAGTAATTTCAGAGGAATTAAATTCCTACTTCCTTTCGAAGGTTTATATTCTGAATAGAATTGGACTCTGAATTTTCTGTAGGAATTAAATTCTTCATATATGTGAAGAACTGAATAGGGTTAAACCCTAATAAAAGCTTTTAAGGAATTAAATTCCCACTTTCTTTTAAGTTATGATCAAGGGAATTAAATCCCCGCTGTTCCAACAGAACTAGGTTCTTAATTAGGGTTAAACCCTGTTTCTTTTTGTTCTGAAGGAATTAAATTCCCATAACACAGGGTCAAGCCCTAGTTTTATTTTAAAGGAATTAAATTCCTATAGTTCTGTGAGAATTAAATTCTTGTGCTGTCATTCCCTCTCTATGTTTTGGATCTGCATGGCAGGATCTCGACCCATTGAGAATTAAATTCTCAACTTCAAGGGGAGATGTGCACTTTGCAGATCCTCTATCAAAGAGAGAAGAAATATGTTCTTCTGTTTTATATATCAGAGTTAAACTCTGTTGAGAATTAAATTCTCTTTCTTTCAAAAAGCCTTCCCTTTCTTACCTAGGGTTTTCTTTTGCAGAAGATCCAAGTTCCTCGAAGTATCAAGGATCTCTCTCTTTTTCTTCCCTCTGCCTATATCTCTCTGTCTCTTTTTGTGTCTCTTGGCTCCTATTTATAGGAGAAGCAACCGAGTCAATTAGTTTTTGACGAATTTTCATTGAGAGATTTGATTTGCATCCATCATTCGTTTTGGACCTTTGGATTATTAGGTGAATTTTATTCACCATTGGATTTCAAGTCCCGGGATTCTCCTTTGTTGTTTCGGTTAGATTTAAAGGGGAAATCTTTCCAAACCCGATATTTTCCCATAGATAGATGATATTTCATCACCTATGAATCTTTAATTCGATTGGTTCCAGATAGTCGTTTTCCTTTGGAAAGATTTGAATCTCTTTCGGAATTTAATTCTGTTGACAAAATGGGGTTTGAAAGCCGGTCACGTGTGACCACGTGACCCATGGTCACGTGTGGGCACGTGACCCCCTTTGGAATGAGCCTTTTCCTTTCTTTTTGCGCTGTCTTCTGGTTGTTGCTTAACCGTCACGTGCCATCACGTGACCCCTGGTCACGTGTGAGCACGTGACCCTGATCTGGACTCTTTTTCCTTGACTTGATCAGGGAAACGATGTGCCTTTGAATCCGCTTTAAAATGTCACGTGCCAACACGTGACCCTGGTCACGTGGGAGCACGTGACCCTTTCTTAAGCCCTTTTTCTTTGATGTAGTCAGGAAGCTGAACTTGCTTTGCCGGTACTTTTGGGTGTCACGTGCCAACATGTGACTGCTGGTCACGTGTAAGCACGTGACCCTCTTCTCAAGCTTTTTCCATAAGCTTTCCTGATTTTAAATCAGGAAACAGTGTACTCTCCTAATCTTAGGAGCCCTCGCAACCTGAGAGAAGGTAAAGATAAAAGACAACTGAATAAACCTTATTCTATTTCTCCTGAACCAGAATCCATCCTCGAACTGGAACAAGTTCCATCGAGTTCGTATATAACCATACGATGGATTATCTAATAACTGTGGATCTTCGTAGTAATACGGGGTGTTCTGGAGAAATCCAAAGGTGAAGTAGGAGTGGCGATGAAATACGTGGATTGGTCGTGAATGATAGCAGTTGCAATTTATTTTGCCCTCTTTCTAATCCCTATATTTGTCTTTACTTATTACCTTCTTTACACTACACTTAGGCTAATTGGTTTTCTTCATTCCCTACCTTTCGGCACCTGCCTATGGTTTGGAAGAAGACTATCCAATAAGCGTAATAGGTGTACTGTCTCCTAATCCTAGGAGCCCTCACATCCTGAGAGAAGGTAAAAGGAAAAGACAACTGAATAGTCCTATTTATTTTCTCCAGAACCGGAAACTATCCCCGAATCTGAAACAAGTTTCTTCGAGTTCGTATGTAACTATACGATGGTCATATCCAATAAAAATGGGATCTTCGTAGTGATACAGACTGTTCCGGAGAAAAGCAAAGGGTAAAAGTAGGAGTGGCAATGAAGTATGCAACTCAGACAATCCAAAAGCCAGTGTTTTAAGAAAGTTCGGTTAACTTGGTCACTGAGTTATAGTCTAGGGTCGGGACATGATCGCTGCCAAAGAGAGAGAGAAAAGAAACACTCTGCGTGCACTCTAACCTAGATCAGAATGGTTAATCACTTTATCTAATCAGGATGTCTCCCACTGTATCATCAAATTCTCCTCCAAACCTGAAAGAAGAATTAGTCAGGATCACCCGAGGAGTAAACCAACTCATCAGTGGGATCGGGATCTAACTATCATCGCATGATAACCTGATGGAATCCACTCAAGTTATCACACTCCAGAAGTTATGTGCACGCCTGGCAAGTTTCCTGTATGTTTGAAACTCCCGATATGATTTTTACCCCATGCTCTTATGACCTTGACGAAGGTCAACAAATCGTAAGTCACATGTCAAGTTCTACCCGTCATTGTCCGGGTTAATTCGAACCCACCCTGTTTCCCCCAATCAGAGAAAAGCTCTGTTCAAATTTCAAAATTTAAAATGAAGCAGCGCTTTATAGCAGCGCCAAGTACGCTGCACTCTAAGCAGCGCACCACGTGCAAAGTACGTGAGCGCTGGCGCTAAGAGTACTGCACTCTAAGCAGCGCACCACGTGCAAAGCACGTGAGCGCTGGCGCAAAGAGCGCCAGCACTCTGAAGCAGCGCTCACGTGCAAAGCACGAGTGCGCTAGCGCTAGAACAAAATGTTCTCAGCCCTTGGATCAAAGATCCAACGAACATGATTAAAAATCATCGATTGACCAGAATAAAATTCTGTTGAGGAAACATTCCTCAGAATCTTTCCAAACAGGAAAGATTGTGCTCTGAAAATCAGAGCACCGTTGGATCAATGATCCAATGGTGATTAAAAATCACCAAAATACAGAATAAAATTCTGTATGGGAAAAGATTTCCCAATCTTGTCAAAAACAAGAAGACTGCCTTCTGTAAATCAGAAGCCCTTGGATCAAATATCCAGCGACGGAAACATCCCCAAATCAATTAGAGAAAAAATCTCTTCAACTGATTCAACAAATCAGCTTGCCCTATATAAAGGCTCCAAGACTTCATGTCTCATATAGAGGAACCCCCTATAAACTTTGAGAAATTCAAAGACAAAGAGCAAGCTCTCAGAAGAAGAAAACTTTCTTCAAGGTAAAAAAAAAGAACAGAGAGATGAAATCATCTCATATAAAAAGAAGAATTTACTTCTTTTTCTAAGATCATAGATCTATAAGACCAGGGTCTTTCATAACAGAGATCCAAGTATCTCATCATAAAAAATAAGGGGAAGAACTTAATCTCCTTCAGATCATAGATCTATAAGAAAAATTGTCTTTCAGAGATCATAATATCTCATCATAAAAGGGGGGAGAATAATTCAATTTTCTTGGGATCATAGATCCATAAAAGCAGAGCCTTTTACCAAAAACATAAGAGATTGAAACATCTCCTATAAAAAGTAAGAACTTTGTTCTTAAATCCATGAGACAAAGTCTCTTATAGAGAGAATTTAATTCTCAGGACGCAAAGCTGCCTAAAAAGAGCCTTAGCGCTCCAATTAAAGAAAAGCGCATCAGCGCTCCAAATCTAGCACACGGCGCTGCAGAGCCTTAGCGCTCCAAACTTAAACAGAAGCGCATTGAGCTCATTGACTGGCGCTCAACGCCAAGAGCGCCACGTGCTTCTCACGTGTGCGCTACTACGCTCTTTGAACTGGCGCTCACCGCCAAGCGCGCCACGTGCTCCCCGCGTGTGCGCTACTTGAACAGAAGCGCTTTGCGTTGTTTGACTGGCGTAAAGTGCCAAGCGCGCCATGTGCTCCTCACGTGTGCATTAAAAGAACATAAATTGTTCTATAAATAAAGCCCAGAGCTATGAGGAATGCTCAGCATTCAATAAAAGACAAAAAGATTGTCAGAACCCAAACCAATGCTTAGCATTGTTAAATGTTTAACATTTTAACTAAATGGGCCGAGCTCAAAATGGTCACAGAACCCTAACTCAGATTAATTGAGCCCATATGCTCATAAATCTTTGATCTTAGTCCCAAATTGGACTACAGATCTTCCAACCAACATTGGTTCAAGGGTACATCTCTTCATTCCTCTGATATTTGTCGTTGTAATCTTTCAATGTCATCAGAGAGGTGACCGGTCCCGACAACCAGACATTCCACGGACTGTGGGGTCTTTAAACTCATGGACTATGATTTTCTTAAACTTTACAGATTATGTATTCTTTAAACTATGGACTGTGGGGTCCTTAAACTCATGGACTATGATGTCCTTAAACCTTTGGACCACAAAGTCCCTAAACTAAAACAATAGAGCCCAAATGCTCTTTTGTTGGATCTAAATGATCTCGTTGAGTAGATATTAGTCTAAAAATTAGATTAACGTATCCTCAACAAACGTTTAAGTTGATCTTAGTCTTAAATGAGATTAACGATCCTTAAACCAATCCAAACCCAAATCTAAGAAAATACGGATTTGGACTAATCCACGCCCTACGGGCGAAAACATAAATTAGTCTCCGTATACAATCCACGGGCAACCAAAAACAAAACAAACACACACGACACGAAGTGACCATCTGGATAAGGAGAAAGTGGTAACCGCGATGCGGTAGCGTAATTAACTGCAGGGGCTTGCGCTTGCAGGGAAGAGCGTCCACATAATCAATAACCCCTCAACAAGGGGGAATCTGACGAAGTCTGCTACATCGGATGCATCCGTTTAAACCTTCGATACATGGTGTCGTAAATCAACTTGGCATCTTCGGAGAGGTGGACGGATAGTACCAAATAGCATCTGCCCACGAAATTCAGGCCGGACATCCCAACGTCCCGGTCGCGTCTTTCGGCGGAGAACAGATTCTGGCACGCCCGGTGGGAACTTTTCCTCTTTCCACTCCACACTTAGTGTGTCGTGTTCGCGAATGAATCACGGTATAATATGGTTACCCTTGGGTTCGAGGTACTCAGATTTGGTTTTGCTCCCGTGCAGAAAAAAGAACATCAATGGGCTCCAACTGCAACTGCAACTCCCGTACCGCCTCATCTGGAGGAGTAACCTATGGGCCCCAAGCGGCCTCCCTTTTCACAATGCCGGTGGAACAAGTGACCCAAGCCACCACTGGGCTATTCTTCGGTACCATGATCCTGCCAACAAGCTTCAGCGCTCCTATACCATCGCAAGAAGCTCCGAAGAAGTCGGTCTTTGATCGGCTTGCAACCACCACGGCCCCTCTCAACGGGTCGTCCAAATCTAGCACCTCAGTCTTTGATAGGCTGAGTCGAAGGTCAGATGGGCCCGTGAAGAAGCCCGCAATACCAGAAGGCGTTATCCCAAAGCGGATATTCATTCCTACTCCTGAAGTCGTCAGAGCGGCTTCCCCTGCTAAGGAGTCGGTATTTGCAAGACTGGCCGTTTCAGCTCCCGTTCCAGGCAAAGTCATGAAGGCTGTTTCCCCTGTTCGAAAGTAGGCCTTCGCAAGACTGACTATTCCTTCTCAACGGACGTCAGTCTTCGACAGGCTAGCGCCAATAGCAGACTCTCCTCAAAGTAAGGGGCAAGAGGAAGCTCATCCAACAGCGGAGGTGATCCTGGCCGCACGACATGCTCGACGTCGCCACTGGCGCTGATTGAGGAAAGCTGGGGGCAATTCCCCTTCTGGATTGACTCCACTAGCTCCAATGGTAGAAATTGATGCTGCTGTTCCAACTGGGAACAGCTTTGAACCATTAAGGAGGGTGCGCAAGAACTCTCCGACTGCTGTGCTGAAAAGATCTCCTCCACCTGTGGAGAATGCCACAAAGGCGAAGCTTGAACAGCCCACTCAGCGACTATCCTTTAAAATTTACAAGGTCTGGCGTCAAGTCCAAGACTCGGTGATTGATCAAGATTACTCCCGCCGACCGAAGAAGATGAAGGTTCGGCAGGAGAAGGACCACTCTGTCGTACCACAGAAGGTGTCGTCTACCTGGGTGCCCACTGCAACGGCCTCCTCAACATCACCAGCCCACAAAAAGAGAAGGCCGGAGAAAATCCCCGTGTCTGCGACAGATGTAAAGGGCACTGAGCCTAAACGCCCTAAGTCTGGGGGCATGGTGGTGCATACCGTCTATATGGCATCCGGAAAAGAGGATAGCCGTATTTCCACATGTTACTGACCGTTTACGCGATCAGTGACTAAGGCTCAGGAGAAACAACAACAAAAGCTCCAAGAGATGCTAACAGCCATGGCCGCACTCACGGGACCAAAAGCAAGCCCTAAGACGTCCTCAGAACAGCATCATGAACAGGAGACTGATGCCGAATTCCTTCGGAGAATGCTTAAGAAAAAGGAAAAAGAGGCCGCGGAACAAGCGGCCAATATAAAACAGATGGCCCTTCTATTCTAAGATATAGTGGGCATGATGATCCATCCGGACCCTCCAGCTGAAGATCCTCCAGTAATAATTGAAGATGATAGAGGAGAGACATCAAATCCTCTGCCGGCTCTGTCAGCAGCCAAGGAGGAGACCATCTCCAAAACCAAGCTCGATGATTATATAGCTTAACAAATACAAGCTCATCAAACGAATGAAGCGGCTGGCCAAGTCGTCAGAACTGGACGGCCCTATCCGGGTTGGTATGATCAAATAAAATACCCACCAGGATACACAACTCCTAAATTCCATGTGTACAAGGGGACAGGAAATCCCCATCAATATGTCGCTCAGTTCAAGGCTCTCTGCGGCAACATGGGAGGGGATGATAAGCTACTGCTTCGCCAATTCGTCGGCAACTTGGCGAAGACGGCGTTTGAAAGGTACTCAGAGCTTCCCAACAACTCCGTCAAAACTTTTACAGAGATGGAATTGCTGTTCACCCAACGTTTCACAAGCGCTAGCGAACACACCCCAATTACAACATTAATTAATGCCGAAGCGAAGCCAGGCGAAACATGGGTGCAATACGCAATACGGTGGAGGAATCTATGGTCGAAGTTCGAGCAGCGCATCGCAGAAGCGCCTGCGGTAGGCATGTTTGTGGGTACTCTTGATCCACAGGCGACCATATCCCAGTTCATGATGTTCTTCAAGATGACTACTTTCTTGGCCCTGATCGACAAGCTGGTCCAGATGGATCAGATGGGCCACAGGCCGTCCTCCTCAAAAACGGAACTTCGAAATGAAAAGTGGAAAAAAAAAAAGCAACCTTCGTCGCCAACGCTCAACAACAATCGAGTGGCCCGAGACCGGTTGTTCGCCAAAGCAACAAGCGGCAATCCCTCGATGAGAAGTTGAGACGTCCTTACTCGTTTTCCCGGGATAAAACAAGGAGACTGTTCGAACTAGCAGTGCGCAACGAGCTCATCACTCTACCGGAGACAAGACATCCACTACAACCGAACGATGTCAACGATCCCAATTATTGCCCCTACCATCGAGTATTGGGCCATCCGATCGAAGACTGCTACGTCTTAAAAAACTGGGTTGAAGACCAATACCAACAAGGCAAGTTTGCGCTGTCTGAAAACTAGAAGGTGAACCCGCCACAACCGCATGCTCCGAAAAAGATGGACATGCCGGGGGCATCGTACCCATTCATAGAGAAAGCCCAACAGACCGAAAAGTCCGTAAACTAGTAATTCTCCTCAAATATGGCAACTAGGGACCGAGATCTCCTAATACTAACAACGGACCGAGATGTCCTAAAACTAACAATAGACCGAAACGTCCCTAAACTAACGATTGACCGAAACGTCGTTAAACTACTACCAACCCGCGGCATACTCAGGATAAAGTAAAAAAAAGGTGTACGTCCACAAGCGAGATGGGCACGGATGAAAACCCGAAAGGGCTCTGCGACTAAAAACAGCAGGACTACCGGCGAGTTTTGTGAAAACCCGAAAGAGCGCAATCTCGTTAAAAAACACTTGCAAGGTCCTCTCGACCCTGTAAGGAGAAACTACCTGCGTGAGATCCTTACGACTCACAAAGGAGCAACACACTTAGGAATCCTCACAATCCCTATGGAGAAAATACACTTACGAGATCCTCACGACTCGTAGGGAGAAATACCTTTATGAGACCCTTACGGCTCATGAAGTCAAAAGCCTTAGTCAACAGGACCCTAACCCTGTTTGCTAAGTCACCTTTGTACGACATCGACAGAGGCAAATGATGATTCGTTCATGGCAATATCCCAGTTGTAGCGATGCTGATGCCTAAATCGGTATCAAATCCCCAAACTCACAGAGAAAAGTCAGCGAGCTACAAATGCATATGAAATAGCCGAAATGATGGGGCAACTTGCAACAAAATCAGCAACTAAAAATGTATGCATACAAAAACAGCCGAAATAATTGGGCAACTCGCAATAAAAAGCAGAGAGTAAAAAGAAAAATAGCCGAAATGATTGGGCACTGCGAGAAATAGCCGAAATGATTAGGCAATCGCGACTTTTGTGATGTAAACAGCTGAAATGATAGAGCATCGCGGAAAGAAAACGAAAAAAAATACATATAAAATAAAACTTTTGTCCTGCAGGTGAGTCCATACTAACCCCTATATACAATCCATGGGCATAAACAAAAAGGGGACCACATTTCCCCACCAGACCTTGTCAAAGGGAGAGTCGGATCTTGACGGCAACATCTGCATCCCAGAAGAACAACTACGGCGTTCATCCTCATTCCAGCATGATTCAGACACGACGTCAACAAAGCAGAGCCACGACAAAGTCTTAGTTCCAAGACTCTACGGTCCACAGACAACCTAGAGTCAACCGATGACCTCCCTGTCGAATCAACGCTCCGTCTCGGAAACAAGTCAACCGACTCCGAGGAAATCAGCGTCCTTGGCAAAAACCTCGATTTAGGGAAATCAGCGTCCTTGACGAGAGCATCTCGATTCGCGTCGACCCGCAGAGGAATCGGTGTCTTTGCAGGAATACCTCGATTCGTTTCAAATCCGAGGAAATCAGCGTCCTTGTTAAAAACCCCGATTCAGGGAAATCAGCGTTTTTGACGAAAGCATCTCGATTCGCATAAACCCACAGAGAAATCAGCGTCTTTGCAGGAATACCTCGATTTGTCTCAACTCCGAGGAAATCGGCGTCCTTGGCAAAAACCTCGATTCAGGGAAATCAACGTCCTTGACGATAGCATCTCAATTCGTGTCGACCCGCAAGAAAATCAGCGTCTTTACAGGAATACCTCGATTCGTCTCAACTCCGAGGAAATCAGCGTCCTTGGCAAAAACCTCGATTCAAGGAAATCAGCGTTCTTGACGAGAGCATCTCGATTCGTGTCGAACTGTAAGGAAATCAGTGTCTTTGCAGGAATACCTCGATTCGTCTCAACTCTTAGGAAATCAGCGTCCTTGGCAAAAACCTTGATTCAGGAAAATCAGCGTCCTTGACGAGAGCATCTCGATTCGCATCGACCCGCAAGGAAATCAGCTTCTTTGCAGGAATATCTTGATTCGTCTCAACTCCGAGGAAATCAGCGTCCTTGGCAAAAACCTCGATTCAGGGAAATCAGCATCCTTGACGAAAGCATCTCGATTCGCATCGACCCGCAAAGAAATCAGCGTCTTTGCAGGAATACCTCGATTCGTCTCAACTCCGAGGAAATCAGCGTCCTTGGCAAAAACCTCAATTCAGGGAAATCAACGTCCTTGACAAGAGCATCTCGATTCGCATCGACCCGCAGAGAAATCAGCGTCTTTGCAGGAATACCTCGATTCATCTCAACTCCGAGGAAATCAGCGTCCTTGGCAAAATCCTCGATTCAAGGAAATCAGCGTCCTTGACGAGAGCGTTTCGATTTGCGTCGATCCGCAGAGAAATCAGCGTCTTTGCAGGAATACCTCGATTCATCACAATTCCGAGGAAATCAGCGTCCTTGGCAAAAACCTCGATTCAGGGAAATCAACGTCCTTGACAGGAGCAAAACGGAGCCATGGCAGAATCCCTAGTTCCAAGTCTCGACGGCCGAATCTACAGCCTGGAGACCCATAACAGCGTTCTTCCTCATTCCTGCAGGATTCGAATGTGACAATCAATCTCAGAGCCGCGGCAAAGTTCCCAGTTCCATGGCTTGGCGGTGCACAAACAACCGAGAGTCAACTCCTGACCCCTTATGGCTAAAGTCAACCCCTGACCCCTTATGGCTAAAGTCAACCCCTGACCCCATATGCCTAAAGTCAACCATCGGCCTCCCCATCAAAGCAATGCTTTAATTCGGGAGTAGGTCAACTCATCAATCACTTGCGAGTCCTCTCAACTTGTAAAGAAGAAAATTCTCTCGGGAGATCCTTACGACTCTCAAGAGAAAAGCATACTTACCCCACGATTCCTAAGGAGAAAATACACCTACGAGATCCTCTCGATTCGTAGGGAGAAAAAGTCTTTATGAGACCCTCACGGCTCATAAAGTTGAAAAGTCTTAGGCAGCGGACCTGAACCTGCTTCCTAAGCCATCGCTACCCTACAAAGAGGCTAAGATGGACTATTCACGGGCCATACTCTCCCAAGTCGAATATCGACAAGAAGGGGAACAACCACTTACGAGTCCTCTCGACTTGTAAGGAAGAAAATTCTCTTGTGAGATCCTTAAGACTCTCAAAGAGAAAACACACTTAGGAATCCTCACGATTCCTAAGGAGAAAATACACCTACGAGATCCCCTCGACTCGTAGGGAGAAAAGTCTTTATGAGACCCTTACGGCTTATAAAGTTGAAAAGTCTTAGGCAGCAGACCTGAACCTGCTTCCTAAGCCATCACTACCCTACAAGGAGGCTAAGATGAAATGCTCTTTATTATCTACAGGCCACACTTGCCAGAGTAACATACCAACAACACAACAAAGAGAAGAAAGCGACAGTAGGAGATAAGAAAAATGTGTCTTTATTCATGAGTTCAATTGAGTAAAAGATACATCATATAAAAGAATAAAAAATGAATAAATACATGTTATTCAAAGATCAAAAATGTTCAATCTATACAAAAACAGCTACTGAGAAGGAGGCGTCTTCAATAAATCAGCTAGCTGCTCGCGCACTCCTCTCAACTCCTTCTCATGATCGGCTGCCGCGGCCAGCTCCGCTTCAACACGAGCCCATTGCTGCAAGCACGATGAAACATTCTCATCGATTTCCCGTTGGGCAGCTTCGCGACTCTGCGTAACCCGCTCAATGAAGTCGAGCTTCCGCCTCAATGGCAGCCCGTCCGAAATGCATCACTACAAATTGTCAAAGACGGCTCTCAGTTGCGCGGCATTCGCATCAACTTAGGCGCGCAGCCGGGCAGATTCACCTGAAGCCTCCTCGCGCTCCTTCCGCCTCAAGGTCGCTTCTTGTTCAAAATGGCGGAGGAAGGACACGCTCTGCTCAACCCATGCAGTCCGCTGGGAGTTCAAAGCCAACATCTCAGGAGCAGGACGCCTAAGCTCAAGCTTATGCAGGCAAGCCTCAATCTTCCTGTAGTGGTTAACCCAACACTCAACGACACCTTCGTTATGGAAGTTCACAAGCGTCGCCAACATTGGATTAAGCTCGGCAGCAAAATCTGCAGCGAATGTAGGGGCCACCGCGTCAAGCTCCTCGACGTATTCGCTCAACATACGCAAGCTGGTCATAGCACCTTTTGAAGATGGATGTCTAGAAAAGGGCCCTGCCGGTATTATGACGCGAGACTCGAACGGGGCAGAAACTGGTGCAATTGCTGCAAAAAGAATTATGATCAGATGTCGGCTCAAGAAATAAAGAAAATACACGAACCATAGAGTCTATTATACCGGCTGCAACAGGGGGCAGAGCTGGGAATACTGGTGGCGCGACGATGCCCTCGTCCCCTCCTTCAATTTGTAAGGCTACAAGTAATACAAAGAAGAATTAGAATGACATGGCTGCCTGTAGAAGAAAGGAAAAGACGTCGTTTAAAAAGGGGGAGCTATACTCACCCGCACCGGTAGGCAAAACCACTTCCGACTGGAAGGAGAAGTGCGGGTTCAGCACTTGATACAGATGATCAAAAAGAACTCCTGCGAGATTACGATGATACATGGTCAGTACACGAAAGATGTTGTCCCCGATTAAAATTAATCGCAAACCCATACCTTCCAACATTTGAGAAGATATAAGAGGAGACGAAGGGGCAGCGACCGTTAGAGCGGCAGCTGGTGGTGCTTCTTAAGGTGTCACAACCTCAGCGCTCACCACACCTACATTCGAAAGGAACAAAATGTCATCAGAGGGGATTGCGAAACGAAAAGAATGCAGCGGCCCAAGACCTACCAGACAGGTCATCATCCAAAACGGTGACAGAAGCATCACCAAGCATCATGACTTCTCGATCCAATAAAAGGAAGGTGTGGGTCGGAATGTTCCATTGCTCCAGAAATGCCTTGACCCACCATGCAGGAGGTGTGGAATACTGGAACAAAGAAGCATATATCGCAGGGTACAATCCGAGCCTTAGCAGTCGTGACTTCTTCGTCGATAAGCTGTATCGGGCCCACTGCAGATATCTGGCTGGGTGACGGGGAGTTAATCTTATGTTGTATGGCTGTCTCCAAGGACGCGACTCACCCTGACATATGTGCCGCCCTAGAGTGTCCAAAGCCGCCGCCGGCTGTACGGGTATCGCGGCCATAGAAGGCCGAAGGAGACCCTCTGAAGTCCAATTCACCTCCTCCACAGCATAGTTTATCGGGGGTGCATCTGCATAAGGGATTGCCGAAATAGGATCCGAAGGTGTCGCGCAAGAAAAACTCTGACGACCTTTGATGATTTGATCGTACCATGTTCCCCATAAATGGAGATTTTTCCGCTCTGGGTCGTGATCCTTGATCGGTGCAAAAACTTCTCGGTCTACTGGAGCTTCAGGGAATCCGCCTTCCGAACGGACAAAAGGAAACGAAGTATCGAAAGACATGGTACCTGCACGAAAGAAAACAAAGTTAGCCGTCAATGCTACAAGTCAAGTTCGGTACTTGGTACATTAAATCCGTACCACACTGCAATGCAGTAAAAAGGGGCCAATGGGGACCCAATCAATCTAGATGACAGTTCATCATTAATAAAACAGTTGATTGTTAAAGTGATTTTTTTTGTTTAAATTTACCGCAATCAAGACGGTGTCGCTTGGTAGCTAGCTGGTTGAGTACGGGTCGATCCACAGGGAGATGGAATCTTTTTCTTTATTTTTTAACGAGTTAAGTCCAAAATATTAGGTTTTGTGTTAAGATCTACTAACGAGATAAAAGATGATAAAGGACTTGCTAGGGTTAGGATAAGGTTAGTTCGAGTTAGGAATATCTCATCTCTTTCAATGCCCTTTTTAATATCGGTGTTAAGGTAATCGGCAACAATGGGGATTAGCACGACTAGGAAGGAACTTGCAAGTATAAGCTAGGCTTTCCATGCTTAGTTTCTTCCTTTTGGTCCTTGTCCTTCCGTTCTTGTCTCTTAGCCCTAACCTCCGGTTAATTCAACCACAACCGGTCTAACTAGTGAATCACCGCTATCATGTAGGATAGGGTGTCGTAGTGAGCGGATTGTGGTTCAATTAAAGGGAGTCCGAATTAAGGTGTTGGGCAAAGAAAGAAGTGAGAGTGATTTCCTTCTCTCAAATCTTCCTTCTCCTGCCCTAACAAGTGAGACATTACTCACCCATTAAAAAGATAAAAATTAAACAAAAAGGAAGGTAGAAAGAATTTTAGATTAAGAGGAATTACAACTAGCTATTGAGACCTTACCTAGGCAAGGGTCTTACTCAAGCATCATCATTGTTAATGATAAAGAAAATAGAAGAAAGAAAAAACAAAAGAAAAACTATAAATGAATTCTACTACTAGATTAACAAATAAAAATTGCAGATAATAAAATGCGATAAGAAAAATACGAGAAAATAAAAGAACTAACTTTCTTTTTATTGATAACCTCTCAAAGCTCTCTACAATTTTGCATTGAGAAAGATAAAGAAGAACATAATTAAAATCCTAGATTTAAAATAAAAGGAGGCATCCTAAGAAAGGCACCCTAAAAGAGGCACACTTAATTTGGCTTTGAGCTCTCCTATTTATAGATAGGAAAACCCTACGTTTACATTCTGATCCATACACGAAATTATAAAACTACCCCAAGAGAGCCGAGTCAAAGCACCGACACTGTCACCGACATGCGCGGAACGCGAAAGCGGTTCCGCGGTAGAAGTGCCTGATTGGCCGCGGTTCCGCGGCCAATTGGTGGAATCGTGGGGCCATCTTTTCAGGGCTTCTCTATGTTGCCTATATCTTCTGTTTTATTCACTTGGTTTCTTAGAATCTCTTCAATTTCCTTCCAGATTTCCAACAATGCAGAATGATGTAGACTTTTGCCTTGAGCTCCGCGTTGAAATCTTGTATCTTGTGCTGCCCTTGTGCTTTGTGCATTGAAGTGCCTAATGATTTTCCATTTTTCCCTTAAACTGGTAGGCGGCATCTTACGGATGGTTAGCGGAGATCAGTATTCATCTGTTGTTAGTCGTAGTCCCGCATTTGTTGCAACTTTTCATGAATTTCACTGTAAAGAGCTGAGAACCTGTAAGCTGCAACTATTTAACAGACATGGATCAAAAGTACCTACTTATATGCAATGTGATTAAGAATGGGCGATATAAAAATACAAAAATCTGATATGAACAAATACACCCAAACTTATCTTTTGCTCGTCCTGAGCAAAGCCAATTTTATTTTCGAAAAAATCCTAACCTCACTTTCACAGGGAACGCGATTGCACTGAGCTCGTGCAACAAGCCATTAAACCTCTAGGTGTCCCTAGTAGGAGGTGTGTTGTCTCCTGAGGGTTTTCAGCGGATACTACCCCACAAAATCCGATCAATTTGGCCGTTGACTCTAATTCTTCAATTTAGTATTCTAGCAAGAAATTCTATTATCTTCAACTTAGAAATCATCAACCCGTATTTTTCACACTTCCTTTTCATTTATCTTAAGATCATATACGTTTTGCCAGTTTATAAAGCTTTCAGCATCTCCTAAGTTTTCCTTCTAAGGCGCGGTCTTAACTCGGGAATTTTTATCATCTCTATTGAAGATATAAGCCCTGTCTTTTATTCCTATCTCTCCTCCAAACTCCAATCATATATCCCTACGTGTGTGTAATTATCACCCCTACACTTGGAAATTTAATTCAAGCTATCATACTCTTGTCCATCTTCAAAAATACTTTTTAGTTGGTGAATTCTAAATGAAATTGCTCACACATCCTTCATGCGACCGTTAATATTTCTTGAGATACTAAACGACTGATTACAAAACGTACTTGTGCACTTAGGCGTAAATTCTCGTCTTGCAACACCTAAGGCTTAGCAGTGACTCCCAAACCAGTTGGTCTAAGGCACTAGGTGATAAAACACCCTCGCTATATTTTTTATTTATGCTGCCTTAAGTAATTACAAAACCAAGGTTCATTTTTTATCTCTTTATTCACCACTTATACTTTTATTTTATTTTCCTTCATACTAAGGATTTTAGACAAGAGCATTTCAAGGTATCCTCTACTATCCCAAGTTTCAAGATGCGTGTAAGTGCGTATAATAGGATATATATTTTCATAATTTAGACTTAAGATTCAGAATTATTTTTCAGACTTATACTTCAAATAGAGCTTTCAATACTCTTCCCTTATTTCGACTTAGCCCAAGAACTGAACTCAAAATTTGCTTGTTTCCAAACAAACCGCAAGGACGTATATTTTCTACAGTTAAACTTTAAAAAAGGTTATTTTTAAGGTTTTTAATTTACTAAGTTTAGGATCTAGTTTTTCCTAACTAATCAACCGTCTTGTTGAACTTAAGTCAAATATGGCAAAAATTGAACTTTTCAATTTTTATGATTTTTAAAAATTTTTAATTTTTGTGGGTTTTAATAAGTATGCAAATGCAAAATATAAAGATGAATACGAAGGTAGAAAGCTTACCGAGCATACCCCCAAACTTAAACTTAACTGTGCTCTTACTGTCAGGCTACACCAAGAGGGTCAAAATTGTCGGCGCTCCCTAAAAGAAAATTTTAAACAAAACAAAAAGCAAACCAAAAAATATATACACAAAAAAGGTCCCCCCAAACTTAAGTAAAACAGTGTTTCCACTGTTTAAGTGGTGGAGTTCAGGATTGGGGGAAAGAGAACAATATCAATCAATAAAAGGCCTTACACAGGCCAAAAGTGAGCACCAACTATTCAAATATTCTATCTCTAAAGTGTGTTGGTTGGTGAAATAATGCGGAGAGGAAAGAAATGGAGAATACACGAGACTGTATGGGAAGAGAGATGGAATACGGTCTCGGTATATTAGGAGAAGAATGGCGGAAGGGAGAAAGAAGTGTAGTATGAACTTGAGGGTGTAAATTGAGTGAATAAATTAGCACAAATTGTGATGACCGATGTGTAAAAAGTGATTGTGCTAATACATCAACCCGTCGAGAAATGGAGTCAAATCCCTCAAGATTCGTGAGAAAACATGGATACGCCGAACTTGGTAAACCAGACATATGAAATGAAAGTGATACAGTTTCTTGCGCGGTCGGAACGATAGAAAGGATGAAGGGGAATGATTGAGGAAGGGTAACAGTTAAAGGTTCAGGAGGGTGTACACAGTCAGTGGAAGGGACAGGATAAATTGGAAAATCCGACTCATCAAACAAAACTGGTTCAACCTCAATACTATCCTCAAAATTCCCCTCAAAAGTTATCTCATCCATGCAATTATCATCAAAATCCAGACGAATATGAAGTTCGGGAAAAACAGTTAATGACTCGGGATGATGAATTGGAGTGAGAAACCCATCCAAATCTTTGGGTTCATCATCCAAAATATTCCCAGCGTCAATATCCTCGATCAAGTGAAAATTAAATTTCTCAGACACCTCATCAAAAGCATGGATATCAATCAATTCAGGTTCTAAGATGGAGGTGTAGAGGTCAAAAGGATTGGTGATGGTTTCACTCGAAAAGGACCCTTCACAATCAGGTAAATTAAACACTACAAAATCACACAACTCATTAAACGTTTTATCTTCAACTGGTGAATCATTTAGGACACATGATAGACATTCAAAACCGGAGTTGTGGGATTCAATTGGGGATGGGTAGGTTTGATTTGGAAAGGTACAAAGCTCACTCTCTCCACTCAAATTCTCAATCTGTCCAACCGCCTCATCATACATTGGAAAATTTGGAGCTAGTTGGAAACTAGCTACCGGGTCACTAGGTTGTATGAGGGCGGCCATGGACACATTCAAATTCATCATCTGTTGGCATGACGCTACCCTAAAGTCTTCCAACGATTGTTCCAGACTAGACATGGGTTGTGAAGGAGTTTCAGTAAAAGATTCAAAAGTGTTTGGATACTGGGAACTCCCAAAAGGCTGTTCAGAAGCAATGTCTAGGGAAGGTGTAAAAGTCGGGTAGGAGGGATAGGAATTGAATGGTTGGACAGGAGTAGGATCAACATTTGGATAAGAAGGTGAATGGAATTGTTGATCCAAAGAATTCGCAGTGGTGAAAGGAATGAAAGATCGGTTTCGAGATTGTTCAATACGTTCAGCAAGAGACATAGGTTTTGGGGTTACAACTGGACTCTCAAAAGGGGTATCAATATGAGAAGGGGTGAATGTTTGAAACGGTTGATACGAAGTGGATTGCTGAGTCCAATTGTTTGTCCCAGACGCGTCTATTCGATCTTTCAAAGAAATTTTTGGCATGGAGGGATCGTTCGAAGTTCGGCCAAAGCAAGAACTGTAGGAAGTTATGTCAGGTTGTGGGTACCAAAGTTCGGCAAGAGTTTTGCGAGGTGGGGTACCCATGTTTGGAAGAGTGAAAAGGTAATAAGGGAGGGAAGTGGTATATTTTTTTATTTTAGTTTTTTTTTAAATGTTTGTTTTTGGAGTTTTAAAAATTGTTTGTTTGGAAGAATGCAGAATTATGGGACTAAACTTTTTACAGGCATAATCACAATCACAATATGCACAAACACACCTAGAGCTAGGGTCTTCAAAGTCCACTAGACTGGTCCTAACTGTTCCAAAGTGACAAGTTGTGAGATAACCTTCAAACCGTCTTTTCACTGCCAATTGTGGCTAGATAAGCACAAATGAAGAAAGAAGGGTTCCGCTCACGAATCACCGTGAGACGGGCCTTTTAAAATTACCTTTCTCACTTGTCTAGCCTAGGCACCACAAAGTCAAGTTTAGATAAACGATTGAATGCCCACAACCTTCCTCTATCCTATTGAGCACGACAGTCCTTAGTTGGCTGAGTCTAGATTTTTTTTAATTAAGCTCAAGAGTAATGCATATGCTTTTAGTGATTTTTAGGGTCTTAGGAAGGGTGATGAAATCCCCACCCAATCTGAATTGGTGTTATAGCCCCTTAAAGTCCGTATTATTTATGCAAAACAGTAACAACCAAAAATCTAAAACACTTGAAAAAAATTTATTTGGCAGCGGCGCAAAGAATCGTGCACAAAAATCGGTTTATTGGAGAGGGGAAGAGAATATGTGCAAAGAATCCTGTAGGAAAAATATTTCAGTGGAGTTCAGAGGAGAGGAGAAAAGAAATACTCACAGATAGTTTTTAGTTGCTGACGTCACCCGTTGACTGCGGTTTCGCGGTCAAACTCTTGCTTCTATCGCGGTTCCGCGGCTGAACAGTTGGTTTGGATCTTCAAATTTGGTTCTCTGTGCTGAGTTGGTTCTCCTCTTTCTGTTTAGATCCCCTGATTTTGGATTAGTTTACTGAGTTTGCTGCAGATCTGAATCAGGCCTTCTTCCAATCCTGCACACTTGCACAAAGATTTTTCAAAAATAACAAGATGATTTTTATTTTTTGTTTGTTTTTTTTATTTTTTTATTTTTATGTTTTTAATTAACCCGAAATTTCACAAAGAAAGAAACTACCGTCTCCCAGGCAACGGCTCCATTTGATTGTTAAAGTGATTTTCTGTGTTTAAATTTACCGCAATTAAGACAGTGTCGCTTAGTAGCTGGCCGGTTGAGTACGGGTAGATCCACATGGAGATGGAATCTTTTTCTTTATGTTTTAACGAGTTAAGTCCAAAAAATTGGGTTTTGTGTTAAGATCTACTAACAAGATAAATGATGATAAAAGACTTGCTAGGGTTAGAATTAGGTTAGTTCGAGTTATGAATATCTCATCTCTTTCAATGCCCTTTTTATTATCGGTGTTAAGGTAATCGGCAACAACGGAGATTAGCACGACTAGGAAGGAACTTGCAATCATAATCTAGGCTTTCCATGCTTAGTTTCTTCCTTTTGGTCCTTATTCTTCCGTTCTTGTCTCTTAGCCCTAACCTCCGGTTAATTCAACCACAACCGTTCTAACTAGGGAATCACCGCTATCATGTAGGATAGGGTGTCGTAGTGAGCGGAGTGTGGTTCAATTAAAAGGAGTCTAAATTAAGGTGTTGGGCAAAGAAAGGAGTGAGAGAGATTTCCTTCTCTCAATCCTTCCTTCTTCTGCCCTAACAAGTGAAACATTACTCACCCATTAAAAAGATAAAAATAAAACAAAAGGGAAGATAGAAAGAATTTTAGGTTAAGAGGAATTACAACTAGTTATTGAGACCTAACCTAAGCAAGGGTCTTACTCAAGCATCATCGTTGTTAATAATAAAGAAAATAGAAGAAAGAAAAAACAAAAGAAAAACTATAAATGAATTATACTACTAGATTAACAAATAAAAATTGAAGATAATAAAATGCGATAAGAAAATGCGAGAAAATAAAAGAACTAACTTTCTTTTTATTGATAGCCTTTCAAAGCTCTCTACAATTTTGAATTGAGAAAGATAAAGAAGAACAGAATTAAAATCCTAGATCTAAAATAAAAAAAAAGGCATCCTAAGAAAGGCACCCTAAAAAAGTCACACTTAATTTAGGTTTGAGCTCTCCTATTTATAGATAGGAAAACCCTAGGTTTACATTCTGATCTATACACGAAATTACAAAACTACCCCAAGAGAGCCGAGTCAAAGCACCGATACTGCCATCGACATGCGCAGAACGCGGCCGCGGTTCCGCGGTAGAAGTGCCTGATTGGCCGCGGTTCCGCAGCCAATTGGTGGAATCGTAGGGCCATCTTTTCAGGGCTTCCCTATGTTGGTTATATCTTCTGTTTTATTCACTTGGTTTCTCAGAATCTCTTCAATTTCCTTCCAGATTTCCAACAGTGCAGAATGATGTGGACTTTTGCCTTAAGCTCCGCGTTGAAGTCTTGGATGTTGTGCTGCCCTTATGCTTTGTGCATTGAAGTGCCTAATGATTTTCCATTTGTCCCTTGAACTGGTAGGTAGCATCATACGGATAGTTAGCGGAGATCAGTATTCATCTGTTGTTGGTCGTAGTCCCGCATTTGTTGCGACTTTTCATGAATTTCACTGTAAAGAGCTGAGAACATGTAACCTGGAACTATTTAACAGACATGGATCAAAAGTACCTACTTATATGCAATGTGATTAAGAATGGACGATATAAAAATGCAAAAATCTGATATGAACAACAGTCTCATCATTTTATGAGACTGTCATTAAATGAGGAAATCCTCAAAGGATTCTTATTTAATTAGGGCCCCTCGGGCCAAGGAGTAAATCTCCCATTGAGAGCAGTGCTCTGCAACAGACAGACATCTGTCATAATTAATCACTAGGGGAATAAAATTCCCCCCAAAATTTCTAAAGAGCAATGCTCTGTAAGGAAGATGAAACAATCCATCAAGAAACCCTAAAAAGCAAAGCTTCTACAGAGTAAAAACTCCAAGATCTTCAAGATCTGTGAATAAACCCTTAAGTTCTTCGTGAACAATATTCCAGTTCTTGGGTTAAAATCACCCTAAAAAGATTATATCTTGGAGAAGAGCATAGCTCTGTTAATGGGTAAAACCCTAAATATATATTTTTAGATCTATCATCTAAGGAGAGCAAAACTCTGCTAATAGGTGAAACCCTAAATTATAAAATAATCTCTTCAAAAGATTTGATCTTTTACCTAAAAATTTGACAGAGTTTTGTCTCTAAGAGAATTTTTAAAACAGAAAGCTATGCTCTAAAGGAGAATTGATTCTCAGAAAAAAGGTAAGGAGATGAACAAAGGTCATCTCAAAGGCCAAGGGTCCTATTTATAGGCACTGAGATGCCGTTTCAACTTCTGAGTTGATACAATGGCAGAGATGTTGCCACCGCTGCACTCACGTGTGGGCCACGTGAGTGCAATGGTTGGGGGGCATTTGTTTCCCCCAATCAGAGCAAAGCTCTGTTCAAATTTCAAAATTTAAAATGAAGCAGCGCTTCATAGCAGCGCTAAGTGCGCTGCACTCTAAGTAGCGCACCACGTGCAAAGCACGTGAGCGCTGGCGCTAAGTGCATTGCACTCTAAGCAGCGCACCATGTGCAAAGCATGTATGCCCTGGCGCTAAGAGCGCTGCACTCTAAGCAGCGCACCACGTGCAAAGCACGTAAGCGCTAGCGCTCTGAAGCAGCGCTCACGTGCAAAGTACGAGTGCGCTAGCGCTAGAACAAAATGTTCTCGGCCCTTGGATCAAAGATCCAACGAACATGATTAAAAATCATCGATTGACCAGAATAAAATTATGTTGAGGAAACATTCCTCAGAATCTTTCCAAACAGGAAAGATTGTGCTCTGAAAATCAGAGCACTGTTGGATCAATGATCCAATGGTGATTAAAAATCACCAAAATACAGAATAATGGGAAAAGATTTCCCAATCTTGTTAAAAACAAGAAAATTGCCTTCTGTAAATCAGAAGCCCTTGGATCAAAGATCCAACGGGGGAAACATTCCCAAATCAATTAGAGAAAATATATCTTCAACTGATTCAACAAATCGACTTGCCCTATATAAAGGCCCCAAGACTTCAAATCTCATATAGAGGAACCCCACTCCCCCCTCCCCCCCATAAACTTTGAGAAATTAAAATACAAAGAGCAAGCTCTCAGAAGAAGAAAACTTTCTTCAAGGTAAAAAAAAGAACAGGGAGATGAAATCATCTCATATAAAAAGAAGAATTTACTTCTTTTTCTAAGATTATAGATCTATAAGACCAGGGTCTTTCACAACGGAGATCCAAGTATCTCATCATAAAAAATAATGGGAAGAACTTAATCTCCTTCAGATCATAGATCTATAAGACAAATTGTCTTTCAGAGATCATAATATCTCATCATAAAAGGGGGGAGAATAATTTAATTCTCTTGGGATCATATATCCATAAAAGCAGAGCATTTTACCAAAAACATAAGAGATTGAAACATCTCCAATAAAAAGTAAGAACTTCGTTCTTAAATCCATGAGAAAAAGTCTCTTATAGAGAAAATTTAATTCTCAGGACGCAAAACTGCCTAAAAAGAGCCTTAGCGCTCCAATTAAAGAAAAGCGCCTCAGCGCTCCAAATCTAGCGCACGGCGCTGCAGAGCCTTAGTGCTCCAAACTTAAACAGAAGCGCATTGAGCTCATTAACTGGCGCTCAACGCCAAGCGCACCACGTGCTCCTCACATGTGCGCTACTGTGCTCTTTGAACTGGCGCTCACCGTCAAGCGCGCCACGTGCTCCCCACGTGTGCGCTACTTAAATAGAAGCGCTTTGCTCTCTTTGACTGGCGCAAAGCGTCAAGCGCGCCACGTGCTCCTCACGTGTGCACTAAAAGAACATAAATTGTTCTATAAATAAAGCCCAGAGCTATAATGAATGCTCAGCATTCAATAAAAGACAAAAAGATTGTCAGAACCCAAACCAATGCTTAGCATTGTTAAATGTTTAGCATTTTAAACTAATGGGCCGAGCCCAAAATGGTCACAGAACCCTAAATCAGATTAATTGAGCCCATATGCTCATAAATCTTTGATCTTTGTCCCAAATTGGACTACAGATCTCCCAACCAATATTGGTTCAAAGGTACATCTCTTCACTCCTCTGATATTTGTCGTTGTAATCCTTCAACGTCTTCAGAGAGGTGACGGGTCCCGACAACCAGACATTTCACGGACTGTGGGGTCCTTAAACTCATGAACTATGATGTCCTTAAACTTTACAGACTATGACGTCTTTAAACTACGGACTGTGGGGTCCTTAAACTCATGGACTATGATGTCCTTAAACCTTTGGACCGCAAAGTCCCTAAACTAAAACAATAGAGCCCAAATGCTCTTTTGTTGGATCTAAATGATCCCGTTGAGTAGATCTTAGTCTAAAAATTTGATTAACGTATCCTCAACAAACGTTTAAGTTGATCTTAGTCTCAAATGAGATTAACGATCCTTAAACCAACCCAAACCCAAATCTAAGAAAATACGGATTTGGACCAATCCACGCCCTACGGGCAACAATATAAATTAGTCTCCGTATACAATCCAAGGGCAACCAAAAACAAAACAAACACACACGATACGAAGTGACCATCTGGAGAAGGATAAAGTGGTTACCGCAATGCGGTAGCGTAATTAACTGCAGAGGCTTGCGCCTGCAGGGAAGAGTGTCCCCACAATCAAAAACCCCTTAACGAGGAAGAATCTGACGAAGTCTGCTATATCGGCCGCATCCGTTTAAACCTTCGATACATGGTGTCATAAATCAACTTGGCATCTTCGGAGAGGTGGACGGATAGCACCAAATAGCATCTGCCCTTGAAATTCAGGCCGGACGTCCCAACGTCCCGGTCGCATCTTTCGGCGGAGAACACACCCGTACATACCCTTGACGAAGGTCAACAAAGTAGTACGACTGTCCCAAACCAACGCATCTATCTATGCAACAGAAAGGTAACAAGCAGCTACTATACACTATGCATTGACGAAGGTCAACAAACATAGCATGAATACTAAGTGCTACCCGTCTGAAACGAAAGAGGGCTACGGATTGTTTTTGGCGAAAAACCTTTAACGTAATGAACTTGATATCGTTGAAGGAACCGGATAGCTTTTTACAAATGTATAGTGGCGAAAACCTTTGCTAAAGAGATCACTCCCGGAGAAGGGATCTCGGCTCTTTCCCCGTAGAATGAGGTGCAGGATGTTCCAAACTGAATACCGCGATGCAAAGCAAAACGTAATCGACTATAGTGAAGTTATTACCCTGAACCAAACTTCTGCCCAAGGGGTCACTCTCGATGAAGGGATCTCGGCCCTTCCCTCGTCGAATGAGGTGCTGAATATTCATAACCGAATACCACTGTGCAAAACAGAAGAAAACGTCTTTGCAATAACAGCTTTTTAAAAATTGTTCCTACAACATCAAATAGGTTTTTTTCTTGCATTGATCTGAATCAACGCAGTCCCGTCAATTAATCACACCATAAAAGAACGAAAATATGATGTACGTATATGCCATCCACATTCGCCACTGGGTCCCGTCATCACTCGTTAGGTTACTTAACTAACGACAGAGCGGGGACTGGACTAGCGCGGGTGTAAAACATATATAACATCTACTAGTATATATACAGCAATATATAATAATAGCTCTCTGTATGATAAATGCAACATCACAAACAAGCGATAAGCATCACAGAACAATACAGATAATCTGGGAGCCCCGGATTTCCTTTGAGCTGCAACTGAAACCCAACGTTCCCCTGGTCGTGTGGATAGCCTGTGCAATGAAAATCTAGACCCCTACGAGCGCGGCAAGTTACCCGCCAAAACCAGAAGCGAGGCAGCCCCCTTCAGCAAAGTGAATGGGTCACCCATCACTTCACGGAATCCGGTAACTTGAGCACTCCTCCTTAGGTCAACCTGTACCCCCTACTAGTGCGGCAAATAGCCTGCCAATTCTAGAGGGAGGCCCCCTCTGTCTCAACGCCATGAGATGCGGACCCGTTGCCCTCCAGAACCCGGCTATCCGTGCACTCCATCGCGAGGTAATCCTAGTACAGAAAAGAAAATATGTACAATGATGACATCGACCTCAACCCGGTCGTGCCCCAAACAAATAATATACAAACAGGTAGTGAAGGCAATCCACATGTCGGACGCTCGCCCCGCGATATCAAATGTATAGATAAAACTAAACTGTACTATCATTGCATCCAAGCTATCTACCACGACGATCCACAACAAACACAGCATAAGACAGAACATCAACGTGAATGTTACGTTCGCAAACCCGTCTAAAAGAACTATAGCAATTAGACAAATTGTACCACTCTAATGACATTCACGGTCGCAGATAGTAATGTAAGTACTGTAAACTTTAAACAATGTTAGAAAATATCGAGTTCGAAATAATCCCGAATAGCCTCAAACAACTGGATAAAACTATATCCAAACTGGGCTAAACAAACAACACCACTGAACCAATATTCTAGAGACTAAACAACACCCAAAATTTCAAGCCCAGACACCCCAATTAGGCCGGCCTCTTCGGTTTTGAGAGCATTGTGCTCGGGTCAAATTGGGTAGAATGGTCTCGTATTTAGGGTGAAGTCTAGTGGTCACCTAAGTAGTCTTCTGCATTTGTTTAAATATTTTTAGAAGTCACTTAAAAATTCGACAGAGAATGGAATACATCGAGTGGTGTTTGGGGTTTGTTTCGGTTTCGATACTTTAACATTGTCTAAACCAACTAGTATGCGGTTAATGGGTTAGCTCTGATACCATGTAAGGCAATGCCAGCACCCCGGCCATCAATCCGTGGCCAAACGCGGAACAAAAACTTTAGAAACTGTCGCTAACGTAACCCTAAATCCCCGATCGTGCCATTAACCCTATACTAGTTCAACTGTAAAGAGTTTAGAGAAGTTATACCGATCGATCCATGTCCTTCGGTCTTCAACCTCTGTCCTTGCTCATCGCGGCTGCCCCGATGAAGTTCTCTCTCCGGTCTCACTTTGTCGAAGACGATCCACGTCGAGGATTAGTAATACGGGCTCCCGCTTCAAAAATCGAAGAAACTCTGTAACAACCCTGATTTTTCTATACACTTTTCTATACAATTTTTTTTCCCAAAATCCATAAAGGAGTATTTTAACCTGAGCACAATATATAAGTAATCATTTTGTTTTTAAATAACTCCATTTTTTAGTGTACATAAAATTGTTTTAAAATTAAAGTATACTTAGGGTATTTAATGTTGATGTTACCGCTTAAATAATTATTTCACACCATAATTACAAGAAGGAGCTTGTAGCTCATTGGTAACACCTTGCACTGCTGAACCAAGCCACCAGAGTTCAAATCCCCTGCCCCGCATTATTTTTATATTGTTTTTGTTTTAAATCCTCTGGAAGCCCAACAGTCCACAGACCATAACTCCCAAAACTTGAACAGAACTTAATAAAGTAAATATACCGGTGTCTTAACCCGGAGACCCCCCACCCCACGGCACCCCGACTCGGCCCGACTCGGGCCGGCGCCGCCGGCCGAACTCGGCCGGACAGCCGAGTCGTCAACAGCAAAAAGTTGGCTTTTCACCTTCTTTAACTCCCTGCACACACCATTTAATTGGATCGGTTCCCGAGAGTTAAATACACCCCATTTACTATAATTTTTAATGATTTTTCTATAATTTTTATAATTTTTTTTAATTAAAAACCTTTCACCTACCCTACCCTAGTCTACCCTATAAATACACCCCCTACCCTCTACCCTTTCATCCCAAAACTCTAAGCTCGCTCTCTCAAAATCTTCTCAAGAGTTGTGTACTTTGAAAACAAGTTTGGGACGAAGCTCCGGCGAAATTCCGGCGGGAATTCCGGCGAGGTTTTTAGGAACAACCGGCGACGAAGCAACGCCTCGGCAACTCCCTTAGTTTCCCCTACTCTCCTTTGCCTAATCGAAAACCGTAAGTCCCATTCTATCCCCCTTTCTATTTCTCTAAAATATGAATTTACGAAACCCGACGGAATCGGAACAAATCCAATTTCCAACTCGGTCTTCTATAAAATTTCACTTCTAATCAATTCAATCATGCTTAAACATCTCTATATTGACTATTAAACATACAACGAATAATTTGAACAAGTTTTCTCACATGAAATGATAACCTTTCCAATCTATCGTATTTTTCACTTTAAGACCATCATATTTCAATTTCACATTTAACCCCTAAACTTTGCTATACGTTTAAAGTAGAGCACGAGGTAATGACCTACCTCCACACACACGTAAATACAAACCTAAACGAAATCATCAAGAACTTAGAATACAATAAAAAAACTTTCATTTAAATACCATATTCTTAATAAAACCATTCTTAAAAGTTTTAGATTTGATACGCTTTTAAATAAATATCTCTTATTAGGAAACATGATAAGTTGTGGATATCGATCGTTTATCTAAACCTGACTTTGTGGTGCCTAGGCTAGGCAAGTGAGCAAAGGTAACTTTAAAAGGCCCGTCTCACGATTCGTGAGCGGATCCCTCCTTCCTCACTTGTAATTACCTGGCTACAATTGGCGGTGAAGAGGCGATTTGAGATTTCTAACGAATTGTCGTTTAGACCATTTAGAAATAGGCTAGTTGGCTTAGGAAACCCTAGAATTTAAAATACGGAAAATTACACTTTGCAAATAAATACCTTTTACTTTATAAAACCGTTTTCTAAAAGATTAGTATTTTACAATGTTTGCAAAGCGCAGCTACAACCCATCTTTGGGGAACCCGTTAGGGATAGTACGGTTTATCGTGCACCCTCGAGCTTAGTAGTGCGAGATTCAGACCTCTGCAAGGAGTATTCGGTCTCGAAAGGTTTAAAATACGACATCTTAAGAAAATGAGATTTTTGGAATATAAAATATTTATTAAAATTACTTTTGTATAAACATATGTATATTTATCATTTAAATATCTATTTTATTATAATATAAATTTTTCACCTTTTTCTAAAAATCACAAGAATATATTTTATACTAAAATACCATGAACTTCCAATAAATCAATATTACAGATAAATACCTTTATCTATAAAACTAGGACATTTTCACTAGAAATGTCATAACATAAAATCCACCCTCATTACAACCCTAAAGACGAACAATAAATACTTGAGGTGTATTTTGAAAAGTATATAAAAGTATTTTTACATAAAACCCCTTCAAGTTTTATAAATTACCCTAGAGACCCTAGCAATTATAAGACTTCGATTCACATTTCTGATTGTCTGACTCGGGTTTGAGTCTGATTAATCTGACTTGAATATGATTCAAGTCAATCTATAATCTACAAGTTTCCAATTCAAAATGAACATATGAATCCATGAATACAATTATCAATTTATACAACTTGACTGAACCGAACCATGGATATATTCCTTTTACATGGTTCTCAGTATTCCATTTATATGACTCCACGGTTACAACCGTTTCCTGATATCATGGTTTCGGTTAGTCAGTCAATCAATCATGCAATCAATACAATTGTACAAGATAACAATACAAACAAGACATCACGGGGTTTAAGGGGTAGATTGGTATGGAAGGTGTTAAAGGTGGCACGAGGTGGTCAGATTTAATACACCTAACATGAATCCAGTTGTTGTTGTACCGTGGCATAAACGGTTCCTTGTACTATACGTGCCCCTGGTCTCTGGCATATAGAGACTCCCCTCGTATACACTGCCATCCTTCTGTACCAAGCTACAAACAACAGCGTTAATACGCCATTACTACAGGATAATACAACTTTAAACTATATCTTCTTATTCTGTCTCCTCTTACCTTTAGGACTTACCGAGCGACCTGTTCGCTGACGACATTCTGTTTCTTTCTTCTTTGAATGTCGTCAGGTGATTTGGACCCGGCGGAGATCGAGCCATCTCAAGAAGACTTGGAGCAGTTTGCCGAAGACCCTGCACTTTAGTTTTATCGTACACTTTTCCTTTCTGTACTTTTCATTTCATGTTATGCCACTTTTTAGGCATCTTTTTATTTCAGTTGTATTTCCTTTCATGTATTGTACAAAGAATGTTAATAAATAAAAGTTGCTGTTCTTTTTATTTCTTGGCTCTTGTATATTTATTTTATATTGCTTAGATACGCTTAGCGTATGTACTTCTGAGTTTATACGTAGCGGACCTCGTCGCGTCTCCTTTGCCGTACACTGGGAAGCGGGGCGTGACAAACTCGGGCATCCAGTTTGCTAGCCTAGATGCCAAAGATGAAGTAGAGAGTGTGTGTGAATACTTTGTCTCAATACACCCTAGGTTGCTCAACACATGAAGCATGTTAGGGTGGAGGTGAAAGAAGTTGCCATGGGTGAAAGTTGTGAGCTCAAGTGAAGGCTTAAAGAAAAAGCAAATGAGAAAAAAGTTCTGCTCTTTTTTCTTTAGTTGTGTTTGTGAAGTATTTGAGAGCTCGAGTCTTCAAAAAAATTCCCAGCAAAATCTATATCACAAACCCAACTCCATGAGTCATCAAGTGCACATGTGCCACCATCAATGCACACAAGACCCAACACTTATGAGTCACTAAGTGAGCACATGCACCATCAATGCTACAAGCAAAGACTCGCACTCACCAATTCCACACAATTAAACATTAAACCAAATGTTTAATCCAACAAAAAAAGACATGGCAATCCCTAAAGTAAACTCGTAACAAATTACAAGAATACCCCTCATCTGTATATACATACCCGCATCCGTATTCCGACTGAATACGAATACAACGAGACGAAAATAATCCAACAATCTAATACTAGGATCCGACTTAAACCAAAGCCCACTAGTATGATCCGTCCGATCATGATCCGTGCACAAGTGCACGTATATAATCGAACCCTACCATAAAACTATACGGCCTCTACAACGTTTCGCCCGAACTAGGGAAACCCTCTGTGTGGGACTCTGAAAACTCGTCAATACGCTGGCAGTGGGTTTAACCACAAGCAAGTCAGTGGTACTAGCTGTACGTAACGGCTATCCAGGTATTGAGCGAAAGGGAAGCCAACGAGCGAACTCATCCTAAAACCCTACTGAGCCTGACAGTGACAATATCCGTACAGTCCGATCCGTTCGTCTATGAGTATCGTATATCGGGCCTAGGGGGATGGTAAACGTCAGACCCCCAATAGCGGTATAAGTCGTGTCAGAGTGTAGCCCAGAACACCCTGAGAAACTACTGGAATACCTGCCAGTAAATCTCACTTGTCTTGGCCAGGGACTTTGTGTAATGGCTCTTCAGACACAGCGCGATATCAACCCCCAATACTGGGAGAGACGAAACCCCTGACGATCCGCTCACTGCCTCTATATGGCTCAGGAATTTACCCAACTAAAACTTGTTTGCACGACTCCTTTGAGCCGTGGTAGGGTAGTAGTCAAAGCACAGTGGGAACTCATAAGAGACAAATGACGATCTCAGGTCGATAGACTAACCTGTACACATATCACCAGGGAACTGTTATCTGACGACAGGTATAATACCAACTAGCATGTTTCCGGCGAGTCCGTCCGGTGTACTTATAACCCAATGAGCACCTGTATACATCTTATGTGAACCAACTGACACCAATCGCTTGTGAGACCGGCCACCGCCCCTCGTCGAAGTCTCGATCTGTATACACTAGTCTACTCTGGAGTATCGATGCCCTGTCTCGAAACTCCCTCGACTAGGGACCCTTTAAGGATGTACTTATAGACTACCTAACTCTCATGTATATGATCGCCATCATACTGCTGGTATTCAAGCAAGAATCCTATGGGCTCTATCAACATGTAATAGTGATCTATAATGTCACCTGAAGCATGTACATGATGATAAGGACAAACCAGATAGCATACTATCATCTCGAGTAAGACTGTCCTACCGGTATAGGTCCTACCTCAATCATTACAATCACATGCCTGCGATCCAATAATTGACTTTGAGGGCACTATAGCCAACATGCTTCTCACGTGGGCGCCAATGAACAAAGCAAATGAAGGAATTAAAACCTTAAGTAGCGCCCACGTGTACAGCACATGAGCGCCGGCGCTTTGTAGAATTAAATTCTACTCTCTGATAAACAGAGCCGTTGGATCAAAGATCCAACGGAGATGATAAATTATCAAGATGCAGAATTAAATTCTGTTGAGAGGAAATATTCCTCAAATCTTTATAAACAAGAAAGATTGCCCTCTGTAAAACAGAGTACCGTTGGATTAAAAATCTAATGGTGATCAAAGAATCACCAATCTACAGAATAAATTATGTATGGGAAAATATTTCCCTAATCTCGTTGAAAACAAAAAAATAGAGGAAATTAAGTGAAGTACACCAGATACAAAGTATGGAAGGTGTCTATAACTTCCCCTCCCGGACCTACCCCCCAACCTAGAGTAGCTAGGTGCGGAAGTAAAATCATACCTTCTGTAAAACAGAAGTCCTTGGATCAAAGATCCAACGGTGGGTAAAATCCCAAAATCAATTAGGATCTCTTAACGAGAGATTTCTTCAACTGATCAACAGACTTGCCTCTACTATATAAAGGACCCAAGACTTTAATTCTAACACAGAGAACCCCCCCCCCCATAAGCTTCGGAAAAACAAAGCAGAAAGCTTCAAAAAGGAAGAAAGAAGAAGATCTCTCTTCTCAGAAAAAAAGCTCTAGGTAAAAAAAGAAGAAGAAAAGAGATCAAAGCATCTTATTTACCTATTGAAGGGTTTAACCCTTTTAAAGGAAGAATTTAGTTCTTTCTCTGGATCTGAGATCCACAAGACAAGTCTCCCACAAGTTGAGAATTTAATTCTGATCGGGACGAACTTGCTCTTGGAGATCAAAGATTTAGAAAAGAATCAGAAAATTGAACTCCTCAGAACAAAATATACAAGGAAAAATCACCGCCCAGCGCCTCACGTTCCCCTCACGTGGGCGCCACTCAATAAGGAGTGCTTAGCACTCAGTGACTAGCGCTTAGCGCCCAGTGCCTTACGTGCCTCTCACGTGGGCGCTACAAAATAAAGGAGTGCTTAGCACTCAGAGACTGGCGCTCAGCACCCAACGCCGCACGTGCCTCTCACGTGGGGGCTACAAAATAAATGAGTGCTTAGCACTCAGTGAGCGACGCCTAGCGCTCAGCGCCCAGCGTCCCACGTGACTCTCACGTAGGCACCACAGAACATAAAAAGTGCCTGACACTCACCGGGCAGCGCATGGCGCCACGTGTTTCGCACGTGGGCGCCATAAAAAGTGCTCAGCACTCCATAAAGAGACAAAAAAGTAAAGTTTTTAACACTTATTGGGCAAATCCCCATGACTGAAAACCCCGCATGGTTATGTGTGAGCGTCAGAACTTACATAAGTGCTCAGCACTTTTTTGCATAAAAAGGGACTGAGCCCAAACAAGTGCTTAGCACTTCTTTTCAAATAAAAAAGAAAACTGAGTGGACCAAGCCCAAGATGGCTAGGTCCCTAACCTAGATCAACCGAACCTATAGGCTCACTACTTCCCAAACTGATTTTAGTCCCAAATACGGCTATCGATTTTCCAACTGATGATATCCCAAAACGATATTCGTCCCACATTCCCCTGAGGAAATCTTAGTCTCAAAATACAACTAATAATTCCTGGGATTACCATTAAGCCCTTTTCCCTCAAACACGGGAATTGGTTCAAGGGTATATCTCTCTACACCTCTGATACATGTCGTTGTAATTCCTCAACATGTTTAGAGAGGTGGCGGGTACTGACAACCAACTGTTTTTTTGTGCACTTCTCAAACTAACGTACACACCCCAGATCAAACCACACCCCAAACTGGGTGCATCCTACATCATCGCTGCTCATCCCGTCACGTAACAAATACAAGTGCGCGCAAGATGATCAACGGACCGAAACATCCTTAAACTACAATGGACTGAAATGTCCTCAAACTAAATGTTGCCTCCAAAATGGCGACAATGGACCGTAACGTCCTTAAACTAAATGCTCGCCTCAAAAATGATGATCTACAGACCGAAATGTCCTCAAACTAAACTTTGTCTCCAAAATGGCGACAACGGACCGTAACGTCCTTAAACTAAAACCTCACCTCAAAAATGGTGATCTACAGACCGAAATGTCCTCAAACTACAATGTCGCCTCCAAAACGGCGATAAGGGGCCGAAACGTCCTTAAACTAAAACAACAGAGCCCAAACGCTCTCTTGTTGGATCTGAAACAAGAATGATCCTAACACCCTGTTAAGTAGATCTTAGTCTCAAATTGGACTAACGTATCCTTAACAAAAAACCAATCGAGCCCCAACTGCTCACAAACATTTAAGTCGATCTAGATCTCAAAACAGATCAACGATTCTTAAATCAACCTAAACCCAAATCTAAGATATACGGATTTGGACTAATCCATGCCCTACGGGCGACAACATAAATTAGTCTCCGTATAACTTCCACAGGCAACCAAAAATAAAACAAACACACACAACACGAAGTGAACTTCTGGAGCAGGAGAAAGTGGTTATCGTGATGCGATAACGTAATTAACTGCAGGGGCTTACGCCTGCAGGGAAGAGTGTCCCCACAATTAAAACCCCCCCGCAAACGAAAGGGAATCTGACGAAGTCTGCTACAACGGCCGCATCCGTCCAAACCTCAGATACACGGTGCCATAAATCAACTTGGTATTTTCAGAGAGGTGGAAGGATAAATCCAAATAGCATCTGCCCCCAAATTCAGGCGAGACGATCCATCCCGGTTCGTCTCTGTTTTCGGCGGTAAACAGATTCTGGCACGCCCGGTGGGACCTTTTCCTCTTTCCACTCCACACTTCGTATGTCGTGTTCGTGAACAAATAGCAGTTTACTATGGTTGCCCCTGGATTCGAGATACTAAGATTTGATGTCTTGCTCCTATGCGGAGAAAAGAAGATCAATGGCTTTCAAGTGTACCTGCAACAGAAACTCCCGCTCCGCCCCAACTGGAGGAGTGACTTACGGGCCCAATGTGGCCTCCATCCTTTCAATACCGGTGGAGCTGGTGAGTCAGGCCACCACTGGATTGTTCTTCGGGACCATGCTCCCGCCAACAAGCTTCAGCCCCTCAGTTCCACAAGGCGAAGCTCCAAAAAATTCGGTCTTCGATCGACTTGCAACCACTACGGTCCCTCTTAACGGGTCGTCCAAGTCTGACACCTCAGTCTTCAACAGGCTGAGCCAAAGCATAAGTGGGCCCGTAAAGAGGCTCGTAATATCCGAAGGGCTATCCCGAAACTGATAGTCGTTCCAGCTCCGGCAGGTGAAGTCGTCAAAGGGACTTCTCCTACTAAAGGATCGGTCTTCGCAAGATTGGCTGCTCCAACTCCTGTTACAGGCCAGGTCACCAAAAGATCTTCCCCTACCAGAATGTTGGCTTTCGAAAGATTGGTCGTCCCTCTCAACGGACGTCAGTCTTCAACAGGCTGGCACCAGCAGCAGCCCTTCACCAAGGCAGGGGGCATGACGAAATCGCTTTTACAACTGAGGTGGTCCCATCTGCAAGGCACACTCGATGTCGCTACTGACGCCGGGTGAGAAGAGCTGGGGGCAACTCCCCCTCTGGACTTACTCCACCAGCTCCAGTGGTGGAAGTTGATACTGCTGTTGCAACCGGGAACAGCTTTGAACTGCTTAGGAGAGTGTGAAAGAACTCTCCGACTGCAATGTTAAAAAAATCTCCACTTCCTGTTGAAAACATGATATAGGCGAAGCAACAGCAGCCCCCTCAGCGGCTGTCCTCCCAAATCCACAGGGTCTGGCGTAAAGTCCAAGATTCCGTGATCAACAAGAAATACTCTCGTCAACCGAAGAAAATGAAGGTTCGAAAAGAGGAAAATCATCCCTCCAGCATACAGCGAGGGACTTCTTTCACGCAGGCGCCCGCTACAATAGCTCCTTCAACTTCGACCTCCCACAAAAAGAGAAGGCCGGTGAATCTCCCACCACCGGCGGCAAATCCCAAAGGTGATGGATCCAAACGCCCCAAGTCTGGGGGCATGATCGTTCATACGGTGTACATGGCTTCCAGAAAAAAGGTGAGTCTTTCTTCCGTGGGTCATCGGCCGCAAACTCGGTCATTGACAAAGGCTCAAGAGCAACAACAAAAGCTCCAGAAGATGCTGACAAAAATGGCAGCACTCACCGGGCAGAAAGAAAGTCCGGAGTCAGCATCAGAACAGCGCCAGGAGCAGGAGACCGATATAGAGTTCTTGCGAAGGGTGCTAGAAAGAAAAGACAATGAGGCCGCGAAACAGACTGCTAATATAAAGCAGATGGCGCCCCTGTTCTAAGACATGGTTGGAATGATGATCCAGCCAGAACCTCCCGCTGAAGACCCGCCGATAATTATCGAGGACAACAGAGGGAAAAAATCAAACCCTCTTCCAGCTTTATCGAAAGCCAGGGAGGAAACGATCTTCAAAGCTGCCCTTGATGATTACATAGCTCAACAAATACAAGCACATCAGGCAAGTGAAGCGACGGGCCAAGTCGTTAGAACTGGGCGACCGTACCCGGGATGGTATGACCAAATCAAATACCCGCCGGGATATATCATCCCCAAGTTCTATGTGTACAAGGGGACAGGAAATCCGCATCAGCATGTCGCTCAATTTAGAGCTTTATGCGGCAATACTGGAGGCGACGAAAAATTGCTGCTTTTCCAGTTCGTCGGCAACTTGTCGAAGACGGCATTTGAATGGTACTCGGAGCTCCCAAATGACTTCGTCAAAACATTCACAAAAATGGAGATACTATTCAGACAGCGGTTCGCAACCCTAATCACGGCATTAATCAATGCCAGGGTGAAGCCAGGAGAGACTTGGATTCAATTTGCAATCCGATGGCGGAACCTCTGGTCAAAATGCAAACAACGCATCGAAGAAGCTCCTGCCGTGGGCATGTTCATAGGGACTCTCGATCCTTAGGCGACTGTGTCCCAGTTCATGACGTTCTTTAAGCCGACCACCTTCCAAGTTTTGATCGACAAGCTGGCATAAATAGACTAGATGGGCCACGGACCTTCCTCTTCAAAAATGGACCCTCGGAATGCAAAGAGTAAAAGGAAAGCGGCCTTCGTTGCCAACACTCAACAGCAACCGAGTGACCCGAAACCGGTTGCTCGCCAAAACAACGCGCGCCCGCGCCAATCCCTTGAAGAGAAGCTAGGACGTGATTACTCGTTCCCCCGTGATAAAAAGAGGAGATTGTTCGAACTGGCAATGCGCAACAAACTCATCACACTTCCGGATCCGAGACGTCCACAGAGTAGTGGGCCATCCAATTAAGGATTGCTACGTCTTCAAAAACTGGGTCGAGGAGCAGTACCGTCAAGGGAAATTCGCGCTGTCAGAAAATAGGAGGGTGAACCAGACACAGAGGCACGCTCCTAAAAAGATGGATACGCCGGGGGCATCATGCTCATTTGTGGAAGAAGCTCCTTAGGAAGTGGTCCTTTCAGCTAAAACTAAAATAATGCTGAAGGATCTTCAAGTATGTCCGGCGATCAAATGGAAAATCCTGCTGGAGCCTAAGATCATTGAGGGGACGCTTAAACCGCGCCCAACACCGAAAACTGGTAACAATGGGCAAAACACCCAAATCAAACCTTCAAAATCTTCGAAGGAAAAGAAGAAGACTAAGAAGCCCGTACAGCTTGACGACAAGTGCACGGACCTGCAAAAGTATATCGATGCGCTGGAGGAGTACAACCAAAAGGCGCGGACCCCGGTTACACTCGAAGAGTTTCTCAACCATATACTTGAGAACGGAGGTAGTGACGATGACGAAGGAAATGGCTCGTCTGGAGAAACCGAAAATCATGTAGCAAGTTGCCACATGGTTTCTCATTCGTCGTTAAATAATGAAGAAACTCCCTCGGCGTCGGAAAGTAATGCAGAGGAATTAGGGGAAGGATCGGTGCCAAAATCCCCGAAGCTTCCAGAAAACTCAATTGACAGGCTGCTAAACGAATCCCTTCAAAAGAGAAAAGCTGACCGAGAACGTGAAACGTCCATATACGAAAAGGCCAAGCGTCGGCGTCAGGATGAAGAAGCTGCGGTAAAGATGAGTCGTAAAGTACTCCACCCAAGCAAAAGCACACCTGCTACAAAAAAGAGCATGATCAAAGCGTAGAAGCGGTTCGCTAAAGCCTTGTTAATGGGAATGAAGCTACCCCCTCTTATGGAAAACACTCCCGGGAGTACGTGCCTCGACGAAGCGGATGTACATCCGAACTACTTCTTATACCATCGGAGGGTCACGCACCTCACCGAAGATTGCAATGCCTTCAAGAAGTGGTGGCAAGAATACGTTGCTCACCGGAAACACTTCAAGCGGATGAAGCGCAAAACCCGTCGACAACAAAGGAGCGTGATAGACGAGCGTGAAGGAACGGCTGGCAACTGTCATATGGTTGATACCAGTTCGACAAAAGGAAAATCTCAGGCTCTTAAATTTAGGAGCGATTCTGAGGAAGAAACAACCATCGGCCCTCTCTTCAAAGAATCCACCTCAGGAAAAGAAGAAAAGGAGAAGAACTGCGAGAACATTTAGCTGCGTAACCGTATGTTACCTGAAAAGAACCCCGGGCCTACAAAAAAGGTTCGAGCAAAAGAGACAAGTGGAAGGAAAAAGTCCCTAAGAAAATTTCCCTCAATGATAGAGTCATCAAAGAGCTCGCAGCCAAGGATCCGCCTAAGAAAAACAAGGTGGATTACAAAGTCCTGGCACATCTGAGGAAGATACCATCACAACTGAGCATACTGGATGCTCTCCTCCTGTCCAAAGAGGCATGAGATTCTCTGATCAAGGCATTACAATAGCCTGATCAGTTCCAAGCTTTCCTTGCAGAAGAAAAGATGAAGGACAAGCTGGCAGAGATTCATACAGCTGACATTACATTCGGCGATGAAGATCTCCTCCTTGGAACGTGCGAGCACAACCGTCCTTTATATGTCACCGGGTACTATCACAAAATTAAGATAGGGAAGATCCTGGTCAACAACGGGTCCTCCGTCAACCTTCTTAACATGAAGGTGCTGAAGGAGATTTGCATGAACGTTCAGCACCTGGCCCAGGACAAATTACAATCTCCGGCTTCGACTCGCAGTCATCACGGATGCTAGGGTCCGTAATATTGACATTACGCTTTGGGCTTCTCGTCACTGACATCAAATTTCATGTCATAGACGCCAAGACTTTCTACAACGCTTTGCTCGGCAGGCCTTGGTTGCACGGGTACAATGTCATCCCTTCTACCCAACACCAGCGTATGAAGTATTTCAAAGATGTCCTCGAGTACACCGTTACGGAGGAGCTAAATCCATTCTCTGTAGACAAAGTCCGAAAATATGAAGACACCAAGTACTTCCTACCAGACTTCAAAGATACGGAAAGATGTCATAAACCGGAGAATAAATAAAAATCCATCGCCACTATCCCGATCTTTAGGAGCGATACCGAGGAGGATGAAGAGATAGTCTACTCGGGGCAACCCCAAGGCAACAAGCCAGGACCATCTACTCCTATTTTGGTCTTTGGCAGTGACTCTGAGGACGAAGTCAACGTCGTGTTCTCTATTCGCCCGTCAGCACAAACCATTACGGGAGCTGATCAGAGCTTACAAATCACCATGGTTCCATCGCGGCATTATAAAGAACTTGATGCGCTCAATACATACAGCGTACAAGAGCTGTAGACCTTCTACGTCCCTCCTAGGCAAAGAAGTGAAAAGGCGATCCTCTTCTACCATTCTAAAGAGACCAGAGTGGAAAAAGAAGTCTGGCATGGTGCCGAACTTGCGCTTCACAGGCCTCAACCAATCCGTCTACCCAGATATTACACAGAGGGATTGAAAAGGCTATTAAGATGCCAAGGTGTACCCTTCAAACAAACCGTTCGACAAGCCCAGTTCTATAAAAAGATTTGGGATGTTCCCAGGACTTAGCGAAAGATGTCCAACGGGAGAATGGAGACGATTGGGCTCAGATACATTCGGTCAAATAAACGAGAGCGATTCCACAATTTCCGTGTCATAAATGGGTTCGGTAAAGAAGGAAACGTTTTTTCCAAATGGTCATAATATTGAACCAGAGCGAGATCCCGCCATAAGAACGTCAAGTCCGTCGTTCGAAGAGCAGGTTGCTACGCTAATAAGGGAAGCAGGTCAAAAGGTCCGGGATGACCACAGCCGTGAAATGACCATTTACTAGAAAGCCAGGACACAACGTCTCACTCAGCAGTCTGCGGAAAGAGAAGACTATGATTCCCTTCACCCTCATCCCGCTGTGCGCTCTCGTGGCAGGGAAAAAGCCCGACGTAAAGGCAACAAAAAGGGGAAGAATGAGAATGACGTTCAAAAACAGCGAGGCGGATCCAAGAAGCCATGCGATCGAGAAAAAGTCAGTCGGAATCCATCGCTAATAAAGAAGATGGGTCGGGAATACTCTTCTCCCCCAAGACAAGACAAGCAAAATATTCGACCTTGTCATTAAGAATCAAATGATGACGCTCCCGGAGTCTCGACACCCCGAACAAATAAACGAGGTCCATCACCCGGCTTATTGCTCTTACTATCGAGCAATAAGACATCCTCTTGAAGACTGCTTCACCTTCAAAGACTGGGTCGAAGACCAGTATCAGCAAGGCGGGTTTGCTCTATCCGACAGTTGGAGGGTAATCCCACCACGAAAGCATGAGCCAAAAGCAACCTATGTCGCGAGGGTAAGTCCAGATCAACATCGAGCTTGGAAACGAACTCGTACCTGCCACGTGATAACATTCTCAAAGGAGGGGGAGCACGAGAATATAGACGACCTCTCCCACTGCTTCGCAAATGAGAATGAGGACAAGATGATCTTAGAATTTCCACCGGCGCCAAAAGAGCTGAAAGATGGGATACACACCACGGCGGAAAATTTAATAAAAATTGACTTAGGGACAGAAACGAGCCGAGATCCACGTTCGTCGGTGAGTTGTTGTCTAAAAAACAGGTGGCCACACTAAAGGACGTTCTTATGCAATATAAAGACTGCTTTGCATGGAACTATTCCGAGATGCTAGGACTAGATCCAGAAATAGCGGTGCATAAACTGGCGATATCGCCGGACATCAAGCCAATCAAACAGGCGCCAAGAAGAATGCGGCTCGAACTTGAGATGGGTATCAACGCCGAAGTCAAGAAACTAATTGAATCTGGTTTCATCCAGGAAGTTCAATACCCTGACCGGTTCGCCAACATTGTTCCAGTGATGAAGAAAAATGGGATAGTGCATATCTGCATGGACTTTTGGGACCTTAACAAAGCTTGTCCGAAGGATGACTTCCCAGTACATGTTACCGAGCTGATGATCGATAACACGTCCACTCATGAGGTCTTCTCCTTCATGGATAGATCTTCAGGATACAATCAAATAAAAATGCATCCTGAAGACCAAAAGCACACCGCCTTCCGAACTCCGCTAGGCATATTCTGCTATAAGGTGATGCCCTTCGGTTTGAAGAACGCAGACGCTACCTACCAGAGGGTCATGATGAAGATATTTGATGACCTCATACATGAGATTGTCGAATACTATATTGACGACCTTTTGGTGAAAAGCAAATCGTACGAGGATCACTGGGGACATCTGAACATAGTGTTCCAGCGTCTTCGGAAATACAATCTAAAGATGAATCCTCTGAAATGCGTGTTTGGAGTCTCCTCAGGAAAACTCCTAGGATTCATCATACGACACCGAGGAATCGAAATAGACCCATCAAAGATCAAGGCGATTATGGAAATGCCCATGCCAAGAACTCTCAAACAACTGCGGTCTCTCCAAGGAAAGCTCGCGTATATCCGGCGGTTCATAACCAACCTCTCCGGCAAATGCCGCCCCTACAGCCATCTAATGAAGAAGGGGAACCCGTTCGTTTGGGATCGTAAATGCCAAAGTGCACTGGACGAAATCAAGCAATACCTGCAGAACCCGCCAATACTGACCGCTCCGGTCAAGGGAAATCCCTTCATCCTGTACACAACAGCCCTTGAAGGTTCTTTAGGCGCGCTATGGGCACAGGAGAACGACCAGGGGAAGGAGAGAGCTCTCTACTATTTAAGTCGAGTTCTTCTGGGGGCAGAAAACAACTACTTCCCCCATTGAAAAGCATTTTCTGGCACTGATCTTCACGATAACAAAGCTCAGGCACTACGCCTTGACACATGAGGTCCATCTCATATCAAAGGTGGATCCTCTCAAATATATGATATCAAGAGCCATACTAACAGGAAGGCTTGCCAAATGGGCCCTCCTCTTGATAGAGTTCTCGATAACGTATCGACCTCTCAAAGCAGTGAAAGGACAGGCCATCGCCGACTTTCCGTTGAGCATCCAATACCAGCCGATTCTTCCTTAAATTTCGAATTGCCAGACGAACATGCGTTCGAGAAAATCGAGGGAGGGGAGGGAGAAAATAATGTCCAATGGAAACTCTACTTTGATGGAGTATCTTCCATGAAGAAGCGGAAGCATAACATACATATAATCAAAGCCGGGGTGGGCCTCATCTTCATGACTCCGCAAAGAGGGATAATGCGTTTCGCCCTTTCCTTGACAGAGCTGAGGACAAACAATGAGGCTGAGTATGAAGCTTTGATAGTAGATCTTGAGATTTCTGTCGACATGGGAATCGAGAACCTTCTCATATATGGAGACTCCCAGCTGGTCGTTAGCCAAGTAAATAGCGACTATCAGACGTGTAAACTGGAGTTGGTAAAATATGGCGAAAAAGTACAGCAACTGCTGACTCAAATTCTCTCCTACATCCTAGAAAGCATACCGCGTGCGGAAAATAGCAAGGTTGATGCATTGGCCAAATTTGCTAAGGAATTAGCCGACGAAGACCTCGATGACGTAAGGATCATTGTGCAAAGCCGCTGGATTCTCGCGCCAGCAAAAATATCTCCGGAGTCGTCTGAAAGAAAGGAAGCGACCAAATAAGAAGCCTTCCAATTGGAGGATGAAGAAAAGGCTAAGGATTGGAGAGAAATCTTCATAGACTGCTTCAAATCCCATCGAACACCCGAAAACGCATCTTCAAGACATCAGCTTATGAAACGAGCTCTATCTTTTGCCTTCGTCAATGATACTCTTTATAAGAGATCGTTCGATGGTTTGTTGCTAAGATGCTTGGGGCCAGAAGAAGCAAAAAGAGTCGTTCAAGAAACTCACGACGGACTCTGCGGTTCTCATCAGGTCGGGCCAAAGATGAAGCTGAAGATCAAAATGATGGGTTACTATTGGCCCACAATGATTCAAGAATGCCTCGAATATGCGAAGCAGTGTCATTCGTGCCAGGTTCATGGGGACTTCATCCACCAGCATCCAAATCCGCTACACCCAACAATAGCTAGCTGGCTGTTCGAAATGTGGGGAACCGATATAATTGGACCTATCGAACCAGCATCATCGAAAAGACATCGGCTCATATTGGCAACAACCGATTACTTCTCTAAGTGGGCAGAGGCAGTACCGCTTAAGGAAGTGAAGACGGAGAACATCCTCCATTTTTTCAGGACACATGTCATCTACCGTTTCGGCACTCCGCGACTGATCATCTCGGATAATGGGTCAGCCTACAGAAGCCATAAGATCAGCCGCTTCACACAGCAGCATAATATAGACTGGAGATACTCTTCATTCTATAATCCCCGAGCTAACGGTCTAGCTGAGCCTATCAACAAGACCTTGACGAAGATCATAAAGAAAATGGTGTCCAGAAACAAAAAGGACTGGCCGAGAGACTGCACGAAGCTCTCTGGGCGTATCGAACCATGTTCAAAACGACCACGAATACAACGCCATTCGCGTTGGTATTTGGTACAGAAGCGGTACTTTCCTTGGAGATAGAGTTACCCTCTCTACTAGTGGCATTTCGATATGAGCTGATGGATGAAGAAAATGCCCATCTTCAGCTTGAGGAGCTCGACGCCCTCGATGAAACTCGTCTCATGGCGCAGCAAAACCTAGAAGCTTAAAAAGCAAGGATGACACACTCATACGAAAGACTGACTAGGCTGAGAACATTCCGCCAAGGCGAACTCGTGTTAGTCGTCAAAAGACCTATGATCCCCAACCGTACAAAACGGGGGAAATTCGAGCCAAACTATGAGAGCCCGTACATCATAGACAAGGTCTACCAAGGCGTGGCCTACTTGCATATGGATATGCATGGCGAAAGACCTTTCTGGCCAATAAACGGTCGGTTCCTTAAGAAATACTACGCTTAACAAGTCACGACTTAGGTTAATAATAGATGACGACGCTCGTGTCCACTTGTTATCTTCCTGAGTCAAAACTCTAAAAGTAGTAGCCAACAGAATCTCCGCCCCAAACATCGAGACGATGGACCGAAATGTCCTTAAACTAACCGTTGCCTCTAATATGGCGACAATGGACTGAAATGTCCTTAAACTAAACGTTGCCTCTAAGATGGCGAAAACAGACTGTAATGTCCTTAAACTAAAACGTCGCCTCAAACACGGCGATAATGGACCGAGATGTCCCTAAACTAACAACGGACCGTAATGTTCTTAAACTAAAACTTCATCTCAAAAATGGTTATAATGGACCACTACATCCATAAACTGGAAATAGACCGAAATGTCCCTAAACTAGTGATCCGCCTAAAACATAGCGCATCACCCCAAATACGGTGATCTCTTCTCTTGGGATCTATGTTGCAATCAAAGCTCCAACGGCAAAGAATGCAACCCAAATTAAAAACAAAAAGTACGCCCACAAGAGAAATGGGCACGGATGAAAACCCGAAAGGGCGCAATGAGTAAAAACAGTAGGGCTACCGGCAAGCTTGAGAAAACCTGGAAGGGCGCAATCTTGTTGTGTAAAAAAAATGGTACGTTCACAAGCGAAATGGGCACAGATGGAAACCCGAAAGGGCGCCATGAGTAAAAACAGCAGGGCTACTGGCGAGCTTGTAAAAACCCAAAAAGGCTCAATCTCGTAAAATTTCCACTTACGAGATCCTCTCGTCTCGTAAGGAGAACTCCCCCTATGAGACCCTCACGGATCATAGGATTTAAAGTCTTAAGTTACAGGGATCCAAACCTTTCCTTAAGCCGTCGTATTCCCCAAGTTGCCCTACAGGCGGTCCGATATTGGCCCTTGTATACAATCCACGGGCACAAATAAACGATTTCCCTCACCAAGTCCCACCAATGATGAGGAATGTCCTCATATGGTGAACGACACTTATAAGTCCTCTCGACTTATAAAGAGAAAATACTCTTATGAGATCCTTACGACTTAAAAGAGAACACACACTTAGGGATCCCCATGATTCCTAAGGAGAAAATATACCTACGAGATCCTCACGACTCGTAGGGAGAAATACCTTTATGAGACCCTTACGGCTCGTAAAGTCAAAAAGACTTAGTCGACAGGATCCTAACCCTGTTTGCTAAACCACCTTTGTTCAAATCGACAAAGGCAAATGATGGTTCGCTCCTAGCAATATCCCGATGGTAGCATTGCTGATGCCTAAATCGATATCAAATTCCAAGTCCTTTCAAGGCAAATGATGATTCGCTCCTGGCAATATTCCAGTCGCAGCAGTGCTGATGCCAAAATTGGTATCAGATCTCAAGTTCCATACTCGCAACAAAAATCAGCGAGCAAAAAATGCATATGAAATAGCCGAAATGATGGGGCAACTCGCAATAAAAATTAGCGACCAAATATATAAAAACAGCCGAAATTTTTGGGCAACTCAAAATAAAAAGCAGCGAGTAAAAAAAAAAGAATAGCCGAAATGATTGGGCACCACGATAAAAATCCAAAATAATTGGGCAATTGCGACTTTCGCGATATAAAAAGCTGAAATGATAGAGTATCGCGGAAAGAAATAAAAAAATGAAACTTTTGCCCTGCAAGTGAGTCTACACCGACCCCTATATACAATCCATGGGCATAAACGAAAAGGGAACCATATTTTCCCGCCAGGATCCATCAAAGGGAGAGCCAAGTCTCGACGGTTCACAAACAACCTAGAGACCACCTCGACACTCGTCTCGTTACAGCAGACATAGTGTCAACAACGACGTTCCTTCTCACTCCAGCAGGATGCAGACGTGACGTCAACAAAGACCCCAGGGTCAAAACAAAGCGGATCCATGGCAAAGTCCCTAGTTCCAAGTCTCGACGGTTCACAAACAACCTAGAGACTACCTCAACACTCATCTCGTTACAGCAGAAATAGTGTCAACAACGGCGTTCCTTCTCACTCCAGCAAGATGCAGACACGGCGTCAACAAAGACCCCATGGTCGAAACAAAGCGGAGCCATAGCAAAGTACCTAGTTCCAAGTCTCGACGGTTCACAAACAACCTAAAGACCACCTCGCCACTCATCTCGTTACAGCAGACGTAATGTCAACAACGGCGTTCTTTCTCACTCCAGCAGGATGCAGACACGGCGTCAACAAAGACCCCATTGTCAAAACAAAGCGGAGCCATAGCAAAGTACCTAGTTCCAAGTCTCGACGGTTCACAAACAACCTAGAGACCACCTCGCCACTCATCTCGTTACAGCAGACGTAATGTCAACAACGGCGTTCCTTCTCACTCCAGCAGGATGCAGACGCAACGTCAACAAGCGACCCCATGGTCAAAACAAAATGGAGCCATGGCAAAGTCCCTAGTTCCAAATCTCGACAGTTCACAAAACAACCTAGAGATCACCTCGACATTCGCCTCATTACAGCAGACACGGTGTCGACAAAGGAAGCGAAAGCCAAATTCCTAGCTTCAGGGTCTTGACGGCAACTCAAATAAAACCCGAAAGACTATCGGGGATCATTCCATACCAGTGCGGAGTGGTTATGACTCATCGGGGCTCCCAAACTGAGCCTAACCTCAAGTAAAAAGCGGTATGGCAAAATTCCTAACGCTTGCTCTCTCGATGGTAATATGACCTAAGGAGATTACTTGAAGACGTCTTGTCCAGCCCCCGAAGGGATTAGAGACACGAAAGTCGCGGGGCAGCTCAAACAGCAGCGTAAAGACTGCATATCGGGGAATGCATCAGCCAACGCGACAGTACAACGGACAAAAACCCTAGTACCACAAAACCTAACGGACCTCTGTCGTAAAGAGAAAGGGTTATCCATGCGTCGGGACGAGTTTGCCTACAAGCCCAAGTGAGGTAAACTAAACAAGCTCCGAAATGAGTTCATAAACTAGAGATTCTGGGATGAGTGAATAAACTACAAACTCCGAAACGAGTCCATAAACTAGAGACTCCGGGATGAGTGAATAAAATACAAACTCTAAAATGAGTATATAAACTACTTCACGCCAGATCAAGACATCGAAGAAAAGAGAAATGCCAGTATGAAATAAAATATATCTTTTATTCATGAATTCAAGTGAATACAAGATACATTTCATACAGGAATCAAAATGATTACATGTTATTCATGAATCAGAAGTTTACAATCAGTACAAGAAAGGGGGTACAATGAAACTTATTAAGGAGGAGGCGTTTTCAACAAACTGATGAACCACTCGTGCGCTCCCCTCGACTCCTTCTCACGTTCAACTATGGCAGCCAACTCCGCTTTGATTTGAGCCCATTGTTGCAAGAAGGATGAACCTTCTCATCGATTTTCTACTTGGCAGTTTTGCAATCCTGTGTGACCCGCTCGGTGAAGTCAAGCTTCTGCCTTAGTACTAGCCCGTCAGAAATATATCGTTGGAGGTTTTCAAAATTAGCTTTCAGCTGCACAGCATTTGCTTCAACCTGGGCACGCAATTGGACGGATTCGCCGGAAGCCGCCTCATGCTCCTTTCGCCTCAGGGCCGCCTCTTGTTCAAAATAGCGAATGAAAGAGACACTCTGCTCGACCCGCGCAGCCCGCTGAGAGTTCAAAGTCAATACCTTAGGAGCAAGACGCTTAAGCTCTATCTCATGCAAGCAAGCCTCGATCTTCCTGTATTAATCAACCCAAAAGCCGATGATATCTTCATTATGGAAGTTCACGAGCGTCTCCATCATTGGATTGACTTCGTCGGCAAAATCCATAGCAGAGGTGAGGGCCTCGGCGTCGAGATCTTCAATAAACTCGCTTAACATCTGCCGGTTATTCACTGCGCCTCTGGAAGATGGACGTTTAGCGAAGGGCCCCGTGGGCGTAAGAATGCGGGACTCAAAAGAAGCTGAAGCCGGTGTAATCGCTGCAAAATAAATCACAGTCAGATTTCAACTCGAAAGACAAAGAAAACACCCGAAGGACGGAATCTACCATACCGGCTGTTGAAGGTGGCAAAACAGGGAGCACCGGAGGCGTGGCTATTCTTTCGCTTCTTCCTCTAAGCCGTGATACTGTGGTCAATATAAAGAAGGCTTAGCAACAAGAAGTCTACTTATAAAAAAAAGAAACACTAGGTGAAGAGTATACTGACCGATACCAGAAGATGGAACGACTTCCGATTGAAAGAAAAAATGCGGGTTTAGCACCTGGTATAAATGGTTGAAAAGTACTCCTGCAGAGTTGCGAAAATATACAGTCAATACAAAGAGGATGGTATCCACACTAAAGCAACTAAGTGAGAAACCCATACCTTCCAAAATTTGAGGAGGCACAGAAGAAAGCGAAGGAACCGCGACCGTCAAAGTGGTGGTTGGCGATACTTCTTCATCCGGCACAGGTTCAGGGTTTACCGTGCCTACGCTCGAGATAAACGAAATATCATTAGAGGGGCTTAACAGGATTAAAAACTCAAAAATAATAACCCAAGGAATACCTAGCAAGTCAGAAACCGAAACCGTGCCCGAAGCGTCACCAGCTGTGACGGCTTCTTCGGTTTCCATTGGAAGAGCAAACTCAACGCCCACAGCTTCATCTCCTGATTTGACAAGGTCTGTCGTAACGCTTACGTCACCCGCCGATATCAAGGATCCACAGGAGGAAAGAGCGGCAGTTGGAATGATCCCAGATTCCAGGGAAAGATTGGACGCTTTATGCTCTTTAGTTGCCGGCGCTTCACCTGTTCCGCCGTCATCCAAATTTGGTCCTGTAAATAAAAATGTGTATGTTAAATAAATAGACAGGAAGGGAGGAGCTGTTATTAAGAACCGTGCGTTGTTCTACCTTGAAGTAGTCGTTCACTCTCTTCATGAGCTATGCGCGCAACCTGTCTATGGGCAGTAGACAGGGTAGAAGGAACGTCCACCGAAGGAATGTCAGCAGGTGGAACATTGCTTGAGCCTGCACCCGCGACCAAGACGGCATCGCGTTCCTTCGCCGCGTGCTTTTTGCTCTTCCTCTAAGCCTGAGCCATGAGAGCCGACCTCCTTAAAACATCCGACATAGGGACATCGTCGTCCGAACCAAGCTCTGCCTCCGGAGCCGCTACGGCGTCCATCATCGGCTGCTTCAGCAACGCCTCCTGTGGTGGCCTTAGGAAGGCCACGACCATGATCGGTAGTTCTGGAAGCTTTGCTGCATCACCGCTTGGGATTAGCACTACACTTGAAAGAACTTGGGTTGTGGTAGTTTCTGCAATAAGGTGATGAAAAGGGTCAGATCATGAATAAAAAGAGTAAAGATATAATGAAATGAATTATACCAAGGCCTAAAGAAGCGCGGAGCCTCTCTTCCTCCTCGAATGTCCTGAGGGAAGCCACGAGAGCCTCTTTGGCAGAAATACCTGTTGAAGAAGAGAGCGTTAATAAAATCATAATAAGGGGAGAAGGGATAGGTGCAGAAGAATGTAAATGAAGTATACCTGACTCCGCAATAGAGATCAACGCCGCTTCCTCGCGAGCCAGTCGCTCGGAAGCTGCGATGGCAGCCTGTAGATCAGTATCGGTTGTAGGCGTGTCAAACAAACCCTCATTGGTGCCATATTCGCACAAGCCCTCACTGTAGGGAGCATGGGGCTCCTGGCCGAATACGACGTCGGCAGAGAATAGAGATTTCTTTCTCTTTTGCAAACTGACACCAACGGCTGACGATAAGAACTTCCGCTTGACAGGCCTCTTCAAACGGCGGGTTCCGATCTCTGAACCGATGCCCGAGTCTGAAAACGCCATGGATACCGCAGTTGCGAGAACATCCAGTTGAAGCTTCTCAGGGAAAGCTCATGGAACCACAGCCGTAGTGATTTCTCTTAAAGAAGGATGAACCGTAGTCCGTTGCTTCAAAGGGACCGCTGGATTACCGGCTGGGATGACATCCTTATGATCAGGTAACAGCCGTCTTTCCTCCCTGATAACAGCACCCGTCGCATGCTGGTACCACGCCACGTAAGCATTCGAAGCTTTCGGCATATAGCTCAGCTCGCTAACGAGAAAATGGGACCCCGTATTTAATCGCATAAAATGGTGCAGCACGCTGCGAATACCCTCCTCCGTAGCAGCCGACTCGACTAAGAATGCCTCGAGAGGAACACCTTGATTATAACCCAGCTGTTGAGCGAAGCGGTGCGGGTTGTACCTCATGAACAGCACCGAGGCGTTCTGTCTAAACACTAAGAAGCCCGGCCTGATAGAGTACAGGTGCATAACCTCCTGAGCCCTCAATGCAGAAGCCCCATCCTTAAAAGTATCGCGCAACGGTTGGACCACTTTGGTGGATTCTTTGCCGATGGTCAAGACTTTATCGACAAAGGTCATACTGTCCCCAACCATGCGTGGCTGAAGGAGCAATCTCAGAACCTCTCACTGTGACAGGTCTGGAGTGGAAGCGTCAACTAGGTACATGACCCGGGGGAAGTTGTAGCTTTCGTAGAACTGGGATCGTTTATGAACGCCAAAGACACCCAGCACGTGCATCTCAATCTATGATGTGAAGTAATGCAATGGGAGATACACGGGCTTTACCCCCGGCTGAGTAGTGTCAGCTGTTAAACTCAGGCTGTGGTATAGATGACCTAACCCTACGATCCCAACGGCCACGCGCGTCCCAGCGATAATGCGATGGGCCGGATAAAAGACAGATGGACTCATATAGCGGGGATGTGTGGGAAGCGCGAACCAACTCATCCACAGACCAATGAACCCCAAAAAGAATGACTCTTCGTCAATTCTCGGGGCAGCAATCTCCGCAAATGGGACAACTGGAGTATCAAGAATAAAGAAATTCTTGAGATCCTCTTCCGCCTTCGGCAAGTTATCTAAACCAAACCCGAATGGGTCATCGAGTTTAGCGAATTTCGCGGCCTGCTTAGACAGAAATTCCGGATGAAGAAAGCGGGTGATAAAATTTCCGAAGCTAACCCCATGCCCGCCAAACTCCAGGAATAAATTCTCGTACATATTCAACACCTTGATCAAGCTGGGGAACTGATGTTGAACGGCGTTCTCCGGGGTAAGGCCCATTACCACTGACTTAATAGCGAAGATGTACTCATCGGGGGGAAGTATCTCCTCATAGTGCTCCCCTGTGACGGATAAGCCGGAGATCTCCGCGAACTCTTCTAATGAAATCGAAACTTCCCGATCTGATAAGAGAAAAGTGTGGGTCGGGATGTTCCATTGTTTCGAAAAAGACTTGATCCACCACACATGGGGAGCGTGGTAATAAAAGAGAGAAGAGTAGATTGCGGGGTACAACCCGGTATTCAACAGCAGAGACTTCTTGGCTGACAGGATATACCGGGCCCACTGTAGATAACCGACCGAATGATAGGGCGTCAATTCTATCATATAAACTTGCCCCCAAGGGCGTAACTCGCCTTGACATATGTGTCACCCCAAAATGTCCAAGGCCATTGGTGGCTGTACGGGTATCGATGCCATGGACGGCTGAAGATGACCTTCCGAGGTCCAGTTGACCTCTTCTGCGGCATAAGTTAGTGAATAGCTGGGATCGGCTCCGAAGGCGCTGCACAAGAAAAACTGCGCCGACCCCTGATGATCTGACTATACCATGACCCCCATATGTGGGTCATGGTCCTTAATAAGCGCAAAGACTTCCCGATCTACGGGCGCGTCGGCAAAGGCACTCTCTGAACGTACGAAAGGAAATGAGGAATCGAAAGTCATAGTACCTGCACAAAAGGAGAAGGATTAGCTATCAACATTATGTTCAGGACTCTAACACTCTTTGGTACTTCAAAATTTGTACTGCACTGCAATGCAAAAGAAAAGGACAAAGGGGGCCCACAAAATTAAGGTAACGCCCCATCAATGGTGGGACAGTCACTCATTTAAGAATAGAATCCAAAAGAATTCTCATTTAATGAGAAAACGTCATTGGACTCGGGAGTTAAACTCCCTCGAGAGCTGTGCTCTGCAAACAGATTTCAAATCTGTCAAGGAAATTAAGAAGGGAATAAAATTCCCCAAAAACAATTTTCAGAGCCAAGATCTGTAGAACAATAGGATAACATCCCAGAACTTTCAAAACCAAACCTAAATCCTAAGATCTTTAAAATCTGCAAGAAAAATCTTAGAAACTCTAAAAGATCTTTATGAATGAAGAGCAAAGCTCTGATTAACGGGTTAAGAAACCCTAAAACATGTTTATTAAGATCTACGATCTAATAACTTCAAAAGAAGAGAAAAGATCTGTTAATGGGTTAAAACCTTAGAACATGAAGAGATTCCTTCAAGAGTTCGATCATAATCCTTGCCAAAAATTTTGAAAAAGTTCTGACTCTAAAAGAGTTTCCTTGGACAGAGATCTGAGCTCTGGAAAGAGAACTAAATTCTTAGAAAGAAGAATGGAAGATGAACATCAGTCATCTCAAGGGCCAAAGGCCCTACTTATAGGCACAGGAAGATGGTTCAACTTTCAAGAAGATCCAACGGTGAAAAAGGTGCCACCACTGCACTCACGCGTGAGCCATGTGAGCGCAACGGTGGGGGGAATTTGTTTCCCCCAATAAAAGAGCAAAACTCTATTCAAAACTCAAGAGGCAGCGCCTTACGTGCCTTCCATGAGGGCGCCAGCGCCAGAGTTAAAAACTCTTATACGAGCAGTGCCAAAGCACACAAATCTTAAGCAGCGTCTCACGTGCCTTCCACGAGGGCGCCAGCGCCAGATTTAAAAACTCTTATTGGCGCCGCACGTGCTCCTCACGTGGGCGCCAATGAGCAAAGCACATGAAGGAATTAAAACCTTAAGCAGCGCTCACATGCACAGCACATGAGCGCCAGCGCCTTGTAGAATTAAATTCTACTCTCTGATAAACAGAGTCGTTGGATCAAAGATCCAACGGAGATGATAAATCATCAGGATGCAGAATTAAATTCTGTTGAGAGGAATTGTTCCTCAAATATTTCTAAATAAGAAAGATTACCCTCTGTAAAACAGAGTCCCGTGGGATTAAAAATCCAATGGTGATCAAAGAATCACCAATCTACAGAATAAATTCTGTATGGGAAAATATTTCCCTAATCTCATTGAAAACAAGAAAATACCTTCTGTAAAACAGAAGTCCTTGGATCAAAAGATCCAATGGTGGGTAAAATCCCGAAATCAATTAGGATCTCTTAACGAGAGATTTCTTCAACTAATCAACAGACTTGCCTCTACCATATAAAGGACCCAAGACTTCAAGTCTAACACAGAGAACCCCCCCCCTATAAGCTTCAAGAAAACAAAGCAGAAAACTTCAAAAAGGAAGAAAAAAGAAGATCTCCCTTCTTAGAAAAAAAGCTCTCGGTAAAAAAAAAAAGAAGAGAGATCCAAGCATCTCATTTACCTATTGAAGGGTTTAACCATTTTAAAATAAGAACTTGGTTCTTTCTCTGGATCTGAAATCCACAAGACAAGTCTCCCACAAGTTAAGAATTTAATTCTCATCGGGACGAACTTGCTCTTGGAGATCAAAGATTCAGAAAAGAACTAGGAAATTGAACTCCTCAGAACAAAATATACAAGGAAAAATCACCGCCCAGCGCCTCACGTACCCCTCACGTGAGCGCCACTCGATAAGGAGTGCTTAGCACTCAGTGACTGGCGCTCAGCGCCCAACGCCTCACGTGCCTCTTACGTGGGCGCTACAAAATAAAGGATTGCATAGCACTCAGTGACTGGCGCTCAGCACCTCACGTGGGCCCTACAAAATAATGGAGTGCTTACCACTCAGTGAGCGACGCCTAGCGATCAGCGTCCAGCGTCCCACGTGATTCTCACATGGGCGCCACAGAACATAAAAAGTGTTTGACACTCACCGGGCAACGCCGGGCGCCTCACGTGTTTTGCATGTGGGCGCCATAAAGAGTGCTCAGCACTCCATAAAGAGACAAAAAAAAGTAAAGTGTTCAACACTTATTGGGCAAATCCCCATGACTGAAAACCCAACATGGTTATGTGTGAGCATCAGAACTTACATAAGTGCTCAGCACTTTTTTGCACAAAAAGGGACTGAGCCCAAACAAGTGCTTAGCACTTCTTTTCAAATAGAAAAGAAAATTGAGTGGACCAAGCCCAAGTTGGCTAGGTCCCTAACCTAGATCAACCGAGCCCATGGGCTCACTATTTCCCAAACTGATCTTAATCCCAAATACGGCTATCGATTTTCCAACTGATGATATCCCAAAACGATATTCGTCGCACATTCCCCTGAGGAAATCTTAGTCTCAAAATACGACTAATAATTCTTGGGTTTACCATTAACCCCTTTTCCCTCAAACACCGGAATTGGTTCAAGGGTACATCTCTCTACACCTCTGATACATGCCGTTGTAATTCCTCAACGTCTTCAGAGAGATGGCGGGTCCCGACAACCAACTGCTTTTTGGTTCACTTCCCAAACTGACGTGCACACCCCAGATCAAACCACACTCCAAACTGGGTGCATCCCACATCATCGTTGCTCATCCCGTCATGTAACAAATACACGTGCGCGCAAGATGATCAACGGACCGAAACGTCCTTAAACTACAACGGACCGAAATGTCTTCAAACTAAACATTGCCTCCAAAATGGCGACAACGGACCGTAACGTTCTTAAACTAAAACCTCACCTCAAAAATGGTGAGCTACAGACCGAAATGTCCTAAAACTAAACGTTGTCTCCAAAATGGCGACAACGGACCGTAACATCCTTAAACTAAAACCTCATCTCAAAAATGGTGATCTACAGACCGAAATATCCTCAAACTACAACGTCGCCTCCAAAACAGCGATAAGAGACCGAAACGTCCTTAAACTAAAACAACAGAGCCCAAACGCTCTCTTGTTGGATCAGAAATAAGAATGATCCTAACACCCTGTTAAGTAGATCTTAGTCTCAAATTGGACTATCGTATCCTTAACAATAAACCAATCGATCCCCAACTGCTCACAAACATTTAAGTCGATCTTGATCTCAAAATAGATCAACGATCCTTAAATCAATCCAAACCCAAATCTAAGATATACGGATTTGGACTAATTCACGCCCTACGGGCGACAACATAAATTAGTCTCCGTATGCAATCCACGGGCAACCAAAAATAAAACAAACACACACAACACGAAGTGAACTTCTGGAGCAGGAGAAAGTGGTTATCGCGATGCGATAATGTAATTAACTGCAGAGGCTTACACTTGCAGGGAAGATCGTCCCCATAATCAAAAACCTCTCGCAAACGAGAAGGAATCTGACGAAGTCTGCTACAACGGCTGCATCGGTCCAAACCTCACATACACGGTGAAATAAATCAACTTGGCATCTTCGGAGAGGTAGACGAATAAATCCAAATAGCATCTACCCCTAAATTCAGGTGAGACGATCCATCCCGGTTCGTCTCTGTTTTCGGCGGTAAACAGGGGGTAGAGGAAGTAACCGCCGGAGTGGAGTCCAAACTCATATGGGCCCTTCTAGGACCCAGTCCCCCGCCTCTCTCCCAACCTCCATGGTGCCCTTCACGTGCTGCGTTTAGGACTGGCGTCAGCAGCATCGGATTGGTCTGTCCAGTAAAAACTATCCCCGATGACTCCGCCTGCTCCACCAGCCGCTCCTACACCCACATTAACCATTAAAATATAAGTATATCATTTAAATTTGAACTTTTCAAAACAAAAATTTCAAACATGTTGGAATAAATATTAACACTTACGTAATACTCCTGGGTAGCGGTGTCGAGGAATCGAAGCTCGTCGTGGCGGGATCTGTCGAGGTGCCGTGGACGGCAAGATATGCGGTTAGCACGCTCGGTGTACCTCCCTGCGCCAGGGTCTGAGCTCTCTACAATTCGCAAAAAATTTACATATATTATAAAATAACTCTTAATATTACATTATATCAAAATAGATCTATTGTAATTTACCGATGCCTCCATGGCATGAGTTGTTAGTTGTATGTATGCCCTAGAGGCCATTATTGTACATACGATGTATATTATAGTGGATGCTTGGACATATATAGGGAGGACTTTCTTGCTCGACATAATAGTATGCTATCTGGTTACTCTTTATCTTAATATGTACACTTATTGTCTCTCTGTTACATGTTGATAAAGCCCTTAGGATGAGTACTTGACAACCAGGATTATGATGCAGATCATACTAGTGGGGCCAGGTTAGTCCGTAAGCGCATCCTTCAATTGTTCCTAGTCGTGGGAGTATCAAGACGGGGTATCGATATTCCATAGTAGACTAGCGTATACGTTTCTTGACCCATATGATGGGCGATGGATGATCCCACATCCATAGGTGTTTGACATCAAAGATTGTATACGGGTGCTCAGTGGAGACTAGGTACACTGAATAGGACTCACCGAGAACTCCTAGATGGGATTATACCTAACGTCAGATAGCAGTTCTCTGGTGACACTGGTACAGGTTAGTCTGTAGACCCGAGATCGCCATAGAGTCTTGTGTGATTCCAACTGTGCTTTGATTTCCACCTTACCGCGTTCAAGAGAACGTACAAAATGGTGGTTTATGGGTACATTCCCGACTCACAGGGAGGCAATGAGCGATAGGAGTGGATTTCGTCTCTCCCGGTATTGGGGGTTGATGTTGCGCTATGCTCGATTGGCCATAACAGGAAATCCCTGGCCAGGGTTGCTGAGATTTACTGGTAAGTGTTATCAGTAGTTTCTCGAACCGTTATGGGCCTCACATCGGCATTACTTATCAGGCTATTGGGGTCTGATGTTTACCACCCCCAGGCTGAATATGCGACATATCAGACGAAGAGACCAGACTGTACGGTAGTGTTACTTATTGGATTCGCAGGAGTATGATCAGGCTTGCTTGTTGATCTTCTGATCGCTCAATATCCGAGTAGGCGTTATGTCCAGCTAGTACCGCTGACGGCTTGTGGGTGACTGATATGATCATCATCTACTGCCAGCATATTGACGAGTCTTTAGAGTCCTACACAGAGGTTTCCTGGCTCAGGCGAAACGAAGTAGGAGCACATATATGATATGTGCGGGACCGAGATTAATACGCATATGTGATACCGTATTCTAATCTCACGATATATGATATCGGTCGGTTATATGTGATATAGCCGGGTTATTGAATCAAGTGTTGAATCGATAAGTTGATATAAATAATATTAGTCGGTTATATATGATATAGCCGGATTATTAAATCAAGTGTTGATTTAATAATTTAATTTATGATTATATATTTGATATATTAATTTTACATTAACTAATATTAGCTCACTTAAGCATTTCTTTTTCTCACATTTGCATTTAATATATATGTGATATATATTAATTGTGTTTCTTTTTGTGTCATGCTAGATGATACATTATACATGGGTGTATGAGACTCATACCATGTCATAGATAATTGGAGGTTTTATTTATTTAGGTAAATACAAAATTAGGTGGAAATTGCATGGTTAAAGGAAGCTTGTGGAAGCTTGTAGTAACCATTGACTTAGTCCACTAATTTTGTCTTACCCTAGATATTTATTAACCCAACCATTATCTTTAGTCATGATTAACTCTCTATATGAGTTCATATATGATATTTTCTCACCCATGGTTGCTATTTTATTCCTTACTAAATTCATTCTACACTTCATCTTCTTCTTCATTCCAATTTTACTCTCTAGCTTTTTGGAAAGTGAAGAAATATAGTGAGAAAAATTATTCTAAAGTGAGAAAAAATCCTACTTCATCAACCTACACTAGATTGGCCATTTAGTTTAGGTTGTTTGCTTCACTAATTCCCAATTAGTAAAGAGGTAGCTTGAGTTAGAGTTTTCTCGACGTAGATCATGTTCGGTCTCGAAGACTTCAAGCAAGCTTGTTCATTTCTCTTTGTGCAACCTAACTTGAGTCTGAGAGATCACTACTTGGAGCGAAGGGACTACTACACGGAGCTTTAGAAGTGAAGTATTGGTCTACAAAAGTTGTATTCCTCATTCACTTAGTGTAATGTTTGATTGCATACTAGCTTACTCCTAATTGTCTAGTTAGATCCTTGGAATGGGTTGCTTAGCTCTCTAGGTTTCTTAAAATTGCAAACTTGATGCCCTGTAAATCGTAGTGAGGATGCTAAGGAACCCAGCAGTGGTATCAGAGCCGAGCTAGAGCATTAGGAGTTGTCTAGGCGAAGTTAAAGTGTTCGAACGAACATCAAAACCCCGAAATGTACCCTCTCTGGAAATTTTTCCAAATGTTGGATTTTTCCATGTTAAAAATGTTCAGAAAATCATGCAGGTAATTCTATGGACCCTCTAGAAGAACGAAACCCTACCTCAACTTAATGACGCGGAACCGCGGCCAAAGCATGCCTTTGGCGGAGGTTCCACGGTGCCATTAGTGAGGCACGGGTCGAGCCTTCTACGGTTGGTCCGTAGGTACTATGGCATATTCTGGGTATTTTTAAAACTGCTCAAGTGTTGAGCACTCTGGGAAATTTTGGGAATTCGTTGATTCGATCGAAATGTTTAACATCGTCTAGCAATCTATGGAGTGTGATACAATATTTGGAATCCACAATAATTGGTTTTATGAAAACTGATTTGAATTTTATAACTTTAGCAATTTAGTCTCATTTGATCGGTTTCCAAGCGATTTTGATATGGATCAAAATTTTATCTCAATCACGTAGTATATGCGGATACTCGCCGAGTAACCTTACTAGATAGCCACGCCCCATAGCCCCGACTAAGTGACTGTAGGAGAATCCCGTTGCCAAAAGCATCTCATCGGGTGCTCGCTGCCGCGGTGTTCTGCCTGAGTGCACTTCGTCGACGGCATCAGGGTACTAAAGTTTCCGACAAGCATTCGATCAGGTTGTCGGGAATCTTGTTGAATTGCCTGACTTGTTATTGAAAAGTGTTTTCAATAACGAGACTAAAATACGGGGTTTATAATATTAGGCATGAAATTCGGAATATGAGATATTCTGGGTTTATGATGTCTGAGGATGTTGCGGATTCCAATTGTTGTAGTTTTTCACTTTCTTTTCTGCGACCGTAAGTGGAATATGAGGGGTATGGACGGTTGCGTTGCTATATGTCAACGACAATTGAGATACACATATTTACTTACATTGATGGCATGTGATATTATGTGTTGCTATGATATGTTATATTGGATCATCGTGTTTGAATAGCCGGGGTTTTTTATGTGAGATGGGAGTTTTTCTTTTTCATTCATGTAAAAACTTGTATGTAATATTCTTTTATTGGGACACTTCCGGGTTGAGGATGATTTCACCATTGATGTATATTATTTACTTTTCCGCATTAGGATAGACCCAAGGCGGGGAGCATAAGTAACCGGGTTCTAGAGTCCAGTGGGAGACTATCTCGAGGAGTCGAGTCCGGGTCTCCTAACTCTAGAATTGGTAGGGTTGCTTGCCTCTCTCGTAGGGGTCTAGGGATGTGGGTTTGGCTATTCATCACGACCGTGGAATCCATGTTTTTTTACTGGCTTAATTTAAAACACGGAATTCCTAGTATATCCAATATTTCATATGTGGGCTTCTGCTGCTGATATTCTGTGATGTGATCACTTTATATGATGAGACGAATGTAATTATTATATATATGATATATAATAAACGTTGCTTATGTTTTGCATCCGCGCTAGTCCCGCCCCGCTATGTCGTTAGTTAAGTAACCTAACGGTGCATAACGGGACACTGTGGTGAATGCGGATGGCATAAGTGTACGTTCTATTTTCTTTTTTTATCTGTGATGCTTATGAAGCATAAATGATGGTACATCATTAATGAGATTAATGAAAGAAAAGAAACCTAAAGATATTGTAGAATCAAATTTTCAAAAAATGGTAGCTCTAGTTTTTGCTTTGCATAGCGGTATTCCTCGATGAATATCCAGCACCTCATTCGATGAGGAAAGAGCCAAGATCCCTTCATCGGGAGTGACCTCTTTAGCAAAACCTAGCAGATGCTACAACCCATTCGGTTTTGTCTTTTTATTGCTTTTCTAGTTCTTGCTTTGCATCGTGATATTCCTTGATGAATATCCAGCACCTCATTCGATAAGGAAAGAGCCGAGATCCCTTCACCGGGAGTGACCTCTTTAACAAAACTAATAAAAGCCTAAAAAACACTCCTTTTCTAAATCACTCGATTCTACAACGATATCAAGTTCATTACGCAAAAGGTTTTCTTAAAAACCTGTCGTAGCCCTCCGTCATTTCAGATAAGGACTATTTAGTATTCGTGCTGCGTTTGTTGACCTTGTCAAGGCGTAGTGTACGGTAGGTGATTAGTGCTTATCTTCTAAAGTATGAGATGCGATTGGATTAGGATAGTCGTACGGCCTTGTTGACCTTGTCAAGGGTCGTGCGGGTGGGTTTAATTCAATCATAAAACGTACAGGTTGAACCTGACTTGCGATTTTTGGTTTTTTGACATTGTCAAGGTCATAGATCGCTTAGGGCAAAATATTATCGGAAATTTCAAGTGTTGAAATTTGCAATGAGATTGCATACCTTCTATGAGATAGTTGGATCCCGATACCCACTGCGAGTAAGAGTTACTCCTGGGAGAGTTTTGCACATTACAATTAGTCGATCAAGTAGGTGTCTAGAAAGGTGTTAACAGGGTTACGCCCCTGGGAAAATGAGGTTTATTTTAATTAGGTATGTGCGAAAGCACGGGGAACCTCCCTCAAACTACCGACACTAGCCTGGCCGAAAGATTGGCGAACTTGTAGGGTGTAATTAATTCCGGCTAGTCTTACCTTTTAGGATTTGAAGGAAGATTTGATAAAAACAGTGGGAGCCATCCTGATTAGATAAAATAATAACCAATCTATTCTTGCAAGAGCATACGCTGAGTGTTTTCTTCTCTCTCTCTCCTGGCAGCGACCGTGACATGCCTTAATCAAGATAATAATATAGATGTATTGACCGAACCTGCTTTTTATGCTGAGCTGGGAAACGTTGGTTCCGCTTTATCTTATAATTGTTATAAGTCTGAGCAGGAAATAAGGGATACCAGGATTCCCATGCCACCCAATCGAAGAAAAAGCATGTTGATGTATATTCTTCGGGTGTGTTCGTTAACGAGAACTGTTTCTCAATATCCTCTACGTCCTAGGTATGAGATACCGGATCAGGATCCCACATATGTAATCTGTTACATGGGCTACAGAAAGGTAGAGAATTGGGATTGGGTGATATGTCTCTAAATGTAGGGAATGGTGCAAGTGTTGCAGCCAAATCAGTTAGCAAACATCACCTTGTATTACCAAGTGGTAAATACATTGATTCTGAACAAATGTTATTACATGCCGAACCTGATATACAACATTACATCAGTTTCTTTATTAAGTTAAAGAAGGATATAATTTTTTATTGCTGGATAATATTGTGAATATTTTTCTTAATCAAGAGTTGATTGGATCAGGTACGTTATATAATGGCATATACATTCTAAATCAAACCACATTTCAAAGTATACAGAACACACACAAGGGGATTAGTTCAGAAATGAACGAATCCTTCTTGAGGCATTGTAGACTAGGTCATATCAATGCGACACGACTGGCTAAGGCACATAAGGATGGATATTTGAATCCGTTCGAATTTTCATCTTATGAAACTTGTCAGTCATGTCTCAAAGGTAAAATGACCACAACTCTGTTTACCAGAAACGGAGAAAGAGTTACTGAACTCTTGGGACTGATACATGGTGATGTATATAATCCCATGTCCACACATGCCAGTGATGGTTCCTCATACTTTATTATTATTCACTGACGATCTCTCAAGATTCGGACGTGTGTTCCTGTTGAAACACAAGTCTAAAGCTTTTGAGAAATTCAAGGAATATAAGCTAGAAGTTGAGAACCAGACGGGTAAAAATATTAAGTCCTTCGATCTGATCGGAGAGGGGAATACTGAAGCATGGAGTTCCTGGATTATCTAAAAAGCGAATGGGATTCTCTCTCAGCTTACTCCTTCATGTACACCACAGCACAACGGTGTATCGGGGCAGAGGAATCGCACCATATTAGATATGGTGCTCTCTATGATGAGTACTGCTGAGTTGCATATTTCCTTTTGGAGTTATGCACTTCAGAAGCTGCATACCTATTGAATAGGGTTCCAACCAAATCAAGTGCCTACCACTCCATATGCGATATAGTATGGGAAGAGACCATGTCTTAAACGAGTTAAGATATGGGGTTGTCCGGCCTATGTTGAAAGGCGGAATCCAGACAAACTCGAGACAAAGTCAGTTCTGCAAGTTTATTGGATATCCCAAACATTTGCGAGGGAATATCTTCTACCAAACCAAGGAAAAAAAAGGTGTTTTGTTCCTCAACATGCCACCTTTTTAGAAAAAGGAATTTCTTGAAAATCAAATTAGTGGTCATGAGATAGAACTGGAAGTAGTTCCAGCTACACAAACTGGAACTGATGATTTAGTAGAACCAAAGGATTCAATAGTCTCCAATGAACCTCGGCCTCTCCGTGAATCTGGTAGGGTTCCTCATCCACCTGAGAGATACTACGGTTTCCTCAGTGACGGTGAGAGCGAGGATTGCATCATGATAGATGATGACCCAACTAGGTTCAGGAAGGCCATCACGAGTGGAGACTCTGTGAAATGGCTGGATGCTATGCGATCTGAGATGAAATCCATGTACACCAACAAAGTATGACTTTGAATGTTGCACCTAAAGGGGTAAAACCCATTGGGAGCAAGTGGATCTTGAGAAGATTCTTGGTGTAGATGGAAAAGTTGAGATTTTCAAAGCTAGACTTGTAGTAAAAGGTTTTCGTCAATAATCAGGTGTGGTTTATGACGAAACCTTTTCTCCAGTGACTATGCTTAAGTCCATTAGGATTAAAGCGGCATCGCGGAGTTGGAACATCTATTTTGATGTGGCAGTCAAAGAGTTTGACTTCATCAAAAATATAGATGAACCTTGTATATACAAGAAGGTTGTAGAGAGTATAATTTTTTTTCTCGTATTATACGTAGATGACATACTCTAGATAGGAAATGGGTTTTCTATGATACACTCGGTCAAGCTCCTCTTATCACGAGGATTCTCCATGAAAGATCTGGATGATACCTACTACATCCTAAGGATTAAAATCTATAGAGATAGATCTAAGCGGGTGTTGGGAGTGTCCCAAATCCAGGTACATTAACACCATACTAAAGGGGTTTAGTAAGGAAGATTCCGAGCGTGGTGGTTCGCCCACTTACTCAAAAATCATTCTCTCCAAAAAGATGTCTCCTAAGACTGATTTGGAGAGAGTTCGCGTGCAAGGGATAACCTATGCTTCAGCACTAGGCTCTATCATGTATGCGATGTTATGTACCAGACTTGATGTAGCTAACTCACTAGGTGTAGTGATCAGGACTCAATCGGATCTTGGAAGAATCACCGAAAAGCTGTGAAGGACATTCTTAAGTATTTGAGAAGCACTGTAGAAATATTCTTGGTGTTTGGTAACGGTGAACTCCAGTAGGAGTCCTTTACCGATTCGTGCTTCCAGAGTGATAAGGTCGACTGAAAGTCAGTCTCAGGCTTTGTCTTTACCCTCAGTGGAGGGATGGTATGTTGGAAGAGTTCCAAACTAGATACCGTGGCAAACTAGACGATAAAGGCTGAATACATCGCTACCAACGATGCTGCCAAAGTGGATGTCTGGATATTTCGTATTCATGAGATGAACATACTTCCTACCATTGAGCGTCCAATAATTGTTATTGTGACACTAATGGAGTTGTGGATTTTGCCTAGGAACCCCGGTCCTATCAGTGATCCAGACATATTCTGAGGCAGTATCACCTGATCAGGGAGATGGTTGATCTCCAGGGATCGAGATCTGGAGAGTTGACGCGAAGGATAACACGGCGGATCCACTCACAAAGGCATTTCCCAAGAGAAACTTTTATGGGACGTTGGGTATGAAATACTACAACAACTGGCCCTAGTGCAAGTGGGAGATTATTAGTTGTATGTATGCCCTAGAGGCCATTATTGTACATATGATGTATATTATAGTGGATACTTGGACATATATAGGGAGGACTTTCTTGCTCGACATGATAGTATGCTATCTGGTTACTATTTATCTTAACATGTACACTTATTGTCTCTCTGTTACATGTTGATAAAGCCCTTAGGATGAGTACTTGACTACCAGGATTATGATGCAGATCATACTAGTAGGGCCAGGGTAGTCCGTAAGTACATCCTTCAATTGTTCCTAGTCGTGGGAGTATCGAGACGGGGCATCGATATTCCAGAGTAGACTAGCGTATACGTTTCTTGACCTATATGATGGGCGATAGATGATCCCGCATCCATTGGTGTTTGACATCAAAGATTGTATACGGGTGCTCAGTGGAGAGTGGGTACACTGAACAGGACTCACCGAGAACTCTTAGATGGTATTATACCTAACGTCAGATAGCAGTTCTCTGGTGACACTGGTACAGGTTAGTCTGTAGACCCGAGATCGCCATAGAGTGTTGTGTGATTCCCACTGTGCTTTGATTTCCACCTTACCGCGTTCAAGAGAACGTGCAAAATGGTGGTTTATGGGTACATTCCCGACTCACATGGAGGCAATGAGCGATAGGAGGGGATTTCGTCTCTCCCGGTATTGGAGGTTGATGTTGCGCTATGCTCGATTGGCCATAACAGGAAATCCCTGGCCAGGGTTGCTGAGATTTACTGGTAAGTGTTATCAGTAGTTTCTCGAACCGTTATAGGCCTCGCATCGGCATGACTTATCAGGCTATTGGGGTCTGATGTTTACCACCCCCAGGCCGAATATGCGACATATCAGACGAAGAGACAGGACTGTACGGTAGTGTTACTTATTGGATTCGCAAGAGTATGATCAGGCTTGCTTGTTGATCTTCTGATCGCTCAATATCTGAGTAGGCGTTATGTCCAGCTAGTACCGCTGAGGGCTTGTGGGTGACTGATATGATCATCACCTACTGCCAGCGTATTGACGAGTCTTTAGAGTCCTACACATAGGTTTCCTGACTCAGGCGAAACGAAATAGGAGCACATATATATTATGTGCGGAACCGAGATTAATACGCGTATGTGATACCGTATTCTAATCTCGCGATATATGATATCGGTCGGTTATATATGATATAGCCGGGTTATCGAATCAAATGTTGAATCGATAAGTTGATACAAATAATATTAGTCGGTTATATATGATATAGCCGGATTATTAAATCAAGTGTTGATTTAATAATTTAATGTATGATTATATATTTGATATATTAATTTTACATTAACTAATATTAGCCAACTTAAGCATTTCTTTTTCTCACATTTGCATTTAATATATATGTGATATTTATTAATTATGTTTTTTTTGTGTCATGCTTGATGATACATTATACATGGGTGTATGAGACTCATACCATGTCATAGATAATTGGGGTTTTTATTTATTTAGGTAAATACAAAATTAGGTGGAAATTGCATGGTTAAAGGAAGCTTGTGGAAGCTTGTAGTAACCATTGACTTAGTCCACTAATTTTGTCTTACCCTAAATATTTATTAACCCAAGCATTATCTTTAGCCATGGTTAAGTCTCTACATGAGTTCATATATGATATTTTCTCACCCATGGTTGCTATTTTTTTCCTTACTAAATTTATTCTACACTTCATCTTCTTCTTCATTCTAATTTTGCTCTCTAGATTTTTGGAAAGTGAAGAAATATAGTGAGAAAAATTATTCTAAAGTGAGAAAAAATCATACTTCATCAACCTACACTAGATTAGCCATTTAGTTTAGGTTGTTTGCTTCACTAATTCACAATTAGTGAAGAGGTAGCTTGAGTTAGAGTCTCCTCGGCGTAGATCATTTTCGGCCTCGAAGACTTCAAGCAAGCTTGTTCATTTCGCTTTGTGGAGCCTAACTTGAGTCTGGGAGATCACTACTTGGAGCGAAGAGACTACTACACGGAGCTTTAGAAGTGAAGGACCGGCCTACAAAGGTTGTATTCCTCATTCACTTAGTATAATATTTGATTACATGCTACCTTACTCCTAATTGTCTAGTTAGATCCTTGGCATGGGTTGCTTAGCTATCTAGGTTTTTTAAAATTGTATACTTGATGCCCTATAAATTGTAGTGAGGATGCTAAGGAACCCAGCACGAGTAATGTTCCTCGAGCCACCTGTAAAGATGGGGCGACCCCTCTTCGCCGACTTCCTATTCTCTTTATTTTGATCGGCCCGTTTCTGCACAACACATTCATATTTATTTTTCTAATTAAGCAACACAAAAAAATAAAGTATATACTAAACAATGAATTACATTTAAATTACAAACCTGTTTGCGCTGAGAGTCGAAATATTGGCACAAGAGAGGCTATGTATCTACGTCAACTCTCGCAAAGGCCGGAGTATGTAGGAGAGCCGCTCTCTCTGCCTCGAGGGTTGTCATCCACTGGGAATAGCAGTCGATCTTCAGCTCGTTCCTATTGTATCAGACCTTGGATTGCATGTTCTTCATCAGGCCATTGTACAGAGTGTGAAAATCGAGCACTCTCTCAGGGTGATCAGGGTCGGGTATAGGCTGAAAGTCGTAATCCAACTGCAAATACAAAAAAACAATGTATCTAAATTGCAAGTGTTAAATAATAATAAATATATTGGATAATTCAAATGAAAATATATATTAATACCCGAGCCTGATCCCAGAAGAAGGAAAATGAGCGCCGGTGCTGATCGCCCCACTCAACGTAAAGTGGATACTTCTTCACGAGGCGGCTCTCATCCCCCATATACCGGCCGAATCTCTCGGAATAATCGCCGGTATAGAGATAATCGAGGGTAAAGAAGAGGGGGAATGCTGCCTCCCCCCTAACTCTGTCGAGCCTCAACCTGTGGGACTGATTCGGCCCTCGAGTCCCCCTCTCGGGATGGGGTTGTCCTGCATCTACAAGAAATATCAAGACAATCAATATTAAGACAATGTGGTATTAAGAAATCAAGGTTTAACAAAAATTGAAGTGCGATATATACCTCCGGCGACAACAGCACGAGCCTGGGCCCGGGCAGCAGCACGAGCGAGACGATAGTTCTTCCGGTGAGGAACAGCCGGTGACCCGGATGTGGACGCATCCCCTCCAACTAGAAAATAAACATTGACACTAAATTTCCATGAAGTTTATGTTTATTCTTAGAGGATATGTAAAATGAATAAATATTTTATATTTATTCATACTAACCTGCAGACTGAGCGGAGGGTACGGAAGTTGCAGGAGTGGCCCCTGCGCCAGATGTGGACGCACCACTTATAATTAGACAATTAAAAATAAATTATATAAGTAATTGCAAAAAAATATTTAGATCAATAATTTAACATTCTAAATCAATATGCATGCACTATAGGATATATAAATATACCCGCAGGTGCGGTGGTGGCCTCTGCCCGAGATGTGGAGGCACCACCTACAGTTAAACAATAAAAAAATGATTATCTAAGTAAGAGCAAAAAGAATGGGTATATATTTATGATATAACATTCTAAATCAATATGCATGAACTATAAGATATATAAACATACCTGGAGGTGCGGAAGTGGCCTCTGCCTCTGATGTGGACGCGCCACCAACAGCTAGACAATCAAATATTGACTATATAAGCAATTTTGAAATAAATATGCGTGTATATCTATAATATTACATTCAAAATGAATATGCGTGCAATATACCTGGAGGTGTAGCAAATTCCATACGGAAGGAGTCATCCGAAGGGGTCTCCGATCGGGGTGCAAGACCGGCCCTCTAAATCTCCCTACGCAGCTCTCCGGACGGTAGAACCGCTCTGCCTCTGCCTCTGCCGTGGCTGGTGCTCCTACCGCCCATCGCTTCTCCGGTCGTCGTCATCAAATCTAGATAAGAGTACAATCATTACATATGCATGTTATATATGTATAGATCATAAAAATGTGAAGTAATAATATAACATTACTGATAATCTTTTTCGTTTCGTGGACGCATTAGACATATCTACTTAGATTTCATCATCGATATCATTTCTAACCCACGTAACTTCACGATCAGCTGAAGACAACCCGTCTTTTGAAATAGACGGTCGGAGCACTCTAAGCCTTCTCTCTTCTTCGTCCTCATCACTGTCCTCCATACGATCCTTGAATTCTGGGACATCGTAAACATCCCTGGGTTTCCAACGGCATACGACACTCCATCCCGGATACTTCAAGCACTGTGAGTAGTATACTTGGAATGCTTGGTTCGGAAAGATATATGGATTGTCCTGACCGTAAAATCGAAGTGTGTTCACACTAGTCAATCCATATTCATCTTCCCAAGTCCCGAGATTGTTTTTCCACTTATCCCTATCGGTTCGTTTATCGTACCAAGTACATTGAAATATATAAAACGATTCTGATCGTCTGGGATATTGGATACCAAGTATGCAATTTAAGTATCCATAATAAATCACACCATCCGATCCTACCGTCGCAATCCTACTATTCTGAGTGGTTCGAGATGTTTCTATGTCCTTAACTTCAAATTTGTATCCAAGGACACCGAATCATTTATAATATGCAACCTCCATACTAAAAAACTGAGCTAAACATTTTGAATCACTCTCTAATGATGCAGACAAGTTCGGATCATGAATATGACAAAACAAATTTTATGACAAATACATAACGATATAAGTTTAGATTAAGACTGGTAGCAATAATATATTATTCAAACAACTTACATGATCTGCAACCCAATCGCAAAAATTATCCTGATGATATTTTTCCAATCGATCATCATTCCAATCGGGATGCCTCTCACGTACCTCGTTAAAATAATTTCTGTTCTCAACAATAAATTATGACATTAATATTATATCGTTTCATACACACACAAACACAAATATAACAATTAATCCAAAAAAATAACTCTCTAATTTCTTCAAGACATGCGCTATTGAGGAGGATAAACCGATATATCTTGTTGATAAATATAATGTCTACTCTCTTATAATCATCTTTACCATATGGCCCGTCCTGAATTCTCCGAGACCGGTTAAGCTTCGTCTCAATATTCTCCTCCAGATAGCAGGGAAAAAATGTGGTTGCTTCATCTAGAAGATAACCTTGCATGATAGAACCCTCTGGTCGATTTCTATTGCTTATATACTTTTTTAGAGTGTAAAGGTACCTAAAGAAAAATATGTTATATAAATAAATACGGGCATATAGGACAACAATAATTTAACAAATTGCGTGAAACGAAAAATTCCACGTATCTTTCGACGGGATACATCCATCGATATTGTACCGGTCCGGCTAACTTAGCCTCGGTTGCAAAATAACCCGTCAGGTGTATTATGATATCGAAGAATAAAAGTGGTAAAATACGCTCAAGCTTGCAAAGTATCAACGAAATAGAATTTTCTAGATTCTCCAGCGTCACAACATCCAGGGTTTTAGCACACAATTCTCTAAAAAAGCAGCAAAGGTCATTGATTACTAGACCAACCGATTCGGGAAAGGAAGTCCTAAGGGCTAATGGAAGAAGGTGCTCCATAATAACATGGTGATCGTGACTTTTCAGCCCATCGATCTTGCCTTTCACAATTTTTATCTTCTTGCTAAATGATCCTAAGAAGCCTGTGGGAACTTTCAAATCATGCAACACTTGCAGGAATCTTTTCTTCTCCGGTTGTGACATATGATATGCGGCATTGGGAAGTACAAACTTGCCTGGTTTACCCGCTATCGGTTTAGGATGCAATTCACTTCTAATTCCCCAGTCCTGAAGATCCATCCGAGCACGAAGGTTGTCTTTCGATTTTCCGTTTTTACAAAGAAGCAAGTTGAGTACGTGCTCGGATACTCTCTTCTCTATGTGCATGACGTCCAGACAATGACGCACTAAATTTGTTGACCAGTACGGAAACTTGAAGAAGATGCTTAACTTGTTCCAGTATGGTGGTTTGACATGTTTTACCAGATCTATCCAAAAGTCACATTATTATAACCATCCCACTGAGCAGTCACGTCCTCTCCGGACAATGAGACTGGAGGCCCAAGAAGCTCCTGATGACCATTAAAGTGAGCAGCGTCTAACCTGTAGGGCTGGTCTTGTGGTAGGAAACGCCGATGACCGCAATAAAAAACCTTCCTGCTAAAATTCAAGAATTTCGATGTTGTATATTGATGGCAATAAGGGCATACTTTGTGACCATGTACGGAATAACCTGATAGCATTCCATACGCAGAAAATTCATTAATTGTCCATATTAAAGCCGCACGCAGTGTGAATGTTGTATCTGTGTTTGCATCATAAATCTCTACACCATCAATGAATAAAGATTTTAACTCATCGATCAGAGGTCGGAGATAGAAGTCGATATTGTTTCCCGGTGAGTTTGGTCCGTCGATAAGAAGAGGCATCATAAAGTAGGATTGATCCATAACCAACCAAGGCGACAGATTATAAACTATCATTACAACGGGCCATGTGATATGGCTTCCAGCCATATAGTTGAATGGGTAGAAGCCATCATTAGCGAGTCCGAGCCTGATATTGCGTGGATCACTACTGAATATTTCGTGCCTCCTATCGAAATCTTTCCATACCGGTGAATCTCTTGGATGAATCATTTTTCCATCTTCACTTGGAGGAGCACGGTGATGCCAAATCATTATCTCGAATGTTTTCTTGCACCTGAATAGCCTCTGCAGCCTCTGTGTTATGTAAAAGTATTGTGCTATCTTGACAGGTATATCGGGCTTCTTATCAGAATCTTTCGGCTTATACCTGGCCTCTCCGTATGTTGGATACTCTTTCAAATCTGAATTCTCTTTCTGATACAACACGCAATTTTTGGGACATGCTTGAATCTTCTCACACTTTAGACCCAAATCAGACATCTTCTGGGCTCCGTACCAGCTGTCGGGTACGTTATTTGCTGGGGGCATATAATCTTTTAAGAACTTCAGAAGTATCGTGAATGACTTGTTGCTCCATCCATTTAGGCACTTAATCTGGAAAAGATGGACGAACCATGATAGGGTAGAATACTTTGCATTCTCATAAATTGGTCTTCTAGGATTATTCATGAACTTTTCATACTTATCTGTACACGGTTCTTGGCCAGAAGGAATGTCATCTTCAGTCGCAATACTATCACCTAGGGCAGCCTCTACCATATCCTCCATTTCTTTTCCTGGAAAGAAGTCACCGCGTTCTTCTGTCGCATTACCGTCTTCTCCTTCTTCTTCTGCCGCATTACTGTATTCTTCTTGTCCTTCTCCGTGATATAACCAAATTGTATAAAGTCTTGTAAAACCATGTTTAACGATATGAAGCTCTACGAATTCTACCTTCTGCCAGTACTTATTCCCACATTTATCGCACGGGCAAAGAATCTTCTCTAACACGATCTTATTATGTGCGCGTGCAAATTCAATGAAAGCAGCAACTCCTGCGACAAACTTAGGTTGCATACGTTGTTGCCAATCCACGTGCATCTAGTCCTTAACACTAATGTACTCATGGGCCATGTTAGACTGTATAACATATAAATTGTATGTTATGATGACTATATTAAGAAATCTAAGAACGAGATGGTTACTGACAAAGAAGAAAATCCGTAGATACAAGTTTGTCATTGAAAAGAATAAATTATCGATAAACAAAGTTAGATTTGAAAATACCCAAGTATAAGTTGTATTCTGTGTATCTATGTTTCAATTTATGATTTTGCTTAAGTTTAGGATTGTTAGTGTGTATGTGCTTTGTGTAGGGTTGAAAAGAATAAATCATCATTTTTTTTGAAGAACTAAGTTCTTTATATAGGGTTAAACCCTAATTTTTGGAGGAATTAAATTCCCATATATTCCTGTTATTTCTTTGTAATTTAGTTCTTTTCCCCTAAATTTTGAATCTGCAGAACAAAATCTCCCCGATGAGAATTAAATTCTCGACTTGTGGGGAGATTTGCTTCTTCAAATCTCAACCAGAGGAAGAACTAAGTTCTTATATGAAAGGTTAAGTTTACGGTAAAGTTGTGCGTTTACGTTATCATCGGGTATCCTACTGAAGGAACTAGTGCACCATAAATCCTAACCCTAATTTTTGGAGGAATTAAATTCCCATATGTTCCTATTATTTCTTTATAATTTAGTTCTTTTCCCCTAAATTTTGAATCTGCAGAACAAAATCTCCCCAATGAGAATTAAATTCTCAACTCGTGGGGAGATTTGCTTCTGAAAATCTCAACCAAAGGAAAAACTAAGTTCTTATATGAAGGGTTAAGTTTACGGTAAAGTTGTGCGTTTACATTATCATCGAGTATCCTACTGAAGGAACTAGTGCACCGTAAACCCTAACCCTTATTTTTAGAGGAATTAAATTCACATATGTTCCTATTATTTCTTTATAATTTAGTTCTTTTCCCCTAAGTTTTGAATCTGCAGAACAAAATCTCTTCGATGAGAATTAAATTCTCAACTCGTGGGAAGATTTGCTTCTGCAAATCCCAACCAGAGAAAGAACTAAGTTCTTATAAGAAGGGTTAAGTTTACGGTAAAATTGTGCGTTTACGTTATCATCGAGTATCCTACTGAAGGAACTAATACACCCTAAACCCTAACCTTAATTAACCCAAATCATCCCTAATTAACCCAAAATTAAACCCTAATCATCACCCTAACTCAAATTATCCCTAATTAACCCAAATTAACCCTAATCATCACCCTAACCCAAATAAACCCTAATCAACCTAAATAAACACCCTAACGCAAATACGCTCTATTTTATCTAATTAACCCAAATTAACCCTAGCTCAAACCCCAACCCAAATCAACCCTAGCTCAAACCCCAACCCAAATCAACCTAACCCTAATCATCACCCAAACCTCAACCCAAATTAACTTTAGCCCAAACCAAAATTAATCCTAATTAATCTAATTAACCCTAACCCTAACCCTAATCATCACCAACCCAATTTTACCTAATTAACCCTAACCCTAACCCTACCTAATTAACCCTAACCCTAACCCTAAACCGAACCCTAACCCTACCTAATTAACCCTAACCCTAGCCCAAATCCTTGACTGAACCCTAACTCTAAGCCCTAGTAGTAATCCTAAAATCAACAATAACACAAATAAAAGCATAATTATAAATTAAAAATTGAAATTAACTCATCTTAAGCCGGCGATTCTACTGTCGACGAGGTGGAGGAGGCCGGAGATTCCACTGTCGACGAGACACAGTCCACGACGCGGGCGATGGTATACCGGCGACGAGAAAGTCGACGATGGTGTACCGGCGACGAGGAGGTGCGCACAGGTGTGGTGACGAGGAGGCACGCACGGGAGATCGGTGACGAGAGGGAGTTGGGAAATTTTGGGAACGATGAGAAAATTTCTGGGCTTTATTTTTTTTATAAATAACCCATTGATTCCCCTACGGATTAATCTGCAGGTCCTTCTTTTGTGGCTTCATAGAGCCGAATAAAAGATTACATTTTAATATTTTAAATTAGTCCGTAGGGACAACCATCTGGCCCTACGGATTAATCCGTAGAGACAATAAAAAGTTGCCCCTACGGATTCCTGTAGCCGTAAGGGAAACCCCTTATTGTAGTAGTGTATCTATCCTGAAAGAAAGACTATGTTGCTGAAAATAATTGACAACTTGATAATTCAGATTACAGTAAAATACATCGACTTTCGGAAAAAAAAACAACAGAAAATCTTATATTTACATGACTAAATGATATAGGAATTAATAATATAAAAAAAACTAACTAAATAATATAGAAATTTTAGAACTTTTTTGGCATATTCCTAAACCCACCATTTTTTAAATTTAAATCATGTTGTCTTGTTATAATATTAATATTTGTATTCATAACAAATCAATCAAAATTAGATTTAATTACAATTAATAATACAAACAAAAAAGAATAAATATCCTTTATATTTTGAATAGATTTCCTAAAATCTCTCCCCACAATTTTCTCATATATATACATTTTTGAAACTCAGGATTTATATTTTAAATTAAAAAACCCTAACTAAATAATATACCAATCTCTCATCTCTCGTATATCTAATCTTTTATTATTTAAAATCATAGCAATTTTGGAATATTTTTTGCAGATTCGTCGATTTCATGATTTTAAATTTAAATTTTGTTATAATATTAATATTTGTATCCATAACAAATCAATCAAAATCAGATTTAATTACAATTAATAATAATAAAAAATCCTAACAAAATAATATAGGAATTTTGGAACATTTTTGGAAGATTCGTAAATTTCATAATTTTAAATTTAAATCTTGTCATAATATCAATATTTGTACCCATAAAAAAATCAATCAAAATCAGATTTAATTGCTATTAATAATACAAACAAAAAAATCTTAACTAAATAATATATCAATCTCTCATCTCTCGTATATCTAATCTTTCATTATTCAAAACCATAGGAATTTTAGAATATTTTTGTCAGATGATTTTAAATTGTTATAATATTAATATTTGTAACCATAACAAATCAATCAAAATCAAATTTAATTGCAATCATTAATACAAACAAAAACTTATAACTAAATAATATAGAAATTTTGGAACATTTTTGGCTAGATTTCATGATTTTAAATTTAAATTTTGTTATAATATCAATATTTGTATCCATAACAAATCAATCAAAATCAGATTTAATTGGAATTAATAATACAAACAAAAAAATCCTAACTAAATAATATACCAATTTTTCATCTCTCGTATATCTAATCTTTCATTATTCAAAATGATGGGAATTTTGGAACATTTTTGGCAGATTTGTAGATTTCATATTTTTAAATTTAAATTTTGTTATAATATTAATATTTGTATTCATAACAAATCAATCAAAATCGGATTTAATTGCAATTAATAATACAAATAAAAAAGGAAAAATATCCTTTATATTTTAAATAGATTTCCTAAAATCTCTCCCCATAATTTTCTGATATATATACATTTTTGGATCTCAGAATTTATATTTTAAATAAAAAAATCCTAATTAAATAATATACCAATCTCTCATCTTTCGTATATTTAATCTTTAATTATTCAAAATCATATTAATTTTAGAACATTTTTTGTAGATTGGTAGATTTCATGATTTTAAATTTAAATATTTTTATAATATTAATATTTGTATTCATAACAAATCAATCAAAAATCAGATTTAATTCCAATTTATAATAAAAACAAAAAACTCCTAACTAAATAATATAAGAATTTTGGATCATTTTTGGCAGATTCATAGATTTTATGATTTTAAATTTAAATTTTGTTATAATATTAACATTTGTATCCATAAAAAATCAATCAAAAACAGATTTAATTGCAATTAATTATAAAAACAAAAAATTCATAATTAAATAATATACCTATCTTTCATCTCTCTTATATTTAATCTTTCATTATTCAAAATCATAAGAATTTTGGAACAAATCAATCAAAATCATATTTAATTACAATTAATAATAAAAACAAAAAATCCTAACTAAATAATATACCAATCTCTCATCTCTTGTATATCTCATCTTTCATTATTTAAAATCATAGAAATTTTGGAACATTTTTGACAGATTCATAGATTTCATGATTTCAAATTTAAATTTTGTTATAATATTAATATTTATATCCCTCCCTCTACTGTTGGAAGGATTGACTATTAAATATATATAGTCCCATCGTTTAAACCTTTTCTCATCCAATTAAATTGATTTAATCAGCTAAAATGCAAAATTTTGAGAAACTTTACGGTCAACATTCCATGTCTAGCATTATATTTGTGAAAGAGATTTAAGCCTAAAACCTTATTGTTTCTACTTTCGTACAGCATGATATCACGATTAACAGAAAAACAATGGAATAGTGTCAACATCAATATATATACAAAATATTACCTTTACCTAAATATAAGAACTCAAAAATACAAAGAAAATTACATGAATCCAAAACTTGAAAGGTTCAAGCTACCTACTTTTGACACTACAATGACAGTAGCCCTCCCTTTACAGTTGGAAGGGTTGACCATTATATATATATATATATATATATATATAGTCTGATCGGTTAAACCTTTTCTCATCCAAATAAATTGAATTAGTCGGATAAAATGCAAAATTTTGCGAAATTTTACGGTAAACATTCTGTATTTAGTATTATATTCTTTCATAATTAGCGTCTTAAGGCCAAACAATTGTAGACGCGACACAGACATATCAATTTCTTAGTTTACCAATGTGCCCCGAGTTGACCAATGTGCCCTGAGTAAAATTGGGAAACAAGAGAGAGGGGGGAGGATATAAAATTTATACAGAGCGAGAATCATGCATCGTGTTTTTGTTTTGGAAAAGGTTCTAACAGAGAGCGAAACAGGGTACATATCAACTATTTCAAAAGTAAGAATCTTACTATCAAACATATATATTTAGAGAGAGGACCCCATCAAAGTTATAACCTAATACTTCAAGCTTAAAATTCCTAACAAATATGCAAGTACAAGTTTTACTTTATAAACCATATTTCAAACCTTCCCTTGTTTGCATGAACCATTCCCTCTAAGATTAGTTGGATAAGGAAATTTTTTGTTAATTTGTTATATATAGGTCAACAAGAAACCTAATAGAACTAACAAATTTCTAACCTCGCTCCCATGCTAACAAGCCATCCAAGTTATAAAACAAGTGATGTTATATACCTTTTTAATTGTAGGACTTAAAACAATTTAAATGTTGCTATGCATGTTAGATCAAAATTAAAAAGCTTCAATTGGGTGAATGTTTGAAAGTTTTAGAAATATTATGGGACATAAATGTTTGGCTTCTTATCATGATCTAATTAAACCTATTTATCTCATGTGCACATATATAATATAACTTGTATTTTTAAGAGTTGAGATAGAGGTTAATTTTATTTTATTTTTAAAAAAAAGGGAAAACAAATATATGGTATAAAATGTAACGAATTTATAAGCAACAACTAGTGAGATTACTGACATTTGCATCCATACCAACCCTTGACTATTACATCTAAATGTTCATCAAGGTATTTAATAATCATTATACATTGATCTTGGATAGGTTTTTTTGATTTTTCTTTTTTTGGTATAAGATTACTTCTTGTTACTTCATATAATTTTTCTATTTGAAGGAGATAAAATATGAGCATTGAGAAAGGACCCTCTACCAACTTCAGCAAGTGAATGAAGAAGTCATCATTATGAAATTTCATATATATATATATATATATATATATATATATTATGTCATGCAGGACTTCAGTTCTAAATTTTTAGGAAGCAAATATAAATATATAGGTTTTCAAGATTAAGTTTGCATCTTGTTATACAAAGTTTTCTGTAACCATCACCAAGCATGAGTTGAATAATTATACACTACTGCAATGTTGTTACCCTAGCTAGATGGTCAGCATGATGTCTCCTCGTACAAAACTTAATGCTCCCAATATTGTACGGATTCGCCAATAAGCATCGAGGCAACTTCGAGGCAACCACAACTTCAGAATTTTGATACACAACGATATAAGGAATTTTAGTTAAATATGTTATAGACTAATCCGGCTATGAATCTTGTGTGTTTATGTGTACGCGTGCGAATACCAATCACCCTTGTACATGAACATGACAGCATGCTAAGATCGAATAACAGTTTGCACTATGTACTCTTTGTTGTATTTTGTGTGTGTGTGTGTGAAGCAAGAATATGATGACGAATAATAAGTGACTAGCACACGCGGATATGATATGATGTACAAATATGGTACACAAGTCTGATATTCACAAATAATAAGTGTATACGTATGTGTGAACTGCTTTATCTACAACTAGGGGTGGTAATTGAACGAGCCAGCTCGGGTTCGATTAAGGTTCGGCTCGGTATCAGCTCGTTCAAATTCGGTTCATTTATTAACGAGCCGGACATGAGCCAGAAAGCCTGGCTCGTTTATTAAACGAGCCAGACTCGAGCTCAGCCAGGCTCGTTCGGTATTGACTCGGGTTCGGCTGGGTTACACAGTTTGAAAAAAAAAACAGTAATATGTAATATATAGCAGATTCTATACAACTCTCAGAACACTTAATTCAATTAAATAACAGTATATAAAGTGTACAGAGATAAATATAAAACCCAGCACTTAGACCCTTTCAATGCCCTAGATGTTAATGTTTTTTAATTTTTCCATATCTCAAAGCCTTGAGTTTTAAGCATTATTGTTAATTATGTGTTTTTCTTGGAAGATACTATTAATATGAGTAAATGAGCTGAAAACGAGCCGAGCTCACAAACGAGCTCTAAACGAGCTCAGTTGAGCTCGGCTCGTGAACTCGGCTCGTTTAGTTAATGGACCACAAATGAACCGAACACGAGCTGGGCATGTTTAATCGAGCCGGACTCGAGCCGAGCATCTCTAGCTCGATTAACTAAACGAGCCGGACTTGGGCCGACAAAAAGAACCACGAGCCGAACTCGAGCCGAGCTTGGCTGGCTCGAGTTCGGCTCGTTTACACCCCTATCTACAACATCAACTTTAGGATGGGATTTGCTTTATCTACGGTACCAGTTAGTTAAATGATAATCATTGAAAAGAAGAAAAAACATTAGGTAAAATCATTATATTATTTCAATTTATACGCAAAATGCAGATTCACCTAAAAAAAACAAACATAATCTCTATGAATCGGTCAAGAAAGCGATTTTCTTAGGTTCTTAATCCTGAACACATATTTAATATAGGCTTAAGTCTAAAAAAAACCAAACATTTTATGTAAAATACGAGAAACCCGAAATAGTTTTAAAACACACAAGCAACTACCACAAAACTTTCAAAATACACAAGAAACAACCACAAAAACTTTCAAAAACTAAGAGAAACATCCAAAAATCAGGTATCACGTCAGCAATAAATAGTACAAAACTGTATACCATTAGGGTTTCCCATAATTTTAAAACTATTTAAAGCTTTCTTGTATTCTCGCTGAAAGATTTTGAGGTTTTTTATAATTAAGCCTTTAATATATGTATTTGACATGTCTAGAATTAATAAGCTTTTGTTGCTCTAAAAGCTTGATCCAAAAAGTGTGGTCTCAGACTGATGAGTGTAATTTTTTCACCTGACTCCCTCTTTTTTGCCTTTTTTATTTTTTAGAATAATATACCCTTGTTGGGGTCGAAAATTGCACCCCGGTTGACCAAGTCAAAATCAAGATCAATCCCAAACCAGGTGGGCCCAAGCCCAGATCAAGTGGGCCCATGCCCGAGTCGAGCCCGAACATGAAGCGGCCGGCCTTCCCCATGCCGAAATAAAAAATCATGTAATAAATAATTTTGATGTAATTTTATATGCATGAATGTAAGAAAATGGGCATAAAGCCAAATTTCTGTAAATCCCATAGCTTATGTACAAAAAAAATCAGCACATAAGACATGGGATGGGCAAAATGCCATTTTATAAAGCCCAAGGGACTATATGTAAATGTGTAACCCTATAAAAGGCAACATGATGATGAAATAAAAAAAAATAATTCATTCTCTCAAACTCTAGGGTTTTTGCCGCCTTCTCCTCTTTACTCAAGATTCTAAACTTTCTTCCTCTTTTGAATTAAATCAAGAGTTTCTCTTTCTTCTCCAAAAATAAATAGTTTTTCACCACAAAACCCACAAAGGGAAGCTCAGATCTTCCATTAGATCTCAAAAATGGGAGATTTTTAAAATCTCGCCCCTCTTGTTCTCCAAGATCCGGCCAACAAAGAGGAGGAAGAAAGAGAACCATCTCCAAAAATCCAACTTTGGAAAAGATCCAAAGCTCAAGAGAAGTGTAAGGTTCCCTAGCACGACAGCAAGGTTTCGGCAGGTATCGTCCATGCCGTTTTCAAAAAATTGCCAAGCTAACGAACCCTAAACTAAGAATCTTTAACAAGAGATTTAGACAAAAAAAAAATGTAAACTACTTTACATCTAAAGAGAATAAGAATACAACCTTTATAGACGGTCCTTCTCTTCACTTGCTCCGTGTAGTAGTCTCGCGACTCCACTAAGCTTGTCTTGAGACTTTGAATGAGCCTCCTTTGTTGTCTTCGCGTCAAAGACGATCCACCCGAAACTTCTCTAGATCAAACTAACTCTACACTAAATTTCTTTAGTGTATGAAACACACCACACTAATTTGCTAGATTGGTGTGGAATGATGAAGTAGGGGATGTAAAAATCTCACTAGTTTGTGTTCAAGCTTCATGATTCACATCACATGTGAGGGTTGAACCTTGAGGCATGACAAGAGGAGGAAGAAGAAGTTAGAGAGCAATCATGGGAAAAATGGCTAAGTGTTTAAAATGAGTAAGAATGAAAGCCAAGCCTTGACCCCTCACTCATTTAAATATGGAATTATGCATTATAAAATTGCAACCATGCTTGAATAGTGAGTCAAGAATGAATAAACAAGAATTAATCCTATGCTTGCAACCATGCTTCACTTTCCACCTCATTTCTAATTTCACAAAATAGAAATTTAAATGCCATGCTTCATTATATATATATATATATATATATATATATATATATATATATATATATAATGAAGAATAATTAGTGAGCTAATAATATTAGTTAATATATAATTATATCACATATAATTTATATCACATTATTAAATCAACACTTGATCTAATAATCCGGTTATATCATATATGACCGACTAATATCATTTATCTGTATATCACATTATCGAATCAACACTTGATTCGATAAACTGGTTATATCACATATAACCGAACCAATAACAGATGACTGCCAGATTCCAATACGGTATCACATACTCGTATTTAATCAAGCCTACACACATCACATATGTGTCCTACTTCGTTTCACTTAAACCAGGAAACTTCTGTGTGGGACTCTAAAGACTCGTCAATATGCCAGCAGTAGGTGATGATCATATCAGTCACCTACAAGCCGTCAGCGGTACTAACTGGACGCAATGGCTACCCGGATATTGAGCGATATGAAGATCAACAAGCAAGCATGTCCACAGTCTCCATGAAGCCTATCAGTAACACTACCGTACAGTCCGGTCTTTTCGTCTGATATGTCGTATATCATGTCTAGGGGTGGAAATCGTCAGACTCCAGTAACGTGATAAGTCATGTCGATGTCTGGCCTATAACGGTTCGAGAAACTACTGATAACACTTATCAGTATACCTCGGCAGCAGCCTTGGCCAAGGACTTCCAGTTATAGCCAATCGAACACAGCGCAACATCAACCCCCAATATCGGGAGAGACGAAACCCCTCTTATCGCTCATTGCCTCCATACGACTCGGGACTGTACCCAAAATCCACCTGTTTGCACGTCTCCTTTGAGCGTGGTAAGGAGAAAATCAAAGCACAGTGGGAGCCACACAAGACTCTATGACGATCTCGGGTCTACAGACTAACCTGTACCAGTGTCACCAGAGGACTGCTATCTAACGATAGGTATACTACCACATAGGAGTCCTCGGCGAGTCATGTTCAGTGTACCCAGTCTCCACTGAGCACCTGTATACAATCTCTGATGTCATACACCAATGGATGTGGGATCGTCCATCGCCCATCATATGGGTCAAGAAGCGTATACGCTAGTCTACTCTGGAATATCGATACCTTATCTCGATATTTCCTCGACTAGGAACAATTAAAGGATGTACTTATGAACTACCCTAGCCCCACTAGTATGATCTCCATCATAGTCCTGGTAGTCAAGTACATATCCTAAGGATTTTATCAACATGTGAGAGCAAGACAGTATAAATACCAATCTACATGTCAAGATAAAGGTAACCAGATAGCATACTATCATGTCGAGCAAGAAAGTCCTCTCTATATATGTTCAAGCATCCACTATAATATATATCATATGTACAATAATGGCCTCTAGGGCATACATATAAGTAACAATCTCTCACTTGCACTAAGGCCAGTTGTTGTAGTATATCATACCCAACGTCCCAAAAGTCTCTCGAATAGCATCTGGGGTATTGCCTCGGTGAGTGGATCCGCTGTATTATCCTCTGTGTCAACTCTCCTGGCCTCGATCTCCCGGAGATCAACTGTCTCTCTGATCAGGTGATATTGTCTAAGAATGTGTCTGGATCGCTGACGGGACCAGGGTTCCTAGGCCAAAACCACAGCTCCATTATCATCCCAATACACAGGTATTGGATGCCCAATGGTAGGAACCAAGTTCATCATATGAACCTTATTCATCTAGACAAATTCTTTGGTAGCATCGTTGGTAGTGATATAATTGGCCTTTATCGTCTAGTATGTCACAGTATCTAGCTTGGAACTCTTCCAACATATTGTCCCTCCAATGAGGGTAAAGACAATACATGTGACTGACTTTCAGTCGACCTTATCACTCTGCAAGCTCGAACCAAGAACATTCTTTTAGTGCTTCTCAAGTACTTAAGAACGTCCTCCACAGCTGTCCAGTGATTCTGCCAAGATCCGATTGATTCCTAATCACTACTTCTAGTGAGTCAGCTACATGTAGTCTGGTACATAACATCGCATACATGATAGAGCCTATCGCCGAAGCATAGGGTATCCCTTGCACGCGAGCTCTCTTCAAATCGGTCTCGGAAGACATCTTTTTGGAGAGAGTGATTCCTGAGTGAGTGGGCGAACCACCACGCTTAGAATCCTCCATACTAAACCTCTTTAGTATGGTGTTAATGTATCTGGATTTGGGACATTCCCAACATCCACTTAGATCTATCATCATAGATCATAATCCACAAGATATAGTAGGTATCATCCAGATCTTCTATGAAGAATCATCGTGATAAGATGAGCTTAACCGAGTGTAGCATAGGAAACCATTTCCTATCAAGAGTAAGTTATCCACGTACAATACGAGGAAGACCGCCTTACTCTCCACAACTTTCTTATATATACATGGTTCATCTATATTTTTGATGAAGTCAAACTCTTCGATATCTTCATCAAAATAGACGTTCCATCTCCGCGATACCTGCTTTAATCCGTAGGTGGATTTAAGCAGCTTGCGTATATTTCCACTGTTCCCACTGTCTATGAAACCTTCTGGCCATGTCATGAACACGCTCTCTTCTAAATCATCATTTAGAAAAGCGGTTTTGACGCCCAACTGCCAGATATCGTATTCATGGTATGCAGCAATGGCAAGTAGGATCCTGATGGACTTAAGCATAGCAACAGTAGAAAAGGTTTCATCATTATCAACACTTGATCGTTGATAGAAAAACTTTTACTACAAATCTAGTTTTGAAAGTCTCAACTTTTCCATCTATACAAATTATCTTTCTCAAAGATTCTCTTGTTCCCGATGAGTTTTACCCCTTCAGGAGCAACATTCAAAGTCAATACTTTGTTGGTGTACATGGATTCCATCTCAGATCAAATAGCATCCAGCCATTTCACATAGTCTCCACTTGTGATGGCTTGCTCGAAACTAGTTGGGTCATCATCTACATGATACAATCCTCGCTCCCACCATCTACAAGAAAATCGTAGTTTCTATCAGGTGGATGAGGAACCCTACTAGATCAGCGGAGCGGCTTGGGTTCATTGGGGACTATTGAATTCTCTGGTTCTACCAAATTGTCAGTAACAATTTTTATAGCTGGAACTACTTCCAGTTCTATCTCATCGCCACTAATTTCTTCATAAGAAATTCCTTTTCCAAAAAGGTGGCATTCCAAGAAACAAACACCTTTTGTTCCTTGGTGTGGTAGAAGATATTCCCTCGCGAATGTTTGGGATATCCTACAAACTTGCACAGAACTGACCTTGCCTCGAGGTTGTCCAGATTTTGTTTTCAACATAGACCGGACAACCCCATATCTTAACCCGTTTAAGAGATGGTCTCTTCCCATTCCATATCTCATATGGAGTGGTAGGCAACGGATTTGGTCGGAACTCTATTCAATAGGTATGCAACTTCAATAAGTGCAAAAACCCCAAAAAGGAAATAGGTAACTCGGTATTACTCATCATAGAGCGCACCATATCAAATAGGGTGCGATTTCTCCGTCCCGAAACTCCATTGTGTTGTGGTGTATTCGGAGGAGTAAGCTGAGAGAGAATCATATTCTCTTTTAAATAGTCTCGGACTTCCATGCCCTTGTATTCATCTCCCCGATCATATCTTTTGGAGTTGAATACCTTTACCCATCTAGTTCTTTTCTTCATACTTATATTCCTTGAAATTCTCAAAAGATTCAGTTTTGTGTTTCAACAAGAACACATGTCCGTATCTTGAGAGAACATCGGTGAATGTAATAAAGTACGCGGAACTAATTCTGGCATGTGTAGACATAGGACCGCATACATCACCATATATCTGTCCAAGAGTTCAGTAGCTCTTTCTCCGTTTCTAGTAAACGGAGATTTGGTCACCTTTTATTTTAGACATGACTGACAAGTTTCATAAGATGTAAACTCGAACGGATTCAAATATGCATCCTTATAGAACCTCGGCTAGTCTTGTTTCATCGAAATGACCCAGTTTACAATGCCACAAGAAATCTTCATTCATTTCTGAACTTTTCCTCTTGTTTGTGTTCAGTACGTTTAGAACTGTAATTTGATTCAGAACGTATATACCGTTACATAACGTACTAGATCCAATCAACACTTAATTCTGGAAAATGTTCATAGCATTATCCTCTAATGTGAGATTATATCCTTCTTTAGTTAGCAAAGAAACCGATACAATGTTGAACATCATTTTTGGTACATAGTAACAGTCGTTCAGGATCAATATATTATCAGTTGGTAATACAAGATGATATCTGCCAACTTCTTTGGCTGCAACAATTGCACCATTCTCTACTACTAGAGACATATCACCATTTCCCAGTTCTCCACCTATCTATAGCCCATGTAACAATTTACATGTGTGGGATCCTGATCTGATATTATATACCCAGCACGTAGAGATAACTGAGAAACGGTTCTAGGTTACCAACACACCTGAAGACAATGCATCAACATGCTTATTCTTTGTTTGGGTGGCGTGGGAATCCTGATATTCCCTTATTCTTTACTCAGACTTATAACAATTATAAGTAAGAGCAGAACCTAGCCCAGTATAATAAGTAGGTTCGGTCGATACATCCATATTATTATCTTGATTAAGGCGTGTCATTGGTCGCTACCAGGAGAGAGAGAAGGATAATCACTTTGCGTGCGCTCTTTGCAAGATTAGATTGGTTATTATCTTATCTAATCAGGATGGCTCCCACTGTTTTTATCAAATCTTCCTTCAAACCCTAAAAGGTAAGACTACCCGGAATTAATTACACCTTACAAGTTCGCCAATCTTTCAGCCAGGCCAGTGCCGGTACTTTGAGGGAGGTTCCCCGTGCTTTCGCACGGACCTAATTAAAATAAACCTCGTTTTTCCCAGGGGTGTAACCCCGTTAACACCTTTCTAGACACCTACTTGATTGGCTAATTGTGTGTGTAAAACTCTCCCAGGAGTAACTCTTACTCGCAGTAGGTATCGGGATCCAACTATCTCATAGAAAGTATGCAATCTCATTGCAAATTTCAACACTTGAAATTCCCGATAATACTTTTGCCCCTAACCTCCCATGACTTTGACAAAGGCCAACAAAGCATAGGATGCTAGTCAAGTTCAACCCGTCATTTCATAATTGAACTAAACCCACCCGCACGACCCTTGATAAAGGCCAACAAGGTCGCACGATTACCCTAATCCAATCGTATCATATGCTTAAGCAGATGAGCACTAGTTAGCTACCGCACACCACTTCGTGACAAAGGCCAACAAACACAGCACGAATGCTAAATAGTAATTATCTGAAATGACGGAGAGCTACGCAGGTTTTTAAGAAAACCATAAGCGTAATGAACTAGATATCGTTGCAGAATCGAGTGATTTTGAAAAGGAGTGTTTTTGAGGATTTTGCTAGTTTCGCTAAAGAGGTCACTCCCGGTGAAGGGATCTCGGCTCTTTCCTCATCGAATGAGGTGCTGGATATTCTGCAAGGAATACCGCTATGCAAAGCAAGAACTATAGAAGCAATCAAAAACTAAACCGAGTGAGTTGTAGCATTTGCTAGTTTCTCTAAAGAGATCACTCCCGGTGAAGGGATCTCGGCTCTTTCCTTATCGAATAAGGTGTTGGAGATTCTACAAGGAATACCGCTATTCAAAGCAAAAACTAGAGCTAACCTTTTTGAAAATTTAATTCTACAACATTTTTAGGTTTCTTTTCTTTCATTAATCACATTAATGAAGTCCCATCAATTAAGCTTCCTAAGCATCATAGAAGAAACGGAAATACAACGTACGCTTATGCCATCCGCATTCGCCACAGTATCCCGTTATGCACCGTTAGGTTACTTAACTAACGGCATAGCGGGACGGAACTAGCACGGGTACAAAACATAAGCAACGTTTATTATATATCATATATACAATAATAAAGCATTCGTCTCACGCATATAAAGTGATCATATCACAGAATATCAGCAGCAGAAGATAACATATGAAATATTGGATATACTAGAAATTCCATGTTTTAAGTTAAGCCAGTATAAAACACGGAAACCACGGTCACGATGAATAGCCAAACCCACATCCCTAGACCCCTACGAGAGCGGCAAGCAACCCTGCCAATTCTAGAGTTAGGAGACCCGGACTCGACTCCTCGAGATGGTCTCCCACTGGACTCTAGAACCCGGTTGCTTGTGCTCCCCTCCTTGGGTCTATCCTAATATGGAAAAGTAAATAATATACAACAGTGGTGACATCATCCTCAACCCGGAAGTGCCCCAATAAAAGAATATTACACACATTGAATTTTACATGAATGAAAATAAAAACTCTCATCTCACATAAAACCCCTGGCTATTCAAAACACGACGATCCAATATAACATATCCAAGCAACACATAACATCACATGTTATCAAAAACTTAGACGATGTTAAACATTCCGATCGAATCAACAAGAACCCAAAATTTCCCAAAATGCTCAACACTTGAGCGTAGTTTAAAAATACTCAGTACATGCCACAGCTCCTATGAACCAGCCGTAGAAGGGTCAACCAATGCCTCACATGTGGCACCGCTGAACTACCACAAACCCGAGGGTTTAGTGGCAGTTCTGACGGTCACACAATCGAGTTAAGCTTTCGTTCTTCTAGAGGGTCCACAGTATCGGTTGCACGATATTTGAATGTTCTTTAACTCGGAAAAAATCCAACTCTTGGAAAAATTTCCGGTAAGGGTTAAAGTGGGTATTTGATATCCATTCGAACTTTTTAACACCGTCTGAACAACCCGAAATATAGTTAGATTTACGACCACGAAACACTCTGTATTGCCTTTATAGAAAATTAACATCTCATGTAAATTTAGCAAAAATAAACAACACCTGAAACACCAAAACCTAGTCACTGAAATACTGAAGAAATTTGAAGGGGGAGCTCGGATTTGGGCCGAGATGGGGGGTTGTGGCTGGCCAAAAATTTCCAGAATTGCCTCAAATTTCTCCAGTGTTCATGTTATATCACATACAATACTCTGCGGTTGTTTGAAAAATTTTTAGAGCTCATATAAAAATCGACAGAAACCAGTTTTCCATGTTTCAGTTTCGGAGAAATTTCGGTTTCGTAATCTAACAAAGTTTGTCTAAATCTTTAGCTTCGCTCTGATACCATTGTAACGTTCCCTACCACGACAGCAAGATTTCGGGAGGTATCGTCCATGCCGTTTTCAAAAAATTGCCATGCTAGTGAACCTTAAACTAAGAATCTTTAACTAGAGATTTAGACAAAAGCAAATGTAAACTACTTTACATCTATAGAGAATAAGAATACAACCTTTGTAGACGGTCCTTCTCTTCACTTGCTCCGTGTAGTAGTCCCGCGACTCCACTAGGCTTGGCTTGAGACTTTGAACGAGCCTCCTTTGTTGTCTTCGCGCCAAAGACGATCCACCCGAAACTCCTTTAGATCAAGCTAACTCTACACTAAACTTCTTTAGTGTATGAAACACACCACACTAATTTGCTAGATTGGTGTGGGATGATGAAATAGGGGATGTAAAGAGCTCACTAGTTTGTGTTCAAACTTCATGATTCACATCACATGTGAGGGTTGAAGCTTGAGTCATGACAAGATGAGGAAGAAGAAGCTAGAGAGCAACCATGGGAAAAATGGCTAAATGTTTGGAATGAACAAGAATGAAAGCCAAGCCTTGACCCCTCACTCATTCAAGTATGGAATTATGCAATATAAAATTACAACCACGCTTGAATATTGAGTCAAGAATGAATAAACAAGAATTAATCCCGTGCTTGCAACCATGCTTCACTTTCCACCTCATTTCTAATTTCACAAAATAGAAATTTAAATGCCATGCTTCGTTATACTATATATATATATATATATATATATATATATATATATATATATATATATATAATGAAGAATAATTAGTGAGCTAATGATATTAGTTAATATATAATTATATCACATATAATTTATATCATATTATTAAATCAACACTTGATCTAATAATCGGTTATATCATATATGATCGACTAATATCATTTATCTGTATATCACATTATCGAATCAACACTTGATTCGACAAACTGGTTATATCATATATAACCGAACCGATAACAGATGACTGCCAAATTCCAATACGGTATCACATACTCGTATTTAATCAGGCCCACACACATATCACATATGTGTCCTACTTCGTTTCGCTTGAACCAGGGAACTTCTGTATGGGACTCTAAAGACTCGTCAATATGCCAACAGTAGGTGATGATCATATCAGTCACCTACAAACCGTCAGCGGTACTAGCTGGACGTAACGGCTACCTGGGTATTGAGCGATATGAAAATCAACAAGCAAGCATGTCCACAGTCTTCATGAAGCCTATCAGTAACACTACCGTACAGTCCGGTCTCTTCGTCTGATATGTCGTATATCATGTCTAGGGGTGAAAATCGTCAGACCCCAGTAACGTGATAAGTCATGTCGATGTCTGGCCTATAACGGTTGGAGAAACTACTGATAACACTTATCAGTATATCTCGGCAGCAGCCCTGGCCAGGGACTTCCAGTTATAACCAATCGAACATAGCGCAACATCAACCCCCAATACCGGGAGAGACGAAACCCCTCCTATCGCTCATTACCTCCATACGACTCGGGACTGTACTCAAAATCCACCTGTTTGCATGTTTTCTTTGAGCGTGGTAGGGAGAAAATCAAAGCACAATGGGAGCCGCACAAGACTCTATGACGATCTCGGGTTTACAGACTAATCTGTACCAGTGTCACCAGAGGACTGCTATCTGACGATAAGTATACTACCACATAGGAGTCCTCGGCGAGTCCTGTTCAGTGTACCCAGTCTCCACTGAGCACCTGTATACCATCTCTGATGTCAAACATCAATGGATGTGGGATCATCCATCGCTCATCATATGGGTCAAGAAGCGTATACGCTAGTCTACTCTGAAATATCGATGCCCTATCTCGATATTCCCTCGACTAGGAACAATTAAAGGATGTACTTGTGAAATACTCTGGCCCCACTAGTATGATCTCTATCATAGTCCTGGTAGTCAAGTACATATCCTAAAGGTTTTATCAACATGTGAGAACAAGACAGTATAAATACCAATCCACATGTTAAGATAAAGGTAACCAGATAGCATACTATCATGTCGAGCAAGAAAGTCCTCTCTATATATGTCCAAGCATCCAGTATAATATACATCATATGTATAATAATGGCCTCTAGGGCATACATATAACTAACAAGAAATCCAAAGCTTAAGAGAGAAGAACCTCTGAATATTTTTCGTGAGTTCAACTCCAAGACCTAAATTCTCAAAGGAGTTTAACTCCTAATCCAGATCTATTAGAGTTTAACTCCACTCAAAATCCTCTTTTGGAGTTTAACTCCTATTTCCGGGGGGAAACCCCTTCTTTTCGCTAGCGCCCAGCGCCCAAGCGCCCACGTGCCGGAAGCGTAAGGCGCCAACGCCAGCGCCGAGCACCCACGTGCCGGGCACATGAGGCGCTAGCGTCCAAAGCGCGCTAGCGCCCAATGCGCTAGCGCTAGCGTCCGAGCGCCCATGTGCCAGGCACGTGAGGCGCTAGCGTCAGCGCCCGAGCGCCCACGTGCCAGGCACGTGAGGCGCCAGCGCCGACATGCCGCCCTCGTGAGACGCTGGCGCCTTCTCCCACGCATCCTTTAGATGCATTTCCCTTTTTTTCTTTCATACACACACACACACACACACACACACACTCCACAACACTGTCCCCGTTGGAAAAAAATTCTAACGGGGCGTTGCCCTGCACCCCGCAAGGGAGCTGCTAACCCCTTGACCCCCGGCCTGCTATCCGGATAGCAGGACCCCGTAAAATATCTGCGGGGCCCCCGATATACCCAAAACCCCTTCAAAACACAACACTGTACATTGAGTTCGCATGACCTGTTTGACCCGTCAATCGGAGGTTCTCTCGCTCCAAAGGCGATGGGTAATTAACGGCAGCTTAACTCGCGGCCGCCGGAGATTCGGATCTCCACAATCAATAAACCCCTACCTACTCTAGGCATGGAGAATCTGTAATGCGTCTGATAAGCGCGCGCGTATTCCCATCTCAATGGGGTGATGAAATACACCCTACAACCCTAACTTGATGCAAATAGGAATGGAAACCCGATCTCAGACGTGGCAACTTCTATAGTGTGTAGGTCATATATGCCTGCTCATGAGAGAGAGAGAGAGAGAGAGAGAGAGAAATACGGACCAGCCAAGTTGTCTGAAAGGCGCCATAAATTTTCCATCCCTTTCCCTTTCGTGGTCGGATGTATTACACCCGGCACATTGAATAATCTCTACTCAAACCTCTTGCTTAACTGCAAAAGACTTTTACCACTACACCATAAAGTCACTAGCCTACAACGAGAACCGTATAGGGTGTTTACCAAAAACCAATTTTGCTTTGCTCCTTTTATGAGAACAACCTGTGCTTTTTCCGTTAGATTGCACTTGATACATGAAATAGAAAATTACCGGAAATCCTTATATTTCCGGAAATGTGAAGACTGGGTATCTAATTTCTAGGAATCTTATACCGTGCTTGGTATATTTTACTATATATGTATGTGGAAGGCCCACATGCAACAAGCGGCCGGCCGTCGGCCGACGGCCACATGCAACGGGCTGCCCATCGAAGGAGGCGGTGAGGGCCAGCCCATATCAGGTAGTGGACAGTCATGGCATATCTTATATTAGTGGGAACATTTCATGATAGTCAAGGATTAGACATCGATTTTGCAGGAACATGATGGGAGCATGTTTCATGTTTTATTTATTTTTTAATTTTTTGATATAAACGGAGGCGATTCTACCGATGCTTCATTGATAATGAAATAAAACAAACCACACAAACAAATACAATATAGCACATAGTTTTAGGCTGCCTTTCTCCAGAGAGAGATAAAGCCATCACCCAAAACACAAGCAAAAGATCAAATAAAAAGGGGAAACAACCACAAGCATGTGATACCATGTTATAACATGATACTCCTGGCAAATATTCACCAAAAAGCTTTGTAATTCTTTATGGGAATCGAGGATTACCATATGCATCGTCTCCTATCAAGCACCCTCAACTAAAGACCCCTTCTAAAATATGCATTTTTCTGTATGGTGGTTTCTCTAATGGTAAGATGATTTTTCGCTAACATTGCATATTTCAGGATGATTTTTTCGCTAAAGCTATCAAATTACAAGGCGTTTGTTTGTGAATATCCTAATTTTAAGCAGTTAAAAATAAGGATAGAGATATCATTTAATAATATAATTAACGACAGAATGATTTTTTGATAATAGCGCATATTTATGATGATTTTCCGTTAACGGACCAACGGAAAAGCCACAGGATGGTTTCATGTAAAAGGATCAAATCACATGACAAATTATGATAAGAAAAACCCCTATAATATTCATGCTGGAGATCATAACTAATTCCAAAATTAGACGAGGCACACCTTATTCATCATCATCTTCATCTCTCTTGATATATAGATGTCAACTTATATTAAGAAAAAAAAAGAGATTTCCCATCGAAATGATAAATTATGTCAGACCCAAAGTTTCTTCAAAAGAAATTTAATCAGAAGGAAAACAATTCTCATCTTAATCTTAACCTTTACCCAAAAAAAAAGGTTAGAACAAGACCTTCTAGAATGATTCTCCATTTTATTTTATTTTATTATTCTAGAAAGATTCGCTGGTATAAAGACCAACACTATATTGCATTAAGTTAACAAGGTGGCCGATCATTTAACGTAATCATCAGCACCTTTTTATTAATTTAATCACACAAAAGAAATTAAAATGTGCTAATTAAGTTAGTAATTATTTGTCTAAAGTCAAAATTTAAAGAAAAATGATGGTAACAGCCTCTCTAATTAATGGAGTTTTAATTAACATATAATATATGCATCTTTGAGAAAGTTGAGATTCCCTGAAATCTTATGAAAAGATTAAATTCTACGATTCCTTCCACGTAGACTTTTGCTAGTAATTGAAAGGTGCAGCGCGAACTACTTATAATGACTCCTTCCAAAAAATTTAATTGAGAGAATGCTGTCTATGTGAGATGATGGGTGTCGACCTCTTGCAATTTTTTTCAAATACTAGGAATATTTTTGATAGATCATAATGTCTTGTTGAGAATATTTTGCTCTAATATCCATCGGTATCGCCACTTTCCAAAAGGCAGAGTTGGATTTTTTTTTTATAAAATGGTTTTAACAGACGGCTTAAACATAAAAGAATATATCCAAGTGATGCAATTTTAGTTCCAAAAACTCAGCAGAATAGGTAACAAACTACTGCAAAAAATTGACGTATAACATGCCTATGTGAATATACCTTTGTTCTACATATCAATTTTGCCAATTTTGCCAATTTTACCAACTATTAAAAATCAATGCATGTTTATTGTTATATATTCACTCAAGTCCTTAAAAATTGAGAGGGTGAGAGGGAAAGAATGGGTCCAATGAGGACGAGGTTGGAGGAAAGGTCGAGACGGCGTCGCGGCGGGTGTGAGGTCGGAATCGCTAGCGGAGGATAAGAAGTTTTTTAATATCAATTCATCCATGTGGTGAGAAGTATTTTTGAGGATATTAATTCATCACGGAGAGAATATCAACCGGGTTATTTTAATAAATTAAACCAACAGTGGTATAATTAAGACGGTGGTAGTTGGGATAATTTTGTCCATACATGAATTTTAATATGGATTTATCAATTTAAGGTTTGACAATAACACTTCCTTTAAATTTTGAAAATTGATAACAAGAAATTTTGAAATGAAATAATTTATTTGGAGATTTGCAAATTCAAAGTAACCATATGACTGGGAACAAACTTAAAAGTAACTAGATGAGTAGAGTAACAATTTGCAAGCTAACAAATTGCAAATTCCCAAGAATGTGTCGGTAATATATTGGGATACTAGGAATAGGTTCAAAAAATGTGCATTAATGAGAATATAAGAGAGAACCGCATGGCTAAGTATAATAGTTAACTATTGCCATTTAAGTTAAAATAAAACTATGGTTTTGTATACAGAGCAAAACTTTTTCACGGCTGTTTCAAATAATTAGGTTTTGTTAGAAATCGGGTTTAAAAAAGAGAACGGTTTGAAAGTGAAACTCTGGATTATTTTTTATTTTTATTTTCCTTTTTCTTGAAATTTTAAAAAGTGAGATTTCTACAATGTTCGCCTTAAACAAAATCAAACAAAGAAAAAGAGAAGGAAATCAAAAAAGTCCGACACCAAAACTTTGAATTATCATCATTGAACCTCTATAGTTCATATGCAAGGTTAGTTCCAGCAGGTAAATAGCTTTTGGGAGGGAAAAAATATATAAATTATCGCAATTTAGCATGTGGTGAAAAGAACACTTAGCACACCAAATAAATAATTATATTTTACTCCCAAAACCAATGTTCAACAAAAATGAAAGAGCCATCAGAATGATTTCAAATGAATAATGCAAGCAATTGCAAGATTTTGTCACCTTTTCTATTTCTTTTCATATAAAAATAGATAACAATTATCTGGGTTGTGAAAATTATGAGCTAATATCCTGCTGAAATAACAACTCACCAAACTTAATTCAAAACTTGACAGATTAATTAATACAAGAATCTAAAGAAAAAATATTTTACAAAATAACCCTAAGCTGTATTTTCAAAGATAAGCACATGCAGCAGGTCATCTTTTGCAAACAAGCATAAACAATCGCTTGTTCAAAGTTCAAACATGCTTTTAATTCAAAATTCTAAAAAAATAAACAGCAGAGGAAATTTCCATTAGAAAAAACAAACCGAAGATTAAAAGATAACAATGTTTGAATGGAAAAACAATGCTACAATGTTAGACACACCAATAAAGGTTCTATGTTCTCTCACTAATTCATTTTAAAAATACCAAACATAACAAACTCCTATCTTTTTGAAGTCTTGCATGATTCCTTACCACTTGACTCAACTACTACGGCATTATCTCGAGATAAATATTCCTATCAAAGATTTTCACATAATTTCAATTAGTTTCAGAACAATAAAGGTATGCAAAGTTCCTAGAGTGAATCAACTAGTAAAGATGTCACTTAAGATTAAGATTCTAGTTTGGTTCGTTGTCATAGATCAATTAGTTCGCTTAGATACTTAATGAAGCAGATGTGTCAGCCTTTGAATGCGCATGCATGCATATCATGTAAATTGTAAATCTAGGTTAACTTGAAGTTTTTACTTGCGTGGTCTAAAATTCAAAGACTGGGTTATTTATTTTAAAAAAGATTTACAGGAGAATTAGAATGTTATGAAGCCTGATTATGATAGCTATGGATTCAATAATTTAGACCTAAAGAAATAATAGGATTTTTAATCATAAGAAGATGATAAACAGAACAAGCATTGAATAGTTCGTACTCGATAGAAAGAAGAGTATAACCCCCTTCACGAGTCGAAAATGCTTACATAAACGGATGAAAGCTTGTTGAAAGATTCAGAATGAAGATTAAACAAATACGGAATTAGAAAGGCGAAAATATCCCTCAAATATTGATTGATCAAGATGTTAAGTTTTGGTTGCATGCATGATTAAGAAGTTTAAACCGACACAGGAATTCCATGAGGGATAACAAAGCTTGATTACAAAGCAAAGCAAGCCATGCAATCTACAAACCAAAGAAGTTAAAACTTTTCTTGAAAAGATTTATACAATATTTGAAGCTTTTTATTGCCACCACATATAATTAAGGACTAGAAACAGTAATGAGTAGGTGGTGAAGAATTTTAGTAGTAGCTTTTGATGGGATTTCAAGTTCAAAGGAAATTCCTAGGTCTTGTTTGTTAAGAGATTCTTTAAAACAAAGCAATTTGATGGCTTTAGGGTTCTTTTCTTCCCTATTTTATTAAGGTAACAAATCTCACTCAAGGTAACAGATAGTGAACATTGATAAAGACGTCGGCATGAAGCTAAAGGGACTATATTGAACATTCTATGTACGATAAATTTCTCAAAATATATAAAGATCCAGGAAAGTTTGCTACCACCTAACAGTTTAACTTTTAGACCAAAGTAAAATGCATGTACCATAGATAAAGTGTGAGGGGAAAAGACTTGCCTGCAAGCAAAAGAAGGTATATTAGGTATAACAAAACCAACAACAAAGATAAAAGAAGAGTCAGCGTCCAATTGTGTTCTAAAAATGTCAAAAGATTAAGGAAGTCTTGTTACCACCAGCCAATTTAACTTATACGGAGGGAAATGCAACATGTGATGTATATACAAAGTGCGGAGAAAAACAAAAGATTAACAGCAAGTAAAAGAAACCAGTAAAATCTTCCGACAGCGACAAGGATGATATGTTAGGTTTAATAGATCCAACAATAAAATGAAAATGCATGGTCAACATAGAATGAAATCAAGAAAGATATGATTTAATCCATCTACAACTTTATTGTTGACAGTAGAAAGACCGCAGTTTTCTACTGAAAACTGCGATTTTAGCCAATATGCAAGGATACAATGTAATAAATAAGAAAAGATATACCTAACTTAACAATGAAAAAGGTAGTCATCAATTATCATTTTGTACTGTTCTATACGAGATTTGGACCTTGATTACCACCTTAGATCATTCTACAAAATCTCATAAGTTATCCATCATTATAGCAAACCCATCGACACGAATATAACAAGTTTATCTAATTTATTTGTATCGGAATTCCGACTCCGGATGCAATTTCATTATCACACACCAACTCAAAAAAATATGTCTGCTTGTAACCAAAAAATACCCAAGCCTGCATTTAACATAATATCTTTAGTTCAATGGCTGCTTGGACTCAGATAGCCCAAGTAGCTGAGACCTGTAATATGAAAATACATTTTCACTAAAATTTAATGATACATGATGAATAAGCAAATCCTAGCAACCTGAATCTCAACTCACAACAGATTCCTAAGTATGTGGCATTCAGCAAACATGGTCATCGGAATCATTCATTTCTACACGAAGAAGAAAAGCAAGGGAACAAGGATATACATTATCTCACCATAACTAAGGAATCTCAAAAGGTCATCCCAGCGTCCTTAGAAATTTATTTATATTCGGACAATTTTCCATAAAAAAAAACATGTGTGTTTCAAGATAGGCTATCCACGTCTACCTCCGCAAAGATCGATTTTTATATTTTCAGTCCAACACTATATGTTCGAGTTCATTGTTCAATATTGAGCTATGAGCTAGCCTCTTTTTTAACTTGACAGCTTCAATTTTAACATAATCGGTGTGAAGTTATAAGCGGTCAATGTAGTAAACGTAAAGGGATTAATTATAGCCTTACTAAACTGGGGTCGTAACCTTATTATTGTGCCCTTTAGCTATTTAAGCTTAAGTAAATATGAACCATAGGTTAAATTACAATCATAAACTATTAATTAACACTCATAAACTATTAAATTGACACTCAATAATCCAGTGTTGCATATATAGTATATAACAATATTCAAGCTGCAACCAGCAAGCAAACCTTGAGTCAATCCAATCCATTTCCGGTTTAATTCCCAGTCATGGTTTAATCAAGAATCCATCAAACTGAAATCTAAGCATTGTGTATAACGAACTACAAGTGCATAACATACTACAAGTGCGAATACTCACAAACATATGAAGTATCTTGCAACTCTCATATAAGATTATCTATAATTCATATTGTCTCAATTGGTGTGTATCAATTGGGGAAACAGAACGTAGCAGATAAGAATACTAAGTTCTAGGTTCTGGCAAGTAAAGATCCCACAGTAATAAAAGAAGTTGTCAGCCAATCGAAAAGGGAAAAGTACATCGAGTATAGCAGTTATATACAATGAACGCCCAATGAAGCGAGAGGATCCACCCCACCCCCCCAGAGAGAGAGAAAACCCTCTTTTTCTTTTCCATAATGACTCACATTAGAACGAAATAAACTACCAAACATAGAGTGGTTCCAGTTCTACAGACGACATTCACATCGACAGTACAGAGCGAGCAGTAATACATTTCTTATAGTTATCAAGAATATAAATTTGCAAAAAATAAAATAAAAAAATTTCCTAATTGGAAAAGGGCCGAAAGGCACTATAAAAGAAATCCCAAACTTTATAAAAAAAAAAGCCCCTTGTAATAGTATAATTAATAAATTCCCAACTGAACCTAATAATGACATTGACTATAATAATTAAATGTAGAATTGACTTTAAAACTTTGATGTCTTGATTTATAGAATTCGTATGGACATGTTTAATTGTAACAAATCATAAACAATTTCTGTGGAGTGCCTCAAGGAAACTACAGCATCACACAGAGAGTAAATGATATACAAAACGAAAAATGTCAACAACGGCTATGGGCTGGTAAATTATAGAGAAGTTGATACAATAAAATTTGATGATCCAAGATATGTGAAAGTGAAGGAGTTTACAAGATATACTACACAATATTCAGCATATAAATCAATTCTGTCAAATATATTTCATATTTCAGCCAGTCGACTGAACTTTTGTCGAAACTTGAGAATAATTGATAAGCAGTTGATATGAGCAACAATAACGGATAAGGAATGAAATACAGATAAGATAATAAGCTGTACATAACCAAAGAAAAACTAGAGCACAAAACAAAATGGTTTACCGTCTCTTTGTAGAAGCCATTCAAGCTCAATAACTGAACTTATGTATTGAACAATTATTGTACAACAATTGAATAATTTTTTTTTATCCATAGGAGAAAACTGTGACCAAAAAATTCAAAGGATATTCTACAAAACTTGACATCCCAAGAGATATAATCTCCATAAATAATAAAATGTGGTCAATGTGGTTTGGGTACATACCCATCTACAGCAAAGTTTCTGGTAGCTGAAGGAAGTGCTAACCGCAGTCCATCGAGTTCAGGCTTCGCGATCACTTGGCAACCAAGACGAGACCTAAAAAATACGAGTCAGAATAAGTTCCAAGAACTGCATAAGGACTTGAATTGCAACAAGAGGAGAACGCACGTTTCTGTCAGCCCAAATGCGAGGTCTAACATGTCATTTTCTTCATCTGTTGGATCTTCCAATTTGTTGTAGTATTTCATGTCCTAAAAGGAACTTTCCAGTTAGATTATGCATTTCGATAAGTTGCAACTCATACTGACGTAAGCTGCAAGTACATACCATCACAATCACATGACAAGTAGAACATGCAAGTGATCCCTCGCATGCCCCTGAGATCACATCAGAAAGTGCACCATAATTCATATATGATAATGTATTGTATCGAAATGGTCTTATTCCAATGTTATTGTGAACAAAATAAAATTATTTAAAAAACTCTATGTTACAATTACAATGTTTGCGTCTATATGATAATTAAATTATAGTTGATGTCAATGTTGTAAAACAAGTATTCGTTCACTATTTGTTCGGGAGGTGTTTAGCGTTTAATCAGATTATTCGGTGATTAAATGTTTTATGCAGATTATATAGCCACGTATATTTTATATTATTTTAGTATAATTATTATATATAAAATTATGACAAATATATAGGATTATATATAATGAAAATTTGAAATGTACCCGTGGCCTAAATGGCAAGGCGTCGGAACAAAATCGGAAGATTGTGGGTTCGAATCTCACCGGGTATGCATTCTTGTCAATAGAATTTTTTGAAACACAATATATAACATTCGTTATGCAACAAAAAATTGCATACCAAAAAACAAATTACACCGCAATACAACATGAAACCCCGTAAACATAAACAAACACTTGAGCATACATGCTAAAACCTAAAAGCATAACATCAAAATAACATATAAATGTCTTATGTCACTACTCACTGTCACATAAACGTAAACAAACACAAAAGGCTTAAGGGATACAAATAACTTCAAAATCAACAAAATATCAAACCGTATAATTCATTGTTTAAAATTGGATAAATACCGTTTAAACGCTGTTAAAATTGGATAAACACCGTTTAAACGCTGTTAAAACCGTATAATCACCATGTAAACGTTTTGACCGTATAATTGACCGTTCAATGACTTTAATGTTCGTTGTGTCACCGTTTACGTTTAAACGGCCGTTTAAACCGGGTTTTTTTAACACTAGTTGATGTAATTAATAATGTTTTACATATATATAATATAAGTAGATTGAAAAAAAACAGTAGACTGAACAAGCAGACGATGAATTGACAATTAAAGCTAGCATTATTCATATATTTCAGTACAGTAAAATCGGCAATCCATTACAATGTAAGCTACACTCCCCTCCATACTTATCATTTACATGAGGGAGGGAGGGAGGAAGAGGGAAAGAGAGAATTCACCTTCAAGTTCTATATCATTTTCATGAGCAGCTTCAAGCATTGACATTCCAATGGGGACTTTTATGAGTGTTTCCTCTCCATCCTTGTCAACGAATGTCACAGATATTCTGCATGATATGGCAGATAATGCGAAATGAAAACATGATTCAATATGATTCTTTTGTGTGTAGTTTATTTAATAGTTAATGAAATTCCCTAAAATATATGTTATCATCTTGCCTTAACTTAGACAGAAAATATCTAAATGAAATTGAGTAGCTTTACTATGCCAACTAGCATTCTGGATTTCATGGCCATACTATATTGGTAGCGGATCTTCATGTGGAAAAACTATGACAAATAGCAAATGGTCAAAGTAGAATATATGCAGAGGGAGCATAAAACTTCCAGAAATCAGTAGGAGAGCATCTAGAAGGCAAAAATAAGTAATTGCTCATGGAACACATTCAACGCCCCATAAATGAGGAGTTTTAAAACACACTACTTCTGAGAAAAATGTAACGCAAAGTGAAGAGATAATTGAAGACAAATTTCTATCTAGCAAGATTTTGAATCGGACCAACTTAGTAATGAAATTTGTAGCTATTGACAGAAATCTAACAAGGGTTCCTTGCTCATATTAATGGAGAACAAGAATGCCCCACAAATCAAGAGGTGAATTTCTTTAGAATATTCAAGTTTAGTTGGCAGATATTATAGAAAATGGAAAAAGACTACTGTCAAAATAAAAATGATGTTAAATAAAGTTTTATAATTTAACAGTATGTTTGGACTGAAAAATATTAATCACAATATCACTAAAAATTTACTTAGAAAAAATCATAACACGTACTTCTCTTTCTGTTCGCTTCCTTCCTCCAAAGCTTTTTCAGTGGTGGCAGCAGTACAAAAGCTTTGATGGTTCATCTGAAATGTGACATGCAAAGAGAGCATCACCACTTTTAAACTTATTCTAAAATAAAAAAATGTCAGTAATAAAGCATCTGAAACTTAATAATAACTACCAGAAATTTTATCCCCTTTCTACTGATAATGGCGTTTAAGTTGTAATTAAAATTTAAATCTAGCCGTAGTAACTAGAAAAGGTATCATAGAAAACGTAATTAAAAATAAACTTATCAAAACAAAACCGGATACATTGAGAAAGTTAGGGGGTAAATCTTATAAAGCACCATTGAACTTTCGATGTTTTTTGGATAGCACCATTGAACATTAAAATCGCTATAAACCCCCACTGGATGGTAGTTTTGTTAATGAATTGAAGGATATTTTAATCAAAATATAATATGTTAGGGTTATTTATTCTATCTACAAGATCATTCTTGAGTTATTAAATATGTTGCTGCCTTAAACGAGTAAACCAAACCAGCATTTTCAAACAACATCGCTAGTTCAGGGGAGGTTTATGGCGATTTTAAAGTTCAATGGTGCTATCCAAAAAAACATTGAAAGTATGCCCAGCTAATTATAAAGCAGATGAGATCATAACTTGACAATGGCCAAAGATTTTCTAAGAGAGTGCATGTTAAAATAAGATATTACTGACCACAGAGTGTAGAGGTCGATTGAAAGGCCCAACATAATAGCCACTTCTGTTTACAGAAACTTGACCTACAATGGAGAAGACAATTGGTGTCGGACAAAGTTGGAAAAACTAACTTCAATATACATTGCAAGCACCGCAGATAAAATAAATTAAGAGAATTAATGTATAACATTAAATAAATTAAGAGAATTAATAAAATGTAGCAGACTAGCAGTAACGATACTGATGTAAAGGCATAAACTGTGTGCAAATCACAAATACAACATGTGTGTTCTTCAGCAAACATCGGAACATTCACTAAATAGGACTTCATATTTGAGACCAATTTGTTAAATTTTCGTGGTAGACCTTGTTCATCAAAAAACTATCCACATGCAATCAGCACAAATACTACATTCTGAACTCAACCAACTGAATCTTAGGCTTTACTATCCAAACCAAAATTAATTAAAACTTACAAGGGGTAGATGGAGCGAAAATGGGAGCATGGTATGGTAATAGGGATGGCACAAGGTACCGTCGGGATAAGCTTTTTTAGAACATTGACGTCGAAAAAATACGACATGTGATGGAACGAATAGTTATTTTAAATATTAAAATATTATTACTAGCTCTTTTTGATTACTAGGACAACTACTTTTTGCGACTATGCAATGAGTATATGCCAAAAGGGACGAAAGTGTGAATCGAGCCATGGTCCAAAATGACTAATAAAGTGAACGGCCCTCATGGCCTTGACACTAGACAGTGCGAAAATAGGATTGGAATGGGCTAATTGACCATAGGGCTGTTTACAAGCGGCCGAGAAATGTGAAAGAAAGATTGGCAACATGATCTATCCGTCTTTCTAAGGTGCACATCTCTGAATTCTTCAAGCTCTAGCAGATGGGACCAAATTGCTTTCTAAAACGGCTTTCACGCATTTGCGCTGCTTGGTGACTCACACAAGGCAGCAAGTTCAAACTCCTTCGACCTCCGCAATGCCACGGCAAACATAGATTGGTATACCATTTGACACCCTTTCCCTGCCCTTTCTCCAACCACAAATGCTAGAGTAGGTAAATGGGGATGACCGAAAAGGGTAGGCTTTATAGCCAGATGCAGCTGTGGAGGTGAATTGAAAGCTAAGCTGTGGAGGTGAATTGAAAGTTAAGCGGCGGTAATTATAAGGATCAAAGGACAAGAAGACCGGCGGAAAGACTGGCGGAAAACCAGCAACTCAATTCAACAGAATGAAAAAGAAAATTCATAAAAAAATAAACCATTTTTTGCTCTTTGCTGCCTAATTGAGGTGCCACGGGGTTGATCAATCAGAGTAGGAATGCTGTAATTGAAGGTTCTGAACTAGCTAATAAAGAAATTACAGAGCTGCCTTTTAATAAATATGCCCTAGAAATATGTACATGTCAAAAAAAAATTCCAGGAATGCATGATATATAGTTTTGGAACGAAAAAACCCACCGTTGCCGGTCTCAAGTCCAGATGAGAAAGGGTGAGGGTTGTGGTAGGCTTGTAACAGCCAACGTAAAACTTTGTCACATTCTATGACATGAACCATAATAAGAATATCGTTGGGGCGTCTCATACTCAGCGACGCGCTACATCGGATCCCGGGTGTAGTGTTAAGTATGCAAGGGCTTCTAGGTCGTCGTCCAGAAACGGCGTGCTACATCGGACCCCGGGTGTAGTGACAAATAAGTAAGGGTCGTCGTCCAGAAACGGCACGCTATATCGGACCCTAGGTGAGTGACAAATAAGCAAGGGTCGTCGTCCAGAAACGGCGCGCTACATCCGACCCCGGGTGTAGTGACAAATAAACAAGGGTTTCATAGGATCCGTCTAGCTTTCTGAAACATAGGTTCCCTTACGGGTAGACTAATAGAATTAGTGGAGATGATGATTAGGAGGAGAGTTGGTATTATATGTTTATAAGAAACTAAGTGGATAGGTGAAAAGAGTAGAGTCATAGAGCCTTGGGGTTATAAGCTTTGGTATACGGGTAGAGATAAAAATCGTAATAGGATAGGCATAATCATAGATAGACGGTTACTTGAGGATGTAGTTGAGATTAGGAGAAAAGGTGATAGAATTTTACTAGTTAAGCTTATTCTAGATGGAGAGATTCTTAATGTTATTAGTGCTTATGCACCACAGATAGGTCTTGATGACGCTAGTAAGCGTCTATTCTGGAAGGATTTAGACGAGATGGTGCAAAGTATACCTAGTGGAGAGAAGTTATTTATTGGTAGTGATCTTAATGGACATGTAGGTACTAGTCGTAGTGGGTTTGATACTATCCATGGAGGTTTTGGTTTTGGACAAAGGAATGAAGTAGGTGACTCGATTATCGATTTTGCCTTATCTTATAACTTGATCTTAGCAAACACCTGGTTTAGGAAAAGAAAGTCTCATCTTATCACTTTTAGGAGCGGATCAAGTGCTAGTCAAATAGACTTTTTTCTGACGAGAAGAATAAATAGAGATTGTTGTATCGACTGTAAGGTATTACCAGGTGAGAGTATAACCACTCAACATAGACTTTTAGTTCTAGACTTTCGATTTAGAAGAGGACTCAGGAAGATTAGACGTAAAGTAGAGCCTAAAATTAAATGGTGGCGGTTGAAAGAAGGTAACCAAAAGGTTTTTATAGATCGTGTAGTCCAAGAAGCGGATTGGCAGTCGGAAGATGATTCAGACAGAACATGGAACAAAATGGTTAGCTGTATCAAGAAGGTAGCTAGAGATCTACTTGGTGAGTCGAGAGGTGGTGCTCTACCATCTAAGCACACATCATGATGGAATGAAGAAGTAAAGGCTGCTATTAAAATTAAAAGGGATTCTTATAAACATTTGAAGAAAAGTAAAGATGTGGAGAGATTTGAGAAGTATAAAATGGCTAAAAAGAAAGTTAAAAAATCTGTTCGGGAAGCTAAATCTAAGGTCTACAAGGAGGTGTACGAGAAATTAGACACAAAAGAGGCTGAAAATGATATATACCGGATTGCTCGGATACGGGAAAGGAACACTAGAGACTTATGTGCGGTGAAGTGTGTCAAAAATGAAAATCAGAAGGTTTTAGTTCGAGATGAGAATATCAAGGAAAGATGGAGAGATTATTTTGACAAATTGTTCAATGAGAGCTTTACTAAGAATTTGGATGGACTTGTCATTCAATCTCAAGATATAAACCGTGATTTCATGCGTAAAATAAGACTACCTGAGGTTAAAGAAGTTTTGAACAGAATAAGTTTAAGAAAAGCGGTTGGTCCTGACGGTATTCCTATCGAGATTTGGAGATGTTTAGGAGAAATAGGCGTTAAATGGCTGACAGATCTGTTTAATAAGATTTGGCAGACAAAAAAGATGCTAAATGAATGGAGGAAAAGTATCCTTGTACCTATCTACAAGAACAATGGTGACATTCAAAGTTGCTCAAACTACCGTGGAATAAAACTTATGTGTCACACCATGAAAATTTGGGAGAGAGTGATTGAACACAGGCTAAGGAAGGATATTAAGATAACAGAGAACCAGTTTGGGTTCATGCCTGGACGATCGACGACAGAGACTATTCATTTGCTTCGTCAACTTGTCGAGCGTTTTCGAGAGAGGAGAAAAGATTTACATATGATATTTATTGATTTAGAAAAAGCGTACGACAAGGTACCTAGAGAGGTATTATGGGGGACAATGATGAAGAAAGGGGTCCCCGTCAAGTATATTAACATAATCAAGGATGTGTACGATGGAGTAGTGACAAATGTCAGAACCTGCGGCGGCTTAACGAGTGATTTTCCGATTACAATTGGTTTACATCAAGGATCTGCATTAAGTCCATTCTTGTTTACCATCGTGATGGATGAACTTACTAGAACTATCCAAGATGAGGTACCTTGGTGTATGCTATTCGCTGATGATATTGTTCTAGTAAATGAGACGAAAGCAGGGGTTAATGCTAAATTGGAATTATGGAGGCAAACATTGGAATCTCGGGGATTCAGATTGAGCAGGTCCAAGACAGCATATAAGCATTGCAAATTTAGTAACCGGAGAAGTCAAAACCATATTGGTATAACATTGGAAGGGCAAGAGATATCACCAAGCGACCAGTTTAGATATCTAGGTTCCATCATCGAAAAGAATGGGGAGATCGGTAGTGATGTTAATCAAAGGATCCAAGCTGGTTGGTTGAAATGGAGGATTGCAACAGGGATTTTGTGTAATCGTAACTTTCCGTTAAAATTGAAAGGGAAGTTTTATCGGAGCGCTATTCGGCCTGCCTTATTATATGGTACAGAATGCTGGGCTCCTAAGAAGCATCATACACAGAAGATGCACGTAGCGGAGATGTGCATGCTTCGTTGGATGTACGGTAACACTAGAAAAGATAAGGTGCGAAATGAGGATATTCGTGCAAAAGTTGGTATAGCTCCTGTGGAGGAGAAGATGCAGGAAAACCGGCTAAGATGGTTTGGTCATGTGCGACGCAGGCCTATGGAAGCACCGATTCGACGAATAGATACTCTAGATATGGGCAATGGCAAAAAGGCAAAAGGAAGACCGAAGAAAACATGGATGGAGGTGATACGAAACGATATGGTTGCCAAAGGACTCGATGAAAGTATATTGTTCGATAGGAGTGAGTGGAAGCGGAGGATTCATGTGCTGGACCCGGCGTGATTCTCATGTTGGTTCATGTAGCCTACCCCATATGCTTGGGATAAAAGGCTCACTTGTTGTTGTATAGTTTCGGAACGAAACAGTTTCACGTTTTCAGGTTGAAATCAGGTTGAAAATAAACAACGTAGCGGTCAGATAAATCTCAAATAACGGCGTAAAACAGATCCTAAACTAGAATCGTGATGAAAGCGCTTGACGCGATATGAATTTCCCCCCGAAGGCATATATAAAGCATATGTGAAGAAATTCTGGTCACCATTGCCGGGAAAATGGTAATTTCCTAGTAACCTAAAAATCTTTCAAACCGTATGGCATTGGCAAACAGGTAAAAAAATGATCAGGTTAATCAGACATCGGCCACATGAGGTGATGAATTGGTTCCAATTATCACATTTCCATTTCTTGAACGATTTATTATCAGTTCAACATTTCAAAGTTTCAAGAAGCTAATCACACAGTAAAGAAATATTCAATCTAATGCCAAAATTCTTTTTATTTTCCCTCTAGCATCCACTAACTTAGGGGTGTGCCATTATTGTGAACTTGTTGTGATAGAAGATGAAATTTAAGAGGATAAAAAAATGCATCCAGATCAACAAAAAAAGAAAAAGAATTTTTCGCTTCACTGTGGAGATTAAATTGAACCTATACAACATCACTTAATTTTAATTTTCATAGACATGAGAACAATTTCAATTCGAAAAAATAAAAATAATTAAGAGAGAAGAGAAATTACCTGTTCTTGATTCCTTGAGTAACCGAGCACCGATTCGGAAGAGTCTCGAAAGCGGCATTTTTCCCTTCTAAGATCGAAAAATTCTTCAAAAAGACGACAATCTTTTCACTTGAATCGCTGTAATTTAAAAAAAATCTTCGAAATAGAGGAAATTTTGTTGGAAAGCACCAAAACGAAGTTGGGGATTTTAGGGTTTTAGATGGGTCGGGTTTCGGGTGTTAGAGGTAATAACAAGTAGAACCCGAATTCGTTAAAGACGTGATCTCCTTCCCGCGGGTTGTTTCATGCAATAAATAAATACATTTAAAAAATAGTTTTATTTACTGAAAACTCTCGATTGGATTGGATCGGAATCAAAAAACTACTATTAACTTTGAAATGATCAAGAAACTATCATGACTTGACATTCAACGTTACTATTTATATCAAATGACCATTTTGCCGCTTTCATAATACAATTAATTAATTATAAATTACATTTTAAACAATTTTAATAACTATTAAATATTAACTAAATAATTAATTCCTTTTTTTTTGGCAGCGGGGGATGGTTGGGGGAGACAGGGTGAGGGGCAATATGAAGGGAAGAGGCGGTGAAGAAGAAGATGAGGAGGACGAGGAGATGATGAAGAAGATGAGGAGGAAAGGGGGAGGTGTCGACTGGGGAAAGCGACAGCGGAAGGGAGAGAGAGTGTCACGTCCCGCTTCCTAATGTACGGAGAAGTAGACGTGACGGGCCGCGACGTATTTACTCAGAAATAAACACGCTAAGCGTAAATGGACAATATAAATAAAAACACAAGAATGACCAGATATGTAATATAAACAGCAAATTTTATTAATATCCATTTTTTACATTACAACAACTTTTGAAAAGAAAAAATATATAATATTAAAAGCAATGCCTAAACAATGGCATATGAAATGGAAATAAGTATAAGTAAGATAGTAGTCGAGCTGCTCGGGTATCTATTCCAATTCCTCCTGGGTGGGCTCGATCTTCTGAGAGTCGGATACTCCTGATGACGAACATTTCAAAGAAAAAAAGAAACAGGAATGCGTCAGTGAACCAGCGCTCGGTAAGTCCCAAAGAAAGAATGGAATAGATAAGTAAAGATAATAGAACTGGTAATTGGTACAAGTATATATGTTTGTTATACTGACGTAGTTGTTTGTAATTTGGTACAGAATGTATCAGTGTTTACGAGAGGAATCCAACTATCCCGTGGACTATGGGCACAGGAAAAGTACAAGACCCCGTTAAGATCTACAGGACAACAGCAATGGATATTTATCTACGTCTTTTAGTGTCCATTATCGTCCCACTTTTAATACATTCTGTACCAGTCTACCCCGTTAAACCCCGTAATGTATATTATATAGATTATAGTTATCAGACTTATCGAGACCATGGATATAAGTTGTTCATGTAAACGGTTTCAGGATTGTATCAAGCAGTCATGTAGTCAAGTCAAGTCATAACCATGGCTCGGTCAAGTCAAGTCATGTTGATATTGTTCTGGTATTCAGGTTCCGGTTCAAGTAGTCATATTTGGTATATTGGATTCATGTTTAGATTGGATTCAGATTGATTTGGACTCAGACTTGAGTCGGATACTTAGAACCGATTGGATCTTGAATTAAGTTTAAGAGTTGTCGATAACTGATGCACATGAGCGGAAGGATTTGTGTCTTTTTCTAAGACAATTACCATTGATAACCCCATTTTAGTTTTCTACCTTAAATAGGCAAGCACCCACTTTCTCCGGTACCCTGAGGCTCAAGAGAATTGGTCCCGCTTAAACCTATATTTACTAGGGTCCTTAACGTAATTTTATATATCTCGAGAGGGTTTTATGAAAAATATTTTATATACTTTCAAAATAAATCTCTAGTAATTATTTATGTTCTTTAGAATTTTCATGGATGTGAATTTTAAAGAGTGATGTATATTAGTGAATAGTAACTTAGCTTGAATAGTTCATTGTATTTTAGTGTAACTTGTCTTATATTGATACTTAATAGTATTTTAATGAAATTTGTCATTCTTTTATTTTCTAGAAAATATGGAATTTTATTATATATTAAAAATATATGATTTATTTATATAATTATTAAAAATTAATTTTATTTATTAAGTAGAAAATCTCGTTTTTCTTAAAAATCGTATTAAAATTCTTTCGAGATCGTATGCTCCGTGAAGAGCTCTGCATCTCGCTCTACTAGCCCGAGAATGTGCGATAATCCGCACCATCTAATAGCAGGTTCTCCGAAATGAGTTGTAGAGGCATAATCGCAAAGAATTTGATAACACTATTTAAAGAAAGCCGAGTTTTTATAGTTCAATATATTTTGATGAAAAGTCGTATTTTGCCACAAAAGTTATATCTCAAAAGAATCGTGTTATGTCAATATTTATGTATGTGAAAGGTAAGTCATTACCTCGTGAAGTTGTCTAAAGGTATACTAAGTAAAATGTTTAAAAGATAACGTATATAAATTTCATGGTATTTAAAAGTAAAAGCTTAATTAAATAATATGGAGTTTTACAGTGAAAGTTATTTCTAAACCTTTATAATAGTTTTACAAATATTGCTTAGAAGTTTATTGAACAATATGTAAATGAAAAGTGAGATTATAGAGTTTAGAAAATTTACATCGGTAATAACTCCACTTACCGATATTTTGTTTTGAAAAGAGAATTTAGTGAAGAGAGGGAGGAAATAGAAGGAACTTACAAGTAAGGAGGAGAGAGGAGAGGTAGAGGAAGATGTCGTATCGTTCGTAACTGTAACAACCCTAAACTTTCTGTACATTTTTTTTCAAAATACAGAAATATGTACTTAAGCCTGAGCACAAATTATAAATTTGTTTTGCTTTTGAACAGCAAGAAAGAGTTTGTAGCTCATTGGTAAAACCTTGCACTACTGAACCAAAGCACCAGAGTTCAAATCCCATTCAGCCACACATTTTTTTATTTAAAATTCTTTTAATCTTTTAGAAGCCCAAGAGTCTACACGTGCACAACCTGTAAAACCAAGAATCACAGCCTAAACAAACATGTGCACGAGGCTAGACCAAGCGTCAGGGACACGTGGCACTAATACGAGCCCCCACCTCATGAATCGGGCCGGCGAGATGGTGACTCGGGTCGGCGCTGCCGGTCTAACTCGGACCAAACCCTAATTTTTCTAAACCCTAGCGACTCTTGGACTCCCCCCATAACTTCAGTATTGTTTATTCTCTGCACATTTACAAAGAATATTAAAACCCCTTTAATCACAATTTTAATGCAAATTTAAATGCATTTTTATCACACCCTAACCCTAATTTGTCCTATAAATACCCATTCTATTTTATACCCCTTCACACTGAAATTTCCTACAAAAACTCTACAAAAATTTCCAAGTTTTGTTTGTGAGCAAGTGAAGTTAACAAAAGGTGAATCTCCGACGAACTTCCGAAGAGATTCCGATGACGAAACGACGTCCCGAAACTCTCTTTAGGACCCCCTCTCCCCTCTTGACCCCAAGCCAATAATTCCCTACTTCTTCTTCTTTTCTCTATTATAAAAATATTCAAAACTAAAATCCGACGGAAGCGGAGTTAATCCGGCTTCCGATTCGGTTTTTCTTTAAAAAGTTCTATTTTTCTTAAACACAATAATACCAAACTCTTATGGCATGACCATTAAATATTAACAAAGGTAATAGAACAAGTTTGACATCAAAATAATAACCGTAGCAAGTTTTATTCCACTTTTACATTAAAATACCTTCATGTTTCATTTCGGTATGCTTAAACTTTTTAAACCGTATTACCTTAGAAAATTCACGAGGTAATGACCTACCTCCTCACAACACACATATCTAACATAGCACGATAGAATTTGGGAACATAGATTTGGGAAAATTCGACTTTACATAGAACTACCTTCAACTTATAAAATATTTTTCTACAAGAAGTGTATTTAACAAATCTTTGCAATTGTGCCTCTACAACACATTTTGGAGAACCCGTTCGGTATGGTGCGGATTATCGCACATTCTCGGGCTTAGTCTAGTGAGATGCAGATCTCCGCAAGGAGTATACGATCTCGAAAGATTTTTAAAACATTTTTCTTTAGAAAATGGGATTTCTATTATAAATAAAACTTATATTTTTAATAAATAAATATGTATGTAATTAATATCAAAATATCTATTTTTAATATTTATAAGATTCTACATTTCCAAAATTCAAGAAAAATATCTCATTTATAAGAAAATACCATACAATTCCAATATTTCAAATAAATACCTTATACTTTAAAAACTAGGTCATATTCACTAGAAATTTCAAATTGAATAAAAGAAACATCTATGAAAACTTTAAAGATGATAATTAAATACTTGAGATATATTTTGAAAAGATAACAAAATTATTTTATATAAAACCCCCTCAAGTTATACTAAATCACAATAAGGACCCTAGTAAACATAGGTTTAAGCGGGACCAATTTCTTGAGCCTCGGGGAGCCGGAGATATGGGTGCTTGCCTATTTAAGGTAGACAATCTAACAAACGGTGTTATCAACACGGTAACTGTCTTTGAAAAAGACACAAATCCTGCCGTCCATGTGCAGCAGTTACCGATAGCACCAAAACATAATTCAGGACTTCAATTTCTTTTCTAATTGTCTGACTCAAACTGAGTCTCAATATAATCTGACTTGAATATGATTAAAGTATCAAACTACAATACAACATGGATCTATGAATTCGGCTATTCAATCTAATCAATCTATATTGATCGAACCGAACCATAGATATATTCCATTTACATGTTCATCCATTATATCTGTTCCATTACTGATATCATGGTCTCGGCAAGTCATCCATCTATACAATTTATAATACAAGATAAGACAATACAATCCATACAATCAATACAATCAATACATAAACACTACGGGGTTATAAAGAGGTAGACTGGTACGGAATATGTTAAAGGTGGCACGAGATGGTCACTTAAGACATAATTACATCCATGCCGTTGTTCCGTGGTATTATTGACGAAGCCTTGTACTACGGGTTACCAAAGTCTCCGGTGTAAGTGGGACTTCTCTCGTATACACTGGCATTTTCTATACCAAGCTACAAACAACTGCGCTAACATTATAATAAAACATTATAAAACAATACTCTCTCTGTCTATTATACTTCTCCCTCATCTTTGGGACTTACCAAGCGATTGTTCGCTGACGACATTCCTATTTCTCTTCTTCTTTGGAATGTTGTCAGGAGGACCCGACGCTGAGGAGTACGAGACCAGTCAGGAGCATTTGGAGCAGGCCCCTTAGCAGTACACCGAAGACCCAGAGCTGTAGCCACTTGTACATTTCATTTTCATTTCTGTTATGCCATTGTTTAGGCATTGCTTTCATTCCATATATTTTCATTTCAGTTGTATTGTAAAAAGAATGTTTAATAAATAAAGTTGTTGTTTATTTACATCTTGTCTCTTGTGTATATTTTATTTTATATTGCTTAGATATGCTTAGCGTGTTTACTTCTGAGTAAATACGTAGCGGCCTCGTCGCGTCCTCTTCCCGTATACTGGGAAGCGGAGCGTGACAGGTTTTGTTGGTGGTCCATGCAGGTCAGTTCTGCGTGGACAACCTAAGCAATATAACACAAGAACCAGCAACTAAAAACATTCTTTACAAATCATATTCCTTGAATTTTACAATTTCATATACTTTGAATCTGTCCTAACCCAAATTTTTCTTTCAAGGTTATGAATTCCCCGAACAACACCAGCACGAATGTCAACAACACTCCACCACCCCTACCGATTACACCTGCCGTCGTCGCTCCGATCAACGAGCAGACGGTTCTGTTTGAGGCAATCTGCAGCCTCCTAGAGGGATAGCAGCAGCAGACTGCTATATTGATGAACCATTCCGAGGTAGAAGCACTTGGGGTGAAGCAATTCAGGGTTTTGCACCCTAAGCAGTTCTCAGGAAAAGAGAGCCCCTTAGAAACTGAGGAATGGACTCAGAGTATTAAAGATGACCTGGCAGTAGCACAAGTGCCAGAGATAGTTTGGGTTCGGGTTGCAAAGCTGTAGCTCACTGACAATGCACGGGTTTGGTGGAAGGCGGAAGAAAGCCGTCTTGACCAACCTATCGAATGGAAGACCTTTCGCGATATGTTCGATGCGAAGTACTTCCCTGAGACTGCCAGATTCGACATGGAACAACAATTCATCCATCTACAACAGGGTTCTATGTGAACCAAGTCAGTGGATGAGTATGATGTTGAGTTTACCATACTCAGTCGGTAAGAGATGTCTCAATAATTCGATTTTTAATATATCACATACTACACAGCTAACACAATACCTCAACAGATTCGCTGCACATTTGATACCGACTGCTGAGATCAGGGCTAGAAGATTTCAGCAAAGGTTAGACCAGGAAATCCAAGCTGCATTAGCTACATGGGATTTCCCAACCCATGATTTGGCTCTGAAAGCTGCCCGTCGATATGAGGCAGCGGTGAAGAGGAAGGGCAGACCCCAATCTGCCAGAGTTAAGCGCCCTGCCACTCAGATGGCAGGAGGGTCCTCTTCAAAGCCAAATTTGAACCCAGAAGACTGGAAGAAACCAATAATCAGCCAAGTCTAGATTTTTGCTTCTATTGCAAGAGAGAAGGACACTGGTGGAAGGACTGTAGGCGCGCAAAAGGCCTATGCTTAGTTTGTGGCGCATTCAATCACGGAATTGGAACTTATCCTTATAGACGCAACCCAGCTCACACACCCGCCAACTACCCGCAGCGGCCAACTATCCAGACTCCTGCACCTCGTCTGGCACTCCCAGCTCCATCTCATGCACAGCCTAATCGCCAATTCCATTTGGCAATGAGGAACATGCCTCGAGGGCAGAGAAATATACCCCAAAGACAGAGGAATGTGCCTCCAGCTAGGAGGAATGAACCACGGCGTCAAGCTTTCTTTTTAGCAGCCGAAGAAGTGTTAGTTATATGTATGCCCTAGAGGCCATTATTATACATGTGATGTATATTATAGTAGATACTTGGACATATATAGGGAGGACTTTCTTTCTCAATATGATAGTATGCTATCTGGTTGCTCTTTATCTTAACATGTCCACTTATTGTCTCTCTATTACATGTTGATAAAGCCTTTAGGATGAGTACTTGACTGCTAGGATTATGATGTAGATCATACTAGTGGGGCAGAGGTAGTCGGTAAGTACATCTTTCAAATATTCCTAGTCGTGGGAGTATCGAGACGGGGCATCGATATTCCAGAATAGACTAGCGTATACGCTTCTTGACCCATATGATGGGCAATGGATGATCCTATATCCATTGGTATTTAACATCAGAGATGGTATACGGGTGCTCAGTGGAGACTGGGTACACTGGACGGACTCGCCGAGAACTTATAGATGGTATTATACCTATCGTCAGATAGCAGTTCTCTGGTGACACTGGTACATATTAGTTTGTCGACCCGAGATCGTCATAGAGTCTTGTGTGATTCCTACTGTGCTTTGATTTCCACCTTACCACGTTCAAGAGATCATGCAAAACGGTGGTTTTTGGGTACAGTCCCGAGTCACATGGAGGCAATGAGCGATAGGAGCGGATTTCGTCTCTCCCGGTATTGGGGGTTGATGTTGTGTTATACTTGATTGGCCATAACAGGAAATTCCTGGCCAGGGTTGCTGAGATCTACTGGTAAGTGTTATCAGTAGTTTCTCGAACCGTTATGAGCCTCACATCGGCATGACTTATCAGGCTATTGGGATCTGACGTTTTACTACCCCCAGGCTGTGATATGCGACATATCAGACGAAGAGACCGGACTGTACAGTAGTGTTACTGATTAGATTCGCAGGAGTATGAGCAGGCTTACTTGTTGATCTTCTAATTGCTCAATACCCTGGTGGCCGTTACGTTTAGCAGACCGCTTGCGGCTTGTGGGTGACTGATATGATCACCACCTACTGCCGGCGTATTGATGAGTCTTTAGAGTCCTACACAGAGGTTTTCTGGCTCAAGCGAAACGAAGTAGGAGCACATATATGATATGTGCGGGACTGAGATTAATGCGCGTATGTGATACCGCATTCTATTCTTGCGATATATGATATTGGTCGGTTATATGTGATATAGCCGGGTTATCGGATCAAGTGTTGATTCGATAAATTGATACATATGATATCAGTCGGTTATATGTGATATAGCTGGATTATTAAATCAAGTTTTGATTTAATAATTTAATGTATAATTATATATTTGATATATTATTTTACATTAACTAATATTAGCCCACTTAAACATTTCTTTTTCTCACTTTTGTGCATATAGTATATATGTGATATATATTAATGTACATTTTATTGTGTCATGCTATATGATACATGCCTCATGGGTGTGTGAGACGTACACTACACTTAAGATAATATTAGGGTTTTTATTTATCCAGGTTAATCAAAATTAGATGGAAAGTGGTTTAATGGTTGAAGCTTGGAGAAGCTTGTGGAACCATTGACTAAGTCCACTAATTTGTTTTCTTGAGATATTTATTAACCTAAGCATTATCCTTAGACATAGTTAAGTCTCTACATGAGTTAATGTATGGCACAAACTCACCCATGGTTGCAATTCTCACCTCATGAGTTTCATTCTCTTCTCTACTTCATCTTCTTTCTCATCTCCAAAAAGCTTTCTAGGGTTTGGAGAGATGAAGAAATATTGTGAGAAAAATAATTCTAAAGTGAGCAAAATTTCTATTTCATCATTCTCTACTATACTAGCCATTTAGTTTTAGGTGTTTGCTTCACTAATTCCATATTAGTGAAGGGGTAGCTTGAGTTGGTGTCTTCTCGACGTAGATCATCTTCGGCCTCGAAGACTTCAAGCAAGCTTGTTCCGTTCATCTTGTGGAGCCTTTCTAGAGTCCGGAAGTTCACTACTTGGAGCGAAGGGACTACTACACAGAGTTATTGAAGTGAAGGACCGGTCTACAAAGGTTGTATTCCTTGTTCACTTAGATGTAAAGATGTTTGCATTCTTGATTCGTATAATTCTCTAGTTAAGATTTTAGGGTTAGGGTTGTTTAGCATGTCAACGATTTTAAAATGGCATGGACGATACCTCCCGAAACCTTGCTGTCGTGCTAGGTAACCCTACAGTGGTATCAGAGCCATGCTAGAGAATTAGACGATGTTTGTTAGATTACGAAACTGAAACTACTCCGAAACATGCAACACTAAAACCTAGTTTCTGTCGAAATTTTTAAGGTGTCTAAAATTTTTTAAACAATTGCAGAATGTTATATAAGATGTAACATGAACACCACACAAACTTGACCCCACCTCGCCGGATTTTGGCCGGTGACAACACTGTAAATTCCGAGCTCGCCGGTTCTTTCATGGGTTTTAGGCTTCAAATTTTGGTGGTGTTCCAGTATCTGGGTTTTAGTGTTTTAGGAGTTGCTTGTTTTTTCTAAGATTACATGTGATGTGGTCTTACTGTATTGGCAATTCGGAGTGTTTCGTATTCGTAATTTGAACATTGTTTCGGGTTATTTAGACGACGTTAAAAAGTTCAAATGGATATCAATGACCCAATTTTTCCTTCGCTGGAAATTTTTCAAGAGTTGGATTTTTCCGTGTTTAAAATCTTCAGAAAATCATGCAGGTGATTCTGTGGACCTTCTAGAAGAACGAAACCCTAACTCGATTCTGTGACCATTGGAACCATCACCAAACCCTAGGGTTTGCGGTAGTTCCGCGGCGCCATAGGTGAGTCAAGAGTTGACCCTTCTACAGTTGGTCCATAGGTGCTGTGGTATGTCCTGGGTACTTTTTAAACTCCGCTCAAGTGTTGAGCTCTTTGGGAAATTTTGGGTGTTTGTTTATTCGATCGAAAAGTTTAACATCATTTAGCTATCTGTGATTGTGATACAATACTTGGAATCCACAATATTTAGTTTTGTGAAAACTAATTTAAATTTTATAAATCTAACAATTCAGTCTTATTTGATCGGTTGCCACGGGATTTTGATGTGGATCAAAAATCCGTCGCAATCAAGTAGCGTACGCGGATACTCGCCGGGTAACCTTACTAGATTGCCATGCCCCATAGCCCCGACCAAGTGACTGTAGGAGAACCCCATCGCCAAAAGCATTCATTCGAGTGCTCACGGCCGCGGTGTTCCTCCTAAGTGCATTTCGTCGACGGTATCGGGGGTGCGGCCGTCTACTAACGTTTCCGACGAGCATTCGATCAGGTTATCGGGAATTTTGTTGAATAGCCCGACTGGTTATTGAAAAGTGTTTTCAATATCGAGACTAAAATACGGGGTTTATAATTGTTAGGCATGTGATGTCTAAGGAATTCATTTGGTTGGACATGAAATCCAAAGTATGTGATACATTGAGTTTATGATGTCTAAAGTGGTTGCGGATTCCAATTGTTGTAGTTTTTCACTTTTTTTTTCTGCGACCGTAAGTGTAATATGTGGTGTATCGCCGGTTTCATTGTTATATGTCAACGACAATTGGGATACGCATATTTACTTACGTTGATGACATGTGATTTTATATGTTGCTGTGATATGTTATATTGGATCGTCATATTTTGAATAGCCGGGTTTTTTTATGTGAGATGAGAGTTTTTCATTTTCATTCATGTAAAAGCTTGTATGTAATATTCTTTTATTGAAGCACTTCCGGGTTTAGGATGATATCACCATTGATGTATATTATTTACTTTTTTACATTAGGATAGACCCAAGGAGGAGAACACAAGTAACCGGGTTCTAGGGTCCAGTGGGAGACCATCTTGAGGAGTCGAGACCGGGTTTTCTAACTCTAGAATTGGTAGGGTTGCTTGCCGCTCTCGTAGGGGTCTAGGGATGTGGGTTTGGCTATTTATCGCGACTGTGGAATCCGTGTTTTATACTGGTATAATTTAAAACACGGAATTCCTAGTATATCCAATATTTCATATGCGTTCTTCTGCTGCTGATGTTCTGTGATGTAATCACTTGATATGTTGAGACGAATGCTTATATTATATATATGATATATAATAAATATTGCTGCTTTCGTTTCTTCTGTGATGCTTAGGAAGCATAATTGACGGGACTTCATTAATGAGATTAATGAAATAAAAGAAACCTAAACATGTTGCAGAATCTTGTTTTAAAAACTGGTAGCTCTAGTTCTTACTTTGCATAGCGGTATTCCTTATAGAATATCCAGCACCTTATTCGATAAGAAAAGAGCCGAGATCTCTTCACCGGGAGTGATCTCTTTAGCGAAACTAGTAAATGCTACAACCCACTCGGTTTTGTCTTTTAATTTCTTTTTTAGTTCTTGTTTTGCATAGTGGTATTTGTGAAATATCCTGCACCTCATTCGATAAGGAAAGAGCCGAGATCCCTTCACCGGGAGTGACCTCTTTAGCAAAACTAGTAAAACCCTAAAAACCACTCCTTTTCAAAATCACTCGATTCTACAATGATATCAAGTTCATTACGCAAAAGGTTTTCTTAAAAATCTGTCGCAACCCTCCGTCATTTCAGATATGTAGTATTTAGTATTCGTGCTGCGTTTGTTGCCTTATCAAGGCATAGTGTGCGGTATCTGATTAGTGCTTATCAGCAAAGCATATGATGCGATTGGATTAAGCTAGTCGTGCGGCCTTGTTGACCTTGTCAAGGGTCGTGCGGGTGGGTTTAATTCAATCATGAAATGAACGGGTTGAACTTGACTTGCGATTTATAGTTTGTTGACCTTGTCAAGGTCATAGATCGCTTGGGGAAAAATATTATTAGGAATTTCAAGTGTTGAAATTTGCAATGAGATTGCATACCTTCTATAAGATAGTTGGATCCCGATACCCACTGCGAGTAAGAGTTATTCCTGGGAGAGTTTTACACAGTACAATTAGTCGATCAAGTAGGTGTCTAGAAAGGTGTTAACGGGGTTATGCCCCTGGGAAAACGAGATTTATTTTAATTAGGTCTGTGCGAAAGCACGGGGAGCCTCCCTCAAAATACCGATACTGGCCTGGCCGAAAAATTGGCAAACTTGTAGGGTGTAATTAATCCCGACTAGTCTTACCTTTTAGGGTTTAAAGGAAGATTTGATAAAAACAGTGGGAGCCATCCTGATTAGATAAAATTATAACCAATCTGATCTTACAAGAGCGCACGCAGAGTGTTTTCTTTTCTCTCTCTCTCCTGGTACCGACCATGTCACGCCTTAATCAAGATAAAAATATGGATGCATTGACCGAACCTGCTTATTATACTGAGCTGGAGAACGTTGGTTCCGCTCTATCTTATAATTGTTATAAGTCCGAGCAGGAAATAGGAGAATATCCGGATAACCACGCGACCCAATCGAGGAATAAGCTTGTTGATGCATATTCTTCGGGTGTGTTCGATTACCAAGAACTGTTTTTCAGTATTCTCTGCATCCTAGGTATGAGTTACCGAATTAGGATCCTACATATGTAATCTGTTATATGGGCTACAGAAAGGTAAAGAGCCGGGATTGGGTGATATGTGTCTAAGTGTTAGAGAATGGTGTAATTGTTGCAGCCAAATCAATTGGCAAATATCAGCTTGTATTACCAAATGGTAAATACATTGATTCTGAATAAATGTTATTAGATATCGAACCTGATATACAACATTACATCAGATTATTTATTAAGTTAAAGAATGATATAATTTTGTATTGGAGGATAATGTTGTGAACATTTTCCTGAATCAAGAGTTGATTGGATCAGGCACGTTATATAATAGCAAATACGTTCTAAATCAAACCACAGTTCAAAGTATCTAGAACACACACAAGAGGAGTAGTTCAGAAATGAACGAATCCTTCTTGAGGTATTGTAGACTAGGTCATATCTACGCGACACGACCAGCTAAGTTACATAAGGATGAATATTAGAATCTGTTTGAATTTTCATCTTATGATACTGTAGGGATCTTAGGCACAACCACAAGGTTTCACTGGGCATCAAACATGCTATATTTAAAAATTTAGTGTGCCAAACAACCCTAACCAAGAATCTAACTAGAGTTTTAGGAGATAAACTAGAAAGTAAACATCTTTACTTCTAAGTGATAACGGAATACAACCTTTGTAAACCGGTCCTTCACTTCAATGGCTCATTGTAGTGGTCCCTTCGCTGCGATCATGGAACTCCCGGACTCTTGCATGGCTTCTCAAGGTGAAAGGAACGATCTTGCTTGAAGTATTCGAAGCCGAAGATGATCTACGTCGAGGAGACACACTAATGAGAGATTAGTGAAGTTAACACCCTATACTAAAGTGCTAATCTAGTAGAGGATGATGAAGTAGGAAGTGGGCTCACTTTAGTTTTATTTTTCTCACAATATTTTCTCACTTTGTAAGAAGCTAGTGAGCTTTTTCTCAAGGTTGAAGAAGATGAACCAAAGAAAATTAGAATGAACTAATGAGGTGAGAGAATCAACCATGGGTGAGTTTCTATCATATAGCCGACTCATGTAGAGACATAACCATGGCTAAATTATAATGGTTAGGTTAATAAATATCTTAAGTAAAACAAAATTAGTGGACCAAGTCAATGAATCCACAAGTTTCATGCATGTGACCATTGTTCCCCTCCGAAACACGGAGACGCGACCGCGTAGGTCCGTCTTGCCTGAATTTCGGGGCAGATACTAATTGGTGCTATCCGTCCACCTCTCCGAAAATTCCAAGTTGATTTATGACACCATGTATCGAAGGTTTAAACAGATGCGGCCGAGTAGCAGACTTCGTCAGATTCCTTCTCAATTGAGGGGTTTTTGATTGTGGGGACGCTCTTCTCTGCAGGCGCAAGCCTCTGCAGTTAATTATGCTACCACATCGCGGTAACCACTTCTCCTTCTCCAGATGGTCACTTCGTGTCGTGGGTGTTTGTTTTGTTTTTGGTTGCCCATGGATTGTATACAGAGACTAATTTATGTTGTCGCCCGTAGGGCGTGGATTAGTCTAAATCCGTATTTTCTTAGATTTGGGTTTGGGTTTGGGTTTAAAGATACGTTAGTCTCATTTGAGACTAAGATCAACTTAAACGTTAGTTAAGGATACGTTAGTCTAATTTTAGACTAAGATCAACTTAACAGGATCGTTTAGATCCAACAAAAGAGCATTTGGACTCTATTGTTTAGTTTAGGAACGTTGTGGTCCATAATTAGTCTAAGAACATTACGGTCCAATGTTAGTTTAAGGACATCTCGGTCCGAGGTTAAGGACATCATAGTTCATGGGCTTAAGGACCCCACAGTCCGAGATTAAGGATATCATAGTTCATGGGTTTTGAAGGACCCCACAGTCCGAGGTTAAGGACATCATAGTCCATGGGTTTTAAAGGACCCCACAGTCCGAGGTTAAGAATATCATAGTCCATAGGTTTAAGGACCCCACAGTCCAGTTTAAAGACGTCATAGTCTGAAATGTATGGTTGCCGGGACCCATCACCTCTCTGAAGACGTTGAAAGATTACAATGACATATATCAGAGGGGTTCAGAGATGTACCCTTGAACCAATTTGAGTTGGTTGAAAGATCTGTTGTCCAATTTGGAGCTAAGATCTGTTAAAATATTTATGAGCAGATGAGCTCAATTAATATGAGTTGAGAACTAATGACCAATCTTAGGCTAAATCCAATCAAGTTAAAATGTTTAACATTTATTTTGGGCTGCTGAACATTTGCTTGGGCTTGGCCCTTTTAACAATACTGAGTATTGACTTGAATTCTGACAATATTTTGTTTTTTATTGAATGCTGGGCATTCATCATAACTCTGGGCTTATTAAAGAACAATTTATGTTCTATCAGCGCAACACGTGGTGCGCTTGGTGTTTTGCGCCAGTCAAAGAGTGCAACGCGCTTCTGCCGAGCAGCGCACACGTGAAGGACACGTGTCGCGCTTGGCACCAAGCGCCATATAATGGGCGCATTGCGCCAGTTTATGAGCGCAGAGCGCTAATTTATGAGCGCATTGCGCTATTAGTTCAGTGGTGCACACATGAGTGACACGTGGTGCGCCTGGTGATTGAATGATTCTTTGTGTGTCGTGTTTTGAAAATGTGTAAAGATCACAATCAAAGAAATTTGTAAACCGTAATCAATAACGGTGTCGATTGTAGCGCGTTAGCGAGTGCGGATCGTCCACAAGGAAAGTGTGATCCGTTCGTAATTGAATTAGATGAACTGAAAATTAAAGAAAGAAAAGAAAAGACAATTCAATTTAAGATTTAAAAATGAATTTCATGAATTATCAAAAGCTAGGTCTAATAACAAGAAAACATTAAAATCAAGAATCAAGAATTGATGATTTCCAATCCAAATATCAAGAATCGAAATGAGGCTCGTAGGAATCGATTGAATCTATAGATGTGATGAAATCTATTGATTACGTATTCTTATCCATCGATGAATTGATACTAGATCGATGATGATCAACGAGAATTAGGGATTTCTTGCGGAAACTAAAGTTTCATCATCTATCTCTTGTCCTTTCGTTGATTTCATTCATATTCTAGCCTCTAGTAAATTCAAGAATCGATCGTGGATCCCTAATTAAGAGCGAACACAATCAAGAAAGTATCGCTCGAAACTAGGTCGTCGATTCTTCAATTTGCTAGGGGTTTACAAACTCATAGGACTTAAGAATCGTTTTAAAATTTGTAACATCATCATCTATTGATTGTCTCGATTCGTCCACGAGCGGAGTTTTACTTAAACATCATAACAAGAAACACAATCAAGAATTGAGATCTAATCATGATGCAAGAATGTAAAGAAAGCAAGATTAAAGAATTTCACCTTTATTATTCAACAATTCGTTACACTTCGCTCAAACACTACAAGAAATTGAGGAGAGAACGAGATCGTCGAATTTAGCTTCGCTCGTCTCCGTGAGTCGCGGATTGGCTTGGATCACTTGCTCGGATGAAGATCGGCTTCGCTCCTAAAAGGTTGAAGGTTTCTTGCTTGAATTGTACTCGGGGATCTTGAAATTGGCTTGGATTTGAATGGATTAGGGTTAGGGTTTTGAATGCACAAGTTGTGTCACTCAACTTGTGGGTGAATTATTGAACTACCTTGAACCCTAGATCTAGGTTTCCTTTTATAAGCCTCATAACCCTAGATCTAGAATTCAAAATTCAAATTTCCCTCCAAAAGTTTGTTAGAGAGAGGCTTCTAGAAGTAGTTTGTTGGAGGGAGACTTCTAGAACTAGGTTGTTAGGCCGAGCCTTCTGGATGAAGCCACGTGGCGTTTATGGAGTATTCTGGAAACTATGGCCGTTACAATTAAGCACATGGGGAAATTTGAAACAATGATGTCATCAATGCGCCGCGGATTCGCGGCGCCAAGGGCCTTTTGGCCGCGGATCCGCGGCCAAATAAAAGCTTCATTGCATGGAACTTCTTCTGGTGCTTTATGTTGGCTTTAGGTATATTTGCTGATATGTCGAATCTCATAATTCTCTTTAGTTCACTGCCAGATCCCAAGTCTTGGACTTGGTATATTTTTCTCAGCACTTTTAACTGTTTTGGCTCTTTTCCTGGAATTTCCTGCACAGATTTTCGAGACAAGTGTTGCGCTATACAAAGATGATGCGATGCCATGATAAACACCCAATTTCCCTCAGAAATGCCGGTTTTAATATATAACACAAGTTATTTGGTATTTTACAGTCAATTTGCTAATATGTGCTATATTAATACCGAACACCTCTAGATGAGTACAAATAGTAGGGAAATTGACGTGTTAAAAATGCAATATTTTCGACTGATCACCTTATGCTGAGCGCCAGCCCATGAGCGCAGTGCGCTAGTTCAAGAGCGCAAAGCGCTAACTGTTAAGTGGCGCATACGTGAGGGACACGTGTCACGCTTGGCGCTGAGCGCCAGTCCAAGAGCGCAGAAGCGCAGTTTAAGAGCGCAAAGCGCATCTGATCAATTTTATGATCTGAGAAATAAATTTATGTTCTTTTAAAAGAGACTTTGTCTCAAGATCTAAGAACAACAGTTCTTATTTTGTAGGAGATGTTTCCAATCTCTTATGTTGATGAAAGACTTTGCCTTTATAGATCTATGATTTTTAAGAGAATTGAATTATTCTTCCCCTTTTTATAATGAGATGTTCATGATCTCTTTGTGAAAAGACCTGAGTCTTATAGATCTGTGAGAAGAATTATGTCCTTCTTCTTTTATGGTGAGATCTTTTGATCTCTTTGTGAAAGACTTTTGTCTTGTAGATCTATGATCTTTTAAAGAAGTGAAACCTTCTTTTGAAATTAATTACGAGATGATTTCATCTCTCTGTTCATCATTCTTTTTTACTTTGAAGAAGAATCTTCTTTCTTTGAGAGCTTGGCTCTTCTTTTTGAGATCTCTCCAAGCTTATGGGGGGTTCCTCTCTATGCTTCTCTATATCTCAGACTTGAAGTCTTGGGGCCTTTATATAGGGCAAGCTGATCAGTTCAATCAGTTAAGGAGATCTTTTCTCCAATTAATTTGGGGATTTTCCCATCGTTGGACGTTTGATCCAAGGGCTTCTGATTTACAGAAGGCAATCTTCTTGTTTTTAAAAAAGATTGGGAAATCTTCTAAACAGAATTTATTCTGTATTTTTAGTGATTTTTAATCACTATTGGATCATTGATCCAACGGTGCTCTGATTTACAGAGCACAATCTTGTTGTTTGGAAAGATTTTGAGGAATCTTTCCTTAACAGAATTTAATTCTGATTGATTAATGATTCATCATTATTATTAGATCTTTGATCTGACGGTGGAGAGTTTTTAGTTCCAGCGCTAGCGCACCCGTGCTCTGCACGTGGTGCGCTGCTTAGAGTGTAGCGCATCTAGCGCTATCGCATCCGTGCTTTGCACGTGGTGCGCTGCTTAGAGCGCAGCGCACCTAGCGCTAGCGCACACGTGGTGTGTTGCTTAGAGTGCAGCGCATCTAGCGCATCCGTGCTTTGCACGTGGTGCGCTGCTTAGAGCGCAGCGCACTTGGCGCTGCATCTAAAGCGTTGCTTCATTTCAAAATTTGAATTTTGAACAGACATTTGCTCTGATTGGGGGAAACAAATGCCCCCCACCGTTGCGCTCACGTGGCCCACATGTGAGTGCGGCGGTGGCAGCATCTGCGCCCTTGGATCAACTAAGAAGTTGAAAAGCCCTCTCAGTGCCTATAAATAGGACCTTGGCCCTTAGGATGATTTCTGTTCATCTTCTTCCTTCTGAGAATTATTATTCTCTTGCAGAGCATAGCTCTTTGACTTAAGAACTTTCTTAAGGACAGAACTCTGTCAAAATTTTTAGGTAAAGATTAAATCTTTTAAAGAACCTTTTAATAATCTAGGGTTTCACCCATTAACAGATGTTTGCTCTTCATAGATCTTAGATCTAAAAAAAATGTTATTAGGGTTTTACCCATTAACAGAGCTTTACTCTTCATAGATCTTAGATCTAAAGAAAACCTTTTGAGGGTTTCTTGACCCATTAACAGAGCTTTGCTCTCTTGAATAACGGAGATTTATTAATCTCTTATGAAGAACTCACAGAGTTTGTTCATAGATCTTGGAGATCTCAGAATTTTAATTCATATAAAAATTGATTTCAATTTTTCTGATGGTTTTTCCATCATTTTTACAGAGCCAGGCTCTTGAGAAATTTTTATTCCTTCATCATTAGAACTTGACAGGTGTCATTCTGTCACAGAGCACTGCTCTCAAGGGGAGATTTACTCCTTAGCCCGAGAGATTTCTCATTAAATGATAATCAATTGAGGATTTCCTCATTTAATTGACAATCTCATCAAATGATGAGGCTGTTTTATTAATGATGAACTGTCATTTAGATTTTGTGAATACCCCTTTGGTCCCCTTTTTACTGCATTGCAGTGCGGTACGAATTTTAAAATACCAAGTGTCAGTGTTTAAATTATAGCACCGACGGTTGAATTTTTTCTTTTTCGTGCAGGTGACATGTCTTTCGACACTTCCTTTCCGTTCGTCCGCTCAGAAGGCGGATTTCCTGAAGCGCCCATAGACCGAAAGGTTCTTGCGCTGATCAAGGACCATGACCCGGAGCACAAGAATCTTCACCTATGGGGTAGATGGTATGATCAAATTATCAGAGGCCGCCGAAGCTTTTCTTGTTCGACACCCTCGGAGCCTATCTCTGCGATCCCTTATGTAGATGCACCCCCGATCAATTATACTTTGGAGGAGGTAAATTGGACTTCAAAAGGTCTCCTTCGGCCTTCTATTGCCGCAGTACCCGTGCAGCCGCCGGTGGCTTTGGACACCCTAGGGCGGCATATATGTCAGGGCGAGTCGCACCCTTGGGGACAGCCCTACAATATCGGACTAACTCCCCGTCATCCAGCCGGATACTTACAGTGGGCCCGATATATCTTATCAGCAAAGAAATCGCAGCTGCTGAAGCTAGGCTTATACCCTGCGATCTACGTTTCCTTGTTCCAGTATTCTGCACCTCCCACATGGTGGATCAAGGCATTTTTAGAGCAGTGGAACATTCTGACCCACACCTTCCTCCTCTTGGATCGAGAGGTCTCCATTTCCTTGGAGGAATTTGCCCAGCTCTCTGGTTTACCAGTTAGGGGAGAGCACTACGAGGAGCTGCTTCCTCCGGATGAGTATATTTTTGCCACCAAATTAGTGGTAATGGGTCTTACCCCAGAGAACGCCATTTAGCACCAGTTCCCAAGTCTGATAAAGGTGTTGAATATGTATGAGAGTCTCTTTCTTGAATCCGGAGGCCGGGGGGTCAGCTTTGCGGACTTCATTGCCCGTTTTCTTCGCCCAGAAATTTTGTCGCGAAAAGGTGAAAAGTTTGCTAAACTTGATGATCCTTTCGGCTTTGGCTTGGATCGTCGGCCAATATTGAAAGCCGATCAAAAGGATTTCTTTCTTCCCAACGTCGTGATCGTCCCCCTATCAGAAATTGCCGCTCCGGGTATTGATGAGGAAGCGTTCTTTCTCGGGTTCCTCGGTTTATGGTTAAGCTGGTTCGCGCTTTCTATGCACCCTCGCTACATGAGGCCTTCTGTCTTCTACCCTGCGCATCGAATGGTTGCCGGAATATAAGTGGCCATTGGGATCGTCGGATTAGCCTACCTATATCACGGCCTCAGCTTGGCAGCGGATACCACTGAACCAGGGGTGCAGCCCGCCAACTTCTCAATGCATTACTTCACCTCATGGCTAGAGTTGCACGTGCTTGGGGTCTTCGGTATCCACAAAAGACCTTCTTTTTACGACAGATGTAAATTCCCTCAGATAATGCGGCTGGTCGACGCTTCCATCGTAAGTCCGACACCGCGGGAAGCTAGGGTTTTACTCCTTCGTCCACGCACGGTTGGAGATGGTATGTCTTTCATTGATAAAATCTTGACGGTCGGCCAGGAATCTTCAACAGCGGTGCTGCCATTGCAAGACATTTTTAAAGACGGGGCCTCTGTGTTGAAAGCTCGGGAGATTCTTCATCTGTATTCCATCAGGCCGGGCTTTCTCTTATTTAGGCAAAATGATGCAGTGCTATTCATGAGATACAATCCACATCGTTTCGCCCAGCAGCTGGGCTATAATCAGGGCGTTCCGCATGAGGCCTTCTTGGCAGAATCCGCTGCTACCGAAGAGGGGATGCGAAGCACGCTGCATCATTTCATGCGTATGAACACATGGTCCAACTTCTTTATTAGTGAACTGAGCCGTGTTCCGAAGGCCCTCAATGTGTATGTGGCCTGGTATTAACATTCAATGGGCGCCGTCATCAGGGAGGAGAAGCGATTGCTGCTTGATCGCAAGGGTACCGCTCTGACCGGTAATCCAAATGTTCCTCTGAAGCGACGGACCATTGTCCGTCCTCCCTTAAGAGAAGTTGCTGCGGTCGAAGTCCTGCATGATAGGCCCGAACTACCGTACCCCGTGCTCCCATAGAAGCGGTGACCGTGGCGTCCCCTGAGTCTGGCGTGGGTTCAGATATCGGGACTCGTCGTCCCAAGGTGCCCACCAAGCATAAGCTTGTGCTAGCGGCGACCGGTGCTCGCTCGCAGAAGAGGAAGAAGAAGTCGATTCTCTCTGCCGATGTTGCATTCAGCCAGGTGCCTCATGCTCTTTATAGTGAGGGTTTGGGCGAATATGGGACCAACGAGGGTCTATTCATAGCGCCGGACGATACAGATCTGGAGGCTGCTATTGCAGCTTCTGTGCGATCAGCAAGTCACAAAGCGGGATTGGCCATCCTTGCGCAATCAAGTGAACATCAGCCGTACTTTTTTGTCATTGCATCATATTTTTATTATCATGTTTTGACTGTCACTTTTCCTTCTTTACACAGGCATTTCCATTGAAGAAGCTCTCGCGGCTTCCCTTAGGACCTTTGAGGAGGAGGAGAGGATTCGCGCTTCGCTGGGCGTTGGTATATTTCGGCTCATTGCGCCTTCATTCGCCTTTCTTATAGACAATCTGACTCCTTATATCTCATCGCGGGGACTACAATGCCAATCCCATAGGGTGATGCGGAGATGCTTCCAGGGCCGACTATCGAAGTCCCGGCCTCTTCAGCACTGCCAAAAGAGGCTTTACTTAAGCAACCGATGACGGATGCCATAACGGCTCTAGAGGTAGCTCTTGGCATGGACGATGACGTCCCATTGACAGAGGTCTTGAGAAGATTCGCTTTCACGGCCCGAGCGGAAATGAAGCGTAGAATGCGCGCAGTAAGGGAGCGCAACGCCGTTTTGGTCGCGGGTGCAGGTTCGAGCGCTACTACCCCTGCCCCTACTCCTTCAGAGGATGTTTCGGCTGCCTTGTCAACCGTCCACAGACAGGCAGCATGTGCGGCTCGGGAAGCAGTCGAAAGACCGACCCAAGGTAACGTGACATTGAGTTCTTTCGTCAAAGTTTTAATCTTCAGATTCTCATATGTCCTATCCTGCAGGACTGAGTCTTGATGGGGAAGCGGTAGGTGAGATGGTGGTGACCACCGATCCTGAGGTAGTCACTCTTTCTCAAGAGTCTGGCACTGCCCCAATCGCCATTCTTTCCGCCTGCGGTTCTCTGCTATCTTCTGGCATCGCGAGTGTTACGATGGCTCTTGTGGAGTCATGGGATGAGGCTACGGGCGGCGAAACCATTCCGATGGAGGAGGGTGAAGTAATCGCTGTATCCAGTGACGCCCTTGTCGCGGTCTCGATCGGCGACTCACCGGGTAGATTTTGGGTCATTGCTTTCCTTGTCGTTCTGCAATCCCTTTCAATCTCTCCTGACAGTATTTCTCTCGTTTCTAATGCAGGTGTGGCGAGCGTTGAGGTTGTGCCACCCGAGGAAGCATCGCCAGTTGCTATTTTGACGGTGGCCGCCCCCTTGCCTTCTCTCGTATTCTCTCAAATGATGGAAGGTACGGATTTGTGACCCATCGGTTGCATTGTAGGCAGTATACTTTATGTACTGATATTGCATTATTACATCCTTGCAGGAGTCCTTTTTGATCACCTGTATCAGGTGCTGCATCCACATTCTTCTTCCAGTCAGAGATTGCCTTATCTAGTGGCGCTGGTAAGCACAGCTTTTAGTTAATGCTTTTTTCTTTTCTTTTACGGGCAGCCGAATCGTTTCTAATTATTCTTTGTCTTGACTGCAGCATTACAGATTGAAGGAGGAAACAAAATAACAGTTGCGCCACCGGTACTCCCGGCGTTGCCGCCTGCCGTAGCCGGTATAGTAAACTGCATTGTTCATGTAGCTTCTCTATTTCTTGAACCGTTATTTGACTGTGATTTGCTTTGCAGCTGTGACACTAACTTCAACTCCGTTCGAGTCTCGAGTTATAATGCCAGCAGGCCCCTTTTCTCGACGTCCTTCTTCAAAAGGTGCTGTGAATAGTCTGCGCCTATTGAGCGATTATGTTGAGAAGCTTGACGCGGATACCTCTGCCCTTGCTGCAGATTTTGCTGCCGAGGTTAATCCTATGCTGGCGACGCTCGTGAACTTTCATAGTGAAGGCGTCGTTGAGTCCTGGGTTAATCACTGCAGAAAAATCGAGGCATGTCTGCATGAGCTCGAGTTTGGACGTCCTGCCCTCGAGGTCTTAGCTGTGAATTCTCAACGGGCCACGTGGGTTGAGAAGAGCACTCCTTACTTCCGCCATCTTGAACAAGAAGCGGCCTTGAGGCGTAAGGAGCGTGAGGAGACTTCAAGCGAATCTGCGCAGCCGCATGCTCAGGTTGACGCAAATGCTGTACAGCTGAAAGCTATCTTTGAAAGCCTTCTACGATGTATTTCTGACGGGCTAACGCTGAGGCAGAAGCTCGACCTCAACGAACGAGATGCGCAAAGTCGTGAGGTAGCTCAGCGGGTCGTTGACGAGCAACTTTCATCCTACTTACAGCAACGGGCTCAAGTTGAAGCGGAGTTGGCCGCGACAGCTGACCGTGAAAAGGGGCTGAGGGAAGTGCGCGAGCAACTGACTGGCCTATTGAAAATGCTTCCCTCCCAATAGTTGTTCTTGTACCAATTTGTAGATTTTGAATAATATATATCTACCTTTTATTCTTTCATATGATGTATTTTGTACCAAATTGAATTTATGAAAAAAAGATACATTTTTTTCGCACTATCTTGTGTCATCTATTGCTTTCTTCTCTTTTCTTTGTTACCGGCAAGTTACTTTAGTAAGCTATCCTGTAGTTGATAGAGAGCATTATGTCTTGAATTCTTCGAGAGGTAGCGATGGCTTAGGAAGCGGTTTCAGATTTGCAGCCTAAGGCTTTTCAATTTTATGAGCCATGAGAGTCTTATAAAGACTTTTCTCCCTACAAGTCGTGAGGAACTCATAGGTGTATTTTCTCCTTAAGAATCGTGAGGATTCCTAAGTGTGTTTTTCTTTTGGGAGTCGTAAGGATCTCACAAGAGAGTTTTCTTCTTTATGGGTCGAGAGGACCCATAAGTGTTTGATGAGATTGACATTATCCGCATTTCACAGGGTCAAGAGTTGCTCTGGGCGTTTTCCACGGGGTCAAGATTGACTTTAGCCGTGTTCCATGGGACTAGGATTTTCTCTGGACACTTCCCACGGGGTCAGGATTGACATAACCGTGTTCCGCAAGGACCAGGTTCCGCTCTGGACGCTTCCCACGGGGTCAGGATTGACATAGGCCATGTTCTACTAGACCAGGATTTTCTCTGGACGCTTCCCACGGGGTCGGGATTGACATAGGTCGTGTTCCGCAAGGACCAGGATCCGCTCTGGATGTTTCCCACGGGGTCAGGATCGACATAGGCCGTGTTCCACGAAACCAGGATTTGCTCTGGACGCTTCCCACGGGGTCAGGATTGATATAGGCCGTGTTCTGTAAGGATCAGGTTCCGCTCTGGACGTTTCCCACGGGGTCAGGATTGACATAGGCCGTGTTCTACGTGATCAGGATTTGCTCTGGATGCTTCCCACGGGGTCAGAATTGACATAGCCGTGTTCCGCAAGGACCAGGATCCGCTCTGGACGCTTCCCACGGGGTCAGGATTGATATAGGCCGTGTTCCGCAAGGACCATGATTTGCTCTGGATGCTTCCCACGGGGTCAGGATTGACATAGCCGTGTTCCGCAAGGACCAGGTTCCGCTCTGGACGCTTCCCACAGGGTCAGGATTAATATAGGCCGTGTTCCGCAAGGACCAGGATCCGTTTTGGACGCTTCCCACGGGCTCAGGATTGACATAGGCCGTATTCCACATGACCAGGATTTGCTCTGGATGCTTCCCACGGGGTCAGGATTGACATAGCCGTGTTCCGCAAGGACCAGGTTCCACTCTGGACGCTTCCCACGGGGTCAGGATTGACATAGGCCGTGTTCCGCAAGGACCAGGATTTGCTCTGGATGCTTCCTACGGGGTCAGGATTGACATAGCCGTGTTCCGCAAGGACCAGGATTCGCTCTGGATGCTTCCCACGGGTCAGGATTGACATAGGCCGTGTTCCGCAAGGACCAGGATCCGCTCTGGACGCTGCCCACAGGGTCAGGATTGACATAGGCCGTGTTCCACGTGACCAGGATTAGCTCTGGATGCTTCCCATGGGATCAGGATTGACATAGCCGTGTTCCACAAGGACCAGGTTCCGCTCTGGACGCTTCCCATGAGGTCAGGATTGACATAGGTCATATTCCGTAAGGACCAGGAAGGGTTGACTTTATCCGCATTTCACAGAGTCGGGGTTGACTCTCGGTTGTCTGTGCACCGCCGAGTCATGGAACTGGGAGTTGCCGCGGTTCCTCTTTGCTTGATGTTGCGTCTGTTGAAATGAGACGAATGTTGAGATGATCTCCAGGTTGTCTGTGAGCCGTAGAGACATGGCTTCTTTTTCTGATGGAGCCTGGTGGGAAGGTATGGTTCCCTCTTAATTTGTGCCCCTGGATTGTATACTGGGGTCGATATGATCTCACCTGTAAGGCAAAATGTTTCATTTTATATATTTTTCTTTCCACGATGCTCTATCATTTCAGCTTTTATATCGCGAAAGTTGCGATTGCCCAATCATTTCGGCTATTTTTCGCGGTGCCCAATCATTTCGGCTGTTTGTTTTATTTACTCGCTGCTTTTTATTGCGAGTTGTCCAATCATTTCGTCTATTTTGTATGCATACATTTTTACTTGCTGATTTTGTTGCAAGTTGCCTCATCATTTCGGCTATTTCGTATGCAAGTGTGGATCGCTGGCTTTTCGCTGCAAGCTTGGAATTAGACATCGATTTCGGCATCAGCACCGCTACAACTGGGATATTGCCAGGAGCGAATCATCATTTGCCTCTGTCGATGTCGAACAAAGGTGGCTTAGCGAACAGGGTTAGGATCCTGTCGACTAAGGCTTTTGACTTCATGAGCCGTAAGGGTCTCATAAAGGTATTTCTCCCTGCGAGTCGTGAGGATCTCGTAGGTGCGTTTTCTCCTTAAGAATCGTGAAGATTCCTAAGTGTATGGCTTCTCGTAAGTCGTAAGGATCTCACAAGAGTGTTTTCTTCTTATAAGTCGAGAGGGCTTACAAGGGTTGTTCACCGTGTAAACACATCCCTAGTCGCGGGTGAGACTTTATTAGGGAAAAGTTTATTCGCGCCCATGGATTGTATACAAGGGTCAGCATTGAACCGCTTGTAGGGAAATATCACGATGGATGACTGCTTAAGAACAGGTTCAGATCTCTGTAGCTTAAGGTTTTTGAATCCTATGAGCCATGAGGGTCTCAAAGGGGGGATTCTTCTTACGAGTCGTGAGGATCTCGTAAGTGCGTCTCCTTAGGAATCGTGGGGATCCCTAAGTGTGTCGATCCTCTGTGAGTCGTAAGGATCTCACGCAGGTGGTTTCTCCTCACAAGGTCGAGAGGACCTTGCAAGTGTCTTTTAACGAGATTGCGCCTTTTCGGGTTTTCACAAAACTCGCAGGTAGCCCTGCTGTTTTTACTCACGGAGCCCTTTCAGGTTTTTCATCCGTGCCCATTTTGCTTATGGACATAGCGTTTTCTTCCTTTTTTTATTTTTATTTTTTTATTTTTTTGTCAGCCTCAGGATGCTGCGGCCCGTAGTAGTTTATCGACGTTTCGATCAACAGCTAGTTTTAGAACATAGTGGTCCATCGTTAGTTTAAAGACATTTCGGTCCGTTGTTAGTTTTAAGACCTTTCGGTCCGTCATTAGTTTAAGGACGTTTCGGTCCGTCGTTAGTTTAAGGACGTTTCGGTCCGTAGCCGGTTACTACTTATAGAGTTTGGGCTTAGAAAGATAGCGAGCGGACATAGGTGTCGTCATCTATCGTTGACCTAGGACATGACTCGTAAGGCGTAGTATTTTTTTAGGAAGCGACCGTTTATTGGCCTGAAAGGTCTTTCGCCATGCATGTCCATGAGTAGATAGGCTCCACCCTGGTAAACTTTGTCTATGATATACGAGCCTTCATAGTTCGGCTCGAACTTCCCTCGCTTGGCACGATTGGGGATCATATGTCTCTTGACCACTAGCATGAGTTCGCCTTAGCAGAATGTTCTTGGCGTGGTCAATCTTTCATATGAGCGTGTCATCTTTGCTTTATAAGCCTCCAGATTTTGTTGCGCCATGAGCCGGGTTTTATCAAGGGCATCAAGCTCCTCAATCCGAAGGTGAGCATTTTCTTCATTTGTTAGCTCATAGTGAACCGCCACTCGTAGAGAGGGTAACTCTATCTGCGAGGGGAGTACCGCTTCTGTACCGAATACCAATGCATACAGTGTTGTGTTCGTGGCTGTTTTGAATGTAGTTCGATACGCCCAGAGAGCTTCATGCAGTCTTTCGTGCCAGTCCCTCTTATTCTTGGACACCATCTTTTTCACGATCTTCGTCAAGGTCTTGTTGAAAACTTCAACTAGACCGTTAGCTCGGGGATTATAGACTGAAGAGTATTTCCAGTCTATGTTATGCGGTTGTGCGAAGCGGCTGATCTTGTGGCTTCTATAGGCTGGCCCGTGATCGAAGATAATCCGTCACGGAGTGCCAAACCGATAAATGACGTGTGTTTTGAAGAAATGGAGGATATTCTCCGTCTTCACTTCCCTCAGCAGTATTGCTTCCGCCCACTTGGAGAAGTAATCAGTTGTCGCCAATATGAACCGATGTCCTCTGGATGATGCCGGTTCGATGGGCCCGATTATGTCAGTTCCCCACATTTCGAATGGCCAGCTAGCCACCGTTGGATGTAGCGGATTTGGATGCTGATGGATAAAGTCCCTGTGAATCTGGCAAAAGTGGCATTGCTTCACGTATTCGAGGCAGTCTTGGATCATTGTGGGCCAATAACAGCCCATCCTTTTGATCTTGAGCTTCATCTTTGGCCCGGCTTGGTGAGAGCCACAGAGTCTGTCGTGAGTTTCTTGGACGACTCTCCTTTCCTCTTCAGGTCCCAGGCATTTCAGCTACAGAGAATCAAATGATCTCTTATACAGAGTATCATTGACGAAGGCAAAAGATAGAGCTCGTTTCATGAGCTGATGTCTCGAGGATGCATCTTCAGGTGCTCGATGGGATTTGAAGTAATCTGTAAAGACTTCTCTCCAATCCTTAGCCTTTTCCCGGTCCTTTATTTGTAGGGCCGTTTGCTCGGTAGCTCCCTTTTCTTTAGAAGGCTCTAGAGATATTTCTGCCGGTGCAAGAACCCGACAGCTTTGTACAACGATCCCCACGTCATCGAGATTTTCGTCAGCCAATTCTTTAGCGAGCTTGGCCAATGCATCCGCTTTGCTATTTTCCGCACGCGGTATACTTTCCAGGGTATAGGATGGAATTTGAGTCAGAATTTGCTGCGCTCTCTCGCCGTACTTCACCAGCTCTGGCTTGCACATTTGATAGTCGCCGTTTACTTGTCTAACGATCAGCTAGGAGTCTCCGTATATAAGGAGATTCTTAATTCCCATGTCGACGACGATCTCAAGACCTGCTATCAAAGCTTCATATTCGGCTTCATTGTTTGTCCTCGGTTCGGTTAAGGAGAAAGAAAAGCGCATTATCCTTCCTTATGGAGTCATGAAGATGAGGCCCGCCTCTGATTTGATTATAGGGGTGCTTTGTTTGCGCTTCTTCATGGAAGATGCCCCATCGAAGTAGAGTTCCCATCGGGTGTCACTCTCTCTTCTCTCACCGTCGATCGTGTCAAACGTGTGCTCATCTGGCAAGTTGCAGTTCAAGGGAGAATCGGCAGGTATCGGATGGTCAGCGAGGAAGTCGGCGATGGCCTGGTCTTTCACTGCCTTGAGGGGTCGATAAGTTATCGAGAACTCCATCAAGAGCTGGGCCCATTTAGCGAGTCGTCCCGTTAATATAGCCTTTGACATTAAATATTTGAGAGGATCCACCTTCGATATGAGATAGACCTCATGTGCCAACGCGTAGTGTCTGAGCTTCGTTATCGCGAAGATCAACGCCAGACAGTGTTTTTCGATGGGAGAATAATTGCTTTCTGCCCCCAGTAGAACTCGACTCAAATAGTAGAGGGCTCTCTCCTTCCCTTGGTCATTCCCTTGTGCCCACAGCGCGCCTAAGGAACCTTCGAGGGCTGTTGTATACAGGACGAGGGGTTTTCCTTTAACGGGAGCTGCCAGTACTGGCGGATTCTGCAAGTATTGCTTGATTTCGTCCAACGCGCTTTGGCATTTGCGATCCCAGACGAACGGGGTTCCCTTCTTCATTAGGTGACTGTAAGGACGACACTTACCGGAGAGATTGGCTATAAATCACCGGATATACGCGAGCTTTCCTTAGAGAGACCGCAGCTGCTTGAGAGTCGTTGGCGGAGGCATTTCCATGATCGCCTTGATCTTCGACGGGTCTATCTCGATGCCTCGGTGGCAGACGACGAATCCTAGGAATTTGCCTGAGGAAACTCCGAACGCGCATTTGAGAGGGTTCATCTTCAAGTTATATTTCCGAAGGTGCTGAAACACGATCTTCAGATGCTCTAAATGTTCCTCGTATGATTTGCTTTTAACTAGGAGGTCGTTGATAGAACATTCGATGATTTCATGTATGAGGTTATCGAAGATTTTCGTAATGGCCCTCTGATAGGTGGCACCGGTGTTCTTTAGACCAAAATGCATCACCTTGTAGCAAAATATGCCCAAAGGGGTCCAGAAAGCGGTATGCTTCTGGTCCTCGGGATGCATCTTATCTGATTATATCCTGACGAGCCGTCCATGAAGGAGAAAACATCGTGAGTGGACGTATTATCTATCATCAGCTCAGTGACCGGTACTGGAAAGTCGTCCTTTGGGCAAGCTTTGTTGAGATCCCGGAAGTCCACGCAGATGCGCACTGTCCCATTTTTCTTCATTACTGAGACAATGTTGGCGATCCAATCAGGATATTGAACCTCTTGGATGAAGCCAGAGTCGATTAGATTCTTGACCTCGGCATTGATACTCATCTCAAGCTGAAGCCGCATTCTTCTCGGTGCTTGTTTGATCGGCTAGACGTCTGGAGAAATTGCCAATTTGTGGACAGCAATCTCTAGATCGAGTCCCGGCATCTCGGAATAGTTCCATGCGAAGTGTTCATATCAGAATTTTGCATTATTATATCGCCCATTCTTAATCATATTACAAATAAATAGGTGCTTTTGATCCATATCTGCTAAATAGTTACAGGTTCTCAGGTCATTACAGTGAAATTCATGAAAAAGACGCTACAAATGTGAAAATACAACCAATAATAGAAGAATCCATATAATGCCACCTAACAGTTCAAGGAACAAATGAAGATCAGTAAACAGTTCAATTGCACAAAGCATAAGGGTAGCACAAGATTCAAGACTTCAACGCGAAGCTTACGGTAAAAGTCCACATAATTCTGCACTGTTGGAAATCTGAAAGAAAGTAGAAAAAATTCTGAGGAACCAAGTAAAGAAAACAGAAGGAAAAGGCAACTTGAAGCATCCCTAAAGAACTGAGTCCAAGAGCTCACCATATGGCCGCGGAACCACGACCAAATATAGCATTCTGCCGCGGTTCCACGGCCGTGCAGTACACGTGTCGGTGCATGTGTCGGTGGGTGTCGGTGCTTTGATCCGACTTTCTTAGGGTAGTCTTGTAATTTCAAATATAGATCAGATGTAAAACCTAGGGTTTCTCCTATCTATAAAGAGGAAAACCAGAAGCCTAATTAGGCATGCCTCTTTTTAATTTTCTAGATTAAAATTTTATTCAAGTTGTAATGCATTGAAGAGGTCATCAATAAAAGTAAGGTTTTTTTATTTCCATCTTGCATATCTTTTTTTTTATTTATCTGAATTTAATTCGTGCATTTTTATTATCTATCTTTTATTATCAGCAAATTAGGTCATTAAAATAAAACTATAAAAATGAATTTTATCGTAACTTTCCTAATGAGTGAGTAATTCCTCACTTGTTAGGGTTAGGATAGAGAAGGTTTGAGCGAAGGAAATCTCTCTCACTCCTTTCTTTGCCCATATAATATTTTAATTAGGACTCTATTTAAATTAACCACACACCGCTCACTACGGCACCCTATCCTACAAGATAGCGGTGATTCCTTAGTTAGACCGGTTGCGGTTGATTCAAATAGAGCTTAGGGCTAAGAGTTAAGAAAGAACGGACAAGGCCAAAAGGAAGAAACGAAGTTTCTTCCTAGTCGTGCTAATTTCCTTTGTTGACTATTATCCTAACACCTATGTTCTTAACTAGGGCAAAGAAAGCGGTGAGTAGAATCCCTTTTCTAAACTAACCTAATCCTAACCCTAACAAGACTTTAAATTGATTAATTTTCATTCTTAGAATTTAAAACAAAACCTACCAAAAATAGGACTTAACTCGTTAGAACTTAAAGAGAGTACACCTTTTCCCTGTGGACCGACCCGTACTCAACCGGCTAGCTACCAAGTGACACCGTCTTGATTGCGGTATATTCTTAAATTTTAAATGCATGTGGAAAATATCAAACAATCAAATGGCGTCGTTGCCGGGGAAACGGTAGTTATTTTCTTTTTGTAATTTCGGATTAATTGAAATTGAAAAAATTATAAAAATTGAAAATATAAAAACTAAAAAAAAACCATCTTGTTCTTTTTGATCGGTTTTTGTGCGAATTGTGCAGGAAAAGAAAACAGACAGATTCAGATCTGGAAACAACCCAGTGAACAAATCAACAAACAGAAAATCTGAACACACAGAGGAGAACCACAACAGAACAGAGAAATATTTTGGAGATCCAAACTTGCTAAACAACCGCGGAAACGTGGTATAAACAAACATTTGACCGCGGTTCCGCGGTCAAACCGTGACGTCAGCACTCAAATTTTTTCTGTGAGTATTTCATGTCTTCTCTTCTACCCCCTGAACTTCTCTGAAAAATTTTCCTGCAGGGTTCTTTGCGCAAAACTTCTTCTCCCTCTCCAATAAATCATTTTTGTGCAGGATTCTTTGTGACACAAATAAAAAGAAAAAAAAATTTGGCAAGTGTTTTAGATTTTGAGTGTTAATTGCTTTGCATATTTAAAACGGAATTTAAGGGGCTATAACACCAATCAAGATTGGGTGGGGATTTCATTACCCTTCCTAAGACCCCAGAAATCACAAAAAGCATATGCACCACCCTCAAACTAAATTAAAAAATATCTAGACTCAGCCAATTAAGGACTGTCCGCTCATTAGGACAGAGGAAGGTTGTGAGCATTCAGTCGTTTATCTAAACCTGACTTTGTGGTGCCTAGGCTAGACAAGTGGGAAAGGTAATTTTAAAAGGCCCGTCTCACGGTGATTCATGAGCGGATCCCTCCTTTCTTCACTTGTGCTTACCTGGCCACAATTGGCGGTGAAGAGGCGATTTGAGGGATATCTCATAACTTGTCGCTTTGACCGGTTAGGAGGAGACCCTAGCTTTAGGCTTGATTGTGCATGCTTAAATTGTGACTGTTTGAAAGTGTGTCGTAGTTCCGTACAAATGTTTTTGCAAAACTCCTTATAAAAAAAAAACACAAAACAAAATTTTTTACAAAAACTTGCCATTTGTCGCTAGAATTCCATTACACCCAACCTTCACCCATATTTTCCCATTGACGTTTTCTTACCCTCACATTCTACTTTTTGACTACACTACAACTCGTTTAGTGTATGTCCGGTTGGACTAGAGACACTAGCGCCCGATTAGTCCGTGTCTCGTTAGTCGCTATTGACGACGCGTTCGACTCTGAAGTCGAAACTCACTCCACTTCTTTTTCATCTTTACCTTCATCTTCACATTCATTATCTTCTAAGGAGATGTCAGGATTCAATCCTAACAACCCCTTACCTATCTCGGGACTGATTCTACCTCAACTGGGTGCGAATAACCCGCAACACCCTCCTGTTGAAGTGCCCCAGCGAATCGCGCTCCAGGATCTTTTCTATCCTACTCGCTCCGCACTTCCTACTTGTCTTTCACTTCCGCCGGCGAATGGGGATAATTTTGAAATTAAGCCCTACTTCATCAATATGTTGCCCAAATTTCACGGGCTGGAATCCGAAGATGCCTATATCTTCATTAACAAATTCCAGAATGTTTGTGCAAAGATGAAGACCACCCAACTATCCGATGATGCTATAAGGCTACGAGTTATTCCTTTCACTTTGTGTGACCTAGCGGAAAAGTTGCTATATAGTACATCATCGCATTCTATAAAAAGTTGGGAAGAGTTTGTTAAAACTTTTCTTAAAAAAATTTACCCACATCACAAGATCGCGAGAATCCGTAATGAAATTAACCAATTTTCCCAGCTTCCTTCCGAACCTTTTTGGAAGTGTTTCGAACGATTTAAAGACCTTCTTGTTCAGTGCCCTCATCACGGTATTGAAAGATGGCAACTTTGCCAAACTTTATATGAAAGACTGAACCCAGCAACTATGCAGTTACTGGAAACCATTTGTCAAGGTCACTTCCTAACCAAATCTGACGAGGAAGCTTGGCAATTTCTCGACGATCTTGCTAGACAAACACTTCAGTGGGAAAGCACTAGACAGACCTCTTCATCCACTTCATCTACTTCATCCGGTCAGTCTAAGGCAGGTGTTCACCAACTTGATATGCCAATTGCAATGAAAGCCGAAATGGCCGCAATTACACGAAAATTAGAAGCAATTGAGAGCAAATTCCCATTGCCTTCTCCTGCCCCTGCTTTACCCCTTCGCACTATATGCGCTTGTTGTTCGGATCCTTCCCATCTGACCAAAGAGTGTCCTTACAACCCACCTGCTCAAGGACAGGATCAAGTCAATGCTGCCTTTCAGCAAAGACAAAGAAATGATCCATACTCTTCAACTTACAATCCTGGTTGGAGGAACCACCCCAATTTTGCTTGGAATCAAAATCAACAACAATTCCAAGGCAACAATAATTTTCAAAGGCCTCCTCCTCAATAACAAGCACCTCAACAAACTCAATATCAGCAACCTTTCCAACCGCAACCTTACCAAAATCAAATGAACAATTTTGCACCAAACAACTCTTTTCCTCAAAACAATTTTTTTTAGCCAAATAACGATAAGGTTTACTCGCTAGAACGAAGTCTGGATGCGTTTTTAAAACAATCTACTCAATCCTCAGCCATTATCTAGTCTTCCATTCAGTCTTTGGTGCAACACACTGCATCACATGGGTAAAGCATCAAAACCATTGAAGCCCAAATTGCACAACTGAATGCTGTTTTAAGCGAGCGAGAGAAGGGAAAGCTTCCATCTCAACCACTGTCAAATCCTGGTCACCCACAAAATGCACATGTTGCTCATGAACAACAAAATCATAATGTGAGTGCCGTGACAACATTGAGATCTAGAAGGACGTTGCACAACAATGTTGGCATTGATGATAATACCCCGGGCGCCGCTTTTTCTTCATCTTCTTCTTCATCTTCATCTTCATCGTCTCAGAGCCTGTTCTCCATTCTTCACAAGGCTCTACTTTTTCTACTACTCCGAACGGACTCACATCTCACTCCACGAAAACACCAACACTGGGATCCGTTCCAACTCCGAAATCTCCTCCACAAACATTGGACTCAACCAATTTTCAGAATATTCCATTTCCAAATAGGTTGAGATCCAATAAACAAACTCCACAAAAGGAGAAGATTATGGAGTTATTTAAACAGGTTAGCATTAACATTCCTCTTTTGGATGCAATCCAACAAGTCCTTTCTTACGCTAAAATCTTGAAGGACTTATGCACCAAGAAGAGGAAATCACAGGTACCTAAGAAAGTTTTCTTGGCTAGTGCAGTAAGTGATGCTCTTACCCAACCTTTACCTCAAAAACGAAAGGACCCAGGCTGTCCTATAATTTCAATAACTATTGGGGATAAGAACATCAACCGCGCACTATTAGATCTTGGCGCCAGCGTTAACCTGCTTCCTTATTCAGTGTATGAGCAATTAGGCGTTGGAGAATTGAAACCCACACATTGTACTCTTTAAATGGCCGACCGATCCATCACCCATCTTAGGGGTGAGTTAGAGGATGTGTTAATTAAAGTAGGGGACTTCATATTCCCCGTTTATTTCATTGTTATGGACACAAAGCCTGTAGCTACCCCCCGGAGTCAAATTCCGGTGATACTCGGTCGACCATTCCTTGCGACTTCCAATGCGGTGATCAATTGTCGAAATGGTTCGATGAACCTATCTTTTGGAAACATGACAATTGAACTCAACATTTTTAAGTTGGGGAATCAGCCCTCCGAACCTAATGCTAATATACTTGATGTTTGCTCGATCCAAGAGATCACCCAGGAGGATTGTGAGCTCGAGAAATTTCTGTTCGATCATAACAATTTTGACACCACTAGTGCGTTCCTCCTTGAATTTGATACTGCTTTCATGCCCGATAATGATTACGAGTGTTTCACTTACTTGGACGATCTTGAAGAATCACCACCCGAGTTTGAATCCTTTGAATTTTCAGATGAATTAGCTGAACCATCCGACTCGGTTTCTTACACTCGTTTTTAACCTCTGTTGGAATCCTTCGAGTTTGAGACAATTTCACCGATTTTACCTTCAATTGTTTCGCCTCCAACACTCGAACTCAAGCTATTGCCGTCTCACCTTAAGTACGCTTACTTAGGTGAGAATGAGACCCCTCCTATTATCATCTCAGCTTCTCTAACCCCCGAGCAAGAGAGAGCCCTTTTAACGGTCTTACAAAGTAATCGGCAAGCTTTTGGCTGGACTATGGCGGACATCAAGGGGATTAGTCCCCTAATTGTTGAACATCATATTCATATGATGGATGATGCCAAGCCAGTAAGGGATCCACAGAGATGACTCAACCCAATAATGAAGGAGGCTGTTAAAATGGTGATTGTAAAATGTCTTGATAGTGGTATCATTTACCCTATCTCTGATAGCCAGTGGGTTAGCCCCATTCATGTTGTCCCAAAGAAATCGGGCATAACGGTCATAACTAATGAGGCAAATGAGTTAATACCTACTCGCACCCAAACTGGGTGGCGAGTATGCATCGATTATAGAAAACACAACGCCGCGACACGGAAAGACCACTTTCTATTACCTTTTATTGACCAAATGCTAGAACGATTGGCTGGGCACGAGTATTATTGCTTTTTGGATGGCTACTCCGGCTATAATCAAATTTCCATCGCCGAAAAGGATCAAGACAAGACGACATTCACTTGTCCTTTCGGTACGTTTGCTTACCGTCGCATGCCCTTTGGGTTATGCAATACACCCGCTACCTTCCAGCGGTGTATGATGGGTATTTTTTCAGACATGGTTGAAAAATTCTTGGAGATCTTCATGGATGATTTCTCCATTTTCGGCGACTCCTTTGATGAGTGTTTGCTACATTTAGACACAGTCCTTACCCGGTGTAAGGATAAGAATCTTACTTTAAATTGGGAGAAGTGCCACTTTATGGTACGAGAAGGTATTGTCTTAGGACATATCATCTCGTAAAATGGCATTGAAGTGGATAAAGCTAAGATTGAAGTCATTTCCAATCTTCCTCCTCCCAAGTGTGTCCGAGACATTCGAGCCTTCCTTGGCCATGCCGGTTTCTATAGACGGTTCATCATGGATTTTAGTAAGATTGCTAGACCCCTGACTCTTTTGTTGGCCAAGGACACCACATTTGATTTCGACTCAAGCTGTATGAAGGCGTTTGAGTCATTAAAAAACTCACTTACTTCCGCTCACATTCTTTCGTCTCCTGACTGGACGCATCCATTTGAAATTATGTGCGATGCATCTGATTTTGCCATTGGTGCTGTCCTTGGACAGCACATTAATAAGATGCCGCATGTGATTTATTACGCTAGCCGTGTTAGTTATATGTATGCCCTAGAGGCCATTACTATACATAGGATGTATATTGTAGTGGATGCTTGGACATATATAGGGAGGACTTTCTTGCTCGACATGATAGTATGCTATCTGGTTGCTCTTTACCTTAACGTGTACACTGATTGTCTCTCTGTTATATATTGGTAAAGCCCTTAGGATATGTACTTGACTACCTGGACTATGATGCAGATCATACTAGTGGGGACATGGTAGTCCATAAGTACATCCTTCAAGGTCCCTAGTCGTGGGTGTATCGAGACGGGGCATCGATATACCAGAGTAGACTGGCGTATACCTTCTCGACCCATACAGATGGGCGATGGATGATCCCATATCCATTGGTGTTTGACATCAGAGATGATATATGGGTGCTCAGTGGAGATTGGGTACACTGGACGGACTCGCCGAGAACTCCCAGATGGTATTATACTTTACGTCAGATGGAAGTTCTCTGGTGACACTGGTACAGAGTAGTCTGTTGACCCGAGATCGTCATAGAGTCTTGTGTGATTCCCACTGTGCTTTGATTTCCACCTTACCACGTCCAAGAGGGCGTGCAAAATGGTGGTTTTTGGGTATAGTCCCGAATCACATGGAGGCAATGAGCGATAAGAGGGGATTCGTCTCTCCCGGTATAGGGAGTTGATGTTGCGCTGTGTTCGATTGGCTATAACCGGAAATCCCTGGTCAGGGTTGCAGAGATTTACTGGTAAGTGTTACCAGTAGTTTCTCAAACTGTTATAGACCTCATATCGACACGACTTATCGAGCTATTGGGGTCTGACGTTTACCACCCCTAAACGAGATATGCGACATATCAGACGAACAGACCGGACTGTACGGTAAGTGTTACTGGTTGGATTCACAGGAGTGTGAGCGGGCTTGCTCGTTGATCTTCTGATCGCTCAATACCCGGGTGGCCGTTACGTTTAGCAGACCGCTTACGGCTTGTGGGTGTTTGATATGATCATCACCTGCTGCCGGCGTATTGATGAGTCTTTAGAGTCCTACACAGAGGTTTCCTGGCTCAAGCGAAACGAAATAGGAGCGCATATGAGATATGTGCGGGACCGAGAATAATGCGTGTATGTGATACCGTATTCTATTCTCGCGATGAATGTATCGATTGGTTGTATGCGATATAACCTAGTTATCGAATCGAGGATTGATTCGATAAGTCGATACATTGGATATTAGTCGGTCATATGCGATATGACCGGATCGTTAAATCAAGTGTTGATTTAATGATTTAATGTATAATTATATATTTGATATATTACTTTACATTAACTAGTATTGGTTCATTTAAGATGGATTTTCTCACTTGATGTGCACATTGTATATATGATATAGTTTTGTGCACTAGTTTGTATCATATTTGATGATACATGCAAACTTGGGTGTGTATGATTAAACCATAATTAGGTTAATGGTTAGGGTTTTGATTTACTTATTTATTTATTCTTTTCATTTATTTTTAGGCAAGAAAATAAAATGGTGGCTTTTTGTTTTATACTTGAACCTTCATGAAGCTTTGAAAAAGCTTTGACCATTTTGTTTCTTTTCTTAACCTAACCATTCACCTAAACCCTAGTTTATTCTCTACATGTGTTAAACTCACGCATGGTTGCATTATGATAAGAATCACTTGGATTTTCTTTTTGAAATAAACCTTTTTCCATTTTCTTCTTCATCCTCTTCAAGTGAAGAAGAAAGCTTCCTTGAAAATTTCCAAGTGATGATTCCAAGTGAGAAATCCAAATCCAAAGTGAACCTACTTCCTATTTCTTCATCCTCTACCACTTGCCATGCAGTATAGGGTGTTTTCTTCACAAGTTTCATGACTTGGTGAAGATGGAGCTTGATCTTGAGTTGCCTCGACGTAGATCATCTTCGGCATCGAAGTCGACGATATAGCCCGATCATTTCTTCGACGAAACCATCGCTAGAGTCCGGGATCCGATGATCGCAGCGGAGGGACGTCATCACGGAGCTAAGAAAGTGGAGGACCGGATCTACAAAGGTTGTATCCCCATTCACTTAGTACTAAAGCAGTTTAGTAGCTTGTTGTTTCGCCTAATATCTAGTTAACGATCATGCTTAGGGTTGTTAAGCACCTAAAAATTTTAATCCGGCATGGTCGATGCCTTGTAGAGCCTCCTTAGTGTGCCTAGTAACCCTACAAGCCGAACCTTGAACGAGGCCCAATTAAATTACACAACAACCGAGAAGGAATTCTTAGCTGTTGTGTTTGATTTAGAAAAGTTCACGCCCTACTTAGTCGGCTCTCCAGTCATCGTTTACACTGACCATTCAGCTCTTCGCCATCTTTTTGCGAAGAAGGACGCCAAATCTTGGATAATACGTTGGATTCTCTTACTGCAAGAGTTTGACCTTGTCATCAGAGACAAGAGAGGATGCGAAAACGTAGTCGCCGACCATCTCTCATGCCTTCCTTCCTCGCCGACGCTTCAAATTCCTATAAAAGACGTTTTTTCAGATGAGCAGCTCTTAACTGTGTCATGCGAACCTTGGTTCGCAGATATTGTGAATTATTTGGCCACCGGACTTATACCAAATGAATGGTCAAATCAGGACAGACTCCGATTTCTATCCCAGGTAAAACATTTTTACTGGGATGAACCATATCTATTCAAATACTGTCCCGACCAAATTATTCGTCGGTGTGTCCCCGACAATGAATTTAAGAGCGTGCTGTCTTTTTGCCATGATCAAGCATGTGGTGGGTGTAGGGTGTTTTTCGTCACCCCGTTGAGATGGGAATACGCGCGCGCTTGTCAGGCGTACTACAGATTCCCCCTGCCTAGGGTAGACCAGGGTTTAATGATTATGGGGATCCGAATCTCCGGCAGCCGTGGACTAAGCTGCCGTTAATTACCCCTCTCCTTTGGAGCGAGAGAACCTCCGATTGACGGGTTAAACTGGTCGTGCGAACTCAATGTGCAGTGTTGTGTTTTGAAGGGGTTTTGGATATATCGGGAGCTTCGCAGAGTTTTTACGGGACAGTGTCGTGGAGTATGTGTGTGTGTACATATGTATACATATGTATATATATATATGTATATATATAAAAAGGGAGGAAAGGCATCCAAAGGATGCGTGGGGCCAGCACCAGCGCTTTGAGCGCAAGAGCGCTAGCGTGCCACGTTTCAGCACGTGGACGCTCGGGCGCTAGCGCACTGAGCGCTAGCGCACCACGTGTCAGCACGTGGGCGCTAGCGCTCTGAGCGCAAGAGCGCTAGCGCGCCACGTGTCAGCACGTGGGCGCTCGGGCGCTAGCGCACTGAGCGCTAGCGCGCCACGTGTCAGCACGTGGGAGCTAGGGCGCTAGCGCTTTGGGCGCTAGCGCTCTGAGCGTAAGAGCGCTAGCGTACTGAGCGCTAGCGCGCCACGTGTCAGCACGTGGGCGCTCGGGCGCTAGCGCTTTGGGCGCTATCGCTCTGAGGACTCCTAAGTGTGTTGCTCCCTACGAGTCGTAAGGATCCCGCAAGTGTATTTTCTCCTTAGGAGTCGTGGGGATTCCTAAGTGTGTTGCTCCTTTGTGAGTCGTAAGGATCTCACGCGGGAATATTTTCCTTACAAAGTCGAGAGGACTTTGCGAGTGCATTTCATCTCTTTTTCACGAGTTTGCACCCTTTCGGGTTTTCACAAACTCGCCGGCAGTCCTGCTGTTTTTACTCACGGAGCCCTTTCGGGTTTTCATCCGTGCCCATTTTGCTTGTGGACATACCTTCTTTTTTTTCTTCTTCTCTTTTTTTTTTCCTTTTTCCCTTTTTTTGAATCTTCCCTGCCGGTGGGACTTTGAATGTGGTCTCGCCGGTAGGACTTGAGAGAGATTGGGATTGTTTTACGCCCGTAGATTGCATATGGTTTTGCAGGATGTATGATCCAGACCGTAGGGCCATAAAAATTTCGGGACTTTTTTGGCGTCTGCATCGATGCACTGGAATATGGTACCAGGAGCGACTCATCATTCGCTACTTGGGGATTTGGATTTTGAATTTGGCTGGCGCCTGCATCGCTGCACTGGAATATGGTACCAGGAGCGACTCATCATTCGCCATTGGGGTATGGGATTTGGAATTTGGTTGGCGTCTGCATCACTACACTGGAATACGGTACCAGGAGCGACTCATCATTCGCCACTTGGGGGTTGGGGAGCGATGGCTTAGGAGACAGGTTTAGATCCCTACCACCTATGACTTTTCAATTTTATGGGCCGTGAGGGTCCCATAAAAGCATTTTCTCCCTGCGAGTCGTAAGGATCTCGCAGGTGTATTTTCTCCTTAGGAGTCGTGGGGACTCCAAAGTGTATTTTTCCTTCGTGAGTCGTAAAGATCCCACAAATGTTTGTTCTCCCATGTATCGTGAGGACACATGAGTGGGTCTTCTCAATGGAGCATAATTCCAAAGGCGGAGACCAGCCGCGTAACTGGTGATTACGGTGGGGCATGAGGGTGATGAGAATTATTTGAGCCTGTGGATTGTATACGGTAGTCAATTTGGGGACTAACCGTAGGGCTGGGAGAATTTTACAAAATTGGATTTTGGTTGGCGTCTGCATCGCTACACTGGAATATGGTACCAGGAGCGACTCATCATTCGCCGTTATTTTTTTTTGTTTTACCGCGATTGCTCTATCATTTCAGCTTTTCTTATCGCGAAGGTCGCGATTGCCCTATCATTTCGGCTATTTATTCGCGGTTGCCCCATCATTTTGGCTTTATTTTCATTTTCATTTTTACTCGCTGATTTTTATTGCGAGTTGCCCTATCATTTCGGCTTTTCTTTATTTTTTTTTATTTACACATTTTTTTGTTTATATACACACAATTTTTTTATATTTATTAATTTTTTTACATTCCCAGTTTAACGACTTAGAGGTCGACTGTTCCCAGTTTAATGACGTGGTGGTCGTCTGTTCCCAGTTTAACGATGTGGTGGTCATCTGTTTCCAGTTTAACGACGTGGAGGTCATCTGTTTCCAGTTTAACGACATAGTGGTCATCTGTTTCCAGTTTAACGACATAGCGGTCATCTGTTTCCAGTTTAACGACATAGCGGTCATCTGTTTCCAGTTTAACGACACAGAGGTCATCTGTTTCCAGTTTAACGACATAGAGGTCATGTGGCGAGGAGCTTAGAGAAGATACCTGATCGGACAGTTTTCGAGGGTACCGCTGGAGCTTGCATGAGATGCCTTATTACTTTGTCGGTGTTGATGGCCTTGCCCCCAGCAGGGGCCAAGGAAAGCCGTTCAAATACCGACTTGCGTTCGAAGATGGCAATTGGAAATTGTTAACCTGCACACAAAAACATGATTTTAGTACAGGCAATTGATATGCATATTAATTGAGTTCGCATGAACGTTTAACCCGAAATATGGGAGGAGAGATTAGTCCCACCAGGCGTGTCAGAATCTGTAGGGTGTTTTTCGTCACCCCATTGAGATGGGAATACGCGCGCGCTTGTCAGGCGTACTACAGATTCCCCCTGCCTAGGGTAGGCCAGGGTTTAATAATTGTGGGGATCCGAATCTCCGGCAGCCGCGGACTAAGCTGCCGTTAATTACCCCTCGCCTTTGGAGTAAGGGAACCTCCGATTGACGGGTTAAACTGGTCGTGCGAACTCAATGTGCAATGTTGTGTTTTGAAGGGGTTTTGGATATATCGGGGGTCCCACAGAGTTTTTACGGGGATCCCGCTACCCGGATAGCGGGCTGGGGGTTAAGGGGGTTAGCAGCCCCCTTGCGGGTGCGGGGCAGCGTCCCGTTAGAAATTTTTTTCTAACAGGGACAGTGTCGTGGAGTATGTTTGTGTGTATATATGTATACATATGTATATATATAAAAAGGGGGGAAAAGGCATCCAAAGGATGCGTGGGGCCAGCGCCAGCGCTTTGAGCGTAAGAGCGCTACCGCACCACGTTTCAGCACGTGGGCGCTCGGGCGCTAGCGCACTGAGCGCTAGCGCGCCACGTGTCAGCACATGGGCGCTAGGGTGCTAACGCTTTGGGCGCTAGCGCTCTGAGCGCAAGAGCACTAGCGCACTGAGCGCTAGCGCGCCACGTGTCAGCACATGGGCGCTCGTACGCTAGCACTCTGGGCACGGGCGCTAGCGCTTTTGGCGCTAGCGCTCTGAGCGCACGAGCGCGAGCGCTCTGAGCGCAGGCGCTCTGAGCGCTATAAGCGCTAGCGAGCTACGTGTCAGTACGTAGGCGCTCGAGCAGGAAAAGGGACTTGGTCCCTGCAATGGGAGTTGTACTCCCAGAAAGGAGCACTTATTATTCTGTATATATATATATATATATATATATATATATATATATGTATGAGGAGTTAAACTCCTAAAATGTTTTGAAGCTGATGAAGGGCTTCTCCCCTTGAGCCCCAGTTCTTTCCCAAAATAGGGTTTTTGGAGATGGGTCTCCTTCTTCTTCCTTTGTTGGCCGAATCTTGAAGATCAAGAAATATGAGATTCTAAAAATCTCTCCTTTCTGAGATCTGATGGCAGATCTGAGTTCCCCTTTGTGGGTTTTGTGGTGAAAAACTATTTAGTTTTGGAAAAGGAAGAGTAAAACTCTTGATTTAATTAAAAAAAGAGGAAGGTTAACAATCTTGAGGAAGGAGAAGATCACAGATCTAGATTTTTCTTTTGGAGAGAGAAAAAAGTTGTTGGGATATTTTCATTATCCTTACCTTTATAGGCTATACATCTTACATATAGCCCCTTGGGCTTTTCAAAAATGGCATTTTAGCCATCCCATGGCTCATGTGCCATTTCTTTTTGCAAATAAGCCATGGGCTTACAAAAATTTGGCTTTATGCCCATTTCGCATACATTCATGCATAAAAAATTACAAAAAAAATTATTTATTACATGATCTATATTTTGGCATGGAGGAGGCTGGCCGCGGGCTCGACTTGGGCATGGGCCCGCTTGACCTGGGCTTGGGCCCATCTGGCTTGGGGGTTGATCTTGACTTTGACTCGGTCAACCGGTGTGCAAATTTTTACCCTAACAGTGGGCATTTTGGCCCTAAAAAGACAGCCGAAAAGATCTTGCAGTGTGGTTTCTACTGGCCACAACTTTCTAAAGACGCACATGATTACTGCAAGACATGCTCCCGGTGCCAACACTTGGGCCGGATATCTAGGAGAAACGAAATGCCACTCCAACCAATATTGGTTGTGGAAATTTTTGATGTTTGGGGGATAGATTTTTTGGGACCGTTTCCAAATTCTTTTGGAAATGTGTATATTCTCCTCGTTGTTGACTATGTTTCTAAGTGGGTCGAGACTGTGCCCAGCCGGACTAATGACAACAAGGTTGTCGTTAGATTCCTCAAAGAAAACATTTTTTCTCGGTTTGGGCACCCCCGCGCAATCATCAGCGATAATGGAACCCATTTTTGTAATCGGACTTTCGAGTTCTTAATGCAGAAATATTCCATTAATCACAAGCTTTCAATGCCCTATCATCCCCAAACTTGTGGGCAAGCCGAGATTTCAAATCGGCAAATTAAACAAATATTGGAGAAAACGGTTTCCAAAAACCGTAAAGATTGGTCGTCAAAACTTATTGATGCCCTTTGGGCATTTAGAACTGCCTATAAGACCAATCTTGGCATGTCTCCGTATAGACTTATTTATGGAAAGGCTTGCGACCTTCCAGTTGAAATTGAGCATCGAGCATTTTGGGCAATAAAAGAGTTGAATCTATCTCTAGGAGATGCGGACAGCCATAGAAATCTGCAATTGAATGAATTAAGCGAGCTTCGGGATGAAGCTTACGAGAACGCGGTTGTCGTCAAAAACCGAACGAAGGTGTTTCACGATAAACACCTTATGCGCAAAACTTTTAAACCTGGTCAACAGGTTTTACTTTACGACACCCGGCTATATTTCCATCCCGGCAAGCTCAGATCTCGATGGAAAGGGCCATTTTTGATACGCACCATATATCCGCACGGTGCGGTCGATTTAGAAAATTCTGAGGACGGTTCACTGTTTAAAGTGAATGGACATAGACTTAAACCGTTCCTCTCTGCGGACCCTTCGGAGGAGCTCCTGCTGTTGCAGGAGCCGATTTACATTGACTGGTCTTCCTCCATCTATCCCTAAATTTCGGTTATCCAGCCATAAACAGTGGAAACACTGTTTATAATAAGTTTGGGGGTATGTACCACTTGTAATTATATCAAAACAAAATAAATAAATAAAAAATTTAAAAATAAATAAAAATTGGGGTATATTTGTAAATTTTCAGTTTTAATAAAAAATAAATAAAAAATAAATTTTTTTATTTACAAATAAATTCCTCTTTTTAAGAGGTTCTTTTTGCAAATAACCAAAACAACCCCCCTATAAATAGAACCCGACCCTCACTACATTTTACCAAACCCTAAGTATTCCTCTCTCAAAACCCTAGCCGCCACAGCAGCCAGAGCAAGGAGATCGCCCTACGCCGCCGCGTTTCCGCCGCCATACCTCGCTTCTGACCGCTGATCCGCCGCGCATCGGTGTCTGCTCCCTCTGAATCTTCAGAGGAGGTTTGCTTTCTTCGATCCTCTCTGTTAAAATTTTTAGAAATATTTGTATTCTCTGTGATCTCTGTAATGGCACCAACTTTACAATTCGAGAGGGACTTTTCCCAAATCTTTGCACACACGATCTACGGAAGTTATTTCGGTGAAGAGATCCGTAGGTGCGAATGGAATTTTTTACTTTTTAATCATCCGAATGCCTTCGCGCTTCCGGATCTCGTCACCCGATTTTACGAGTGCATGGAAGACGGTTGCATCTCACAACACGGATACATTAGGCTAATTGGGGGGGATAGGGAAATCATAATCGATAGTGACTTCATCCATTAAGTCACCTTAATACCTAGACTACCTACTATTGACCAACCCCTCCAATTCGAGGATTACTTATCCTTGATGGGTAATATGACCGTTCGAGGGAGCCACGTAAGGGCATCCAAGCTAGAACCCTCTTTGCGAATGTATTGACTGTGTGCCGTTGGGCACAAAATAACATTTTTAGTAGTTCGCACAATACTACATTTTTCACACCATCCCTTCATATCGTGCACACCTTGATGACTAGGAACCCCAGCTATAATATGTGCACGGTATTACTTCATTCAATCGATGCGGGCAAAAGGGCTGCCAATTATCCATGCCCAATGTTAGTGACACAACTGTGTCGCTATTTCCTCCCTGTGGAGGAATTTGAGTTTTATATACATGGAGGTATCCCCATTAGACCTCTTCTCGAGGGCGTATCATCGTCCTACACACGCTTAAATGATGTATGGTCGCGTACTGAGCCGGCCCAGAATGTACCCGCCAAGACACCTAACTCCAGCTCGACCGCGAGCGAAGAAGAGCTTACCCCTTCAGCACATGCACGTTTACTTAGGAAAGCCACTAGGGGGATAGACAGATTGATTGGGATGGTGACCAACTTGGATCACCAAGTGACGGAAATAGAGCATGGCATGACCACTCTGCTGGCGAGAGAGGAACGTTCCCGTTCACGTTCGAGGGGACGGCGAGGCCATGAGCAGTGAGGGCACTGCTTTTGATAAGTTTGGGGGTGGAGGTGGTTTGTAAATAGTTATCTTTGCATTTGCATATTTTTATTTTTGTACATATTTGTTTCTTCTTTCTTTGCATATTTAATTCCGCATTGTATCTTTATAAAAAAATAAAAAAAACTTAAAATAATGAAATTAAAAAAATATATAATTAAAATCAAATAAAAATTGAAAAGTTTTAAAAATTATAAAAATTGAAAAAATTCAATTTTGGCCATAATTGACTTAAGTTCGACAAGACGATTGACTAGCTAGGAAAAACTAGATCCTAAACTTAGTAAATTGAAAACCCTAAAAATAACCTTTCATAAAATTTAACCGTAGAAAATATATGTCCTTGTAGTTTATTTAGAAATAGGCAAATTTTAAGTTCATTTCTTGGGCTAAGTCAAAATAAGGGAAGAGTATTGAAATTTTTATTTGAAGTGTAAGTCTAAAAAATAATTCCTAAGCTTAAATCTAATTCTGAAAATATATACCCTACATCTGGCACATACACGCACCTTGAAACTTGGGATAGTAGAGCATACCTTGAAATGCTCTTGTCTAAAATCCTTATTATGAAGGAAAATAAAATAAAAATATAAGAGTGAATAAAGAGATATAAAAAAAATGATGAACACTGGTTTTGTAATTACTTAAGGCTGTATAAATAAAAAAATTATAGCGAGGGTGCTTTATCACCTAGTGCCTTAGACCAACTGGTTTGGGAGTCACTGATAAAGTCTTAGGTATTACAAGACGAGGAATTACGCCTTAATGCGCGAACACATTTTGTAATCGGTCGTTAATACCTCAAGAAGTATTAACGGTCGCATGAACAATGTGTGAGCAATTTCATCCAAAATTCACCAACTAAAAATACTTTGGACAATGGACAAGAGTATGATAGCTTGAATTGAATTTCCAAGTATAGGGGTGATACATACACACACGTAGGGGTATATGATTAGGGTTTGGATGAGAGATATGAATGAAAGATAGGGCTTATACCTTCAGTAAAGATGATAAAAATTCCTAAGTTGAGATGGAACCTTAGAAGGAAAATTCAAGAGATGTTGAAAGCTTTATAAATTTGCAGAATATATACGATCTTAAGTTAAATGATAAGTGAGTGTGAAAAATACGATTTGATGATTTCTAAGTTGATGATAATAGAATTTCTTGCTAGAACACCGAATTGAAGAATGAAAGACAACATGCCAAATTGATCGGATTTTGTGGGTAGTATCCGCTAAAAACTCTCAGGAGACAACACTCCTCCTATTAGAGACACCTAGAGGTTTAACGACTTGTTGCACGAGCTCAGTGTAATCGCGATTCCCTGCGAAAGTGAGGTTAGGTTTTTTCGAGAATAAATTGGCTTTGCTCGGGACGAGCAAAAGATAAGTTTGGGGGTATTTGTTCATATCAGAATTTTGCATTATTATATCGCCCATTCTTAATCATATTATAAATAAATAGGTGCTTTTGATCCATGTCTGCTAAAGAGTTACAGGTTACAGGTTCTCAGGTCATTACAGTGAAATTCATGAAAAACACGCTACAAATGTGAGACTACGACCAACAATAGAAGAATCCGTATGATGCCGTCTAACAGTTCAAGGAACAAATGAAGATCAGTAAACAGTTCAATTGCACAAAGCACAAGGGCAGCACAAGATTCAAGACTTCAACGCGAAGCTTACGGTAAAATTCCACATAATTCTGCACTGTTGGAAATCTGGAAGAAAGTAGAAAAGATTCTGAGGAACCAAGTGAAGAAAATAGAAGGAAAAGGCAACTTGAAGTATCTCTGAAGAACCGAGTCCAAGAGCTCACCATATAGCCGCGGAACTACGGCGAAACATGGCATTCTGCCGCGGTTCCGCAGCCGTGCAGTGCACGTATCGGTGGGTGTCGGTGCTTTGATCCAGCTTTCTTAGGGTAGTCTTGTAATTTCAAATATAGATCAGATGTAAAACCTAGAGTTTCTCCTATCTATAAAGAGGAAAACCAGAAGCCTAATTAGGCATGCATCTTTTTAATTTTCTAGATTAAAATTTTATTCAAGTTGTAATGCATTGAAGAGGTCATCAATAAAAGTAAGGTTTTTTTATTTCCATCTTGCATATCTTTTTTTTTATTTATCTGAATTTAATTCGTGCATTTTTATTATCTGTCTTTTATTATCAGCAAATTAGGTCATTAAAATAAAACTATAAAAATAAATTTTATCGTAACTTTCCTAATGAGTGAGTAATTCCTCACTTGTTAGGGTTAGGATAGAGAAGGTTTGAGAGAAGGAAATCTCTCTCACTCATTTCTTTGCCCATATAATATTTTAATTAGGACTCTATTTAAATTAACCACACACCGCTCACTACGGCACCCTATCCTACAAGATAGCGGTGATTCCTTAGTTAGAACGGTTGTGGTTGATTCAAATAGAGCTTAAGGCTAAGAGTTAAGAAAGAACGGACAAGGCCAAAAGGAAGAAACGAAGTTTCTTCCTAGTCGTGCTAATCTTCTTTGTTGACTATTATCCTAACACCTATGTTCTTAACTAGGGCAAAGAAAGCGGTGAGTAGAATCCCTTTTCTAAACTAACCTAATCCTAACCCTAGCAAGACTTTAAATTGATTAATTTTCATTTTTAGAATTTAAAACAAAACCTACCAAAAATAGAACTTAACTCGTTAGAACTTAAAGAGAGTACACATTTTCCCTGTGGACCGACCCGTTCTCAACCGGCTAGCTACCAAGCGACACCGTCTTGATTGCGGTATATTCTTAAATTTTAAACTCACGCGGAAAACATCAAACAATCACGAAGCAATCTTTATACTGCATGAGCACTTCTTTTAGCGTAGCCACCCTTTCTTCAGACAATAGCTCACTGACGAATATCGGCCGCGGGTCATTTGCGTCCCCAAGTCAATTTTCTTGAGATTATCTTCAGTAGTATGTATTCCGTCTTCCAGCTCTTTTGGTGCCGGTGGAAACTCTGAGATCACCTCGTCATCATCGTTTTCGAAGCACCAGAGGAGGTCATCTGTATTCTCGGGTTCTTCTTCTGACAACGTTATTGTGTGACAGGTACGAGATCGCTTCTAAGCCCGACGTTGATCCGGCTCTGCTTTCGTGGCTTTTGGTTCATGCTTCTGCGGTAGGGTTACCCTCCAACTGCTGGATAAAGCGAACTTGCCTTGCTGATACTGGTCTTCTACTCAGTCTTTGAATGTAAAGCAGTCTTCGAGAGGATGTCCTATCGCTCGGTGATAGGAGCAATAATCCGGATGATTAACTTCACCTGCGTGCTCGGGGTGCTTGGACTCCGGGAGGGTAATCATCTGATGTTTTATGACGAGATCAAGAATCTTTCTTGTCTTGTTTTGGGAAAAAGAGTATGCTCGACCCATCTTCTTTACAAGAGACGAATCTTGGCTGCTCGATTCTTGATCGCGTGGCTTCTTAGTCCTGCTTCGTTGCTGTCGAATGCTTTTTCCGTTCTTGGGTTTATTTTTACCCCTGCGTCAGGTCTTTTGTATGCAGGGCTGGCAATGAAGAGCATCGTCATTCTCTGCAGCTTGCTGAAGGAGGCGCTGCGTCCGGGCTTTCTTGTAGATTTCCATTTTGCGATTATGGTCGTCTCGAACTTTTTAACCCACTTCTCTTATAAGCTTGTCCATTTGTTCTTCGAACGATGGGCTTGGCATTTTCACGACGGGAGCTTGTTTTGGTTCAGGGTTAACATCTTCCCATAGAGCATCTCCTTCTTTATCAAAGTCATGTATGACGTAGCAGCCGCGGAATCGCTCCCGTTTCTTGGATTGAACATATCCAAGCCCGATCGTTTCCATCCTCCCGTTGGGTAGCTTTCGTTGCATTTCGGGGACGCTCCAGATCCTGTTATAGAACTGGGCTTGTCGAGCAATCTGTTTGAAGGGTACGCCTTGGCGCCTCAACAGTCTTTTTAATCCGTCTGTGTAATATCTGAGAAAACGGATGGGCTGGAGCCTGTCAAGTGTAGAATCCGTACCATGCCAAATTTCTTTCTCCACTTTGGTTTCCCCGGATCGGTAGAATAGGATTGCCTTTTCACCCTTTCTCCTTCGGGGGACATAGAATGTCTGCAGTTCTTGCATACTATAAGTTTCAAGTGCATCGAGCTCTTTGTAATGCTCCTGCGGAACCATGGCGATTTGCAAGCTCCGATCATCATCAGCGAAGGCTTGAATTGATGGCCGAACAAAAAATACGGCATTGACTTTATCTTCCGAGTCGCTGCCGAAGATCAACATAGGGGTGGACGGTCCCAGTTTGTTGTATTGGGGCGGCCCTGAATAAACTATTTTTTCTTCCCCCTCGGTATTACTCCCGAAGACCGGAATAGTGGTGATAGCTTTGTTCTTGTCCTCTGGTTTGCGACATCTTTCTGTGTCTTCAAAATCTGGCAGGAAGTACTTGGCATCCTCATATTTGCGGACTTCGTTCACGGAGAATGGGTTGAGTTCCCCTGTCACAGTGTACTCGAGACAATCTTTGAAGTACTTCATACACTGATGTTGTGTAGAAGGGATAATGTTGTACTCGTGTAACCAGGGTCGGCCGAGAAAAGCATTATAGCAGGTCTTAGCGTCAATGACATGAAACTTGATGTCAGTGACTAACAGCCCAAAGCGCAACGTCAGTATCATAGACCCGAGCGTCCGTGATGACTGGGAGTCAAACCCGGAGATGGTGATTTTATCACAAGCGAGGTGCTGAACCCTCATGCAGATTTCCTTCAACACTCTTACATTGAGGAGGTTGGCGGAGGACCCATTGTCAACCAGGATTTTGCCTATCTTGATATCATGACAGTATCCGGAGACATAAAGGGGACGGTTATGCTCACACATCCCGAGGAGGAGGTCTTCATCGCCGAAGGTGATATCGGCTGTGTGCACTTCTTCCAACTCGTCCTTCATCATTTCTTCGGCGAGGAAAGCTTGGAATTGCTCAGGCTCTTGCAGTACCTTGATCAAAGAATTTCTTGCTTCTTTTGATAACAAGAGGGCATCGAGAATGATAAGATGCGAAGGTAGCTTCCTCAAGTGTGCCAAAACGTTGTAATCCACCTTGTTTTTCTTCGGCGGGTCCTTAGCTGTCAGCTCTTCGACGACTTGATCATCGAGGGCGATATCTTCAGGGACCTTTTCTTTCCCCTTATCCTTTTTATTCGATCCCTTGTTTGCGGGTCTGAGATTCTTTTCAGGTAATGTGCGATTGCGCAGCTGAATGTTCTCGCAACTCTTCGGCTCTTCCTCTTTTCTCGAGGTGGATTCTTTGAATAGAGAGCCAAGAGCTATTTCTTCCTCAGAATTTCTCCCAAAGGCGAGAACTTGCGATCCCCCAGCGTCGACCATGTGACAGTTGCCGACAGTTCTTTTACGCTCCTCGCCGTATTTCTTTGCTCCCGACGAGTTTTGTGTTTCATCCTCTTGAAATGTTGTCGGAGAGCAACATATCCCTACCACCAGCTTTTAAAAGCGTTGCACTCTTCGGTGGGGTGCGCTATCTTTTGATGATATAAGCAGTAGCTAGGATATATATCCGCTTCATCAGAAGTATTTCCTTCGGAGGGTGGCAGCTTCATTCCCTTCGATATGGTTTTGGCGAACCTTTTCCTCGTCATCAACCTGCATTTATTTTTGGCTGATGTACTTTGATCTAGTGAGAGTGTTTCGACCCTTTCGTCCAGTTGCCGGCGTTTGGCCTTTTCAAATATGGCCATCTCGCGCTCCCGATCAGCTTTGCTTTTAAGAAGAGCTTCATTTAGGAATGCATCAATCATTTCGTCTGATAGTCCTAGAAGTTCTGGCTCAGGATCTGCTCCCAGTTTCTCTGCGTAAGGGGCTTCTTCATCGTCTATTGACGAGTGAGAGATCACATGGCAGCTTGCCACATAATCTTCAGGCTCATCCGACGAGTCTTCTCCATTATCATCATCTCCGTCCTCAAGGACGTGGTTGAGAAATTCTTGGAGTGTGACTGGGGTCCGTGCCTTCTGGTTATATTCTTCCAGCGCGTCGATATATTTTTGTAGGTCCGTGCGCTCGCCACTAAGCTTCACGGGATTTTAGGTCTTCTTCTTCTTTGAAGACTTTGACGGCTGGATGTGAGCGCTTTGACTATCACCACCATTTTTTGGACTTGGGCGCGGTTTCAGCATCCTCTCGATGATCTCGGGTTCCAGTAGATTTTTCCACTTGACCGCCGGGCATGTTTGAAGATCCTTCAGCATTCTTTTCGTCTTGGCTGAAAGAACGACCTCCTATGGAGCTTCTTCTACAAAAGAGCATGATGCCCCTGGTGTGTCCGTCTTTTTGAGAGCGTACGGCTGCGGCGGTCTTACTTTCCAATTCTCAGACAATGCGAACATGCCCTGTTGGTATTAGTCTTTGATCCAGCCTTTAAAGATGAAGCAATCTTCAATTGGATGGCTTACCACTTAATGGTAGGGGAAATAATTGGGACTATTAGCCTTACCGGTTTGCAATGGGCGTTTTGGATTTGGAAAATTAATGAGCCTGTTGCGCACCGCTAGCTCGAACAATCTCCTCGTTTTGTCCCGGGGAAACGAATAAGGGCGCTTTATTTTCTCATTATAATATCGCCGTCTCTCGTCTAGGCGATCCGTTAATTTTGGACCACTGGGCTGCTGTTGAGAATTGGCGATGAAGGTCGCTTTCCCTTTCCTTTTTTCATTCCGTGGCTCTGGCTTCGAAGAGGAAGGCCTGTGGCCCATCTGGTCCATTGGGCCAGCTTATCAATCAAGGACTGGAAAGTGGTCGGTTTGAAAAACATCATGAATTGGGAGATGGTCGCTTGAGGGTCAAGAGTACCCACAAACATGCCTACTGCGGGCGCTTCTTCAATGCGCTGCTCGCATTTCGACCATAAATTTCGCCACCGTATTGCATATTGGACCCAAGTTTCTCTCGGCTTCACCCATGCATTGATCAATGCCGTGATCGGGGTGCATTCACTAGCACTCGCGAAACGCTGGCTAAATAGCAGCTCTATCTCTGCAAAAGTTTTGACGGAGTGGTTGGGAAGCTTCGAATACCACTCAAACGCCGTTTCCGACAAGATACCAACGAATTGGCGAAGCAACAGCTTGTCGTCGCCTCCAGTGTTGCCACACAAGGCCCTGAACTGAGCGATGTGCTGATGCAGATTGCCCGTCCTTTTATATACATGGAATTTAGGGATCGTATATCCCGGCGGGTACCTTATTTGGTCATACCATCCTGGATATGGTCGCCCAGTTTTAACAATTTGCCCACTGCTTCATTCGCCTGGTGAACTCATATTTGCTGAGCAATGTAATCATCCAGAGTGGCCTTGAAGATGGTCTCCTCCTTGGCTGCTGAAAGAGCCGAAGGAGGGTTCGATGTCTCTCCTCTATCATCTTCAATGATAATCGGGGGGTCTTCAGCTGGAGGTTCCGGGTGTAACATCATCCCGGCCATGTTTTGGAACAAAAGAGCCATTCATTTTATGTTGGCCGCCTGTTCCGCGTCCTCTTTTTTTTCCTCTCGAGCATTTTTCGGAGGAAATCAGTATCAGTTTCTTGTTCCTGACGCTGTTCTGAGGTCTCCGGATTGTCTTTCGGCCCAGTGAGTGCGGCCATTGCAGTTAACATCTCCTGAAGTTTCTGCTGCTGCTCTTCCTGAGCCTTTGTTATCGATCGAGTAAGCAGTTGATGACCCGTGGAAGCACGGCTTTCCTCTTTTCCGGAAGCCATATAAATGGTATGTGTCACCATGCCCCCAGACTTGGGGCGTTTAGGTTTAGCGTCCTTACGGTTCGCCGCGGTCACAGGGGCTTTCTCCAGCCTCCTTCTCTTGTGAGCGGTTGACGTTGAGGGAGCCTTTGCAGCGGGCACCCAGACGGATGACATCTTATGGGGTACCATTGGATGGCTCTTTTCTTGTCGAGCTTTAATCTTCTTTGATCTGCGAGAGTAATCCTGATCAATCACCGATTTCTGGACTTGTCGCTAGACTTTGTAAATTTTGGAGGACAACCGCTGAGGGGGCTGGTCCGGCTTCTTCTCTGTAGTATTCTCCACAGGTGGAGGAGATCTCTTCAGCACGACAGTTGGAGAGTTTTTGCGCACCTTCCTTAGCAGTTCAAAGCTGTTGCAATTTGAACAGCAGTATCGATTTCCACCATTGGAGTTGGCAGAGTCAGTCCGGAAGGGGAATTGCCCCCAGCCTTCCTTACTCGGCACCAGTGGTGACGTCGAGCGTGTCGAGCCGTTGGGATTGTTTCAGCTGTAGGGGTGACTTCCTCATGCCCTCTATGTTGGCGAAGGGTTGTCGCTGGCGCCAGTCTCTTGAAAACTGACGTCCGTTGAGAAGTATTGTCCAATCTGTCAAAGACAGACCTTTGGATAGGGGAAGCAGCTTTGAGGACTCCGCCTGGAGCGGGAGCCGGAACAGTCAGTCTTGTGAAGACCGACCCCTTGGCAGGAGAAGCCGCCTTGACGACTTCATGAGCAGTAGTGGCTATCCGCTTAGGGATAACTCTTTCAGGTATCGCAGGCTTCTTCATGGGCCCAAATAAGCTTTGGCCCAGTGTGTCAAAGACTGAGACGCTGGAGCTGGACGACCCGTTGAGAGGTGCCGCGGTAGTTGTGAGCCGATTAAAGACCGAGCTCTTTGGAGATTCTAGCTATGGTACATGGGTGTTAAAGCTCATCGGTGGGAGCATGGTCCCAAAAAATAGCCCGGTGGTGGCCTGAGTTACTTGCTCCACTGGCATCTTGAACAGGAAGGCCGCTTGGGGCCCATAAGTTACACTTCTAAATGAGGCGGAACGTGAGTTGCAGTTGCAGCAGGAGTAGTTAGAGGCCATTGATGTTCTGTTTTTTGCACGGGAGCAAAACCAAATCTAAGTACCTCGAACCTAAGGGCAACAATATCAAACAGCGATTCGTTCGCGAACATGACACACGAAGTGTGGAGTGGAAAGAGGAAAAGGTCCCACCGGGCGTGCCAGAATCTGTTCCCCTCCGAAACACGGGGACGCGACCGCGTAGGTCCGTCTTGCCTGAATTTCGGGGCAGATAATAATTGGTGCTATCCGTCTACCTCTCCGAAGATGCCAAGTTGATTTATGACACCATGTATCGAAAGTTTAAACAGATGCGGCAGATGTAGAAGAATTCATCAGATTCCCCCTCATTTGAGGGTTTTTTGATTGTGGGGACGCTCTTCCCTGCAGGCGCAAACCCCTGCAGTTAATTACGCTACCGCATCGCGGTAACCACTTTCTCCTTCTCCAGATGGTCACTTCATGTCGTGGGTGTTTTTTTTTTGGTTGCCCGTGGATTGTATACGGAGACTAATTTATGTTGTCGCCCGTAGGGCGTGGATTAGTCCAAATCCGTATTTTCTTAGATTTGGATTTGGGGTTGGGTTTAAGGATACGTTAGTCTCATTTGAGACTAAGATCAACTTAAACAATAGTTAAGGATACGTTAGTCTAATTTTAGACTAAGATCAACTTAACAGGATCGTTTAGATCCAACAAAAGAGCATTTGGACTCTATTGTTTAGTTTAGGGACGTTGCGGTCCATAATTAGTCTAAGGACATTACGGTCCAATGTTAATTTAAGGATATCTCGGTCCGAGGTTAAGGACATCATAGTCCATGGGCTTAAGGACCCCACAGTCCGAGATTAAGGACATCATAGTCCATGGGTTTTAAAGGACCCCACAGTCCGAGATTAAGGACATCATAATCCGTGGGTTTTAAAGGACCCCACAGTCCGAGGTTAAGGACATCATAGTCCATAGGTTTATGGACCCCACGGTCTAGTTTAAAGACGTCATAGTCTATGAAATGTATGGTTGCCGGGACCCGCCACCTCTCTGAAGACGTTGAAAGATTACAACGACATATATCAGAGAGGTTCATAGATGTGCCCTTCAACCAATTTGAGTTGGTTGAAAGATCTGTAGTCCAATTTGGGGCTAAAATCTGTTAAAATATTTATGAGCAGATGGGCTCAATTAATATGAGTTGAGGACTTATGGCCAATCTTGGGCTAAGTCCAATCAAGTTAAAATGTTTAACATTTATTTTGGGCTGCTGAGCATTTGCTTGGGCTTGGCCCTTTTAACAATACTAAGCATTGACTTGAATTCTGACAATATTTTGTCTTTTATTGAATGCTGGGCATTCATCATAGCTCTGGGCTTATTAAAAAACAATTTATGTTCTATCAGCGCAACACGTGGTGCGCTTGGTGCTTTGCGCCAGACAAAGAGCGCAACGCGCATCTGCCGAGTAGCGCACACGTGAAGGACACGTGTCGCGCTTGGCGCTCAGCACCAGATGATGGACGCATTGCGCCAGTTTATGAGCGCAAAGCGCTAATTTATGAGCGCAGAGCGCTATTAGTTCAATGGCGCACACGTGAATGACACGTGGTGCGCCTAGCGCTGAGCGCCAGCCCATGAGCGCAGTACGCTAGTTTACGAGCGCAAAGCGCTAACTATTAAGTAGCGCATATGTGAGGGACACATATTACGCTTGGCGCTGAGCGCCAGTCCAAGAGCGCAGAAGCGCAGTTCAAGAGCGCAAAGCGCATCTGATCAATTTTTTGATCTGAGAAATAAATTAATATTCTTTTAAAAGAGACTTTGTCTCAAGATCTAAGAATAACGGTTCTTATTTTATAGGAGATGTTTCCAATCTCTTATGTTGATGATAGGCTTTGCCTTTATAGATCTATGATTTTTAAGAGAATTGAATTATTCTCCCCCTTTTTATAATGAGATGTTCATGATCTCTTTGTGAAAAAACCTGAATCTTATAGATCTGTGAGAAGAATTATATTCTTCTTCTTTTATGGTGAGATCTATTGATCTCATTGTGAAAGACTTTTGTCTTGTAGATCTATGATCTTTTAAAGAAGTGAATCCTTCTTTTGAAATTAATTACGAGATGATTTCATCTCTCTGTTCATCATTCTTTTTTACCTTGAAGAAGAATCTTCTTTCTTTGAGAGCTTGGCTCTTCTTTTTGAGATCTCTCCAAGCTTATGGGGGGTTCCTCTCTATGCTTCTCTATATCTCAGACTTGAAGTCTTGGGGCCTTTATATAGGGCAAGCTGATCAGTTCAATCAGTTAAGGAGATTTTTTCTCCAATTGATTTGGGGATTTTCCCATCGTTGGATCTTTGATCCAAGAGTTTCTGATTTACCGAAGATAATCTTCTTGTTTTTAACAAATATTGGGAAATCTTCTAAACAGAATTTATTCTGTATTTTTAGTGATTTTTAATCACCATTGGATCATTGATCCAACGGTGCTCTGATTTACAGAGCACAATCTTGTTGTTTGGAAAGATTTTGAGGAATCTTTCCTTAACAGAATTTAATTCTGATTGATTAATGATTCATCATTATTATTAGATCTTTGATATGACGGTGGGGAGCTTTTAGTTCCAGCGCTAGCGCACCCGTGCTCTGAACGTGGTGCGCTGCTTAGAGCGCAGCGCATCCGTGCTTTGTACGTGGTGCGCTGCTTAGAGCGCAGTGCACCTAGCGCTAGCGCACACATGGTGTGCTGCTTAGAGTGCAGTGCACCTAGTGCTAGCGCATCTGTGCTTTGCACGTGGTGCGCTGCTTAGAGCGCAGCGCATTTGGCGCTACATCTGAAGCGTTGCTTCATTTCAAAATTTGAATTTTGAACAGAGCTTTACTCTGATTGGGGAAAACAACCATTTATCCATTAATTTGGATTTACTTTAAATAATTAAACCCCACATTATAATTAGTATGGTGTAAGTCTCATACACCCATGTAGTGTGTATCAACAACCATGACACAAAAATAACACAATTAATATATATCACATATATATTAAGTGTGCACATGTGAGAAATATAAATGCTTAAGTGAGCTAATATTAGTTAATGTAAACTAGTATATCAAATATACAATTATACACTAAATTATCAAATCAACACTTGATTTAATAATCCGAATATATCAATATAACCGACTAATATCATATGTACCATCTTATCGAATCAACACTTGATTCGATAACCCGGTTATATCACATATAACCGACCGATACAAATATCGTGAGAATAGAATACGGTATCGCATACTCGTATTATTCTCGGTCCCGCACATATCACATATGTGCTCTTACTTCATTTTGCCTGAGCCAGTAAAACCTCTATGTAGGACTCTAAAGACCCATCAATACGCCGACAGTAGGTGATGATCACAACAAACACCCACAAGCCGTCAGCGGTACTAGCTGGACGTAACGGCTACCCGGGTATTGAGCGATCTGAAGATCAATAAACAAGCCCGCTCTAACTCCTGTAAAACCTGTCAGTAACACTACCGTACAGTCTGGTCTCTTCGTCTAAGATGTCGCATATCAAGTCTAGGGGTGATAAACGTCAGACCCCAATAACTCGATAAGTCATACCGATACGAGGCTCATAACGGGTCAAGAAACTACTGGTAACACTTACCAGTAAATCTCTAAATCAGCCCTGGCCAGGGACTTCCCTGTTATGGCCAATCGAGCACAACACGACATCTACCCCCAATACCGGGAGAGACGAAATCCCCTTCTATCGCTCATTGCCTCCATGTGACTCCGGACCGTACCCAAAAACCACCGTTTTGCACATCCTCTTGAACGTGGTAAGGTGGAAATCAAAGCACAGTGGGAATCACACAAAACTCTATGACGATCTCGGGTCTACAGACTAACTTGTACCAGTGTCACCAGAGAACTGCTATCTGACGTTAGGTATAATACCATGTAGGATTTCTCGGAAAGTCCGTCCAATGTACCCAGTCTCCACTGAGCACCCGTATACCATCTCTGATATCAAACACCAATGGATACGGGATTATCCATTGCCCATCACATGGGTCGAGAAGCGTATACGCTAGTCTAATCTGGTATATCGATGCCTGGTAGTCAAGTACACATCCTAAGGGCTTTACCAACATGTAACCATAAGACAGTATCAAGAGACAAGTATACATGTTAAGATAAAGAGCAACCAGATAGCATACAATCATGTCGAGCAAGAAAGTCATCTCTATATATGTCCAAGCATCCACTATAATATACATCATATGTTCAATAATGGCCTCTAGGTCATACATACAACTAACAATCTCCCACTTGCACTAGGGCCAGCTGCTGTAGTATCGCATACCCAACATCCCAAAAAGTCTCTCGAACTGTATCTGGGGAATGGCCTTCGTGAGTGGATCCGCTGTGTTATTCTTCGTGTCAACTCTCCTGACCTCGATCTCCCAGCGATCAACTATCTCCCGGAACAGGTGATACCGCCTCAGAATATGCATGGATCGCTGATGGGACCTGGGTTCCTTGGCCAAAGCCACCGCTCCATTTTTATCGCAATACAAAGGTATTGGATACTCAATGGATGGAACCACTCCAAGTTCAGTTATGAACTTCTTCATCCAGACAGTCTATTTGGTAGCATTGTTGGCAGCGATGTATTCAGCCTCCATCGTCGAGTTTGCCACGGTTTCCTGCTTGGAACTCTTTCAGCATACCGCCCCTCCATTGAAGGTAAAGACAAATCCCGAGACCGACTTAGAGTCGTCTTTATCACTCTAGAAGCTCGAATCGGTAAAGGACTCCACTTGGAGTTCTCCGTTACCATACACCAAGAGCATCTCTTTAGTCCTTCTTAAGTACTTGAGAATGCTCTTCACAGCTGTCCAGTGACTCTCCAGGATCTGCTTGATACCTACTCACTAAACTTAGTGAGTAAGCTACATCGGGTCTGGTACATAGTATCACGTATATGATAGACCCTGCTGCTGAAGTATAGGGTATCCCTTGCATGCGAGCTCTTTCCAAATCAGTCTTGGGAGACATCTTTTTGGAGAGAGTGAGTCCTGAGATCGTGGGTAAAAACCCATGCTTGGATTCTTCCATACTAAACCTTTTTAGTATGGTGTCAATGTACCTGAATTGGGACAATCCCAGTATCCGTTTAGATCTATCTCTATAGATTTTAATCCCCAGGATGTAGGAGGCATCACCTAGATCTTTCATTGAGAATCTTTGTGATAAGAAGAGCTTGACCGAGTGCAGCATAGGAATGTCATTTCCTATTAAGAGTATGCCATCCACATAGAATACGAGGAAGACAACCTTACTCTCTACCACCTTCTTGTATATACAAGGTTCATCTACGTTTTTGACGAAATCAAACTCTTTGATAACGACTTCAAAACAGATGTTCCAACTCCGCGATACTTGTTTTAACCCGTAGATGGATTTAAGCAGATTGCACACCTTTCCGCTGCTCCCACTGTCTACGAAGTCCTCTAGCTAAGTCATGTACACGCACTCTTCCAAATCACCATTCAGAAAGGCGGTCTTAACATCCATTTGCCAGATTTTGTAGTCATAGTATGCAGCAATGGCAAGCATGATCTGGATGGATTTAAGCATGGCTACTGGAGAAAAGGTTTCGTCATAATCCATACCTGGTCGTTGACGAATACCCTTTGCAACAAGTCTAGCTTTGAAAGTCTCCACTTTCCCATCTACACCAAGTTTTTTCTTGAAGATCCATTTTCTCCCAATGGGTTTTACTCCTTCAGGAGCATATTCTAAAGTCCATACTTTGTTGGTGTACATGGATTCCATCTCGGATCGCATTGCATCCGAGATGGCCTGCTCGAAACTAGTTGGGTCATCATCCTCCATGATGCAATCCTCGCTTCCACCATCAATGAGAAAACCGTAGTATCTCTCAGATTGACGAGGAACCCTACTAGATCGGCGGAGAGGCTGGGGTTCATTGGAAACTACCGAATTCTCTGGTTCCACTAAATCTTCAGTTTCAGTTTGTGTAGTCGGAATTTCTTCCAGTTCTACCTCGTTGCTGCTAATTTCTTTTGCAAGAATTCCTTTTCTAAAAAGGTGGCATGTCGAGAAACAAACACCTTTTGTTCCTCGCCTTGGTAGAAAAGATATCCATGTGAATGTTTGGGATATCCCACAAACTTGCATAGAACTGACCGTGTCTCGAGTTTGTCCGGATTTTGCTTTTTGACATAGGCCGGACAACCCCATATCTTAACTTGTTTAAGACATGGTCTCTTCCCACTCTATATCTCATATGGTTTGGTAGGTACAGATTTAGATGGAACTTGATTCAATAGGTATGCCACTGTCATAAATGTATAGCCCCAGAAGGAAATAGGTAACTCGGCATTGCTCATCATAGAGCGCACTATATCAATAGGGTGCGGTTTCTCCATTCCGATACACCGTTGTGCTGTGGTGTATACGGAGGAGTCATCTGAGAGAGAATCCCATTCTCTTTTAGGAATTCCAGGAATTCATTGCTCAAGTATTCACCTCCTCGATCAGATCAAAGGATTTTAATACTTTTATCCGTTTGGTTCTTGACTTCGGACTTATATTCTCTAAATTTCTCAAAAGATTCAGACTTGTGTTTCATCAAGAACATATGTCCGAATCTAGAGAGATCTTCAGTGAATGCAATGAACTACAAGGAACCATCCCTGGCATGTGTAGAAATAGAACCACATACATCACTATGTATCAGTCCTAAGAGCTCACTAGCTCTTTCTCCATGTCCTGTAAATGGATTTTTGGTCATCTTACCTTTGAGACATGACTGGAAAGTGTCATAAGATGAAAATTCGAACGAATTCAAATAACCATCTTTATGTAACTTAGCGAGTCGTGTCGCATTTATATGACCTAGTCTACAATGCCATAAGAAGGATTCGTTCATCTCTGAACTCTTCCTCTTGTGTGTGTTTGTTATACTTAGAACTGTTGATTGATTTAGAACATAAATGCCATTGCACAACGTGCCTGATCCAACCAACTTTTGGTTCAGGAAAATGTTCATAACATTATCCTGTAATACAAAATTATATCTCTCTTTACTTAATAAAGAAACTGACATAATGTTGCATATCAGGTTCGGCATGTAATAGCATTTGTTCAGAATCAATGTATTACCACTTGGTAATACAAGGTGATATTCCCCGACGGATTTAGCTGCAACAATTGCACTATTTCCAATCCTTATGTCTTTATCACCTTCTCCCAGTTCACTACCTTTCCTTAGCCCATGTAACAGATTACATATATGGGATCCTGACCCGGTATCCAATACCCAGGACATAGAGCAAAGGGAGAAACAGTTCTCTATAACGAACACACCCGAAGAAAATGCATCAACATGTACTTTCTTCGATCGGATGGCATGGGAATCCTGGCATTCCCTTATATCCTGTTCAGTCTTATAACAATTATAAGAAAGAACGGAACCAACGTTCCCCTGCACAGTATAACATGCGGGTTCGGTCAATACATCCATATTATTATCTTGATTAATACGTGACATGGTCGCTACCTGGAGAGAGAGATAGAAGAAAAACACTTTAGCGTATGCTCTTGTAAGATCAGATTGGTTATTATTTTATCTAATCAGGATGGCTCTCACTGTTTTTATCAAATCTTTCTTCAAACCCTAAAAGAAAAGACTAGCCGGGATTAATTACACTCTACAACTTCGCCAATCTTTCAGCCAGGCCAGTGTCGGTACTTTGAGGGAGGTTCCCCGTGCTTTCGGACGGACCTAATTAAAATAAACCTCGTTTTCCCAGAGGCATAGCCTCGTTGACACCTTTCTAGACACCTACCTGATCGGCTAATTGTCTTGTGTAAAACTCTCCCAGGAGTAACACTTACTCGTAGTGGGTATCGGAATCTAACTATCTCATAGAAGGTATGCAATCTCATTGCAAATTTCAACACTTGAAATTTCCGATAATATTTTGCCCCTAACCCCTATGAACTTGACAAAGGCCAACAAATCATAGGATGCTAGTCAAGTTCAACCCGTCATTTCCTGATTGAATTAAACCCACCCTCACGACCCTTGACAAAAGCCAACAAGGTCGTACGACTATCCTAATCCAATCTGCATCATATGCATAAGCAGATAAGCACTATTCATCTACCGCACACTACGCCTTGACAAAGGCCAACAAACGCAGCACGAATACTAAATAAGACTTATCTGAAATGACGGAGGGCTACAACAGGTTTTTTTGAAAACCTTTTGCGTAATGAACTTGATATCGTTGCGGAATCGAGTGATTTTGAAAAGGAGTGCCTTTGAGTCTTTTCCTTGTTTCGCTAAAGAGGTCACTCCCGGTGAAGAGATCTCGGCTCTTTCCTTATTGAATAAGGTGCAGGATATATCACATAAATTACTATGAAAAGAAAATACTCTAAAAGAAATCAAAAGACAAACCGTGTGTTTTAGCATCTACCAATTATTTCTAAAGAGGTCACTCCCGGTGAAGGAATCTCGACTCTTTCCTTATCGAATAAGGTGCTGGATATATCACATATATCACTATGCAAAGCAAATACTGTAGCTACCCTTTTTGAAAATTTAATTCCACAACATCTTTCAGGTTTCTTTCTTTTCATTAATCTCATTAATGAAGTCCCATCATTTAATCTTCCTAAGCATTACAAAAGAAACGAAAATACAACGTACGCTTATGCCATCTGCATTCGCCACAATGTCCCGTTATGCACCGTTAAGTTACTTAACTAATGGCATACCGGGACGGGAAAACATAAGCAATGTTTACTATATATCTCATATATAATGTATATCCATTCGTCTCAGAATCCACAGTGATTACATCACAAAGCAGCAGAAGAAACATATGAAATATTGGATATACTAGGAGGTCCGTGTTTTATTTTGAGCCTGCATAAAACACAGATTCCACGGTCGCGATGAATAGCTAAACCCACATCCTTAGACCCCTACGAGATCGGTAAGCAACCCTATCAATTCTAGATTTAGGAGACCCGGACTCGACTCCTCGAGTTGGTCTCCTACTGGACTCTAGAACCCGGTTACTTGTGCTCCCCTCCTTGGGTCTATCCTAATGTGGAAAAGTAAATAATATACAACAATGGTGACATCATCCTCAACCCGGAAGTGCCCCAATAAAAGAATATTACATACATTGAATTTTACATGAATGAAAATGGAAAACTCTCATCTCACATAAAAACCCCGGCTATTCAAAACGCGACGATCCAATATAACATATCACAGCAACACATAACATCACATGTCATCAACGTAAGTAAATATGTGTATCCCAATTATCGTTGACATATAGTAACGAAACCGGCAATACACCACATATTACACTTACGGTCGCAGAAAAGAAAATGTCAAAGTACAACATTTGGAATCCATAATAACCTTAGACATCATAAACCCGAAGTATCACATACTTCGGATTTCATGCCTAACTATATGAATTCCATATATTGTATCACATTGTAGATAGCTATACGATGTTAAACCTTTCGATCGAATCAACGAATTCCCAAAATTTCCCCAGAAAACTCAACACTTGAGCAATATCAAAAATACCTAAAAGCATGCCCCAGTAGCTACGGACCAACCGTAGAAGTATCGACCCAAGCCTCACACATGGTGCCGCGGAACCGCCGCCAAACCCACGGTTTGGCCGCGGTTCCGCGGTCATGTTGTCGAGTTAGGGTGTCGTTCTTCTAGAGGGTCCATACAATTACCTGCATGATTTTCTGAGGATTTTTAATGTGAAAAATTCCAACATTTAGGCTATTTCGGGTTTTCGGAGTTCGTTCGAACTTCTAACTTCACCTAGACGACTCTTAATGCTCTAGTAAGGCTCTGATACCACTGTAAGGATTTTAGGCACAACCACAAGGTTTCACAAGGTATCAAACATGCTATATTTAAAAATTTAATGTGCCAAACAACCCTAACCAAGGATCTAACTAGAGTTTTAGGAGCTAAACTAGAAAGTAAATATCTTTACTTCTAAGTGATAACGGAATACAACCTTTGTAGACCGGTCCTTCACTTCAATGGCTCCTTGTAATGGTCCCTTCACTGCGATCATGGAACTCCCGGACTCTTGCATGGCTTCTCAAGATGAAATGAACGATCTTGCTTGAAGTCTTCGAAGCCGAAGATGATCTACATCGAGGAGACACTAACTCAAGCTACTACTTCACTAATGAGAGATTAGTGAAGCTAACACCCTATACTAAAGTGCTAATCTAGTAGATGATGATGAAGTAGGAAGTGGGCTCATTTTAGTTTTATTTTTCTCACAATATTTTCTCACTTTACAAGAAGCTATTGAGCTTTTTCTCAAGGTTGAAGAAGATGAACCAAAGAAAATGAGAATGAACTAATGAGGTGAGAGAATCAACCATGGGTGAGTTTCTATCATATAGCTAACTCATGTAGAGATATAACCAAGGCTAAATTATAATGGTTATGTTAATAAATATCTTAAGTAAAACAAAATTAGTGGACCAAGTTATGCATCCACAAGCTTCATGCATGTGACCATTTATCCACTAATTTGAATTTACTTTAAATAATTAAACCCCATATTATAATTAGTATGTTGTAAGTCTCATACACCCATGTAGTATGTATCGACAACCATGACACAAAAATAACACAATTAATATATATCACATATATATTAAGTGTGCACATGTGAGAAATATAAATGCTTAAGTGAGCTAATATTAGTTAATGTAAACTAGTATATCAAATATATAATTATACACTAAATTATCAAATCAACACTTGATTTAATAATCCGGTTATATCACATATAACTAACTAATATCATATGTACCATCTTATCGAATCAACACTTGATTCGATAACCCGGCTATATCACATATAACCGACCGATACAAATATCGTGAGAATAGAATACGGTATCGCATACTCGTATTATTCTCGGTCCCGCATATATCATATATGTGCTCCTATTTCGTTTTGCCTGAGCCAGTAAAACCTCTATGTAGGACTCTAAAGACTCGTCAATACGCCGGCAGTAGGTGATGATTACATCAAACACCAATAAACCGTCAGCGGTACTAGCTAGACGTAACGGCTATCCGGGTATTGAGCAATCAGATGATCAACAAGCAAGCCCACTCTAGCTCCTGTAAAGCCTGTCAGTAACACTACCGTACAGTCCGGTCTCTTCGACTAAAATGTTGCATATCAAGTCTAGGGGTGGTAAACGTCAGACCCCAATAACTCGATAAGTCATGCCGATACGAGGCTCATAACGGTTCGAGAAACTACTGGTAACACTTACCAGTAAATCTCTAAATCAGCCCTGGCCAGGGACTTCCATGTTATGGCCAATCGAGTATAGCACGACATCTACCCCCAATACCGGGAGAGACGAAATCCCCTCCTATCGCTCATTGCCTCCATGTGACTCGGGACTGTACCCAAAAACCACCGTTTTACACGTCCTCTTGAATGTGGTAAGGTGGAAATCAAAACACAGTAGGAATCACACAAGACTCTATGACGATCTCGGGTCTACAGACTAACCTGTACCAGTGTCACCAGAAAATTGCAATCTGACGTCAGGTATAATACCATCTAAGAGTTCTCGGCGAGTCCGTCCAGTGTACTCAGTCTCCACTGAGCACCCGTATACCATCTCTAATGTCAAACACCAATGGATATGGGATCATCCATCGCCCATCACATGAGTCGAGAAGCGTATATGCTAGTCTACTCTGGTATATCGATGCCCTGTCTCGATACACCCACGACTAGGAACATTAAAGGATGAACTTATGGACTACCATGGCCCTACTAGTATGATCTGCATCATAATCCTGGTAGTCAAGTACACATCCTAAGGGCTTTACCAATATGTAACCATAGGACAATATCAAGAGACAAGTATACATGTTAAGATAAAGAGCAACCAGATAGCATACTATCATGTCGAGCAAGAAAGTCCTCTCTATATATGTCCAAGCATCCACTATAATATATATCATATGTACAATAATGGCCTCTAGGGCATACATACAACTAACAGATCCTTGCCAGTCTTGTCTCAAAAGTAAAATGACCAATACCCCATTTACTAGAAACAGAGAAAGAGTTACTGAACTCTTGGGACGGATACATGATGATGTATACCGTCCTATGTCTACAAATGCCAAGGTTGGTTCTTCGTACTTCGTTATATTCACTGCTCATCTCTTAGGATTCGGACATATGTTCATGTTGAAACACAAGTCTGAAATTTTTGAGAAATTCAAAAAATATAAGCTTGAAGTTAAGAACCGGACGGATAGAAGTATTAAATCCTTCGATGTGATTGAGGAGGTGAATACTTGGGCATGGAGTTCCTGGAGTTTCTAAACATAGAATGGGATTCTCTCTCAGCTTGCTCCTTCATATACACCATAGCATAATGGTGTATCGGGACGGAAGTATCATACCCTATGAGATATGGCGCGCTCTATGATGAGTACTGCTGAGTTACCTGTTTCCTTTTAGAGTTATACACTTGAGAAGTTGCATACCTATTGAATGGGGTTCCATCCAAATCAATGCCTACCACTCCATATGAGATATGGAATGGGAAGAGGCCATATCTTAAACGAGTTAAAATATGGGGTTCTCCGGCCTATGTTGAAAAGCAAAATCCGGAAAAGCTCGAGGAAAGATCAGTTCTGTATAAGTTTGTTAGGATATCCCAAAAATTTGCAAGGGAATATCTTCTACCACACCGAGGAACAAAAGGTGTTTTGTTTCTCAGCATGCCACCTTTTCAGAAAAGGAATTTCTTATGAAGAAATTAGTGGTCATGAGGTAGAACTGGAAGGAGTTTCAACTGGACAAATTAACAGCTGATGATTTGGTAAAACCAAAGGATTCAATAGTCCCCAACGAGCCTCAGTCTCTTCGCGAATATGGTAGGGTTCCTCATCCACCTACGGTTTTCTCGGTGACGGTAGAAGCGAGGATTGCATCATGGTAGATGATGACCCAACTAGGTTCAGGCAGGCCATCACGAGTGGGGACTCTGTGAAAAGGCTGGATGCTATGCTTAAGTCCATCAGGATCAATGCACGCATCGTGGAGTTGGAACATCTGTTTTGATATGGCAGTCAAAGAGTTTGACTTTATCAAAAAGGTAGATGAATCTTGTATATACAAGTAGGCTGTAAAGAGTAAGTTTGTCTTCCACGTATTGTACGTAGATGACATACTCTTGATAGGAAATGGTTTCCTATGCTACACTTGGTCAAGCTCCTCTTATCACGAGAATTCTCCATGGATGATCTGGATTATACCTACTATATCTTGTGGATTATGATCTATGGTGATAGATCTAAGTGGATGTTGGGAGTGTCCCAAATCCAGGTAATTAACACCGTACTCAAGGGGTTTAGTATGGAAGATTCTAAGCGTGGTGGTTCGCCCACTTACTAAGGAATCACTCTCTCCAAAAAGAAGTCTTCCAAGACTGATTTAGAGAGAGCTCGCGTGCAAGGGATACCCTATGCTTCGGCAGTAGGCTCTATCATGTTTGCGATGTTATGTACCAGACCAGATGTAGCTAACTCACTAGGTGTAGTGATCAGAAATCAATCGGATCTTGGGAGAATCACTAGACAGCTGCGAAGGACATTCTTAAGTACTTGAGAAGCACTGAAGAAATGTTCTTGGGGTTTGGTAATGGTAAACTCCAGTGGGAGTCCTTTGCCAATTCGAGCTTCCAGAGTGATAAGGTCGACTGAAAGTCAGTCACGGGCTTTGTCTTTACCCTCAGTAGAGGGTCGGTATGTTGGAAGAGTTCCAAGCTAGATACTGTGGCATACTAGATGATAAAGGCTGAATACATCGCTACTAACGATGCTACCAAAGTAGATGTCTGGATAATTCTTGTTTATGAGATGAACATGATTCCTACTATCGAGCGTCCAATAACTATTATTGAGACAACAATGGAGTTATGGTTTTGGCCTAAGAACGCCGGTCCCATCAGTGATCCAGACATATTCTGAGGACAGTATCACCTGATCAGGGAGATGGCTGATCTCCAAGGGATCCAGATAAGGAGAGTTGGCGCGAAGGAAAACACGGCGGATCCACTCACAGAGGACTTTCCCTAGAGAGACTTTTATGGGGCGTTGAGTATGAGATACTACAACAAATGGCCTTAGTGCAAGTGGGAGATTGTTAGTTATATGTATGCCCTAGAGGCCATTATTATACATATGATGTATATTATAGTGGATGCTTGGACATATATAAGGAGGACTTTCTTTCTCGACATGATAGTATACCATTTGGTTGCTCTTTATCTTAACATGTACACTTATTGTCTCTATTACATGTTGATAAAGCCCTTAGGATGAGTACTTGACTACCAGGATTATGATGTAGATCATACTAGTGGGGTAGAGGTAGTCGGTAAGTACATCCTTCAAATGTTCCTAGTCATGGGAGTATCGAGACGGGGTATCGATATTCCAGAGTAGACTAGTGTATACGCTTCTCGACCCATATGATGGGCAATGGATGATCCCATATCCAATGGTATTTGACATCAGAGATGGTATACGGGTGCTCAGTGGAGACTGGGTACACTGGACGGACTCGCCGAGAACTCCTAGATGGTATTATACCTATCGTCAGATAGCAGTTCTTTGGTGACACTGGTACAGGTTAGTCTGTCGACCCGAGATCGTCATAGAGTCTTGTGTGATTCCCACTATGCTCTGATTTCCACCTTACCACGTTCTAGAAATCGTGCAAAACGGTGGTTTTTGGGTACAGTCCCGAGTCACATGGAGACAATGAGCAATAGGAGAGGATTTCATCTCTCCCAGTATTAGGGGTTGATGTTGCGCTATGCTTGATTGGCCATAATAGAAAATCCCTGGCTAAGGTTGCTGAGATCTACCGATAAGTGTTATCAGTGGTTTCTCGAACCGTTATGAGCCTCACATCGGCATGACTTATCAGGCTATTGGGGTCTGACGTTTTACCACCCCTAGGCTGTGATATGCGACAAATCAGACGAAGAGACCGGACTGTACGGTAGTGTTACTGATTGGATTCGCAGGAGTAGTAGCAGGCTTGCTTGTTGATCTTCTGATCGCTCAATACCCGGGTGGTCGTTACGTTTAGCAGACCGCTTGCGGCTTGTGGGTGACTGATATGATCACCACCTACTGCCGGCGTATTGATGAATCTTTAGAGTCCTACACAGAGGTTTCCTGGCTCAAGCGAACGAAGTAGGAGCACATATGTGATATGTGCGGGACAGAGATTAATGCGCGTATGTGATACCGCATTCTATTCTCGCGATAAGTGATATCGGTCGGTTATATGTGATATAGTCGGGTTATCGGATCAAGTATTGATTCGATAAATTGATACACATGATATTAGTCGGTTATATGTGATATAGTCGGATTATTAAATCAAGTGTTGATTTAATAATTTAATGTATAATTATATATTTGATATATTATTTTACATTAACTAATATTAGCTCACTTAAACATTTCTTTTTCTAACTTTTGTGCATATAGTATATATGTGATATATATTAATGTACATTTTATTGTGTCATGCTAGATGATACATGCTTCATGGGTGTGTGAGACTTACACTATACTTAAGATAATATTAGGGTTTTTATTTATCTCAGTTAATCAAAATTAGATGGAAATTGGTTTAATGGTTGAAGCTTGGAGAAACTTTTGGAACCATTGACTAACTCCACTAATTTGTTTTGCTTGAGATATTTATTAACCTAACCATTATCCTTAGCCATACTTAAGTCTCTACATGAGTTATTGTATGACACAAACTCACCCGTGGTTGCAATTCTCACCTCATGAGTTTCATTCTCTTCTCCACTTCATCTTCTTCCTCATCTCCAAAAAGCTTTCTAGGGTTTGGAGTGTCATGCCCCGCTTCCCAGTATACGGGCAGAGGACACGATGAGACCGCTATGTATTTAATCTGAAGTAAATATGCTAAGCGTATCTAAGCAATATAAGTAAAATGCACAAGAGACAATATCAATGGATATAATTGAACAAAAATTTTATTTATTAAATATTCTTTTTACAATACAACTGAAAAGTAAATACATGGAATGGAAAGCAATGCCTAAACTGTGGCATAACAGAAATGGAAAATACAGAATGTAAATGTGTACAAGAAATCTAAAGCTCTGGGTAGAAAGCTAGCTGGTCCAAATCCTCGCCGGTGGGCTCGATCTCCAGTGAGTCCTAATCACCTGACGAAATTCCAAAGAAGAAGAAAGAGAATGTCGTTGATTTGTGTAGGATTTTACGATCAAAAATAATTTACCGCAATCAAGAACGGCGTCGTTTTGCAGCTAGCCGGTGAGTACGGGTCGGTCCACAGGGATGGTGTAATTTTCCTAAGTGTTCTTACGAGCTAATTCCAATGGTTGTTTGGTCTTTTAATTTAATCTAAAAACTAAGTTGTACGATGATTAAGAAACTTGCTAGGATTAGGTCTAATGTGGAGTTTGGTAAGATTAAATTTCACACCTCTTTCAATGCCCTCAATTAAATCTTTTAGAAGTTATAGCAATTATTAGTAAAAGGGATTAAGATGATTGGGAAGAAACGAAGTTTCTTCCTCTAGATCCTTGTCTGTCCTTTCCTAATAATTGCTCTAACCTTCATGGAAGACATGCATGTCCGGTCCTTTATACTACGGTTTCACCGTTACCTCATGGATAGGGTGCCGTAGGGAGCGGATCATGTATGCATGCATGAAGTTCTAATTATTAAAAATGATTGGGCATGAAGGAGATGAGAGATATTGATCTCTCAATCCATCCCCTATTCCTAACCCTAACAAGCGAGGAAATTACTCGCTCATTAGGGGATCTATTAAAAACATCATTTTAAGATTGCTTACCTACTGCAGTTTAAAAGATACTACACTAGATTAAACTAGGGAAAAGGAAGGATTTATCTAAGGCAAGAATTAAATTAGAAAACTACTGCAGAAAATAAACTTACAAGAATGATGCTCTTAGATCTTCCAAAGAATCTGAATTTTTATTTATTGAAAAGAGGCATCCTTAATACAATCTTTAGAATACATACCTATAGGAAATAGGAAAATTAGGGTTACAATTTCTCGCACATGTGCTATTACAGATATACCCCCGAAAAATCCCAACAAAAGCACCGACGCACCGCCACCAACTTTCTACACCGACGTGCACAATGGACGGCCGCGGAACCGCGGCATGGGTGGGGGTAAGGCCGCGGTTCCGCGGCCCTTTGATGAGTTCATCTGGTCAATTTTTCTTGGCTCATTCTTGATGCTTTGGGCTTTTTATTTCTATAGTTCTTTTCTCCATTTGGCTTCTGGGTCTTCTCCAGATCTTCAGTGAAACTTGTAATGGTCTTTTAACTGTTCACTTTGACATTTTGGATCTTGCGTTGCCTTGTACAATTGTGAACTGTTCTTCATCTAGGCTTGACTAGGGTCCTTCTACTTGTTGGTCAAAAGTCCCTCTTTTGTATCATCTTTTGTCTTTTTCACTGTTTTCGCTCCAATAACTTGTAACCTGTAATATGTGGCAGACATGCGTCAAAATCACTTGTTTATTTATAAAACGCATAAGAATGGGGAATATAAAATGCAATATTATGATATGAACAAATACCCCCAAACTTATCTTTTGCTCGTCCTCGAGCAAACTTATTATTTTATTCTCGATAAAACCTAACCGCACTTTCGCAGGGAAATGCGATTGCACTGAGCTCGTGCAACAAGCCGTTAAACCTCTAGGTGTCCCTAGTAGGAGGAGTGTTGTCTCCTGAGGGATTTCAGCGGATTACACCCACAAAATCCTATCAATTTGGCTTTTCGACTTCAATTCTCCATTTAGGTTTTCTAACAAGGAATTCTATTATCATTGACTCGTAAATTATCCATCCATATTTTTCACACTTCCTCATTATTTAACTTAAAAATATATATTTCGTATAGACTTACTTAGCTTTCAGCATTTCCCAAGTTTTTTTTCTAAGGTTCCATCTCCACTTAGGAATTTTTCTATCAACTCTACTAAAGATACAAGTTCTATTCTTCATTCCTTTCTCTTATCTCAACTCTAATCATATATCCCCACGTGTGTGTATAAATCACCCCTACACTTGAAAATTCAAATCAAGCAATCATACCCTTGTCCGTTGTCCAAAGCACTAATTAACTGGTGAATTCTTAATGAATTTTTTTGCTTACACATCCTTCATGCGATTGTTAATACTTCTTGAGGTACCAACAACCGATTACAAGATATGCTTGCACTTTAAAGCGTAATTCCTAGTCTTGCAACACCCAAGGCTTTTAGCAGTGACTCGCAAACCAGTTGGTCTAAGGCACTAGGTGATGAAACACCCTCGCTAAATATTTTTTGTATTTTTTGCAGCCTTAAGTAATCACAAAGACCAGTGTTTATTTTTTTCTTTATTCACATTTTTTTCCGTACTAAGGACTTTAGACAAGAGCATTTCAAGGTCTCTTCTACTATTCCAAGTTTCAAGGTGCGTGATTGTGCAATTTGTAGGGTATACATTTTTAGAATCTAGACTTAAGTTAAGAATTATTTTTCAAACTTATACTCTAATAAGAATATCAATATTTTTCCTTTATTTCAACTTAGCCCAAAAAGTGAACTCAAAATTTGCCTATGTCTAAATAAACTACAAAGACATATACTTTCTACCGTTAATCTTTAAAGAAGATTATTTTTAGGGTTTTCAATTTACTCAGTCTAAGATCTAGTTGTTCGTAGCCAGTTAACCTATTTGTCAAACTCAAGTTAAATATAGTCAAAATTGAATACAATAGTTTTTATAATTTTTGAAGTTTTTTTCAATTTTTATGGGTTTTCAAATAAATATGTAAATGCAAAAAAAAAAATATATATATATATATATATATATATATATATATATATATATATATATATATATATATATATATATACATATGAATGCAAAGGAAGAAAACATACCGAGCATACCCCCAAATTTAAACTGGATAGTGTCCTCACTGTCATGCTGCACCAAGAGGGTCGATAATGTCGGCAATGTCCTGCTTATTAACATATTTACAAATGATACACTCCCCCAAACTTATTTGAAATAAAATTTTGGAAAATTGATTGGAAATTCAGGGGTGAAAGTGGAGGAAAATCAATCAGTGTAAATCGGCTCCTGCAAGAACAGGAGCTCCTCCGAATGGTCCACTGTGAGGAACGGTTTCAATCGATGTCCATTAACTTTGAATAAGGTACCGTCCTCAGAATTTTCAAGATCGACTGCACCGTGCGGATAAACGGTGCGAACTACATATGGCCCTTTCCATCTAGAATGGAGCTTGCCGGGGTGATAATCTAACCGAGTGTCATAGAGTAAAACCTGTTGACCAGGTTCAAAAGTTTTTCGCAAAAGGTGTTTATCGTGGAACACCTTAGTTCGGTTTTTAACAATTACGGCATTATCATATGCTTCATCCCGCAGCTCTTCTAGTAATTCAACTGCAGCTTTTGATTGATGCCCGCATCTTCTAAAGATAAATTCAGCTCTTTGATAGCCCAAAATGCCTTGTGCTCAATCTCTACTGGGAGGTGGCAAGCCTTCCCGTAAATAAGCCGGTATGGAGACATACCAAGATCAGTCTTGTATGCAGTACGGAAAGCCCATAGTGCATCGATCAGTTTGAGTGACCAATCTTTACGGTTTTTAGAAACCGTTTCTCCAAGATTTGCTTGATTTGCTGATTTGAAACCTCGGCTTACCCGCATGTTTGGGGATGGTATGGCATTGACAGCTTGTGGGTGATAGAATATTTGCGCATTAAGGACTCGAAAGTCCTATTGCAAAAGTGAGAACCATTATCACTTATTATCGCTCGAGGGTGCCCAAATCGAGAAAAGATGTGTTCTTTAAAAAATCGAACGACAACCTTGTTGTCATTAGTTCGGCTAGGCACAGCCTCAACCCACTTTGAAACGTAGTCAACAGCCAAAAGAATATACACATTTCCAAAAGAGTTAGGAAATGGTCCCGTGAAGTCTATACCCCAAACATCAAAAATATCCACAACCAAAATTGGTTGGAGCGGCATTTCGTTTCTCCGCGATATCCGGCCCAAGTGTTGGCACCGGGAGCAAGTCTTGCAGTATTCATATGCATCCTTGAAGAGTCGTTCCCAATAGAAACCACACTGCAAAACTTTCTCGGCTGTCTTCTTTGGGCTAAAGTGCCCGCCACATGCTTGATCGTGGCAAAAAGACAGCACACTCTTAACCTCATTTTCCGATACACACCGACGAATGATTTGGTCGGAACAGTATTTAAAAAGATAAGGTTCATCCCAGTAAAAATGCTTTACTTGGGACAAGAATCGAAGTTTATCCTGTTTCGACCAATCTTTAGGTATCAAGCCGGTGGCTAAGTAGTTTACTATATCAACGAACCATGGTTCGCAAGAAACGGTCAAGAGTTGCTCATCGGGAAAACATCGTTGATTGGAAGTTCTAGCGTAGGCGGAGAAGGAAGTCGTGAAAGGTGATCGGCCACTACGTTTTCACATCCTTTTTTATCCCTTATGACCAGGTCAAACTCTTGTAGCAAGAGGATCCAACGTATTAGCCTCGATTTAGCATCCTTCTTCGCAAAAAGGTGGCGAAGAGCTGAATGATCAGTATACACAATGACTGGAGAGCCGATTAAATAAGGCCGAAATTTTTCAAGTGTAAACACAACTGCTAAAAATTCTTTTTCTGTTGTTGTGTAGTTTAGTTGGGCCTCATTTAATGTACGGCTAGCGTAATAAATCACGTGCGGCATCTTGTTAATGTGTTGTCCAAGAACAGCACCAATGGCAAAATCTGATGCGCCGCATATGATTTCGAAAGGGTGCGTCCAGTCTGGAGATGAAAGAATGGGCGCAGAAATGAGAGAGTGTTTCAAAGACTCGAATGCTTCCATGCAGGTTGAGTCGAAATCAAATGTTGTGTCCTTGGCCAATAAAAGAGTCAAGGGTTTATCGATCTTGCTAAAATCCTTGATGGACCGTCTATAAAATCCGGCGTGGCCAAGAAAAGCTCGGATGTCTTTGACGCATTTAGGAGGAGGAAGATTAGAGATGACTTCAAGTTTGGCTCTATCAACCTCTATGCCGTTTTGCGAGATGACATGTCCTAAGACAATGCCTTCTCGTACCATAAAATGGCACTTCTCCCAATTCAAAGTTAGGTTCTTATCCCTACAGCGGGTAAGAACTGCGTCAAGATGTCGTAAACACTCGTCGAAGGAGTCACCAAAAATGGAGAAATCATACATAAAGATCTCTAAAAACTTTTCAACCATGTCTGAAAAGATCCCCATCATACACCGCTGAAATGTAGCGGGTGCATTGCATAACCCAAAGGGCATGCGACGATAAGCAAAAATGCCAAAGGGACAAGTAAATGTGGTCTTGTCTTGATCCTCTTTGGCGATGGGGACTTGGTTATAGCCGGAATAGCCATCTAAAAAGCAGTAGAACTCATGCCCCGCCAATCGTTCTAGCATTTGGTCAATGAAAGGTAAAGGAAAGTGGTCTTTCCTTGTCGCGGCATTGAGTTTTCTATAGTCGATGCAGACTCGCCACCCAGTTTGGGTGCGAGTGGAAATTAACTCATTTGCCTCATTGGTAATGACCGTGATGCCCGATTTCTTTGGCACAACATGAATGGGGCTAACCCATTGGCTATCCGAGATAGGGTAAATGATTCCACTATCACTTAACAATCTCCTTCTTGACAGCCTCTTTCATAATGGGGTTGAGGCGTCTTTGTGGATCCCTTGCTGGCTTGGTATCATCCATCAAGTGTATATGATGTTCGACTATGAGGGGACTAATCCCCTTGATGTCTGCCATAGACCAGCCAAAAGCTTGCCGATTATTATGTAAGACCATTAAAAGGGTCTTCTCTTGCTCAAGAGCTAGAGAGGCTGATATGATTGTTGGAGGTAGTGCCCTCAGAGTCAATTATTGGATCACAGGCACGTGATTGCAATGATTGAGGGAGGACCTATCCCGGTACGACAGTCTTACTCGAGATGATAGTATGCTATCTGGTTTATCTTTATCATCGTGTACTGCTTTAGGTGACCTGACAGGTCACTATTGCACGTTGATAGAGCCCCTAGGATTCTTGCTTGACCACCAGCAGTATGAGGGCGATCATATAAGTGAGAGCTGGAGTCTATAAACACATCCTTAAAAGGTCCCTAGTCGTGGGAGTTTCGAGACAGGGCATCGATTCTCCAAAGTAGACTAGTGTATACAGTCGAGACCCCGACGAGGGGCGGTGGCCGGTCTCACAAGCCACTGGTGTCAGTTGGTTCACCTAAGATGTATACAGGTGCTCATTGGGTTATGAGTACACCGGACAGGACTCGCCGGGAACATGCCAGTTGGTCTTATACCTGACGTCAGATAGCAGTTCCCAGGTGACATGTGTACAGGTTAGTTCATCGACCTGGGGATCGTCATTTGTCTCGTGTAAGTTCCCACTGTGCTTTGATTACTATCCTACCACGGCTCAAAGGAGTCGTGCAAACAGGTTTTAGTTGGGTACAGTCCCGAGCCACATGGAGGCAGTGAGCGGATCTTCAGGGGTTCGTCTCTCCCGGTATTGGGGGTGAGGTCGCGCTGTGTCTAGGAGAGCCATTACACGAAGTCCTTGGCCAAGGCAGGAGATTTACTGGTAGGTATTCCAGTAGTATCTCAGGGTGTTCTGGGCTACACTCCGACACGACTTGTACCGCTTTTGGGGGTCTGACTTTTACCCACCCCTAGGCCCGACATGCGATGCTCATAGACGAACGGACCAGACTGTACGGATATTGTCACTGACAGGCTCAGTAGGGTGTCAGGATGAGTTCGCTCATCGACGTCCCTTTTAGTCAATAGCTGGTGGCCCGTCACGTATTGGCTTATACCTCTGACGTGCTTGTGGTTAAATTCACAGCCATAGTATTGACGAGTCTTTAGAGTCCACCACTCACTTTCAGTTACTCAGCTTTCGGGCGAAACGCTGTAGAGCCCGTATGGAGATATGGCAGGGTCCGATCAGGTACGTGCGGTATTGCACGGATCAGGATCGGACGGTTTGTACTAGTAGCCGTATAGGTATATGGCAGGGTTCGATCAGATACGTGCGGTATTGCACGGATCAGGATCGAACGGATATTACTAGCCGGCTTTGGTTTAAGCCGGTCCTAGTTTAGTACAGTGTAGATTTTGTCTCTTTGCATTTGTATCCGGTCGGAATACAAATGCGGGTGTGTATGCACAGTATCGGGGTTTTCCTGTAATTCATTATGGGACCAGTTTTCTGGGGTTGTCAGTTTGCATTCCGTTCCGGCCGGTTTTCTCTTTTTCCTTCCCGGTCGGACTTTTCGTTGGAGGGTGTTAATTGCAAGTTTGCAATTAACATTTTGTTGAGGGGGTTTCTTGCAAAAGGATTTTTATGAGAGCATCTTTTCTTTTGCACCATTCTTGCATTAATTAAGACATGATAGAGTATGGTTTTGGTGATGGAAATTGGGTATGGGCCGGCCACTATTTGGTTCTGGGAGTGATTGATAACATGATGTATTAATTAATATTATTTCCTTAGTAAGGGAATGAAAAAAAAAAGTGTGTGCTGGAATGAATAAAGATGGGGGATTAATTCATGCACACATTCATCAGAGTGCAAGCTTCATGTTTTTTTTTCCAGAGAGCACAATTGAGTGCCTGGCCGAGCTCATTCTTCATGATATGCTCAAATTTTTGAGCATCCATCCATGAAAATTCTTGTGCTAAATTCCTCCATAAATGGCAACCTCCTAAACCCCAAAGAGACAACTATTCTACACTATTCTACAGCAAATCTTGGACGCGTCGGCCAGCCAACTTCGCGCCCGAGTTGCCTCGGTATTGAGGTGGGAGCCCGTAAAAGATTTTGGCATTGTGGTGCCCGTTTCGACGAGGAGGTGACGGACGTAGTATCCGCGGGAGATCGGAGTGGAGATGAAGACCGAAGGACACGGATCGCTCGGTATATCTCTAACCCGTCTTGTAGTTAGCTAGATCTAGTTTAATGGCCCGATCCGGGGTTTAGTGCGCGGTGGTGCCGGTTTGCAAAGTTCGCAAAATTAAAGTTTATCACCGCTTCCGCATTTGGCCGTCGGTTTGACGGCCGGGGCGCCGCCGTGTACTTACAGTGGTATCAGAGCCTCGCCATTAATTTCGTCTAGCTTCGTTTGATGTGTTTTTCAGTTCTGATCGACCAAAATTCCAAAAACCCAATTTTAGTTCACGACAGTTTTCTGTTGAAATTTTTTGGTCTCCTAAAATTTTTCAGGTTGTAGAAAAATGATGTACAAGAAATTCTAAGCATACTGGAAAAGTTCGACACAGTGAGTCGACACCTGGAGCGCGGAACCGCGGCCAGACCCCCCTTGGGCCGCAGTTCCGCCGCACATTTGTATCCTCACTGCATCATATTTTTCCAGTGGGCTTCTGGGCTGTAATTAGGGGTTTTGGAATATTAATATTGGGCCCAGATTTTCTGTGAGTGCTACACTATTGCTTTGGGGCCCGCTTGTTAATTTTTGATCGATCGGATATTTTAAACACATTATTTCACAGTATTTACATTATATCTGCGACCGTGAATGTCACTCGATCGGTAAATCCTGTCTAACTGCTATAGCCCGGTTAGACGGATTTGCGAACGTGACTTTCACGTTGATGTTCTGTGTTTTGCTGTGATGTTGCGGATCGGTCGTGGGGGATAGCCTGGATGCAATGCTAGTACAGTGCTGTTGTATTATGTACATTTGATATTGCGGGGCGAGCGTCCGACATGTGGACTGCCGTCACTGCCTGTTTGTATTATTCTTTTGGGGCACGACCAGGTTGCGGTCGATGTACCCGTTGTATGTATATTTTACTTTCTGTACTAGGGTTGCCCCGCGGTGGGGTGCACGGATAGCCGGGTTCTGGAGGGCAACAAGCCCGCATCTCAGGGCATTGAGACGGAGGGGCTTCAGTCTGGAATTGGAGGGCTATTCGCCGCACTCGTAGGGGTATAGGATTTCATTGCACAGGCTATCCACACGACCAGGGGAACGTCGGGTTTCAGTAGTGGCTCTGTGAAACCCGGGGATCCCAGATATCTGTATTGTTTTGTGATGCTGTACATTTCTGTGATGTTGCATTTTATTCACGCCTTGAGCGAAATATAATATATTGGTATATATATTAGTAGATGTTGTATATATTTTTCATCCGTGCTAGTCCAGTCCCCGCTCTGCCGTTAGTTAGCTAACCTAACGGGTGATGACGGGACCCAGTGGCGAATGCGGATGGCATATACGTACGTCAGTATATTTTCGTTCTTTGTGGTGTGATCAATTGATGGGACTGCATTGATTCGGATCAATGCAAGATAAACAAACCTATTCTGATGTTGTTGGAACACTTTTCAAAAAGCTGTTATTGCAAGGACGTTCACTTTTGTTTTGCATCGTGGTATTCATTTGGAATATCCTGCTCCTCAGTCGACGAGGCAAGGGCCGAGATCCCTTCACCGGGAGTGACCCCTTGGACAGAAGTTTGCGTCAGGGCACTAACTTCACTATAGCCGATTACTTTTGCTTTGCATCGCGGTATTCATTTAGAATATCCTGCACCCCATTCTACGGGGAAAGAGCCGAGATCCCTTCACCGGGAGTGACCTCTTTAGTAAAGGTTTTCGTCACTATATTTTCTAAAAAGCTATCCGTTCCTTCAACGATATCAAGTTCATTACGTTAAAGGTTTTCGTCAGAAACCATTCGTAGCCCTCCGTCGTTTCATATGGGTAGTCAATAGTATTCAAGCTGTGTTTGTTGGCCAAAGTCAAGGCACAGTGTTTGGTAGCTGTTGGTTATTCATATGCAGCATAGATAGATGCGTTGGTTTGGGGCAGTCGTATAGCCTTGTTGGCCAAAGTCAAGGGCTTGTACGGATGGGCTCAAATTAACCTGGAGAATGATGGGCAGAACATGACATGTGACTTATGATTTGTTGGCCAAAATCAAGGTCATAAGAGCATGGGGCAGAAATCACATCGGGGGTTTCAAAAGAACTGAAACTTGCCAGATATGCGCATACCTTCTGGAGTGTAATACCGTGAGCGGATTCCGTCACGTTATCATGCGATGATAGTTGGATCCCGATTCCCACTGATGAGTTGGTTTACTCCTCGGGTGACCCCGACTAATTCTTCTTTCAGGTTTGGAGGAGAATTTGAGGTACAGTGGGAGGTTTCCAGATTAGATAAATTGGTAACCATTCTGATCTTGGTTAGAGTGCACGCTGAGTGTTTCTTTTCTCTCTCTCTTTGACAGCGACCATTGACCCGACCCAAGACTTTGACTCAGTGACCAAGTTGACCGAACCTTCTTAACACTGGCTTTTGGATTGTCAGAGTTGCAAACCTCATTGCCACTCCTACTTTTACCCTTTTCTCCAGGACACCCCGTATTACTACGAACGTCCACTTCCATTGGACAAAACCATCGTATGGTTAGATACGAACTCGAAGGAATTCGAGGATGGTTTCCGGTTCTGGAGAAAACGGATAGGACTATTCAGTTGTCTTTTCCATCTACCTTCTCTCAGGTTGCGAGTACTCCTTGGTTTAGGAGATAGTACACCTATTATGCAAATTGGATAGTCTTCTTCCAAACCTTAGGCTGGTGCCGAACGGTGGGGAATGAAGAAAACCAATTAACATAACGATGGTGTGCAGAAGGTATTAAGTTAAGACAAAACAAGGGATTAGTAAGAGGGCAAAGTAAATTGCGACTGATATTCACGACCAAACCAAGTATTTCTTCGCCAATCCTAAATCACCTTTGTATTTCTCCAGGACACTCCGTATCACTACGAAGATCCACAGTTTATTGGATACTCCATCGTATGGTTATATACGAACTCGAATTCCAATTCGGGGATGGATTCTGGTCCAGGAGAAATAGGAATAAGGTTTATTCGGTTGTCTTTTATCTTCACCTTCTCTCGCATTGCGAGTGCTCCTAGGATTAGGGCAGTACACCCACTGTGCTTATTGGATAGTCTTCTTCCAGACCATAGGCTGGTGCCGAACGGTAGGGAAGGAAGAAAACCAATTGGCCTAAAGGGGTGTGCAGAAGGTAATGACTAAAGACATATAAAGGGATTTGGAGAGGTGGCAAAGAATTATACAGTTATAGTTGTGAATCTGGATAATGGTAGAGGCATTACTAGGAATACCAGGATACCCCAACGAAACATTTCAATGTTTCAGTTTCACTGTGTACTGTTAATGGAAAACTGATTTCCCGATTAGACACTTACTCCAGGGTATGTATTTACCAGGTATGATTCTCACATCTGTATGGTTTTACAGATGATGAGTGGGAGTAAGTCATTGGGAATTGGGTAATCATCCTCATTATATCGGGATTCGTTGTAATCGGTGATATTTGAGGAGATCACCTGGGCTGTTTGCCGGTCGGCAAATATTTGGTTTTGAATATCCGCTGTTGTGCACCAATTTCATATTGAAATATCTGTACGTCTATTTTCATAGAGTGAGATATACCTTTTGATATTATGTCGATGACATTTACCTATATCAGTGGATGGTTAGGTAAGGAGCATTAAGCAGCGGTGTAATTCTTCTTAACCATAAGTACAGTTTTCAACCTACGACACACAGTGAAAGAGTTGTTAGACTCAGCGGACTCATACAGAGTATTGTATGTTGTCCAGTGTCCATTAGGAGGAGGGGTTGGTCCTCATACTATATTCTGTTTACTTTTAACTTCTCTAGTTCTTAGATATGTGTTTCGTAGAAACACAGGGTCTAAGTTTTGAGGAGTTATAGGTATTTGAATAGAGTAGAGAATCAGGAGTAGCAAGTATCGGGATTCTTCAAAGTGATCGAAGATGTAGATACTTGTGTATGGTATTCAGTTGATAGTAATGATAAAGAGAAATTGCTTCTCTTTCAGGTTACTCATAATTGGAAGCATTCCTAAGTTGAGTAACGCTGATCGGCCGCTCTCCATTTAGTTGACATGCACTGGAGATAGCTGCATGATTTGAATCTGGTTCAATTAAATCAGTGCCTCTGGTTCTATATTGGATATAGTACAGTTCATATCTTAACATTGTTAAGGTACGGGGAGTTGTCCGGCTTATGATTAAAACCAGACTCTGGATAACTCGAAGCACGTTTCTGTAATGGCTGTTTGTGGGTTGACCCAGGCTATGACGAGGGTTGACTTTCTACCATCTGGCAGATCAATAGTAATATTGTTCTAGACTCGCCATAGTTTTATTAAAAATGGCTTTTTTCAAAGACAGTAGTGGGAGTATGGTAGAACTGGAAGTGATTCCAGAACCGCAAACGATTACTGAAGATTTGATAAGGAACCTAAAGATTCAATCTGATTTGACATTCCATTGGCCACTCCGCAGATACGGTGGGTAACTTCAGGCACCTGAGAGGTACTCCGGTAGCCTCAAGGACGGTGACAGGGAAGTTCTTGTTTACCCACACTTGCCATTGTTGTTGTTCCAGGCTGCGAGACCCGGCAGGAGGATGAGTGTAGCGTCGTTCTAAACTAGCTTTAGAAGTGCACATCTACATGACTCTGCCAGAGGGTTGTCGTAGTCAGTGGGAGCAGCGGAAGCATTGGTGGACATCAGGCTTATGTCTATTTATAGACTAAAGCAGATATAGCGGAGATAGATCATCTATTTCTGATGTGATAGTCATAGGTTTGACGTCATCAGAATAGGGGATGGATCTGTTGAGAAGGCAGTAGGGTGTGATATCCTAGTATTTGGATGACATACACAGAGTAGGAAAAGAAACTCCTATACTACGATCGGTTATACTTTAGTCGTCACACAGTGTTTTCTCCACATGGGACTTGGACATTATATCAGACATACTGGTTACTAGATCTATGGTTTTAGATCTAGATTTGGGTGGTTTCCCAATCAGGGTACTTTGACAGCATTCTAAGAGTATTTAGAATGGACGACTCCTGGCATGGTAGTGTACCTGCAGGTAATGGAGTCACCCTTTCTAAAGGTGTCTTATAGACTAAAGTAGAGAGGGATGTGCATGATTGGCAGATCACTTGCTTAGGCAATTGAGTCAATCATGAGATGTCAAGTACCACACCAGATGTTGTTCTTGCACCAGATGCAATAAGTTGATATTGATCCAATCCTGGAGAAACAGTCGGAAGCAGTTTTAGAACATAAGTGAATGTTCTAGGGGATATGATAACGGCTGCCTCCTTTAGGAGACGGTTATCACTCCAGGCTTCCAAGGTGACATGGACGACAAGGAGGTTGTCAGAGTTATATTTTTCCTTCTGACGAGGGACAGTATTTTGGACAGGTGGTCCAAGGCAATACTGAGGGAGGCATGGCGCATGATACTGATTAAGTTCAGTTGACGATACAGTCTAAGAAGTTTGGATTTGGAGTTCATTTATGAACCAGGTCCCATCAGACATCCAGACATTCTAAGACAGGTATTGCTCATTTCGGGAGATAGCTTTCTCCGCAAACTTGAGATATAGAGAGACATAGAAAGAAATTTCAAGACGGATCCACTCGCTGAGGCTATTCCTTGAACGCAATAGTTTTACAAACGAGCTTTGTGAGACTGACCAGTAGAGGAGTTGGGTGTTCGGTATCACACGGGCTGTGAGTATGCGACATCGCAATAATTAGCCTTGAGTGCAAGTGGGAGATTGTTGGAGGTAGTGCCCTCAGAGTCAATTATTGGATCACAGGCACGTGATTGCAATGATTGAGGGAGGACCTATCCCGGTACGACAGTCTTACTCGAGATGATAGTATGCTATCTGGTTTATCTTTATCATCGTGTACTGCTTTAGGTGACCTGACAGGTCACTATTGCACGTTGATAGAGCCCCTAGGATTCTTGCTTGACCACCAGCAGTATGAGGGCGATCATATAAGTGAGAGCTGGAGTCTATAAACACATCCTTAAAAGGTCCCTAGTCGTGGGAGTTTCGAGACAGGGCATCGATTCTCCAAAGTAGACTAGTGTATACAGTCGAGACCCCGACGAGGGGCGGTGGCCGGTCTCACAAGCCACTGGTGTCAGTTGGTTCACCTAAGATGTATACAGGTGCTCATTGGGTTATGAGTACACCGGACAGGACTCGCCGGGAACATGCCAGTTGGTCTTATACCTGACGTCAGATAGCAGTTCCCAGGTGACATGTGTACAGGTTAGTTCATCGACCTGGGGATCGTCATTTGTCTCGTGTAAGTTCCCACTGTGCTTTGATTACTACCCTACCACGGCTCAAAGGAGTCGTGCAAACAGGTTTTAGTTGGGTACAGTCCCGAGCCACATGGAGGCAGTGAGCGGATCTTCATGGGTTCGTCTCTCCCGGTATTGGGGGTGAGGTCGCGCTGTGTCTAGGAGAGCCATTACACGAAGTCCTTGGCCAAGGCAGGAGATTTACTGGTAGGTATTCCAGTAGTATCTCAGGGTGTTCTGGGCTACACTCCGACACGACTTGTACCGCTTTTGGGGGTCTGACTTTTACCCACCCCCTAGGCCCGACATGCGATGCTCATAGACGAACGGACCGGACTGTACGGATATTGTCACTGACAGGCTCAGTAGGGTGTCAGGATGAGTTCGCTCATCGACGTCCCTTTTAGTCAATAGCTGGTGGCCCGTCACGTATTGGCTTATACCTCTGACGTGCTTGTGGTTAAATTCACAGCCATAGTATTGACGAGTCTTTAGAGTCCACCACTCACTTTCAGTTACTCAGCTTTCGGGCGAAACGCTGTAGAGCCCGTATGGAGATATGGCAGGGTCCGATCAGGTACGTGCGGTATTGCACGGATCAGGATCGGACGGTTTGTATTAGTAGCCGTATAGGTATATGGCAGGGTTCGATCAGATACGTGCGGTATTGCACGGATCAGGATCGAACGGATATTACTAGCCGGCTTTGGTTTAAGCCGGTCCTAGTTTAGTACAGTGTAGATTTTGTCTCTTTGCATTTGTATCCGGCCGGAATACAAATGCGGGTGTGTATGCACAGTATCGGGGTTTTCCTGTAATTTATTATGGGACCAGTTTTCTGGGGTTGTCAGTTTGCATTCCGTTCCGGCCGGTTTTCTCTTTTTCCTTCCCGGTCGGACTTTTCGTTGGAGGGTGTTGATTGCAAGTTTGCAATTAACATTTTGTTGAGGGGGTTTCTTGCAAAAGGATTTTTATGAGAGCATCTTTTCTTTTGCACCATTCTTGCATTAATTAAGACATGATAGAGTATGGTTTTGGTGATGGAAATTGGGTATGGGCCGGCCACTATTTGGTTCTGGGAGTGATTGATAACATGATGTATTAATTAATATTATTTCCTTAGTAAGGGAATGAAAAAAAAAAGTGTGTGCTGGAATGAATAAAGATGGGGGATTAATTCATGCACACATTCATCAGAGTGCAAGCTTCATGTTTTTTTTTCCAGAGAGCACAATTGAGTGCCTGGCCGAGCTCATTCTTCATGATATGCTCAAATTTTTGAGCATCCATCCATGAAAATTCTTGTGCTAAATTCCTCCATAAATGGCAACCTCCTAAACCCCAAAGAGACAACTATTCTACACTATTCTACAGCAAATCTTGGACGCGTCGGCCAGCCAACTTCGCGCCCGAGTTGCCTCGGTATTGAGGTGGGAGCCCGTAAAAGATTTTGGCATTGTGGTGCCCGTTTCGACGAGGAGGTGACGGACGTAGTATCCGCGGGAGATCGGAGTGGAGATGAAGACCGAAGGACACGGATCGCTCGGTATATCTCTAACCCGTCTTGTAGTTAGCTAGATCTAGTTTAATGGCCCGATCCGGGGTTTAGTGCGCGGTGGTGCCGGTTTGCAAAGTTCGCAAAATTAAAGTTTATCACCGCTTCCGCATTTGGCCGTCGGTTTGACGGCCGGGGCGCCGCCGTGCACTTACAATGATGACGGGTAAGGTCTCATTCTCACCTAGATAATCATATTTTAGGTGCGACGGCAAAAGCTTTAGTTCGAGTTTAGGAGGTGAAACAATAGATGGTAACAATGGAGTAACTGTTTCAAACTCGAAGGATTCCAACAAAGGTTCAAATCGAGTGTACGCAACCGAGTCGGATGGTTCAACTAACTCATCCGAAAAAGCAAAAGACACAAACTCAGGTGATGAGTCTTCAAAATCGTCAACAAAGGTAAAACACTCATAATCGTTGTTCTCCGTGAAAGCTGTGTCGGATTCTATGAGGAACGCACTAGTGGCGTTAACATTGCTGTGATCGAACAAATTTTTTTCGAACTCACAGTCCTCCTCCGCGATCTCATTGATCGAGCAAACATCAAGTACGTTAGCATTAGGCTCGGAAGGCTGACTCCCCAACTTGAAAATATTGAGTTCAATTTTCATATTGCCAAAAGATAGATTCATTGAACCATTACGACAATTGATCACCGCGTTGGAGGTCGCAAGGAATGGTCGACCAAGTATCACCGGAATTTGACTCCGGGGGTTAGCGACAGGTTGTGCATCCATAACAATAAAGTCTACGGGGAAAGTGAAATCCCCAACTCTAATTAACACATCCTCCAACTCTCCTCTAGGATGGGTGATTGATCGGTCGGCCATTTGGAGAGTACAGTGAGTGGGCTTAAGCTCAAATTGACACTAGCACCAAGATCTAGTAGTACTCTATTGATGTTCTTGTCCCCAATTGTTATCGAAATAGTAGGACAACCGGGGTCCTTTTGCTTTGGGGGTAAAGAATTTACAAGAGCATCACTAATAGCACTAACCACGAAAACTTTCTTTGGTACTTGTGACTTTCTCTTTTTGGTGCATAAGTCCTTTAAGATTTTTGCATATGAGGGAACTTGTTGGATTGCATCCAAAAGAGGGATATTTATGCTAACATGTTTGAACAACTCGAGAATCTTCTCCATTTGTGAAGTTGGTTTATTGGATCTCAACCGGTTTGGAAAAGGAACGTTTTGAAAAGTTGTTGAGTCCAATTTTTGCGGATCAGATTGTTGAGTTGGAACGGAACACCGTGTAGATGTGTTTGTGTTGTGAGAAGTGGGTCCGTTCAAGCTAGAAGAAGTAGAGCCGTGTGAAGGATGGAGACTAGGCTCTAGCGAAGAAGAAGGTGAAGAAGATGAAGAAGGGCCACCGGCAGGGGTGTCATTGTTAATTCCCACATTGTTTTGCAACACTTTTCCCGATCTCAACGTGGTCACAGCATTTACGTTATGATTCTACTGTTGATATGCAGCATGTGCGTGACCGGGATTGGGAAGTGGTTGAGATGGGAGCTTTCCTTTTTCTCGTTCGCTCAATGCTGCATTGAGTTGTGCAATTTGTGCCTCAATAGATTTGATGCTTTGATCGTGTGAGGCACTGTTTTGCACCAAAGATTGAATAGAAGTCTCTAATCTTGCTGTAGATTGTGTATATTGCTTTAGGAACGCATCTAAACTTCTTTCGAGTGAGCTAACCTTGTCATTATTAGGTTGAACAAAATTGTTTGGCGGGTAAGAATTGTTAGGCACAAAATTGTTCACTTGATTAGGGTAAGGTTGCTGTTGGAAAGGTTGTTGAAATTGAGTTTGTGGAGGTGCTTGTTGTTTTGGAGGAGGAGGCCTTTGAAAATTGTTATTTCCTTGGAATTGTTGATTTTGGTTCCGAGCGAAATTTGGGTGACTCCTCAAACCCGGATTATATGTAGAAGAGTATGGATCGTTTCTTTGTCGTTGCTGAAAAGCAGCATTGACTTGATCCTGTCCTTGAGTAGTGCATTGTAAGGACACTCTTCGATGAGATGTGATGGATCCGCACAACAAGCACAAACCGTTCGTGGAGGCATAACAGGGGCAGGGGAAGGCGATGAGATTTTGGTCTCAATCGCTTCTAGCTTTTTCGTAAGAGCGGCCATCTCGGCCTTCATAGCAATCGACATCTCTACTTGATGTATGCCTGCCCTAGTTGACCATTAGAAGAAAATGATGTGGTTTTTGTGCTCTCCCACTGAATTGTTTGTTCACTAAGATCCTCAAAAAACTGCCACGCTTCCTCACTAGATTTGGAGAGAAAGTGACCTTGACAGATAGTTTCTAGCAATTGCTTCGTTGCAGAGTTCAATCCCTCGTATAATGTTTGGCAAAATTGCCAACTTTCGATCCCATGATGAGGGCATTGAACGAGTAGGTCTTTAAATCTCTCAAAACACTTCCAAAATGGTTCGGAAGGAAGCTGTGAAAATTGTATAATCTTATTACGGATTCTAGCAGTTTTGTGATGATGATAGAACTTTTTAAGAAAAGCTTTCACAAACTCGTCCCAATTTCTAATAGAATGTGATGCGGTGCTGTATAGCCACTTCTCGGTTAGGTCACATAAGGTGAAAGGAATGACCCTTAGCCTTATAGCGTCATCACTTAATTGGGTCGTTTTCATCATAGCACAAACGTTTTGGAATTTATTGATAAAAATATACGCGTCTTCGGATTCCAAACCGTGAAATTTTGGCAGCATATTGATGAAGTGGGGTTTTATTTCAAAATTGCCCCCATTTGCCGGTGGGAGTGAAAGATAGGTAGGTAAAGAGGTGCGGACAGGGTAGAAGAGATCCTGGAGCGCGACTCGTGTGGGCGCTTCAACAGGCGGTTGATTCGGGTTATTCGCACCTAACGGAAGTGGAATCATTCCCGTCGGTAAGGTATTGTTAGGATTGTATCCCGACATACCTTCGGAAGAAGAATTTGAAGGTGGGGTAAGAAAGTGGACGGAATTTCGACTTCGGTGTCGAAGGGTTCGTCGGTCGGTACTAACGAAACACGGACTAATCGGACGTTAGTGTCCCTAGTCCAAAGTGACATACACTAAAGGGGTAGTGTAGCCAGAAAAAAAATGAAAGACAGAATGTGGAGGTAAGAAAACGTCAATGAGAGGAAGTGAGGTGCAAGATTTCTTTAGCGACAAGTTGCAAGTTTTGAAAAGATTTTTTTTTTCTTTTTTTTTATGTGAGATTTTTGCAAAAAGATTTTTGAAAAGAGACTTTCGACACAACTGCACTAAACCACAAGTGCACAATCAGGCCTAGATCTAGGGTCACCTAGGTCAGCTAGACAGCTCCTAACTGTTCCAAAGGGCTAGAAATAGGACCTCAAACCGCCTCTTCACCGCCAATTGCGGCCAGGTAAGTGCCAGGTAAGTAGGAAGGAACCACAGTAGTGGGCCTAATTAAAAACCACTAGCCTTTGACACACTTGCCTAGACACCGCAAAGTCAGGTTAGGATAAACGGCTGATGCCTATACTAGTCCTCTGTCCTAGTGAGCGCGACGTCCTTAAGGCTGAGTCTAATATTTTTTTAATTTAAGAGTGGTCAATGCAAATGCTTTAAAGTGATTTCTGGGGTCCTGGGAAAGGTAATGAAATCCCCACCCAATCTGAGTTTGGTTAATAGCCCCTTAAAGTCCAATTAAAATATGCAAAACATTAAATTCACTTGCAATTAATTATTTTCAGCGCGGCGCAAAAAAACCTGCAGAAAAGGTGTTATTGAGAAGGGGGAAGAAGATTTTTTAGCGCAAAGAAATCCTGCAGAAAATTTCGCAAAAGGATATATGGAGGTTGGCAGAGAGGAGAATGAGGAACAAACCTACAAAATTTCGCGCAGCGATGCCACGTCTCCCGCCGCGGTTCCGCGGTTTGGTGCGCTCTCCCGCCGCGGTTCCGCGGTTCTGGTGAGGGATCGGGTGTCCAGAAAATTGGTACGGCTCTGTTGTGTCAGTCTCCCTCTGTTCTGATGTGACTTTTTCTGTTTCTCACTCTGTAAATTTCCAGATCCGAGATTCTTCGCTGCTCCTGCAAGATTCAAACGATAACCCTTCAAACAATAAAAAAAAATGATAAAATTTTTTGTACTTTTTATATTTTTATATTTTTATGATTTTTAAAATTTATATCAACCCGAAATTACAAAAAGGAAATTTTACGCCATCCCCGGCAACGGTGCCATTTGATTTGTGTAGGATTTTACGATCAAAAATAATTTACCGCAATCAAGAACGGCGTCGCTTTGCAGCTAGCCGGTGAGTACGGGTCGGTCCACAGGGATGGTGTAATTTTCCTAAGTGTTCTTACGAGCTAATTTCAATGGTTGTTTGGTCTTTTAATTTAATTTAAAAACTAAGTTGTACGATAATTAAGAAACTTGCTAGGATTAGGTCTAAGGTGGAGTTTGGTAAGATTAAATTTCACATCTCTTTCAATACCCTCAATTAAATCTTTTAGAAGTTAAAGCAATTATTAGTAAAGGGGATTAGGATGATTGGGAAGAAACGAAGTTTCTTCCTCTAGATCCTTGTTCGTCCTTTCCTAATAATTGCTCTAACCTTCATGGAAGACATGCATGTCCGGTCTTTTATACTATGGTTTCACCGTTACCTCATGGATATGGTGCTGTAGGGAGCGGATCATGCATGCATGCATGAAGTTCTAATTATTAAAAATGATTGGGCATGAAGGAGATGAGAGATATTCATCTCTCAATCCCTCCCCTATTCCTAACCCTAACAAACGAGGAAATTACTCGCTCATTAGGGGATCTATTAAAAACATCATTTTAAGATTGCTTACCTACTGCAGTTTAAGAGATACTACACTAGATTAAACTAGGGCAAAGGAAGGATTTATCTAAGGCAAGAATAAAATTAGAAAACTACTGCAGAAAATAAAAGATAACTTACAAGAATGATGCTCTTAGATCTTCTAAAGAATCTGAATTTTTATTTATTGAAAAGAGGCATCCTTAATACAATCTTTAGAATACATACCTATAGGAAATAGGAAAATTAGGGTTACAATTTCTCGCACATGTGCTATTACAGATATACCCCCGAAAAATCCCAACAAAAGCACCGACGCACCGTCACCAACTTTCTGCACCGACGTGCGCAATGGATGGCCGCGGAACCGCGGTATGGGTGGGGGTAGGGCCGCGGTTCCGCGGCCCTTTGATGAGTTCATCTGGTCAATTTTTCTTGGCTCATTCTTGATGCTTTGGGCTTTTTATTTCTATAGTTATTTTCTCCATTTGGTTTCTGGGTCTTCTCCAGATCTTCAGTGAAACTTGTAATGGTCTTTTAACTGTTCACTTTGATATTTTGGATCTTGCGTTGCCTTGTACAATTGTGAACTGTTCTTCATCTAGGCTTGACTAGGATCCTTCTACTTGTTGGTCAAAAGTCACTCTTTTGTATCATCTTTTGTCTTTTTCACTCTTTTCGCTCCAATAACCTGTAACCTGTAATATGTGGCAGACATGCGTCAAAAGCACCTGTTTATTTATAAAACGCATAAGAATGGAGAATATAAAATGCAATATTATGATATGAACAGTCGTCAGCGAACAAATCGTTCGATAAGTCCCGTAAATAGACAAGAATGGAATAGACAGAACAGAGAGTATATTGTTATAATGTTGTATTTAGTGTTAATGCTGTTGTTTGTAGCTTGGTACAGAAGAATGCCAGTGTATACGAGAGAAGTCCCACCATTCCGAAGACTAAGGTATACGGAGCACAAGGAACCGTTCAGCCACGGTACAACGGCAATTGAATTCAGGTTAGGTGTATTATGGTTATAGTCCCGTGCCACTTTTAACACCTTCCGTACCAGTCTACCCCTTATAAACCCTGTGATGTCTTAGTTGTATTGTTTGTATTGTATTGTCTTGATTTATATAGATGGATGACTTGTCGGAACCATGATATCAGTAATGGAACGGATATAATGGATGAACATGTAGATGGAATATATCCATGGTTCGGTTCAGTCAATATAGATTGATTAGATTGAATAGACGGATTCATAGATCCATGTTGTATTGAAATTTGATACTTGAATCATATTTAAGTCAGATTGATTATATTGAGACTCAGTCTGAGTCGGACAATTAGAAAAGAAATTGACGTCCTAAATTATGTTTTGGTGCTATCGGTAACTGCTGCACATGGACGGCAGAATTTGTGTTTTTTTCAAAGACAATTACCGTGTTGATAACACCGTTTATTAAGTTGTCTAGCTTAAATAGGCAAGCACCCATATCTCCGGCTCCCTGAGGCTCAAGAGACTGGTCCCGCTTAAACCTATGTTTACTAGGGTCCTTATTGTAATTTAGTATAACTCGTGGAGGTTTTATGTAAAATAGTTTTGTTAACTTTTCAAAATACACCTCAAGTATTTTATTATCGTCTTTAGAGTTTTCATGAATGTATATTTTATCAATATGACATTTCTAGTGAATAAAATCTAATTTCATAATATATAGTATTTATTTGTAATATTGGATTTGTATGGTATTTTCTTGTAAATGAGATATTTTTCTTGAATTTTGGAAATGTGCAATATTATAAATATTAAAAATAGATATTTTGATATTAATTACATATATATTTATTTATTAAAAATATAAGTTTTATTTATAATAGAAATCATATTTTCTAAAGAAAATTGTATTTTAAATCTTTCGAGATCTTATGCTCCTTGCGGGGGTCTGCATCTCACTCTACTAGGCCCGAGAATGTGCGATAATCCACACCATATCGAACGGGTTCCCCAAAATAGGTTGTAAAGGCACAATCGCAAAGATTTGTTAAAATACATTTTTCGTAGAAAAAGCTTTTATAAGTTGAAAGTAGTTATATGTAAAGTCGTATTTTCCCAATCTATGTTCCCAAATTCCATCGTGCTATGTTAGATATGTGTGTTGTAAGGAGGTAGGTAATTACCCAGTGAGTTTTCTAAAGGTATAAGGGTATTATAGAGTTTATGTCGGGAACTAAAGTTTGTGATATTTTAATGTAAAATTACGATAAAAGATGCATATAACAATTTTTTGTGATAAAACTTCTTAAAAATATTTATTAATGTTTAATGAACAATATATAATGATATGAAGATATCTTGATTAAGAAAAATTATAGTTTCTAAAGAAAACCGAATCGGATGTCGGACTAACTCCGCTTCCGTCGGGTTTTAATTTTGAATGTTTTAAGAATAGAGACGAGAAGAAGAAGTAGAGAGTTACTGGATGATTGGCTAGAGGAGAGAAAGAGGAAGAGGTGGGAGTTGTCGGTGCGTCTTTTCGTCGTCGGAACTGTTCCCCTCCGAAAGACGCGGCGGAGACGCGATGTACGTCTTGCCTGTATTTCGGGGCAGATGATAATTGGTGCTATCCGTCCATCTCTCCAAAGATACCAAGTTGATTTATGGCACCGTGTATCGAAGGTTTAAACGGATGCGGCCGATGTAGCAGACTTCGTCAGATTCCCCCTCGTTTGAGGGGTTTTTGATTGTGGGGACGCTCTTCCCTGCAGGTGCAAGCCCCTGCAGTTAATTATGCTACCGCATCGCGATAACAACTTTCTCCTTCTCCAGATGGTCACTTCGTGTCGTGGATGTTTATTTTGTGTTTGGTTGCCCGTGGATTGTATATGGAGACTAAGTTGTATTGTCGCCCGTAGGGCGTGGACTAGTCCAAATCTGTATCTTTCTTAGATTTGGATTTGGGGGTTGGGTTTAAAGATACGTTAGCCTCATTTGAGACTAAGATCAACTTAAACGTTTGTTAAGGATACGTTAGTTTAATTTTAGACTAAGATCAACTTAACGGGATCGTTTAGATCCGACAAAAAAGCTATTGGGCTCTGTTGTTTAGTTTAGTGACATTGCGGTTGGTAATTAGTTTAAGGACATTACGGTCCATTGTTAGTTTAAGGACATCTCGATCCAATGTTAGTTTAAAGTCATCGCGGTCGAGGTTAAGAACATCATAGTCCGTGGGTTTAAGGACCCCATCTTCCGATGTTAGTTTAAAGATATCATAGTCTATGGATTTAAGGACTCCATAGTCCGATGTTAGTTTAAAGACATCACGATCGAGATTAAGGATATCATAGTCCATGGATTTAAGGACTCCACAGTCCGGTGTTAGTTGAAAGACATCACGGTCGAGCTTAAGGACATCATAGTCCATGGGTTTAAGGACCCCAAAGTCCGTTGTTAGTTTTAAGATATCATGGTCGAAGTTAAGGACATCATAGTCCATGGGTTTAAGGACCCCAAAGTCCGTTGTTAGTTTTAAGACATCACGGTCGAGGTTAAGGACATCATAGTCCATGGGTTTAAGGACCCTACAGTCCGTTGTTAGTTTTAAGACATCACGGTTGAGATTAAGGACATCATAGCCCATGGGTTTAAGGACCCCACAGTCCGTAGAAATGTGTGGTCGTCGGGACCCGTCATCTCTCTGAAGACGTTGAAGGATTACAACGACAAATATCAGAGGAGTAACGAGATGTACTCTCGAACCGATGTGAGTTGGTTGAGAGAGCAGATGTGCTCAATTCAAGATAAGTTGAGAACTTATTGGCCAGAATTGGGCTAAGTTCAATTAAAAAAATGTTTAACATTTTATTTTTTGTTCTGGCTATTAAGCCTTTGTTTGGGCTCGGCCCTTTTAATAATGCTAGGCATTGGGCTCTGACATCTTTTGTCTTCATCAGAACAACTTGTGCTCTGACATCGCGCTACGTGGCGCGTCAGGCGTTTTGCGCCAGCTAAAGAGCGCATTGCGCTTCTGTCAGGTAGCGCACACGAAGAGGACACGTGTCGCGCTTAGCGCTAAGCGCTGGTTCATTTAGCGCATTGCGCTTTTTAATTTATGAGCGCTCTGCGCTAGTCTGTTGGCGCGCCAGTGAGTGACACGTGGCGCACTTGGCGCTGAGCGCTGTGTACTGTTTTAAAAGCGCAAAGCTCAAGTGGTGTATATGGTTGACACGTGGCATGTTTTGGCGCTGAGCGCAGATCCAAGGAGCGCAAGAGCGCAGTTCATGAGTGGAAGGCACTTTTCAATAGCGCAAAACGCATCTGATCAATTTTAAAATCAAAGAACAAATTTTATGTTCTTCTTAAAGGAGGCTTTGCCTTAAGATTCAAGAACAAAAGTTCTTGTTTTTATAAAAGGGCTCTGCCTTTATAGATCAAAAATCTATGAATGAAGTAAAATACTTCTTTTATTTTTTTATGATTAAATCTTTTGATCTTTTTCTTTTTATCAAAAAAAAAATCCTTGGTCTTTTTTCAGATCTATGATCTTTTTAGAAGATGGTTCTTCTTTTTATGAGATGGTTTTATCTCTGTTATTCAAGAACATAGTTCTTTATCTTGAAGATGAAGAAAAATCTTCTTTTTTCCCAAGAGCTTACTTTTCTTTCTTTTTGAGTTTTCTCAAACTTTATAGAGGGTTTTCTCTAACTTTTTTTGTTTTCTCTCTATCTTTTGTCTCCCTGTATGTCTTTAGACTTGAAGTCTAGCGTCCTTTATATAGGGCCAAATGATTTGTTAAATTAGTTTTAAGAGATCTTTCTCTGCTTGATTTGGGAATATTTCCCACCGTTGGATCTTTGATCCTAAGGCTTCTGTTTTACAGAAGATAATCTTCTTGTTTTAATAAGATTGAAAAATCTTTCCATAACAGAATTTTAGTTATGATTAATTAATAATTTATTATTAGTAGATCTTTTGATTTGACGGTGGGGAATTTTTAATCCCAGCGCTGGCGCACCTTACGCTAGCGCACCTACGTTCGACACGTGGCGCGCAGCGCAGCGCATCCGCGCTAGTGCACCCTTGTATGACATGTGGCATACAGCGCAGAGCGTAGCGCAACTGCGCTAGCGTACCTGTGTTTGACACGTGGCGCACAGCGCGCAGAATCTGAAGCGTTGCTTCAATTTAAATTTTGAATTTTGAAGCTGAGCTTTTCTCTGATTGAGGGGAAAGGAAGCGTCGTTTCATTCCATATCTTAGAACTTGAATAGAGCTTTGCTCTGATTAGGGGGAGTAGAAGCGTCGCTTCATTTCAAACCTTGGAATTTGAACAGAGTTTTGCTCTGATTGGGGAAACAAATGCCCCCCCACCGTTGCGCTTACGTGGTCCACACGTGAGCACAGCGGTGACAACATCTGAGCGTTTGGATCAACTCAGAAGTTGAAGAGGCGTCTTAGCGCCTATAAATAGGACCTTTGGTCCTCAGATGATTATCATCTTCTTTCCTGAGAATTTTTATTCAGAGCGCAGCTCTTTTGTTTAAGAACTTCACAAGAGTAAATATTTTTTTTCAAACTTAGGTAAAAATTTTAATAAATTTTAACGAGTTAGGGTTTTACCCATTAACAGAGCCTTGCTCTTAATAGATCTTTGATCTACAGAAAACCCATCTAGGGTTTCACTAGCAGAGCTGTGCTCCATGGATCTTTGATCTAAAGAGAAAACTTTTAGGGTTCCATTAATAGAGCTTCGCTCTCCAAAAGGATTTTACTCATGATTTCTTAATTCATTAATGGAGTTTTGCTCCTTTCAAATCATATAGAAGAACTCTTAAGAGTTTTTCATGGATCTTGAAGATTAAAAATGGAAATTTATCTTTAATGAATTATATCATCTTCTCAGAGCATGGCTCTCAATGTTCTCAAGGAATTTCTTTAAATTCCCCTCATAATTGATTTTGACAGGTGTCACTCCTTTCTGTAGAGCATTGCTCTCGAGGAGTTTTACTCGCTGTGCCTGTTTTTCATGAGAATTCGCTTAATCAGTCTGTCCGCTAATTTTATTGATTTTCTTTTGATGAGTAATGGACGCTCACATGTATGATCTCGACGAGATTATCTCCTACGGAGACATCCGCTCACTCGGCCGTTCTTAGAATCGAGAATTCACAAACGCCGAGTGTGACGAAATTATGAGCCGCTTTGACACATACAATGGTCGACTGCTTCCTCGACGCTCCTCTCTCCTGAAGCTTATTGTGGGAGCGATCTGGGAAACACTTCCTCTATTCTGTACCGGCATGCCGCTTAGAGCATTGGATGCCACCGAGGATAAGGTGCATTCGGTGTATCTGATGAGCCTAATCTCGAAGAGAAGGCGAGACAATCTTATCGATCTCCTGCATCAGGCTTTTCAACAGTCGGCCATACTTGCTGCCTATCGAAGGGTGGAGGACATCCGTGGGGATCCCGACGCTTGTGATCGTGAAAGAAAGCATACTAGGATGGTTCGAAATGCCTGGAAGATTCTGGACAAAGTCACTTTTGAGTTCCTCAATTCATGCCCCGGATCTGAGGTTTTGCCATTGTAATTGTTTGGATAATGTTTTTGTTTACTGTTTTCATAATTGTAAGAACTTTTTCGCAGTATGAATGGCAAGTTTCTTATTTCAACTTGTTTTATTTTACATACTAAATCTTTTGCGCATGCATGAACGGGTATGCCTTGAACGCTTAATTAAACGCGAATCAAATGTTCTCCTTGTCGCCATCTTCTCCTTACTGTGTTGCTGCCATTTGATTCTAGCAAGTGTGGCCTGTAGATAACATATAATTGTCCATCTTGTGCTCTTTGTAAGGTAGTGATGGCTTAGAAAATAGGGTTAGGATCTGTCACCTAAGACTTTTCAATTTTATGAGCCGTGAGGGTCTCATAAAGAATTTTCTCCCTACAGGTCGAGAGGATCCCGTAGGTGTAATTTCTCCTTAAGAATCGTGAGGATTCCTAAGTGTATTTTCTCTTGAAAGTCGTAAGGATCTCACAAGAGAATTTACTCTCTTATGAGTCGTGAGGACCCGCAAGTGATGGGTGAAGTAGTCCTTATCCGCATTTCACGGAGTTAGGAGTTGCTCTGGATGCTTCCCACGGGTTCACTGCCGTGTTCTGCGGGGACCAGACTCCGCTCTGGACGTTTTCCAGGATACCGTACGTTAAATACCTCGTGGTCGAGGTTAAGGACATCATAGTCCGTGGATTTAAGGACTCCACAGTCCGTTGTTTAGTTTTAAGACATCACGGTCGAGATTAAGGACATCATATTCCATGAGTTTTAAAGACCTCACAGTCCAATGTTAGTTTTAAGACATCACGGTTGAGGTTAAGGAAATCATAGTCCATGAGTTTAAGGACCTCACAGTCCAATGTTAGTTTTAAGACATCCCGGTCGAGGTTAAGGACATCATAGTCCATGAGTTTAAAGACCTCACAGTCCAATTTTTGCTCTGGGTGCTTCCCACGGGTTCACCGCCGTGTTCTGTGAGGACCAGGCTCCATTCTGGATGCTTCACACGGGGTCATTGCCGTGCTCTGCGAGGACCAGGATCCGCTTTGGACGTTTTCCACGGGGTCAGAAATGACATGATCCGCGTTCCACGTAGCCAGGAATTTGCTTTGGATGCTTCCCATGGGTTCACTGCCGTGTTCGGCGAGGACCAGGCTCCGCTCTAGATGCTTCACACGGGGTCAGTGCCGTGCTCTGCGAGGACCAGGATCCGCTCTGGACGTTTTCCATGGGGTCAGAAGTGATATGATCCGCGTTCCATGTAGCCAGGAATTTGCTCTGGATGCTTCCCACGGGTTCACTGCCGTGTTCGGAGAGAACCAGGCTCTGCTCTGGATGCTTCATACGGGGTCATTGCCGTGCTCTGCGAGGACCAGGATCCGCTCTGGACGTTTTCCACGGGGTCAGAAGTGACATGATCCGCGTTCCACATAGCCAGGAATTTGCTCTGGATGCTTCCCACGGGTTCACTGCCGTGTTCGGCGAGGATCAGGCTCCGCTCTGTATGCTTCACACGGGGTCATTGTCGTGCTCTGCGAGGACCAGGATCCGCTTTGGACGTTTTCCACGGGGTCAGAAGTGACATGATCCGCGTTCCACGTAGCCAGGAATTTGCTCTGGATCCTTCTCACGGGTTCACTGCCGTGTTCGGCGAGGACCAGGCTCCGCTCTGGATGCTTCACACGGGGTCATTGCCGTGCTCTGTGAGGACCAGGATCCGCTCTGGACGTTTTCCACGGGGTCGGAAGTGACATAATCCGCGTTCCACGTAGCCAGGAATTTGCTTTGGATGCTTTCCACGGGTTCACTGCCGTGTTCGGCGAGGACCAGGCTCCGCTCTGGATGCTTCACACGGGGTCATTGCCGTGCTCTGCGAGGACTAGGATCTACTCTGGACGTTTTCGACGGGGTTAGAAGTGACATAATCCGCGTTCCACGTAGCCAGGAATTGCTGACTTTATCCGCATTTCACGGAGTCGGAGTTGACTCTCGGTCATCTATATACCGCCGAGTCACGGAACTGGGAGTTGCCGTTGTTCCGCTTTGCTTGATGTTGTGTCTATTGTAACGAGACGAATGTTGAGATGATCTTCAGGTTATCTATGAACCGATGAGATTTGGCTTCTTCTTCTTATGAAACCTGGAGAGGAAAGGTGTGATTCCTTCTTTGTTTGCGCCTTTGGATTGTATACAGGGATTGGTGTGATATCACTTATAGGGCATAAATTTCATTCATTTTTTTTATTTCTTTCCGCGATGCTCTATTATTTCAGCTTTTATATCGCGAAGGTCGCGATTGCCCAATCATTTCGGCTATTTTTTGCGGTGTCCAATCATTTCGGCTATTTATTTTATTTTTACTCGCTGTTTTTATTGCGAGTTGCCCAATCATTTCGGCTATTTTGCATGCATACATTTTTACTTGCTGATTTTGTTTGCAAGTTGCCCCATCATTTCGGCTATTTCGTATGCATGTGTGGCTCGCTGGATTTTCGTTGCAAGCTTGGAATTAGATACTGATTTCGGCATCAGCACCGCTACAGCTGGGATATTGCCAGGAGCGAATCATTATTTGCCTCTGTCGATGTCGAACAAAGGTGGCTTAGCAAACAGGGTTAAGATCCTGTCGACTAAGGCTTTTGACTTTACGAGCCGTAAGGGTCTCATAAAGGTATTTCTCCCTACAAGTCGTGAAGATCTCGTAGGTGCATTTTCTCCTTAGGAGTCGTGAGGATTCCTAAGTGCGTGTTCTTCTATAAGTCGTAAGGATCTTATAAGAGGGTTTTCTCCTTGTAAGTCGAGAGGACTTATAAGGGTTGTTCACCGTATAGACATATCCCTAGTCACGGATAGGACTTTGTTAGGAAAATGTTTATTCGCACCTGTGGATTGTATACAAGGGTCACCATTGAGCCGCTTGTAGGGCAATATTGAAGGTTGTGAGGGTTGCTTAAGAACAGGCACAGATCCCTGTAGCTTAAGACTTTTGAATCTTATGAGCCGTGAGGGTCTCATAAGATGGTTCTCCTTACGAGTCGTGAGGATCTCGCAAGTGTAATTTCTCCCTAAGGATCGTGGGGATCCCTAAGTGTGTTGCTCCCTTATGAGTCATAAGGATCTCACGCAGGCGGTTTCTCCTTACAAAGTCGAGAGGACCTTGCAAGTGTCTTTAACGAGATTGCGCTCTTTCGGATTTTCACAAAACTCGCCGGTAGCCCTGCTGTTTTTACTCACAGAGCCCTTTCGGGTTTTCATCCGCGCCCTTTTTGCATATGGATATACCTTTTTTTATTTTATTCTAACGAGGTTGCGCCCTTTCGGGTTTTCACAAAACTCGCCAGTAGCCCTGCTGATTTTACTCACGGAGCCCTTTCGGGTTTTCATCCATGCCCTTTTGCTTGTGGACATACCGTTTTCTTTCTTCTTTTTTCTTTTTTCTTATTCTTTTTTTTTTGGTCAGCCTTGGGGTGCTGCAATCCACAGCAGTTTATCGACGTCTTGGTCAATGGCTAGTTTTAGGACATAGTGGTCCATCGTTAGTTTAGGAACGTTTCGGTCTGTCGTTTAAGTTAGGGACGTTTCGGTCCGTCGTTAGTTTTAGGACGTTTCGGTCCGTCGTTAGTTTTAGGACGTTTCGGTCCATCGTAAAGAAAGCCGGTTACTACTTATAGAGTTTGGGCTTAGGAAGATAGCGAGCGGACATAGTCTTCGTCATCTATCATTGACCTAGGCCATGACTCGTCAGGCGTAGTATTTCTTCAGGAAGCGACCATTTATTGGCCTGAAAGGTCTTTCACCATGCATGTCCATGAGTAGATAGGCTCCACCCTGGTAGACTTTGTCTATGATATACGGGCCTTCATAGTTCGGCTCGAATTTCCCCCGTTTGGCACGATTGCGGATTATAGGTCTTTTGACCACTAGCACGAGTTCGCCTTGGCGGAATGTCCTCGGCCTGGTCAATCTTTCATATGAGCGCGTCATCTTTGCTTTATAAGCTTCCAGATTTTGTTGCGCTATGAGCCGGGTTTCATCAAGGGCATCAAGCTCCTCAAGCCAAAGTTGAGCGTTCTCTTCGTCCGTTAGCTCGTAATGAACTGCCACTCATAGAGAGGGTAACTCTATCTCGAGGGGGAGTACCGCTTCTGTACCGAATACCAATGCGTATGGCGTTGTGTTTGTGGCCGTCTTGAACGTAGTCCGGTACGTCCAGAGGGCTTCATGCAGTCTCTCGTGCCAGTCCTTCTTATTTCGGGACACCGTCTTTTTCACGATCTTCGTCAAGGTCTTGTTAAAAGCCTCAGATAGACCGTTAGCTCGGGGATTATAGACTGAGGAGTATCTCCAGTCTATGTTATGTTGTTGTGCGAAGCGGATGATCTTGTGACTTCTGTAGGCTGGCCCGTTATCGAAGATGATCCGTCTCGGAGTTCCAAACCGATAAATGACGTGTGTCTTGAAGAAATGGAGGATATTCTCCGTCTTCACTTCCCTCGGCGGTACTACTTCTGCCCATTTGGAGAAGTAATCAGTTGTCGCCAAAAAGAATCGATGTCCTCTGGACGATACTGGTTTGATGGGGCCGATTATGTCAGTTCCCCACATTTCGAACGGCCAGCTAGCTACCGTCGGATGTAGTGGATTCGGATGCTGATGGATAAAGTCCCCATGGATCTGGCACGAGTGGCATTGCTTTGCATACTCAAGGCAGTCTTGGATCATCGTGGGCCAGTAGTAGCCCATCCTTTTAATCTTCAGTTTCATCTTCGGCCCGGCTTGGTGAGAACCGCAGAGCCCGTCGTGAATTTCTTGAACGACTCTCTTTGCCTCTTCAGGTCCTAGGTGTCTTAACCACAGAGAATCAAATGACCTCTTGTACAGAGTATCATTTACGAAGGCGAAAGATAGGGCTCGCTTCATGAGCTGATGTTTTGAGGACGCATCTTCAGGCGTTCGACGGGATTTGAAGTAGTCCATAAAGACTTCTTTCCAATCCTCAACCTTTTCTTGGTCTTTTATTTGTAGAGCCGCTGGCTTGGTCATTCCCTTTTCCTCGGACGTCTCTGGAAATATTTCTGCCGGTGCGAGGACTTGACGGCTTTGAACAACGATCCTCACGTCATCGAGGTTTTCGTCAGCCAGTTCTTTAGCGAGCTTGGCTAATGCATCCGCCTTGCTATTTTCCACACGTGGTATACTTTCCAAGGTGTAGGAAGGTATTTGGGTCAGCAGTTGCTGTACCTCTCGCCGTACTTCACTAGTTCTGGTTTGCACGTTTGATAGTCGCCGTTTATTTGACTAACGACCAGTTGGGATCTCCGTATATGAAGAGGTTTTCAAACCCCATGTCAATGGCGATCTCAAGACCTGCTATCAAAGCTTCGTATTCGGCTTCATTGCTTGTCCTCGGCTCTGTTAAGGAGAAGGCAAAGCGCATTATCCCTCCTTGTGGAGTTACGAAAATGAGGCTTACCCCTGATTTGATTATGGGGGTGCTTTGCTTGCGCTTCTTCATGGAAGACGCTCTATTGAAGTAAAGTTCCCATCGGGTACCACTTCCGTCGATCGTGTCAAACGCATGTTCGTCTGGCAATTCGCAATTCAAAGGAGAATCGGCAGGTATCGGATGCTCAGCGAGGAAGTCGGCGATGGCTTGGCCCTTCACTGCCTTAAGAGGCTGATAAGTTATTGAGAACTCCATTAAGAGCAATACCCATTTAGCGAGCCGCCCTGTCAATATGGCCTTTGACATCAAATATTTGAGAGAATCCACCTTCGATATGAAACGGACTTCATGCGCCAACGCATAGTGTCTGAGCTTCGTTATCGCAAAGATCAATACGAGGTAGTGTTTTTCGATAGGAGAATAATTGCTTTCTACCCCCAGGAAAACTCGACTCAAATAGTAGAGGACTCTCTCCTTTCCTTGGTCATTCTCTTGTGCCCATAATGCACCTAAAGAACCTTCGAGGGCTGTTGTATAAAGAATGAGAGGCTTTCCCTTGACCGGAGCGGCAAGTACTGGCGGATTCTATAGGTACTGCTTGATTTTGTCCAGCACGCTTTGGCATTTGCGATCCCAGACGAAAGGGGTTCCTTTCTTCATCAGGTGGCTGTAAGGACGGCATTTGCTCGAAAGATTGGCTATAAATCGCCGGATATACGCGAGCTTCCCTTGGAGAGATCGCAATTGTTTGAGAGTCCTTGGCGGGGGCATTTCCATAATCGCCTTGATCTTTGATGGATCTATCTCGATGCCTCGATGTCGAATGATGAATCCTATGAATTTGCCCGAGGAAACTCCGAACGCGCACTTGAGAGGGTTCATCTTCAAGTTGTATTGCCGGAGGCGTTGAAATACAATCTTCAGATGCTCTAGATGTTCCTCATAAGATTTTCTTTTCACCACGAGGTCGTCGATATAGCATTCGACGATTTCATGTATGAGGTCATCGAAGATCTTCGTCATGGCCCTCTGATAGGTGGTACCGGCGTTTTTTAGACCGAAAGGCATCACCTTGTAGCAGAATATACCCAAAGGGGTCCAGAAAGCGGTATGATTTTGGTCCTCGGGATGCATCTTTATCTGATTGTATCCTGACGATCCGTCCATAAAGGAGAAAACTTCGTGAGTGGACGTATTGTCTATCATTAGCTCGGTGACCGGTACTGGGAAATCGTCTTTTGGGCAAGCTTTATTAAGATCCCGAAAGTCCACACATATGTGCACCGTCCTATTTTTCTTCATCACTGGGACGATGTTAGCAATCCAGTCGGGGTACTGGACCTCTTGGATGAAGCCAGAGTCGATCAGCTTCTTGACCTCGGCGTTGATGCAAATCTCAAGCTCGAGCCGCATTCTTCTCGGCGCTTGTTTGATTGGCTTGGCGTCCGGAGATATTGCCAATTTGTGGACAGCAATCTCTGGATCTAGTCCTGGCATCTCGGAATAGTTCCATGCGAAGCAATCTTTATGTTGCATAAGAACGTCTTTTAGTGTAGCTACCTTTTCTTCAGACAGCAACTTACTGACAAATGTCGGCCGCGGATCACTTGTCGTCCCAAAATCAATTTTCTTGAGCTCATCTGCAGTAGTATGTATTCCATCTTCCAGCTCTTTCGGCGCCGGCGGAAAGTCTGAGATCACCTCGTTATCATTGTTTTCGAAACACCAGGAGAGGTCATCCATATCCTTAGGCTCTTCTTCTAACAGCTGTTGGGGTAAAAATTTACACCCCGGTTGACCAAGTCGAAATCAAAGTCAACCCCAAGCCAGGTGGGCCCAAGCCCAGGTCAAGCGGGCCCATGCCCAAGTCGAGCCCGCAGCCAGCCTCCCACATGCCAACAACAAAATCATGTAATAAATAATTTCTATGTAATTGTTTATGCATGAATGTAAAAAAAATGGGCATAAAGCCAATATTTTGTAAGCCCATGGCTTATGTGCAAAAATGAGATGGCACATGTGCCATGGGATGGCTAAAATGCCATTTTTGTAAAGCCCAAGGGGCTATATGTAAATATGTAAGCCTATATAAGGCAAAATGATGATGAATAAAGGACAACTTTCTCTCTCTCCAAACAAAAAAAGTCTCAGATCTGAGCTCTTTCTTCCATCTTCAAGGTTCCAAAACCTTCTTCTTTCTCTTGAATTAAATCAAGAGTTTTACTCTTTCTTTTTCAAAACAAATTAGTTTTTCACCACAAAACCCACAAAGGGGAACTTGGATCTATCATTAGATCTGAAAAAGAAGAGATTTTGAGATTTCACATCTCTTGATCTTCAAGATCCAGCAAGCAACAGGAGGAAGAAGAACATCGTTCACTAAACCCAAAAAAAAAAAACACACACTCAGGAGTCCAACTCCTCTCTGATTTCTCTTCTGAGAAATTTGTTTTAGCAGCGCGCAGCGCAAGTGCGCAAAGCGCCCGCGTGCCGACACGTGGCGCGCGCGCGCTTGCGCACCTGCGCGCTTGCGCAAGGCGCAAAGCGCCCGCGTGCCGACACGTGGCGTGCGGGCTTGCGCACCTGCGCGCAAAGCGCAAGTGCGCAAAGCGCCCGCGTGCCGACACGTGGCGCGCGCGCTTGCGCAAGTGCGCAAAGCGCCCTCGTGCCGACACGTGGCGCGCGCGTGCTTGCGCACCTGCGCGCTTGCGCAAGTGCGCAAAGCGCCCGCGTGCCGAAACGTGGCGCGCTTGCGCACCTGCGCGCAGCGCTCGTACGCAAAGCGCCCGCGTGCCGACACGTGGCGCGCTTGCGCCTGAGCGCACAGCACCTAAGCGCACAGCGCCCAAGGTGCTGCCCCACGCATCCTTTGGATGCCCTTTTCCCCTTTATTTATATATACATGTATATATATACATATGTATACAAATGTACACATACACATACTCCGCCACACTCTCCCCCGTAAAAACTCTGCGTGGCTCCCGATATATCCAAAAACACCCTACAGATTCTGGCACGCCCGGTGGGACCAATCTCTCCTCCCATATTTCGGGTTGAGCGTTCATGCGAACTCAATCAATATACATACCTATATTTATACTAAAAATAATGCTTTTTTCATGCAGGATTTTCAAGCGATCACCTTTCAACAATGTCTCCGAAGATGAACTTAGCTCCCGTCTCCTACACAATGAAGATAGACTCCAGGACGGTCCTCCCGGCCAGTCTCGGGCGACAATGGGAGGAGCCGCTGCTACCATTCGGCTCTATTCTGTTCATGCCAGTTGGCGCCATCCCAGCTCCTCAAGCCCCGGTGGCAGACAAACCGGTCTCGAAAGGCAGGAGACCAAATGTGGTGATCTCAAGGGCGCCCCAACCCAAACGCAAGTCGGTGTCTGAACGATTTTCCTTGGCCCCAGCTGGGAGCAAGGCCATCAACACCAATAAAGCTACAACGCGTCCTGAGCAAGCTCCAGCGGTGTCCTTGACCACTGCTCGATCGGGTGTCTTCTCTAAGCTCCCCTATGATCAACTCACAATGGCTTCCCGGGTAGCAGATGCCGGCCAAGCCTTCAAAATCGAGAAGCTGAGGGAGAAAAGGCTCAGATATAGAGCCAACAAAAGGGCTAGGGCTACTGCCAGGCTAAACCTCATGAGGTTCGAAGAACAGGGTTACCCCGCCAAAGATGAGGGGATGGCTGAATGTGTTATCCACACTGTCTACGTGGTGGGCACGCGCAGTAAGAGCAAGGACGGGGCTACCACATCTCAAATCCAATCTGACTTTAATGTGGTTGCCACTTCCCAAGAACAGCCGCCTCTGCTGGATGATGAAAACCCTCTCGATGAGGCTGATAGGCAGAGAGAGCCCTCAATTCATGAAGAGTCAGGCTCGGAAAGCGAAGATGAGCCAACTTTCCGTCCTAAGACCGCAGAGCAGCAACTTCTCCAAGAGCTCCGAAAACAGCTCAGAAGCAAAGATAAGGAGATGGCCAAGCTCTACTCAAAGATCGACGACTTGACAAATGTCGTCTTACGTCTTACGGCCCAACATGCCTCTCAGCCGCCCAATCAAGCACAGGGCTCAGCTCATGAACCGGGAAACGGTGTCCCGAGACAGCCGACGCCCGTTCCCTCAAATCCAAAAGTGGGCGGACCGCATGAAAATCAGTCGCATCCTATCTCAGCAAATGTCTTGGCTACCGATGACAGTAGCCCGCTAACTCAAGATCAAATCATGGATTTGGTTGCCAACAAAGTCAAAACCTTGGTAGCCGAAGCCGAAGCGCAAAAAGATATCAGCAGTAGTGGGAGACCATATCCTGCTCAGTATGATCTGGTAGAATTTCCTAGCGGCTATGTCATCCCCAAATTCGGAAGATTCGATGGGACAGGAAATGCGAATCAGCACATCGCCTATTTCAAAGCCTCATGCGGGAATACTGGGGGCAATGATGCGCTTCTCCTCCGCCAGTTCGTTAATAGCTTGACCGATGTTGCTTTCGACTGGTACGCGAGCATACCGGATGGCTCCGTCATAACTTTTGTCCAAATGGAGTTTCTGTTTCGGCAGAGGTTCATGAGCGTCAGCGATAAGATTACCATTGCCGAGCTCGTAAGGACCAAGCCCAAGAACAACGAAAGCAGCACGGATTTTATAACCCGATGGCGCAATCTCTCCGTCAAATGCGAACCGCCGATAGAGCAGGACCAATCTGTCAGTCTCCTTGTCGGAAATCTCAACAACTGGATGGCCCCGTTTCTATGTACCGCGGGTCTCAAAACATTCCAAGAGCTGACCAGAAAAGTCCAGATGTTGGAACGCTCAAAGCAGGAGTCCTCCTCTGACTCCCAAAATAACAATAGGTCCTGGAGAAACCGAAAGGACGAAATCGCAAAGGCGGAGGTTCTGACGATACTGAATCTTTTAACACTTCGGCTAACCGAAATAAGCAAGGGATGAGCGGGCCTAATGCCAACCAGCCTCGGAAGCCAGTGTTCGGAGTGGGAAGAGAATCTCCACTAAAAGAGAAGCTGGATAAGGTCTATTCCTTCAGAAAGGACAAAATCCGTAAAATATTCAAAGACGCCCTGAAGAACGGTCTACAACTGCCAGAGTCAAAAAGACCGCAGGAAGCGAATATGACCGACGACCCCAAATACTGCCCCTATCACAGAGTGATAGGTCATGCTATTGAGGACTGCTTCGTCTTCAAAGATTGGGTCGAAAAGCAATACAAGGCAGGAGAGATAGAACTGTCCAAAGGCGTGTTAGTAAACAGTCAAGATGCGACCGCCAATTTCATACAAACGGAGACCGAAGTTCTTCGTGAAACTGATTCTCTCAGGCATCTGCCTTTCTCTGAAAACAATCGACCACCACGTCATTAAACTGGGAACAATCGACCTCTAAGTCGTTAAACTGGGAATGTAAAAAAAAATGTAAATAAAAAATGTGTAAATAAAAGAAAAATAAAGAAAAGCCGAAATGATGGGGCAACTCGCAATAAAAATCAGCGAGTAAAATAAAGCCGAAATGATGGGGCAACCGCGAATAAATAGCCGAAATGATAGGGCAATCGCGACCTTCGCGATAAGAAAAGCTGAAATGATAGAGCAATCGCGGTAAAAAATAAAAATAAAAAATAAAAAAAGGGCGGATGATGAGTTGCTCCTGGCATTATTCCAGTGCAGCAATGCAGACGCCAAACAAAAAATCCAATTTCCCAAAATTCTTTCAGCCCTACGGCCAGTCCCCAAATTGACTACCGTATACAATCCACGGGCTCAAATAATTCTCAGCATACCCATGCCCCACCGCAACCACCAGTTACGCGGCTGGTCTCCGCCTTTAGAATTATGCTTCATTGGAAAGACCCACACATGTGTCCTCACGATGCATGAGGAGAACAAACCTTCGTGAGATCCTTACGACTCATAAAGAAAAAACACACTTAGGAGTCCTCACGACTCCTAAGGAGAAAATACACCTGCGAGATCCTTACGACTCGTAGGGAGGAAATGCTTTTATGGGACCCTCACGGCCCATAAAATTGAAAAGTCTTAGGCGATAGGGATTTAAACCTGTCTCCTAAGCCATCGCTCCCCAATCCCCAATGGCGAATGATGAGTCGCTCCTGGTACCATATTCCAGTGCAGCGATGCAGACGCCAACCAAATTCCAAACTCAAATCCCAAATGGCGAATGATGAGTCGCTCCTGGTACCATATTCTTGTGCAGCGATGCAGACGCCAACCAAATTCCAAACTCAAATCCCAAATGGCGAATGATGAGTCGCTCCTGGTACCATATTCCAGTGCAGCGATGCAGACGCCAACCAAATTCCAAATCCCATACCCCAACGGCGAATGATGAGTCGCTCCTGGTACCATATTCCAGTGCAGCGATGCAGACGCCGACAAAGCCCCAAAATTTTTATGGCCCTACGGTCTGGATCATACATCCTGCAAAACCGTATACAATCCACGGGCGTAAACAAATCCAAATCCTTCCGAGGCAAATGATGAGTTGCTCCTGGCATTATTCTAAGTGCAGCAATGCAGATGCCGAACAAAAAAAAAACAAATCCAAATCCTTCTGGGGCAAATGATGAGTTGCTCCTGGCATTATTCCAGTGCAGCAATGCAGATGCCAAACAAAAAAACAAATCCAAATTCTCTCGGGGCAAATGATGAGTTGCTCCTGGCATTATTCCAGTGCAGCAATGCAGATGCCAAACAAAAAAAAACAAACCCAATCCAAATCCTCTCGGGGAACATGATGAGTTGCTCCTGTCATTATTCCAGTGCAGCAATGCAGATGCCGACAAAAATACCAATCCCAAAATTCTCTTATGACAAATGATGATTCGCTCCTGGTACCATATTCCAGTGTAGCAATGCTGATGTCAACTCAAATCAAACAAATCAAACCAACCAATTCCAACATCGACCTCTGCGTCAACTACCGACACTCCGTCTCGGGGAAACGTCCTACAACAGGCACTCCGTCTCGGGGATACGTCCTACAACAGGCACTCCGCGTCGGGGATACGTCCTACCACAGGCACTCCGTCTCGGGGAAACGTCCTACAACAGGCACTCCGCGTCGGGGATACGTCCTACCACAGGCACTCCGTCTCGGGGATACGTCCTACAACAGGCACTCCGTCTCGGGGATACGTCCTACCACAGGCACTCCGTCTCGGGGATACGTCCTACCACAGGCACTCCGTCTCGGGGAAACGTCCTACAGCAGACACTCCGCCTCGGGGAAACGTCGACCAGCGACACTCCGTGCCGGGGACACGTCTACCAAATCGCTTCGGATCAGAGCGTCGACCGTCCATGTCGTTAAAAGGGCAGTGCATCCTAAAAAGTGGGAACCAAAGTAAGTCGCCTCCACGTGAAAGAAGATCCATCAATTTCATGCACACGACCCACATGTGCGGTGTGCATTTATTGATGGGGGCAATTTGTTGGGGTAAAAATTTACACCCCGGTTGACCAAGTCGAAATCAAAGTCAACCCCAAGCCAGGTGGGCCCAAGCCCAGGTCAAGCGGGCCCATGCCCAAGTCGAGCCCGCAGCCAGCCTCCCACATGCCAACAACAAAATCATGTAATAAATAATTTCTATGTAATTGTTTATGCATGAATGTAAAAAAAATGGGCATAAAGCCAATATTTTGTAAGCCCATGGCTTATGTGCAAAAATGAGATGGCACATGTGCCATGGGATGGCTAAAATGCCATTTTTGTAAAGCCCAAGGGGCTATATGTAAATATGTAAGCCTATATAAGGCAAAATGATGATGAATAAAGGACAACTTTCTCTCTCTCCAAACAAAAAAAGTCTCAGATCTGAGCTCTTTCTTCCATCTTCAAGGTTCCAAAACCTTCTTCTTTCTCTTGAATTAAATCAAGAGTTTTACTCTTCCTTTTTCAAAACAAATTAGTTTTTCACCACAAAACCCACAAAGGGGAACTTGGATCTATCATTAGATCTGAAAAAGAAGAGATTTTGAGATTTCACATCTCTTGATCTTCAAGATCCAGCAAGCAACAGGAGGAAGAAGAACATCGTTCACTAAACCCAAAAAAAAAAACACACACTCAGGAGTCCAACTCCTCTCTGATTTCTCTTCTGAGAAATTTGTTTTAGCAGCGCGCAGCGCAAGCGCGCAAAGCGCCCGCGTGCCGACACGTGGCACGCGCGCGCTTGCGCACCTGCGCGCTTGCGCAAGGGCGCAAAGCGCCCGCGTGCCGACACGTGGCGCGCGCGCTTGCGCACCTGCGCGCTTGCACAAGTGCGTAAAGCGCCCGCGTGCCGACACGTGGCGCGCGCGCGCTTGCGCACCTGCGCGCAAAGCGCAAGTGCGCAAAGCGCCCGTGTGCCGACACGTGGCGCGCGCGCTTACGCACCTGCGAGCTTGCGCAAGTGCGCAAAGCGCCCGCGTGCCGACACGTGGCGCGCGCGCGCACCTGCGTGCAGCGCTCATGCGCAAAGCGCCCGCGTGCCGACACGTGGCGCGCTTGCGCCTGAGCGCACAGCACCTAAGCGCACAGCGCCCAAGGTGCTGCCCCACGCATCCTTTGGATGCCCTTTTCCCCTTTATTTATATATACATGTATATATATACATATGTATACAAATGTACACATACACATACTCCGCCACACTCTCCCCCTCAAAAAAATTTTCAGGCCGGGGCGCTGCCCCGAACCCCGCAAAGGGGCTGCTAGCCCCTTTGACCCCCAGCCCGCTATCCGGGTAGCGGGACCCCCGTAAAAACTCTGCGTGGCTCCCGATATATCCAAAAACACCCTACAGCAGCGTTATCATGTGGCAGGTACAAGATCGCTTCCAAGACCGATGTTGATCTGGTTCTACCCTTGTGGATTTGGGTTCGTGCTTCTGTGGCGGGGTTACCTTCTAGCTGTTGGATAAAGCGAACCTGCCTTGTTGATATTGGTCTTCGACCCAGTTTTTGAAAGTGAAGCAGTCTTCGAGAGGATGTCCTATTGTCCTGTGATAGGAGCAATAGTTCGGGTGAGAGACTTCGCGTGCTTGTTCGGGGTGCTTGGACTCTGGGGGTGTAATCAGTTGATGTCTTATGGCAAGATTAAGTATCTTCCGTGTTTTGTTCTGAGGAAAAGAGTATGCTCGACTCATCTTCTTTATAAGAGACGAATCCGGATTGTTCGATTTCCGATCGCGTGGCTTCTTGGTCCCGCTTTGTTGCTCTTGAACGCTTTTCCCGCTCTTTGATTTATTTTTGTCTCTGCGTTGAGCCTTTTGTATGACGGGTTGATAAGGAAGAGCATTGCCATTCTCCGCGGCTTGTCGAAAGAGGCGCTGCGTCCTGGCTCTTTCGTAAATGGCCATCTCGCAGTTATGGTCATCTCGGATCTTTTGACCCACTTCCCTTACTAGCCTATCCATTCTTTCTTCAAATGAAGGACTCGGCGTTTTGATGATCGGACCTTATTTTGGTTCAGGATCAGCATCCTTTAACAGGGCGTCCTCCTCTTCGTCGAAGTCATATATGACGTAGCTACCATGGACTCGTTCTTGCTTCTTGGATTGAAGATATCTAAGCCCCTTTGTTTCCATTCTCCCGTTGGGCAACTTGCGCTGAGTTCCAGGGACATCCCAAATCCTGTTGTAGAACCGAGCTTGTCGAGTGGTCTGTTTGAAGGGTACCCCTTGGCGCTTCAATAGCCTTTTCAAGCCTTCCGTGTAATATCTAGACAGACGGATGGGCTGGAGCCTGTCGAGTGTAGAATCGGAGCCGTGCCAGATTTCTTTCTCCACCTTGGTTTCCCCGGATCAGTAGAATAGGATTGCCTCTTCACCTTTTCGCCTGGGAGGGACGTAGAATGTCTGTAGTTCTTGCACACCATAAATTTCAAGTACATCAAGATCCTTGTAATGCTCTTGCGGAACCATGGTAATTTGCAGACTGTGATTATCACCAGCAGAGGCTTGTATTGATGGCCGAGCGGAAAATACAGCGTTAACCTCGTTTTCCGAGTCGCTGCCGAAGATCAATATAGGGGCAGACGGTCCTGGGTTGTTGCGCTGGGGCGGCCCTGAATAAACTATCTCTTCTTCCTCCTCGGTGTCACTCCCGAAGACTGGAATAGTGGTGATAGCTTTGTCCTTCGGTTTGTGACATCTCTCCGTTTCCTCGAAGTCTGGCAAGAAGTATTTCGCATCCTCATACTTTCGGACTTCGTTCATGGAAAATGGGTTCAACTCCCCTGTCACAGTGTACTCAAGACCATCCTTGAAGTATTTCATACACTGATGTTGTATCGAAAGGATGATGTTGTACTCGTGTAACCAGGGCCGGCCGAGCAAAGCGTTGTAGCATGTCTTGGCGTCAATGACGTGAAATTTAATATCCGTGACAAGTAGTCCAAAGCGCAGTGTCAGTATCACAGACCCGAGAGTCCGTAATGACTGGAAGTCGAAACCAGAGATGGTGATTTTATCACGAGCGAGGTGTTGAACACTGATGCAGATTTCCTTCAACACTCGCACGTTGAGGAGATTGACAGAGGACCCATTGTCGACCAGGATTTTGCTTATCTTAATATCGTGACAGTATTCGGAGACATAAAGGGGACGATTGTGTTCGCACGTCCCAAGGAGGATGTCTTCATCGCCGAAGGTAATATCGGCTGTGTGTACTTCTTCCACTTTGTCCTTCATCTTTTCTTCGACGAGAAAAGCTTGAAATTGCTCTGGCTCTTGTAGCGCCTTGATCAATGACTCCCTTGCTTCTTTTGATAGTAAAAGAGCGTCGAGAATACTGAGCTGCGAGGGTAATTTCCTTAAGTGCACCAGAATGTTATAGTCCACCTTACTTTTCCTTGGCGGGTCCTTGGCGGTCAGCTCTTTCATGACTTGGTCATCTATGACGATATCTTCAGAGTCCTTCTCTTTTCCCTTATCTTTTCTGTTCGCGGGTCCGAGATTCTTTTCGGACAGCGTACGATTGCGCAGCTGGAAATTTTTACAGGTCTTCGATTCTCCCTCCTTTCCCGAGGTGGATTCCTTGAATAGAGGGCCAAGAGTCACCTCTTCATCGGAGTGCTCCCGAATCTGAGAACTTGCAATCCCCAGGCGTTATTCACGTGACAATTGCCGGTGGTTCTTTTATGCTCTTCGGTCGTATTTCTTCGCTCCCGACAAGTTTTGCGTTTCATTCGCTTAAAATGTTGTCGGTGAGCGACATATCCCTGCCACCATCTCTTAAAAGCGTTGCACTCTTCGGTGGGGTGTGCGACCTTTTGATGATATAGGCAGTAGCTAGGATGCATCTCTGCCTCACCGAGAATGTCTCCTTCGAAGGGTGGTAGCTTCATTCCCATTGATATGGCTTTAGCAAACATTTTCCTCGTCTTGAACTTGTTTTTATTCATGACGGAGGTCCCTTGATTCGGCGGGAGTGTCTTGACTCTTTCGTCTTGTCGCCGGCGTTTGGCTTTTTCAAATATGGCCGTCTCGCGCTCCCAATCAGCTTTGCTTTTCAGAAGAGCTGTATTCAGGAATGCATCAATTATTTCATTTGATGGCCCCAAAAGTTCCGGTTCAGGACCTGCCCCTAGTTTCTTTGTACAATGAGCCTCTTCGTCATCTATCAACGAATAAGAGATCACATGGCAACTTGCCACGTATTCTTCAGATCCATCCGACGAGTCTTCTCCATCTTCTCCGTCTTCAAGGACGTGATTGAGAAATTCTTGGAGCGTGATTGGAGTTCGCGCCTTCTGGTTATACTCTTCTAGCGCGTCGATCTGTTTCTGCAAGTACTTGCGCTTGTCGCCAAGTTTCACGGGCTTTTTGGATTTCTTCTTCTTTTTCGAAGATTTCGACGGTTGGGTGTGAACACTTTGGCTATCACCACCAGTCTTTGGAGTTGGGCGAGGCTTCAGCATCCCTTCGATGATCTGGGGTTCCAGCGGATTTTTCCACCTGATCACCGAGCACGTCTGGAGATCATTCAGCATCCTTTTAGTTTTGGCCGACAGAACGACCTCCCATGGAGCTTCTTCAACAAAAGAGCACGTTGCCCCCGGTGTGTCCGTCTTCTTAGGAGTGTGCGGTTGTGGTGGGTTTACATTCCACTTCTCAGACAGCGCAAACTTGCCTTATAGGTACTGATCCTCGATCCATCCCTTAAAGACGAAGCAATCTTCAATCGGATGGCTTACCGTTTGGTGGTAAGGGCAATAATTGAGATTATTTGTCTCGCTGGGTTGCAATGGTCGCTTTGGATTCGGCAAATTTATAAGCCTATTGCCCATCACTAGTTCGAATAGCCTTCTCGTTTTATTCCGCGGGAACAAATAAGGGCGCTTCATTTTCTCATTATAATATTGCCGTCTCTCTTCCAATTGATCCGTTAGTCTTGGAGCATTGGGCTGCTGTTGGATATTCACAACGAAGGTCGCCTTCCCCTTACCTTTTTCGTTCCGCGGCTCCGGCTTCGGAGGAGACGGTCTATGCCCCATCTGATCCATCTGGGCTAGCTTGTCGATTAAAGCCTGGAATGTGGTCGGTTTGAAGAACATATGAACAGTGAAATAGTTGCATGAGGGTCTAGGGTGCCCACGAACATGCCTACCGCTGGTGCTTTTTCAATGCGCTGTTTGCATTTCAACCATAGATTCCGCCATCGGATCGCGTACTAAACCCACGTCTCGCCCGGCTTCACCCTGGCATTGATCAATGCCGTTATTAGGGTGCGTTCACTAGCACTTGCGAATCGCTGGGTGAACAATAACTCCATTTCTGCAAAATTTTGACGGAGTCATTTGGAAGTTCGGAGTACCACTCGAACGCCATCTCCGATAAGCTGTCGACGAATTGGCGAAGCAAGAGCTTATCATCACCGCCGGTGTTGCCACAAAGAGCCCTGAACTGGGCGACAGTTGATGGGGATTGTCTGTCCCCTTGTACACATGGAATTTCGGGATCGTATAGCCCGGCGGGTATTTTATCTGATCATACCAACCTGGATACGGTCGTCCAGTTCTAACAACTTGTCCAGCCGCTTCGTTCGCTTGGTGAACTCGTATCTGCTGAGCGATGTAATCATCCAGGATGGACTTGGAAATAGTTTCCTCCTTGGCTGTTGACAGAGCCGGCAGAGGATTCGATGTTTCTCCTCTGTCATCTTCAATTATTACTGGAGGATCTTCGGCTGGGGGATCTGGTTGGATCATCATGCCCACCATATCTTGGAATAGAAGGGCCACTTGTTTTATATTGGCTGCTTGTTCCGCAGCCTCTTTGTCTTTCTTCTCAAGTATTCTCTGAAGGAATTCGGCATCGGTTTCTTGCTCATGGCGTTACTCTGAGGATGCCTCTGGGATTTCTTTTGGTCCTGTGAGCGGGCCATAGCAGTCATCATCTCCTGAAGCTTCTGCTGCTGCTCTTGGGCTTTTGTCACGGATCGCGTAAGCGGTCGATGACCTGTGGAAATACTATCCTCTTTTCCGGATGTCATATAGACGGTATGCACCGCCATGCCCCCAGACTTAGGGTGTTTGGGCTCGGTGCCTTTGACATTTGTCGAAGGCATGGGGATTTTCTTCGGCCTTCTCCTCTTATGAGCGGTCGAAGTTGAGGGGGCCGTTACAGTGGGCACCCAAGTAGCCGTCGCCTTCTGTGGCTTAACAGGACGGTTTTCTTCCTATCGGATCTTCAGCTACTTCTGCTGGCGGGAGAAATTTGGATCAATCACTGAGTCTCGGACTTGGCGCCATACCTTATAGATTTTAGAGGATAGCCGTTGAGGGGGCTGTTCCAGCTTTATTTCTGTGACAGTCTCCACTGGCGGCGGAGACCTTTTCAGCACGGCGGTAGGAGAATTCCTGCGTACCTTATTCAGCAATTCGAAACTATTCCCGGTTAGAACAGTAGCATTAACTTCCACCGTCGGAGCTGGTGGAGTTATCCCAGAAGGGGAGTTGCCTCTAGCCTTTCTTACTCGGCGCCAGTGGCGATGTCGAGCATGTCGAGCCGTTGGTGTTGGTTCGGTAATGGGGATGGTTTTGTCTTGCCCCCTGTTCAGGTGAGGGGTTGTTGCTGGCGTCAGCCTCTTGAAGACTAATGTCCGTTGAGAAGCCGTGTCCAACCGGTCAAAAACAGACTTCTGAGCGGGAGCGGGAATGGGAGCGGTCAGTCTTGTAAAGACCGACCCTCTGACAGGAGAAGCCGCCTTGACGACTTCAGGAGCAGGGATGGCTATCTTCTTGGGGATGGACACTTTGGGTATCATGGGCTTTTTGGCAGGCCCATCGGAGTTCAAGCTCAGCCTGGTGAAGACCGAGGAGTTGGAGTTGGACGACCCGTTGAGAGGGGCCATGGTAGTAGCAAGCCGATCGAAGACCGACTTCTTGGGAGATTCCGGTGCGGGCATAGGAACGGTAAAGCTTGCTGGCGGGAGAATGGTCCCGAAAAACAATCCTGAAGTGGCTTGGGTGACCTGTTCCACCGGCATCGTGAACAGGGAAGCTGCCTGGGGCCCGTAAGCTATGCCCCCAGTTGAGGCAGGACACGGGTTATAGTTGCAAGTGGAACACTTTGAGCAGGTGAACGCCATTGATCCTTTGCTTTCTGCAGCAAGCAAAACGCCAAATCTTAGTATCTCAAAACCCAAGGGCAACCATCAGCAAACCGCGATTCGTTCGCGAACACGACACACGAAGTGTGGAGTGGAAAGAGGAAAAGGTCCCACCGGGCGTGCCAGAATCTGTTTACCACCGGAAACCGGGAAGACGGACTGTCTTGCCTGAATCTAGGGGCAGATATTAATTGGAGCTATCCGTCCACCTCTCTGAAGATGCCAAGTTGATTTATGCCACCATATATCGAAGGTTTAAACGGATGCGGCCGATGTAGCAGACTTCGTCAGATTCCCCCTCGTTTGAGGGGTTTTTGATTGTGGGGACGCTCTTCCCTGCAGGCGCAAGCCCCTGCAGTTAATTACGCTACCGCATCGCCGTAACAACTTTCTCCTTCTCCAGATGGTCACTTCGTGTCGTGGGTGTTTGTTTTGTGTTTGGTTGCCCGTGGATTGTATACGGAGATTAATTTATGTTGTCGCCCGTAGGGCGTGGACCAGTCCAAATCCGTATCTTTCTTAGATTTCGGTTTGGGGGGTTCGGTTTAAGGATACGTTAGCCTCATTTGAGACTAAGATCAACTTAAACGTTTGTTAAGGATACGTTAGTCTAATTTTAGACTAAGATCGACTTAACGGGATCGTTTAGATCTGACAAGAGAGCAATTGGATCTGTTGTTTAGTTTAATGACATTACGGTCAATAATTAGTTTAAGGAAATTACGGTCCATTGTTAGTTTAAGGACATCTCGGTCCAATGTTAGTTTAAAGACATCGCGGTCGAGGTTAAGGACATCATAGTCCGCAGGTTTAAGGACCCCACCGTCCGATGTTAGTTTAAAGACATCGGGTCGAGATTAAGGACATCATAGTCCGTGGATTTAAGGACTCCGCAGTCCGATATTAGTTTAAAGACATCACGGTCGAGGTTAAGGACATCATAGTCCGTGGATTTAAGGACTCCACAGTCCGGTGTTAGTTTAAAGACATCACGGTCGAGCTTAAGGACATCATAGTCCGTGGATTTAAGGACTCCACAGTCCGGTGTTAGTTTAAAGACATCACGGTCGAGGTTAAGGATATCATAGTCCGTGGATTTAAAGACCCCACAGTCCGTAGTTTAGAGACGTCATAGTCTGTGAAATGTGTGGTTGTCAGGACCCGTCTCCTCTTTGAAGACGTTGAGAAATTACAACGACAAATATCAAAGGAGTGAAGAGATGTACCCTTGAACCGGGGTGCATTAAGTGATCTGTAGTCCAATTTGGAACTAAGATCAATTAATTATATTATGAGCACATTTGCTCAGTTGAGTCTGAATTGAGGACTTATGGCCTACTTAGGCTAAGTCCAATTAAGTTTGAAGTGTTGGCCCTCTGTTGATCCATTAGACATTTGTCTGGGTTCAAGCCCATATTATTCAACAATGCTAAGAAAGAACTTGAGGGCTTTAGCAACATTTTTATTTTTGATTTTCTCAATTTTGAGATTCATTTGGAGGAGGGACTTTTGCCTCTGGGAAAATTAGCCAATTTGGCTAAAAGTAGTGTTAAACAATAAAGAACAACAGTGTTAAACACTGGAGACAGAACTCTCAAATTAGTGTTAAACACTAAAAGACAATCAGTGTTAAATACTGGAAATATAATCTTCAATTTAGTATTAAACACTAGAAAACAATCAGTGTTAAACACTGGAAATATAATTCCCGAATTAGTGTTAAACACTAGAGAAAGAGGGGTCACGTATGGACACGTGAGGGCGCCCAAAGGTGGAACCAGATCCCTTTTCTTCGTTCTACAATTAAGTGTTAAACACTTTTTATATTTTTATATTGAGCATCACATATTGACACGTGATGGGGATTTATGCGCTGACAGTTAGAGCGTTTGCCAAGGGGTCACGTGGTAACACGTGAGAGCGCCTAAAGCCTTCATTTCCTTTGCTTTTTTCTGCGTTTTGGAAGTCACGTGGGAGCACGTGAGGCATTGCCTCAAAGCATCTTTCTTCAGGGATCTTTTCAAGGGTCACGTGGGGGCACGTGACCTTGGTTCTTTGCACGCATGGAGATCTTTTAAGTCTCCTTATTTTCAAGAGTTGAATTCTCTGTAGGGTCAAACCCTGATTATGACTTTGGAGGAATTGAATTCCCATTTTGAAAGAATTAAATTCTTATGTAGGGTTAAACCCTAGTTTCATTTAAAGGAATTAAATTCCCATATATGTAAAAGAACCAGATTCTTGTATAGGGTGAAACCCTAATTTCATTTTAAGAGGAATTAAATTCCTGTGAATTTGAGAGAATTAAATTCTCAATTGGGGTTAAACCCTAGTTCTGTCCATCTTGAAGAAATTAAATTCCTGTAATTTTAGGAGAATTGAATTCTCATATAGGGTTAAATCCTAGTTTTATTTTGAGAGAATTAAATTCTGTAAACTCAATTCCCCCTCTAACTTTTGGATCTGCATGGCAGGATCTCAACCCAATGAGAATTAAATTCTCAACCTATGGGGAGATGTGCTTCTGCAGATCTTCAACTAGAGAAAGAACTAAGATCTTTTGCAGAAGAGTTAAACTCTTAGATTTTGAGAATTAAATTCTATGTTTGAAGTTTTGATTCCCTTTCTTTTCTCACCTAGGGTTTTCTTTGTTAAGAATTAAATTCTCCTTTTTTTTCCTCTCTGCAATTTCAAGATTCCAAAACTCTATATCTCCAAAAATAAAAATTCCTTCCTTTCTTTTATTCTTGGCTCCTATTTATAGGAGAGCGAAAAGAATCAATTTGTTTAATGAATCTTTCAGTAAAAGATTTTGTTTGTTTTCATAATTAATATGAGCTTTTAGATCATTCAGTGAATTTTATTCACCGTTGGATTTTCAATCCAAAGATATTCTGTTTGTTATTTTCGGTGAGATTTAGGGAAATCTTTCCTTGTCTAAGATTTTTCCATAAATTGGTGATATTTAATCACCCCTGGATTTTTAATCCAACGGTTCTCTCTAATCCTTTCCCATTTGGAAAAATTTTAGAGAAATTTAGAATTTTAATTCTATTAAACCGTAAGGCTTTCAAAGCCTGTCACATGTTGGCACGTGACCCTTGGTCACGTGTTGGCACGTGACCCCTGGCTTCTCCTTCAGCCGTTTGTTTTCATTTCTCTTTGATTAGAATTTAACCATCACGTGTCAACACGTGACCATTGGTCACGTATGAGCACGTGATACCTCATTGAGGTAATTCCCGATTTTTAGAATTAAATTCTATTAAGTTATAAGGCTTTCAGAGCCAGTCACGTGCTGGCACGTGACCCTTGGTCACGTGTGAGCACGTGACCCCCAATTGGGTCCTCCTTCAGCCGTTTGTTTGTGCTTTTGTTTTAACAATCACGTGTTGACACGTGACCATTGGTCACATGTGAGCACGTGACCCCCAGTTGGGTCCTCCTTCAGCCGCTTGTTTATGATTCTGCTTGCTTAGATTTTAACCTTGTAAATAGATCACGTGTCAACAGGTGACTCTTGGTCACGTGTGAGCACGTGATGCCTCTTTGAGGAAAACACTGATTTTTAATCAGGGAACAGGAACTCCTTGAGTTGTCGCCGGAAGTTCATCGGAGCTTCGCCCTTTTTCTAACTCCACTTGCACACAAAAGACTTGGGAATTTTCTTGAGAGTTTGGGCAGGGATTTGGGAGTGAGGAAGGGTGATTTGAGGGTGGTATTTATAGGAAAAATTAGGGTTTTAGGGTAGTGAAAGGGTGTATTAAAATTTTAATAAAAAAATGGATTAAATGTGAGTTTTATGGTACTCTGTAAATGTGCAGTAAAAACAAATAATACAGGGGTTATGGGAGGAGTTCAAGAGTCGCAAGGGTTGAAGAAAATTAGGATTTGGCCCGAGTCGGCCGAGTCAGCGAGTTCACCGGCCCGAGTCACCAAGTCAGGGCTCGTATTTGTGCCACGTGTTCCTGACATTTGGTCTAGCCTCGTGTGCTCATTTATTTAGGCTGTGACTCTTGGTTTTACGGGTTGTGCACGTGTAGACTATTGAGCTTCTAAATGATTAAAAGAATTTTAAATAAAAAGAATGTGTGGCCGATGGGATTTGAACTATGGTGTTTTGGTTCAACAGTGTAAGGTCTTACCAATTAGCTACAAGCTCTTTGTTGCTGTTCAAAAGCAAAACAAATTCTTATAGTACTCACAGGAATTGTCAATACTCCAATTGTACATTAATTTTAAATGAATTTTATGTACACTAAAATTGGATTTGTTATAGTCTATCCTTCTTAAAAAAAAAATCGTCCTCGAAATTTACAATTTATTTTAAAGACTAGTTTACAAATAAGTGAGGATATTTTGCACGCATCTCGTCTTCTCTTTCTCATGTCGATTCACCTAGAGTGTCTTTTTTCCACATTACTCGAACCAAGTTGACTTCCTTGTTCTGAAGTGACTTTACTTTCCTATCCAGGATCTCAACAGGTTGTTACCCACAAGACAAGTCGGGCTATACAGTGAGCTCGAAATGATCGAGAATATGGCTGGGGTCACTCACATACCTTCTGAGTTGGGATATGTGGAACACATTGTGCACTCCTTCCAATGAAAGTGGAAGTGCCAAGCGATAAGCCACTTCACCCGAGTATGTCGAACGGTCCAATGTACCTTGGACTTAGATTACCTCGTCTTCCAAATCGAATCACTCCGCAGTTCGGAAATATCTTCAGAAATACGTGATCTCCCGGCTGGAACTCTAAATGACGGCGCGTTGCATCAGCCCAGTGCTTCTGTCGATCTTGGGCTATGCGCATTCTTTCCATGATAGTACGAACTACGTCAACCGTTGCTACTATCATCTCAGGTCCAAGGAGTTCTCTATCTCCGACATTGTCCCAACTTAATGGCAATCGACACTTCCTTCTATAAAGTGCTACAAAAGGTGTCATTCCTATGCTTGCTTAGTAGCTGTTGTTGTATGAAAACTCCACAAGATATAGGTGATCTTCCCACGATCCTCCAAAGTCTAACATACATGCTCTGAGTATATCTTCCAAGATCTAAATAGTTCGCTCAAACTGACCATCTGTTTGGGGATGATAAGTTGTGCTAAAGTTCAGACTTGTTCCCAAGTTCGCTTGCAGACTTTGCCAAAATTATGATCAGAATCTGGTGTCACGATTGGAGACAATGCAAACCGGTACTCCATGAAGTCTCACGATTTCCTGTATGAGTTCATGGGTATCAGAGATAGTACATATTTGAAGGGTTTAAATCTTACTTAGATTCTTACCTCCATGTACTTCTTTGCTAATGTCTCAGTAAATTGGCCAACTCGAAATAGGATGAAGTGGGCCAACTTTATGAGTCGATCCATAATGACCCATACCGCATCCTTACCTTTTGTGCTGCGAGGGAGTGCAGTCACAAAATCCATTGTGATGTATTGCCACTTCCATTCTGGGATAGGTAACGGTTGAAGTAATCCAGCTGTCCTGTGATGTTCAGCCTTTACTTGCTGACACACTAAGCATTTAGCGACGCTTCTGGCTACTTCACGCTTCATTTCATGCCACCAGTAATTTTGACGTAGATCTTTGTAGATATTTGTATATCTTTGTACCTCTAGGGTGTACTGAGTAGGGAGAGCTGTGAGCTTCTTTCATTAACTCTTCCCGAACAGAACCTTTTGGTACACATAATCTGCTGCCGTATCTCAAACATCTATCTTCATGAATGATGAAGTCTGTTCTGAGTCCATTCTCAACTTGTTCCCTGATTTTTTGTAACTTGGCATCACTTGCTTGAGCTGCTTTGATCTGATTGACAATGGTAGATTGAACTTGTAAATTCATCAAGCTTGAAGCATTACCTGGCATGACTACTTCAATCTCCATCTGACGTAAATCTTGTTGAAGATTCCACTGGACAGTGAAATTCATCGATAATGGTTGGCAACTAAGGGCATCATGTACTACATTCACCTTTCCCGGGTGATATTGCAGGTTGATGTCAAAGACCGCCATCAATTCTAACCATCTTCTTTGCTGCATATTAAGATTCTTCTGAGTAAACACATATTTCAGACTCTTGTGGTCTGTGTATATGTTCACTCGTTCACCAAGAAGATAATGGCGCCAAATCTTAAGAGCAAAGATAAGGCTGCCAATTCTAAATCATGCGTCGGATAATTGCGCTCATGAATCTTCAGCTGTCTTGAAGCATAAGCCATAACCTTTCTGTGCTGATGTAGAACACATCCTAATCCCTTACCGGATACATCACAATACACTTCAAAACCTCCAGATTGGTCCGGTATAACGAGAATAGGCGATGATGTCAACCTTGACTTGAGTTCTACGAAATCTTGTTCGCATGCTACTGACCACACGAATTCTTCATCTTTACGTGTGAGCTTGGTCAGGGGTATTGCTATCTTAGAAAAGCTTTCAATGAACCTTCTATAATATCTAGCTAGACCAAAGAAATTTCGAATGTTCTTCACCGACTTTGGTGTTCGCTTACTGCTGAAACTTTCGCTGGATCCACAGAGAGTCCTTCGCCTGATACAATATGTCCAAGGAAACCAACTTGATTTAGCCAGAATTCGCATTTGCTATACTTAGCATAGAGTTGATGTTGTCGTAGAGTTTCTAGGACAATTCGTAGGTGCTCGGCGTGTTCTTTCCGACTCTTAGAATACACCAGGATCTCGTCGATGAAAATGACAACGAACCTGTCTAAGTACTCCCGGAAAACTTGATTCATCAGGTTCATGAATATTGCTGGTGCGTTGGTCACTCGAAATGGCATTACAAGAAATTCGTAATGAGCATAGTGAGTTCTGAATGTTGTTTTATGAATATCAGCTTCCTTGACCTTCACCTGATGATAAGCTGAACGAAGATCTAATTTGGAGAAAACATAAGATGAGCTTAGTTGATCGAATAAATCGTCGATACGCGGTAGCGGATACTTGTTCTTTATCGTTACTTCGTTCAAGGCTCTATAATCGATGCACACTCTGTATGAACCTTCCTTCTTCTTTACAAGCAGTACTGGTGATCCCCAACTTGAAGTGCTGGGACGAATCCATCCTTTCGCTAATAATCCGTCCAACTGAGTTCGGAGTTCCTTCAAACCTTCCGGACTTAGTCGATTCGGTGCTTTGATTACCGGTTGTGCTCCTGGTACTAAATCAATGCTGAATTCAAGAGCTCGATCGGGAGGCAAACCTGATATATTGTCAGGAAACACATCGTCGAACTCTCGAACCACTTCTGGTTTTGATCCTTCCTCTGCTTGAATTGCTGCAATCACTGCCTTCTTTGGTTTTGCCTTGTAAGTACTTGGCTCCAGGGTACGGTCTCCACTTTTGAAATAGGAAACCAGATGCTATGGAATCTCGAATACTACCCTCATTTGACGACAGTCAATAATAGCATAAAATGTTCCGAGCCAATCCATACCTAGAACCACATCGAAGTTTGGTATGTCCAGCACCTTGAAGTCGGCATAGAATTCTCTGCTGCAGACGACTACCGGACACAGCTGTATCCTATTGCTGTCTTTAGAACGACGTTCCCTGCACTGAGATTCCAACTGGATACGAGCGGTGTGACTGGAATCGCATGTGTTCGGACGAACCGTTGCGACATAAAGCAATGAGATGCTCCAGTATCAAATAGTGCTAGTGCAGGAAGTGATGCTACTAAGATTGTACCTAAGTTATGTGGGATAGGTTTTAGGTATAGAGAAAAATATGTAGGTGGGTGTTAAGACTGAAAGAAAATCTTGAGAAGAAAGGGTTACCAGTGATGACTTGGCCAGTGACCTCAGCTTCTTCCACGGTCATCGTGAAAACCTGTCGCTGTGGTACATTCCTCCTGGCCGGAGGAGCATTCCTCTGACCGTTCCTTTGAGCTTGATGGAACTGACGAGGAGGAGGTGCTGTCGGTGGTCCTTTAGGTGGTAGAGCAGGGAGAGCGAGTCTTGGAGAAGGTGCCTAACGGGCCGGTCTCTGCTGGTAAGTGATTGCTGGCCTGGGTGCAGCAATTGGGCCGTGTCTTCGGGGATAAGACCCAATGTCATGAGTAGCTGAGCTGCAGATTAAGCAAATACGGTTGGCTCACTGGCAGTCTTTCGCTAAATGTCCATCTCTCCTACAGTAGGTACAAAAGGCTGAGCTGGGCCGGTTGATTGGTACTCCCGGTCCCCTGGACACAAATGGTGGCCTTGAAGAGGCTCGTCCTTCCATCTAGTTGGCAGGGTGCTTCATTCCGGCAGACTGAGATCTGCCCCTCATCTTTACCACTGCCTCATAACGACGGGCATCTTTCAGAGCCGATTCATGAGTCGGATAATCTCCTGTGGCTAGTGCAGCCTGGATCTCTGAATCTAACCCTTGTTGAAATCTACGGGCTCTGATCTCATCCGTCGGTATCAGGTGTGCCGCAAATCTGTTAAAGTATTGTGTTAGCTGTATAGTATGTGATTTATTGAAAAACCGAATTATTGAGACATATCTTACTGACTAAGCATGGTGAACTCAGCATCGTATTCATCCACAGATTTGGTCCACATTGAACCCTGTTGTAAGTGGATGAACTGCTGTTCAATGTCGAACCTGGAAGTCTCTGGGAAATACTTTGCGTCGAACATATCGCGGAAAGTCTTCCATTCGATGGGTTGATCAAGACGGCTTTCTTCCACCTTCCACCAAACCCGTACATTGTCCATGAGCTGCAGCTTCGCAACACGAACCCAAGCTATCTCTGGCACTTGTGCCGCTGCCAGATCATTTTCAATGCTTTGAGCCCATTCCTCAGCTTCTAGAGGGATCTCTTTTCCTGCAAACTGTTTGGGGTGCAATGCCCTGAATTTCTTCATCCTAGGTGCTTCTGTCTCTGGTCGGTTCATCAGGATAGCAGTCTGCTGCTGCTTTCCTTCCAGGAGGCTGCGGATTGCCTCAAGCAAAATTGTCTGCTCGTTGATCGGAGCAGCGACGACAGGTGTGAGTGGTAGTGGTGGGGGAGTGTTGTTGACATTCGTGCTGGTGTTGTTTGGGGAATCCATAATCTTGAAAGAAAATTTTGGGTTAGGACGGATTCAAATTATATGAGATGATAAGATTCAAGAAGTGTGAATTGTAAAGAATGTTTTTAGTTGCTGATTCTTGTGTTATATTACTTAGGTTATCCACGCAGAGCTGAACTGCATGGTAGGGTTCCATACAGCTCTGACCTGCATGGGCCACCAACAAAACCTGTCATGCCCCGCTTCCCAGTATACGGGCAGAGAACGCGACGAGGCCGCTACGTATTTACTCTGAAGTAAACACGCTAAGCGTATCTAAGCAATATAAGTAAAATGCATAAGAGACAATGTCAATGGATATAATTGAACAACAATTTTATTTATTAAACATTCTTTATACAATACAACTGAAAAGTAAATACATGGAATGAAAAGCAATGCCTAAATAGTGGCATAACAGAAATGGAAAATACAGAATGTAAATGTGTACAAGGAATCTAAAACTCTAGGTCGAAAGCTAGCTGGTCCAACTCCATGCTGGTAGGCTCGATCTCCAGTGAGTCCGAATCACCTGACGATATTCCAAAGAAGAAGAAAGAGAATATCGTCAGCGAACAAATCGCTCGGTAAGTCCCGTAATAGAAAAGAATGGAATAGACGGAATAGAGAGTATATTATTATAATGTTATATTTAGTGTTAACACTGTTGTTTGTAGATTGGTACAGAAGAATACCAGTGTATACGAGAGGAGTCCCACTATTCCGGAGACTAAGCTATACGGAGCACAAGGAACCGTTCAGCCATAGGAGTTGCCGGTGCGTCGTTTTGTCGTCGGAACTCCTTGAGTTGTCACTGGAAGTTCGTTAGAGCTTCGCCCTTTTTCTAATTCCACTTGCACACAAAAGACTTGGGAATTTTCTTGAGAGTTTGGGCAGGGATTTAGGAGCGAGGAGGGGTGATTTGAGGGTGGTACTTATAGGAAAAATTAGGGTTTTAGGGTAGTGAAAGGGTGTGTTAAAATTGTAATAAAAAATGGATTAAATGTGAGTTTTATGGTGCTCTGTAAATGCATAGTAAAAACAAATAATACAGGGGTTATAGGAGGAGTTCAAGAGTCGCAAGGGTTAAAGAAAATTAGGGTTTGGCCCGAGTCAGCCGAGTCAGTGAGTTAACCGGCCCGAGTCACTGAGTCGAGGGCTCGTATTTGTCCCACATGTCCCTGACGCTTGGTCTAACCTCGTGTGCTCGTTTATTTAGGCCGTGACTCTTGGTTTTACGGGTTGTGCATGTGTAGACTATTGAGCTTCTAAAAGATTAAAAGAATTTTAAATAAATTGAATGTGTGGCTGATGGGATTTGAACTCTAGTGCTTTGGTTCAGCAATGCAAGGTCTTACCAATGGGCTACAAGCTCTTTCTTGCCATTCAAAAGAAAAATAAATTCTTATAGTACTCACAGGAATTGTCAATACCCCAATTGTACATTAACTTTAAATGAATTTTATGTACACCAAAATTGGAGTTGTTACATGGAGAGATGAAGAAATATTGCGAGAAAATATATCTAAAGTGAGCAAAATTCCTACTTCATCATCCTCTATTATACTGGCCATTTAATTTAGGGTGTTTACTTCACTAATTCCATATTAGTGAAGAGATAGCTTGAGTTGGTGTCTCCTCGACGTAGGTCATCTTCGGCCTCGAAGTCTTTAAGAAAGCTTGTTCCGTTCATCTTGTGGAGCCTTTTTAGAGTCCGGGAGTTCACTACTTGGAGCGAAGAGACTACTACACGGAGCTATTGAAGTGAAGGACCGGTCTTCAAAGGTTGTATTCCTTATTCACTTAGATATAAAGATGTTTGCATTCTTGATTCGCATAATTCTCTAGTTAAGATTTTAGGGTTAGGGTTGTTTAGCATGGTAACGATTTTAAAATGGCATGAACGATACCTCCCGAAACCTTGCAGTCGTGCTAGGTAACCCTACAAGAAGTAGAGGCTGTAGACCAAGGTAACACTGGTAATTCTCTTCAACCTTTTCAAACCCTTGTATCACTTTGTTATTTTTCATACTCTATGAGTACTTTTATCACCAAACTTTCCTTGAATCCGTTACGCTTTCGTTATACAAATTTCGAGGAAGAAATTTTTTAAAGAGGGTAGAATGTAACAACCCTAAACTTTCTGTACATTTTTGAAAATCCATTTGTATCCAACGGGTTTTACCCCAAGAGGAGCAACATCCTAAGTCCATAATTTATTGGTGTACTTGGATTCCATCTCGGATCGCATAGCATCCAGACACTTCACCGAGTCTCTACCAGTGGTGGCTTGCTGAAAACTAGTCGGCTCATCATCATCAATGATGCAATCCTCTCGATCCCCGTCTATAAGAAAACCGTAGTATCTCTCATGCGGATGAGACTTCCTACTAGATCTGCGAAGTGGCGTGGGTACGTCCGGTTCCATTGAAATCTCAGGTTCTACTAAGTCTTCAGTAATAGTTTATGCTTTTGGAATTTCTTCTAGCTTTATTGCGCTCCCACTAATTTCTTTTCCAAGAAATTGAGTTTTCATAAAGCGGGCATGATGAGAAACAAATATCTTTTGTTCCTCAGCGTAATAGAAATAATACCCCATACAGTTCTTGGGATATTCCACAAACTTACACAATACCGAACGTGCCTCGAGGTTATTCGGATGAAATTTTTTGACAAAGCATGACAACCCAATATCTTAAAATACTTAAGACAGAATTTCTTCCCACTCCACATTTCATATAGAGTGTTAGGCACAGACATAGTTAGAACCTTATTCAATAGGTATGTAACAGATTCTAATGCATAACCCCAGAAGAATGGCGGCAACTCAGTATTACTCATCATGAAACGTACCATATCAAACAAGGCGCGATTCCGTCTTTCTGATACACCGTTGTGTTGTGGTGTGTATGGAGGAGTTAGCTGAGAGAGAATTCCATTCTCTTTGAGATATTTCAGGAACTCGGCACTTAAGTATTCACCAACCCGATCAGATCGGAGCATCTTGATAGTTTTGCCGGTTTTCTTTTCCGCTTCATTCTTATACTCCTGGAATTTCTCAAAGGTTTCGAATTTATGTTTTATTAAGAATACATGTCCATAGCTTGAGAAATTACCGGTAAAAGTAATGAAGTAGGAATAGCCACTTCTTGCATGCATAGACATTGGCCCACACACGTCACTGTATATGAGTCCCAAGAGCTCAGTGGCTCTTTCTCCACATCCAGTGAACGGAAATTTGGTCATCTTTCCTCTGATACATGATTAAAAAGTTGCATATGATTGATATTCAAACGGATCTAAATATCCATTTTTATGTTACTTAGTTAATCGTGTTTCATTGTTATGACCAAGTCTACAATGCCATAAGAAATCTTGATTTGATTCCGGAGTCTTTCTTTTTAGCGTGTTTTGGACGTTGAAAACTTGATGTTGATTGAGAACGTATATTCCGTTATTCAATATACCCGACCCAATCATTTCATGATTTAGGTGAATGTTTATGACATTGCTTTCAAATGCAAAATTATATCCTTTATTAGATAACAAAGATACAGATATAATATTACACATCATACTGGGTACACAAAAGCAATTATGTAACAAAAAAATATGTCCAATCATTAATCCAAGGTGATATTCTCCTACTGCAACAGCATCCACATTGGTTCCGTTGCTAACCCTGAGGGTCATTGTTCCCCTCCGAAAGACGCGGCGGAGACGCGATGTACGTCTTGCTTGAAATTCGGGGCAGATTCTAATTGGTGCTATCCGTCCACCTCTCCGAAGATGCCAAGTTGATTTATGGCACCGTGTATCGAAGGTTTAAACGGATGCGGCCGATGTAGCAGACTTCGTCAGATTCCCCCTCATTTGAGGGGTTTTTGATTGTGGGGATGCTCTTCCTTACAGGCGCAAGCCCTTGTAGTTAATCACGCTACCGCATCGCGGTAACAACTTTCTCCTTCTCCAGATGGTTACTTCGTGTCGTGGGTGTTTGTTTTGCGTTTGGTCATCCGTGAATTGTATACGGAGATTAAGTTATGTTGTCGCCCATAGGGCGTGGACTAGTCCAAATCCGTATCTTTCTTAGATTTGGGTTTTGGCGGTTTGGGTTTAAGGATACGTTAGCCTTATTTGAGACTAAGATCGACTTAAATGTTTGTTAAAGATACGTTAGTCTTATTTTAGACTAAGATCAACTTAACAGGATGGTTTAGATCCGACAAGAGAGCAAATGGGCTCTGTTGTTTAGTTTAGTGACATTGCGATCGATAATTAGTTTAAGGACATTACGGTCCATTGTTAGTTTAAGAACATCTCGGTCCAATGTTAGTTTTAAGACATCACGGTCGAGGTTAAGGACATCAAAGTCCGTGGATTTAAGGACTCCACAGTCCGTTGTTAGTTTAAAGACATTACGGTCGAGGTTAAAGACATCATAGTCCATGGGTTTAGGGACCCCACAATCCGTTATTAGTTTTAAGACATCACTGTCGAGGTTAAGGACATCATAGTCCGTGGGTTTAAGGACCCCACAGTCCAATATTAGTTTTAAGACATCACGGTCGAGGTTAAGGATATCATAGTCCATGGGTTTAGGGACCCCACCGTCCGATATTAGTTTTAAAACATCACGGTCGAGGTTAAGGACACATAGTCCGTGGGTTTAAGGACCCCACAGTCCGATATTAGTTTTAAGATATCACGGTCAAAGTTAAGGACATCATAATCCGTGGGTTTAAGGACCCCACAGTCCGATGTTAGTTTTAAGATATCACGGTCGAGATTAAGGACATCATAGTCCGTGAGTTTAAGGACCTCACAGTCCGATGTTATGTGTGGTTGTTGGGACTCGTCACCTCTCTGACGACGTTGAAGGATTACAACGACAGATATTAGAGGAGTAAATAGATGTACCCTCGAACCGATGTGAATTGGTTGAAAGAGCAGATGTGCTCAGTTCAATATAAGTTGAGAACTTATGGCCAAAATTGGGCTAAGCCCAATTAAAATGTTTTAACATTTTATTTTTTTTCTGGCTATTAAGCCTTTATTTGGGCTCAGCCCTTTTAATAATGCTAGGCATTGGGCTCTGACATTTTTGTCTTGTATTGAATGTATAGCATTTATCAGAAACAAAATTTATTCTGACAGTGCGCCACGTGGCGCGCCAGCCGCGTTGCGCCAGTCAAAGAGCGCACTGCGCTTCTGTCGGGTAGCACACACGAAGAGGACACGTGCCGCGCTAAACGCTAGTTTGTTAGCGCATTGCGCTTTGAATTTATGAGCGCATTGCGCTAGTCTGTTGGCGTGCCAATGAGTGACACGTGGCGCACTTGGCGCGAGCGCCAGCTCATGAGCGCAGTGCGCTGTTTTATAAGCGCAAAGCGCAAGTGGTGTAAATGGTTGACACGTGGCATATTTTGGTGCTGAGCACCGATCCAAGGAGAGCAAGAGCGCAGTTCATGAATGTAAGGCACTTTTCAATAGCACTTTTGTGCATCTGATCAATTTTAAGATCAAAGAACAAATTTATATTCTTCAAAGGAGGCTTTATCTCAAGATCCAAGAAACAAAAGTTCTTGTTTTTTATAAAAGGCTCTGCCTTTTATAGATCAAAGATCTATAAATGAAGTAAAAATACTTCTTTTATTATTATTTTCTTTATGATTAGATCTTTTGATCTTTTGCTTTTAAATCAAAGACCTTGGTCTTTTTATAGATCTAAAATCTTTTTAGAAGATGGTTCTTCTTTTTACGAGATGGTTTTATCTATGTTGTTTAAGAACATAGTTCTTTACCTTGAATATGAAAAAATGATCTTCTTTTTTTTCTAAGAGCTTGCTCTTCTTTTTTTTCAAAATTTGCAGAGGGTTTTTCTCTCTCTTTTCTGTCTCTTCTGTATCTCTATATCTCTTTAGACTTGAAGTCTAGGGTCCTTTATATAGGGTCAAATGATTTGTTAAATCAGTTTTAAGAGATCTTTCTCTGCTTGATTTGGGAATATTTCCCACCGTTGGATCTTTGATCCTAAGCCTTCTATTTTACAGAAGATAATCTTCTTGTTTTAATAAGATTGAAAAATCTTTCCATAACAGAATTTTAGTTCTGATTAATTAATAATATATTATTAGTAGATCTTTTTATCTGACGGTGGGGAATTTTTAATCCCAGCGCTGGCGCATCTTGCGCTAGCGTACCTACGTTCGACACGTGGTGCGCAGCGCAAAGCGCAGCGCAACTGCGCTAGCGCGCCCGTGTTTGACACGTGATACACAGCGCGGAGCGCAGCGCAACTGCGCTAGCGCGCCTGTGTTTGACACGTGACACGCAGCACGGAGCACAGCGCAACTGCGCTAGCATGCCTGTGTTTGACACGTGGCGCACAGCGTAGAGCGCTGGATCTGAAGCGTTACTTCAACTTGAATTTTGAATTTTGAAACAGAGCTTTTCTCTTCTTTGGATGCGCTGCTTAGGGTGCAGCGCACCTGGCGCTAGCGACACGTGGCGTGCAGCGCGCAGAATCTGAAGCGTTGCTTCAATTTTTGAATTTTGAAATTCAAAACAGAGTTTTGCTCTGATTGGGGAAACGGAAGCGTCGCTTCATTTCAAATCTTGAAATTTGCTCTGACTGGGGAAACAAATTCCCCCCACCGTTGCGCTTACGTGTCCCAAACGTGAGTGCAGCGGTGGTAGCATCTCAGCCGTTGGATCAACTTTTGGAAGTTGAAGCGGCTCTGAATGCCTATAAATAGGACCTTTGGTCCCCTGGATGATTTTCATCTCCTCCTTGAGAATTATCTCTTCGTCAGACCATTGCTCTCCTGTTGAAAACTTTTAAGAGTCAGAACTCTGTTAAAATTTATGTCAAGTTTAAAACCTTCACTAAATTAGGGTTTTACCCATTAACAGAGCTTTGCTCTTCATAGATCTTTGATCTAACGAGAACCATTTTAGGGTTCCACTAAAAGAGCTTTGCTCGCATAGATCTAAAGAGATCTTTTGTTGGGGTTCCTTAACCCATGCATCAGAGCTCTGCTTTTTTGTTAGATTTTCTTAATCTTGGATGAAGAACTCTTAAGAGTTTTTTCATGGATCTTGAAGATCCAAGAAATTTTTAATTTACAATGATTTTAATTAATTCTTGATGGATTTTTCCATCATCATTAAAGAGTCAGGCTCTTAGCATTTTCGGGGAATCTCTTTTAAATTCCTTTCATAATTGACTCTGACGAATGTCATTCCTGTTTGTAGAGCATTGCTCTCAAGGAGTTTAACTCTTCGACTCGAAAGGTCGCTTATCAAATGAGATTCGCTTTTCAGGATTTCTCACAAATTCGAATTTATTAGGTGTCATAATTAAGATTTGTTGCCTGTTTTAATAAGAGTTTGCTTAATCGGTCTGTCCGCTAATTCTTGTTGATTTTCTTTTTCAGGAGTTATGGACGCTCATATGTACGACCTCGACGAGATTATCTCTTACGGAGACATCCGCTCACTCGGTCATTCTCAAAATCGAGAATTCACAAACGCTGAGTGTGCCGAAATCATGAGTCGCTTTGACGCATACAATGGTCGGCTGCTTCCTCGACGTTCCTCTCTCCTGAAGCTTATTGTGGGAGCGATCTGGGAAGCTCTTCCTCTATTCTGTACCGCGTGCCGCTTAGGGCATTGGATGTTGCCGAGGATAAGGAGCATTTGGTGTATCTGATGAGCCTAATCTCTAAGATAAGGCGAGATAATCTTATCGATCTCCTGCATCAGGCTTTTCAACAGTCGGCCATACTTGCTGCCTATCGGAAGGCGGAGGACATCCGTGGGGATCCCGACGCTTGTGATCGCGAAATAAAGCATACTAGGATGGTTCGAAATGCCTGGAAGATTCTGGACAAAGTCACTTTTGAGTTCCTCAATCCATGCCCTGGCTCTGAGCTTTTGCCATTATAATTGTTTTGATAATTTTTCTGTTTACTGCCTTCATAATTGTAAGAACTTTTTTGCAATATGAATGGCAAGTTTCTCATTTCAGCTTGTTTTATTTTACATACTAAATCTTTTGCGCATGCATGAACGGGTATGCCTCGAACGCTTAATTAAATGCGAATCAAATGTTCTCCTTGTCGCTTTCTTCCCCTTGCTGTATTGATGCCATGTGATTTTAGCAAGTGCGGTCTGTAGATAGTATATAGCTGTCAATCTTGTGTTCTTTGTAAGGTAGTGATGGCTTAGAAAACAGGGTTAGGATCTGTCGCCTAAGACTTTTCAACTTTATGAGCCGTGAGGGTCTCATAAAGAATTTTCTCCCTACCGGTCGAGAGGATTCCGTAGGTGTAATTTCTCCTTAAGAATTGTGAGGATTTCTAAGTGTGTTTTCTCTTGAAAGTCATAAGGATCTCACAAGAGAATTTACTCCCTTACGAGTCGTGAGGACCCGTAAGAGATGGGTGAAGTTGCCCTTATCCGCATTTCACGGAGTCAGGGGTTGCTCTGGATGCTTCCCACGGGTTCACTGCCGTGTTCTGCGAGGACCAGTCTCCGCTCTGGACGTTCTCCAGGATATTGTAGTTTAAAGACATCGCGGTCGAGGTTAAGGACATCATAGTCCATGGATTTAAGGACCCCACAGTCCGTTGTTAGTTTTAAGACATCACGGTCGAGGTTAAGGACATCATAGTCCATGAGTTTAAGGACCACACAATCCAATGTTAGTTTTAAGACATCACGGTCGAGGTTAAGGACATCATAGTCCATGGGTTTAAGGACCCCACAGTCCGATGTTAGTTTTAAGACATTACGGTCGAGGTTAAGGACATCATAGTCCATGGGTTTAAGGACCCCACAGTCCAATGTTAGTTTTAAGACTTCACGGTCGAGGTTAAGGACATCATAGTCCGTGGGTTTAAGGACCCCACAGTCCAATGTTAGTTTTAAGACATCACGGTCGAGGTTAAGGATATCATAGTCCGTGAGTTTAAGGACCTCACAGCCTAATTTTTTGCTCTGGATGCTTCCCACGGGTTCACTGCCGTATTCGGCGAAGACCTGGCTCCGCTCTGGATGCTTCACACGGGTTCACTGCCGTGCTCTGTGAGGACCAGGGTCCGCTCTGGATGTTTTCCATGAGGTCAGAAGTGACATAATCCGCGTTCCACGTAGCCAGGAATTTTGCTCTGGATGCTTCCCATGGGTTCACTGCCTTGTTCGGCGAGGACCAGGCTCCGCTCTGGATGCTTCACACGGGTTCACTGTCGTGCTCTGCGAGGACCAGGATCCGCTCTGGACGTTTCCTACGGGATCAGGAGTGACATAATCCGCGTTCTATGTAGCCAGGAAATTTTTGCTCTGGATGCTTCCCACGGGATCACTGCCGTGTTCGGCGAGGACCAGGCTACGCTCTGGATGCTTCACACGGGGTCATTGCCGTGCTCTGCGAGGACCAGGATCCGCTCTGGACGTTTTCCACGGGGTCAGGAGTGACATAATCCGCGTTCCACGTAACCAGGAATTTTGCTCTGGATGCTTCCCACGGGTTCACTGTCGTGTTCGGCAAGGACCAGGCTCCGCTCTGGATGCTTTACACGGGGTCATTGCTGTGCTCTGCGAGGACCAGGATCCGCTCTGGACGTTTTCCACAGGGTCAGGATTGACATAAGTCGCGTTCCACGTAGCCAAGAATTTTGCTCTGGATGCTTCCCACGGGTTCACTGCCGTGTTCGGTGAGGACCAGGCTCCACTCTAGATGCTTCATACGGGGTCATTGCCGTGCTCTGTGAGGACTAGGATCCGCTCTGGACGTTTTCCACGGGGTCAGGAGTGACATAATCCGCGTTCCACGTAGCCAGGAAATTTTTGCTCTATCCGCATTTCACGGCGTCGGAGTTTGACTCTCGGTCATCTGTACACCGCCGAGTCATGGAACTGGGAGTTGCCGCTGTTCCGCTTTGCTTGATGTTGTGTCCGTTGTAATAAGACGAATGTCGAGATGATCTTGAGATTATTTGTGAACCGTTGGGATTTGGCTTCTTCTTCTGATGAAACTTAGGGCGGAAAGGTGTGATTCCTTTTTTGTTTGTACCCCTGGATTGTATACAGGGATTGATGTGATACCATCTGTAGGGCAAAAAAATTTCATTTTTTTTATTTCTTCCCTTGATGCTCTATCATTTCAGCTTTTATATCGCGAAGGTCGTGATTGCCCCATCGTTTCGGCAATTTTTCGCGGTGCCCAATCATTTCGGCTATTTATTTTATTTACTCGCTGCTTTTTATTGCGAGTTGCCCAATCATTTCGGCTGTTTCGCATGCACATATTTTTACTTGCTGATTTTGTTTGCAAGTTGCCCCATCATTTCGGCTATTTCGTATGCATGTGTGGCTCGCTGGCTTTTCGCTGCACGCTTGAAATTAGACACTGATTTCGGCATCAGCATCGCTACAACTGGGATATTGCCAGGAGCGAATCATCATTTTCCTCTGTCGACGTCGGACAAAGGTGGCTTAGTAAACAGGGTTAAGATCCTGTCGACTAAGGCTTTTGACTTCATGAGCCGTAAGGGTCTCATAAAGGTATTTCTCCCCGCAAGTCGTGAGGATCTCGTAGGTGCGTTTTCTCTTTATGAGTCGTGAGGATTCCTAAGTGCATGTTCTCTTGTAAGTCGTAAGGATCTTATAAGAGTGTTTTCTTCTTATAAGTCGAGAGAACTTACAAGGGTTGTTCACCATATAGACATATCTCTAGTCACGGATGGGACTTCATTAAGGAAATGTTTATTCGCGTCCGTGGATTGTATACAAGGTTCAACATTGAGCCGCTTGTAGGGCAGTATTGGAGGTTGTGGGGCTGCTTAAGAATAGGTTCAGATCCCTGTAGCTTAAGACTTTCAAATCTTATGAGCCGTGAGGGTCCCAAAAGAGAGTTCTCCTTACGAATCGTGAAGATCTCGCAAGTGTAATTTCTCCTTAGGAATCGTGGGGATCCCTAAGTGTGTTGCTCCCTTATGAGTCGTAAGGATCTCACGCGGGTGATTTCTCCTTACAAAGTCGAGTGGACCTTGCAAGTGTCTTTTAACGATATTGCACCATTTCGGGTTTTCACAAAACTCGCCGGTAGCCCTGTTGTTTTTACTTACGGAGCCCTTTTGGGTTTTCATCCGTGCCCTTTTTGCTTATGGACATACCATTTTCTTTTTTTTATTCTAACGAGATTGCGCCCTTTCGGGTTTTCACAAGACTCGTCGGTAGCCCTGCTATTTTTACTCACGGAGCCCTTTCGGGTTTTCATCCGTGCCCTTTTTGCTTACGGACATACCGTTTTCTTTTTTCTTTTTCCTTTCTTCTTTTTTTTATTCTCTTTTTTTTGTATCAGCTTTGGGGTGCTGCAATCCACCGTAGTTTATCGACATCTCGGTTAACGGCTAGTTTTAGGACATAGTGGTCCGTTGTTAGTTTAAAGACGTTTCGGTCCGTTGTTAGTTTAAAGACGTTTCAGTCCGTCGTTAGTTTAAGGACGTTTCGGTCAGTTATTAGTTTAAGGACGTTACGGTCCGTCGTTAAGGAAGCCGGCTACTACCTATAATGTTTGGGCTTAGGAAGATAGCGAGCAGACATAGTCGTCGTCATCTGTCATTGACCTAGGCCGTGACTCGTCAGGCGTAGTATTTCTTCAGGAAGCGACCATTTATTGGTCTGAAGGGCCTTTCGCCATGCATGTCCATGAGTAGATAGGCTCCACCCTGGTAGACCTTGTCTATGATATATGGGCCTTCATAGTTTGGCTCGAATTTCCCCCGCTTGGCGCGATTGGGAATCATAGGTCTTTTGACCAGTAGCACGAGTTCGCCTTGGCGGAATGTCCTCGGCCTAGTCAATCTTTCATATGAGCGCGTCATCTTTTCTTTATAAGCATCTAGATTTTGTTGCGCTATGAGCCAGACTTCATCAAGGGCATCGAGCTCCTCAAGCCGAAGGTGGGCATTCTCTTCGTCCGTTAGCTCGTAATGATCCACCATTCGTAAGGAGGGTAGCTCTATCTCGAGAGGGAGTACCGCTTCTGTACCGAATACCAATGCATACAGCGTTGTGTTCGTGGCCGTCTTGAATGTAGTTCGATACGCCCAGAGAGCTTCATGCAGTCTCTCATGCCAGTCCTTCTTATTTCGGGACACCGTCTTCTTCACGATCTTCGTCAAGGTCTTGTTGAAAGCCTCAGCTAAGCCGTTAGCTCGGGGATTATAAACTGAGGAGTATCTCCAGTCTATGTTGTGTTGTTGTGTGAAGCGGCTGATCTTGTGGCTTCTGTAGGCTGGTCCGTTATCGGAGATAATCCATCGCGGAGTGCCAAACCGATAAATGACGTGTGTCTTGAAGAAATGGAGGATATTCTCCGTCTTTACTTCCCTCAGCGGTACTGCTTCTGCCCATTTGGAGAAGTAATCAGTTGTCGCCAAAATGAACCGATGTCCTCTGGACGATGCTGGTTCGATGGGGCCGATTATGTCAGTCCCCCACATTTCGAACGGCCAGCTAGCCACTGTCGGATGTAGCGGATTCGGATGCTGATGGAAGAAGTCTCCGTGAATCTGGCACGAGTGGCACTGCTTCGCATACTCAAGGCAATCTTGGATCATCGTGGGCCAATAATAACCCATCCGTTTGATCTTCAGCTTCATCTTCGGCTCGGCTTGGTGAGAACCGTAAAGTCCGTCGTGAGTTTCTTGGACGACCCTTTTTTCTTCTTCAGGTCCCAGGCATCTTAACCATAAAGAATCAAATGACTTTTTATACAGAGTATCATTGAAGAAAGCGAAAGATAGGGCTCGCTTCATGAGCTGATGTCTTGAGGATGCGTCCTCAGGCATCCGACGGGATTTGAAGTAGTCTATAAAGATTTCTCTCCAATCCTCAGCCTTTTCTTGGTATTTTACTTGTTGAGCCATTTTCTCGGCCGCTCCTTTTTCCTCGGATGACTCCGGGGATATTTCTGCCGGTGGTAGAACCCGACGGCTTTGCACAACGATCCTCACGTCATCAAGGTTCTCATCGGCCAATTCTTTAGCAAGCTTGGCTAATGCATCCGCTTTGCTATTTTCCACACGCGGTATGCTTTCCAAGGTATAGGAATGTATTTGAGTCAGCAGCTGCTGTACTCTCTCGCCGTACTTCACCAGTTCTGGTTTGCACGTTTGATAGTCGCCATTTACTTGACTGACGACCAGCTGGGAGTCTCCGTATATGAGAAGGTTTTCAATTCCCATGTCAATAACAATCTCGAGACCTACTATCAAAGCTTCATACTCGGCTTCATTATTTGTCATCGGCTCTGTTAAAGAGAAAGCGAAGCGTATTATCCCCTATTGTGGAGTTACGAAGATGAGGCCTACCCCTGATTTGATTATGGGCGTGTTTTGTTTACGCTTCTTCATGGAGGATGTTCCATCGAAGTAAAGCTCCCACCGGGTATCACCCCCGTCGATCGTGTCAAACGCATGTTCGTCTGGTAGTTTGCAATTCAAAGGAGAATCGGCAGGTATCGAATGCTCAGCGAGGAAGTCGGCGATGGCCTGGCCTTTCACTGCCTTAAGAGGCTGATAAGTTATTGAGAACTCCATCAAGAGTAAGGCCCATTTAGCGAGCCGTCCCGTCAATATGGCCTTTGACATTAAATACTTGAGGGGATCCACCTTCGATATGAGACGGACTTCATGCGCCAACGCATAGTGTTTGAGCTTCGTTATTGCGAAGATCAATATCAGGCAGTGTTTTTCAATGGGAGAGTAATTGCTTTCTGCCCCCAGTAGAAATCGACTCAAATAGTAGAGGGCTCTCTCTTTCCCTTGATCGTTCTCTTGTGCCCATAATGCGCCTAAGGAATTTTCGAGGGCTGTTGTATAAAGAATGAGAGGCTTTCCCTTAACCGGAGCGGCCAGTACTGGCGGATTCTGCAAGTATTGCTTGATTTCGTCCAGCGCGCTTTGGCATTTGTGATCCCAGACAAATGGGGTTCCCTTCTTCATCAGGTGACTGTAAGGACGGCACTTTCCTGAGAGATTGGCTATGAATCGCCAGATATACGCGAGCTTCCCTTGGAGAGACCGCAATTGCTTGAGAGTCTTTGGCGGAGGCATCTCTATAATTGCCTTGATCTTTGACGGATCTATCTCGATACCTCGGTGTCGGACGATGAATCCAAGGAATTTTCCTGAGAAAACTCCGAACGCGCATTTGAGAGGGTTCATCTTCAGGTTGTATTGCCGAAGGCATTGAAATACGATCTTCAGATGCTCTAAATGTTTCTCGTATGATTTTCTTTTCACCATGAGGTCGTCGATATAGCATTCGATGATCTCATGTATGAGGTCGTTGAAGATCTTCGTCATGGCCCTCTGATAGGTGGCACCGGCGTTCTTTAGACCGAAAGGCATCACCTTGTAGTAGAATATGCCCAAGAAGGTCCGGAAAGCGGTGTGTTTTTGGTCCTCGGGATACATCTTTATCTGATTATATCCTGACGATCCGTCCATGAAAGAGAAAACCTCGTGAGTGGATGTATTGTCTATCATTAGCTCGGTGACCGGTACCGGGAAGTCGTCTTTCGGGCAGGCTTTATTGAGATCCTGAAATTCCACACATATGCGCACTGTCCCATTTTTCTTCATCACCGGGACGATGTTGGCGATCCAGTCGGGATACTGAACCTCTTGGATGAAACCAGAGTCGATCAGCTTCTTGACCTCGGCGTTAATGCTCATCTCAAGCTCGAGCCGCATTCTTCTCGGTGCTTGTTTGATTGGCTTGACGTCCGGGGATATGGCCAATTTGTGGACAGCAATCTCTGGATCTAGTCCTGGCATCTCGGAATAGTTCCATGCGAAGCAATCTTTATGCTGCATAAGCACGTCTTTTAGTGTAGCCATCCTTTCTTCAGACAGCAACTCGCTGACGAACGTCGGCCGAGGGTCACTTGCCGTACCCAAATCAATTTTCTTGAGCTCATCTGCATAGTATGTATTCCATCTTCCAGCTCTTTCGGTGCCGGTGGAAACTCTGAGATCACCTCTTCATCATTGGTTTCGAAGCACCAAGGGAGGTCATCCATATTCTCGGGCCCTCCTTCTTTCGACAGCGTAATCACGTGACAGGTACGAGCTCACTTCCAAGACCGATGTTGATATGTTTCTATTCTTGGTATATGCACGGCTTTTGGTTCGTGCTTCTGTGGTGGATTTATCTTCCAACTGCTGGACAGAGCGAACTTGCCGTGCTGATATTGGTCTTCGACCCAGTTCTTGAAGGTGAAGCAGTCTTCGAGAGGATGTCCTACTGCTCGGTGATAAGAGCAATAGTCTGGGTGAGAGACCTCGTTTGCTTGCTCGGGTGCTTGGACTCCGGAAGAGTAATCATTTGATGTCTTATGGCGAGATCAAGTATCTTCTGTGTTTTGTTCTGAGGAAAAGAGTATGCTCGACTCATCTTCTTTATAAAGGATGAATCCGAATTGCTCGCTTCCCGATTGCGTGGCTTCTTGGACCCACTTTGCCACTGTCGAACACCTTTTCCATTCTTTGGTTTGTTTGTGCCTCTGCGTCGTGCCTTTTGTACAACGGGTTGACAGGGATGAGCATTTTCATCTTTCGCAGCCTGTTGAAGAAGGCATTGCGTCCTGGCTTTCTCGTAGATGGCTATTTCGCGATTGTGGTCATCTCGAACCTTTTGACCCGCTTCCCTTATAAGCTTGTCCATTTGTTTTTCAAATGATGGACTGGGCATTTTTACGTCGGGAGCTCTTTCTGATTCAGGGTTAGCATTTTCCCAAAAAGCATCTCCCTCTTCATCAAAGTCATGTATGCCGTAACAGTCGCGGAGTAACTCCCGTTTCTTGGATTGAACATATCCAAGCCCAATTGTTTCCATTTTCCCGTTAGGCAACTTTCGCTGAGTTCTAGGGCGTTCCAGATCCTGTTATAGAACCGTGCTTGTCAAGCAGTTTGTTTGAAAGGTACGCCTTGGCGTCTTAACAGCCTTTTTAGTCCGTTCGTGTAATATCTGGGCAAATGGATGGACTGGAGCTTGTCAAGTGTAGAATCTGCGCCATGCCATATTTCCTTCTCCATTTTAGTTTCTCCGGATCAGTAGAATAGGATCGCCTTTTCACCTTCTCGCCTGGGAGGTACATAGACGTCTACAGCTCTTCCACACTGTAGGTATCAAGCGCGTCTAGTTCTTTATGATATTTGGGCGGAACCATGGCAATTTTCAAACTTTGCTCTTCATCAGCGAATGTTTGAATTGAAGGTCGAGCAGAGAATATGGCGTTGACCTCATCTTCTGAGTCGCTGCCGAAGATAAGCATAGAAGCGGACGGTCCCGGCTTGTTGTACTGGGGTCGCCCTGATAAACTATCTCTTCCTCTTCCTCGGTATCACTCCCGAAAACCGGAATGGTGATGATAGCTTTGTTCTCCGGTTTATGACATCTCTCCGTGTTCTCGAAATCTGGCAAGAAGTATTTTGCATCTTCGTACTTTCGAACTTCGTTCACGGAGAATGGGTTCAACTCCCCTGTCACGGTATACTCGAGACCATCCTTGAAGTATTTCATACACTGATATTATGTAGAAGGGATGATGTTGTACTCGTGTAACCAAGGCCGGCCGAGCAAAGTATTGTAGCATGTCTTGGCGTCGAAGACATGAAATTTAATATCCGTGACAAGTAGCCCTGAGCGCAGCGTCAGTATCACAAACCCGAGAGTTCGTGATGACTGGGAGTCAAAACGGGAGATGATGATTTTATCACGAGCGAGGTGCTGAATGCTCATGCAGATTTCCTTCAACACTCGCACGTTGAGGAGATTGACGGAGGACCCATCGTCGACCAGGATCTTGCCTATCTTGACATCATGACAGTATCCGGAGACATATAGGGGACGGTTGTGCTCGCACTTCCCAAGGAGGAGTTCTTCATCGCCGAAGGTGATATTGGCTGTGTGTACTTCTTCAAGCTCGTCTTTCATCCTTTCTTCGGCGAGGAAAGCTTAGAATTGCTCTGGCTCTTGTAGCGCCTTGATCAATGACTCCCTTGCTTCTTTTGATAGTAAAAGAGCGTTGAGAATGCTGAGTTGCGAGGGTAACTTCCTTATGTGCACCAGAATGTTGTAGTCCACCTTACTTTTCCTTGGCGGGTCCTTGGCGGTCAGCTCTTTCATGATTTGGTCATCTATGGCGATATCTTCAAAGACCTTCTCTTTTCCCTTATCTTTTCTGTTCGCGGGTTTGAGATTCTTTTCGGGCAGCGTACGATTGCGCAGCTGGATATTTTCACAGGTCTTCGATTCTCCCTACTTTCCCGAGGTGGATTCCTTGAATAGAGGGCCAAGAGTCATCTCTTCATCGGAGTCTCTCCCGAACGTGAGGATTTGCGATCCCCCAGCGTTAACCATGCGACAGTTGCCAGTAATTCTTCCAAGCTCCTCGGTCGTATTTCTTCGCTCCCGACGAGTTTTGCGTTTCATCCGCTTGAAATGCTGCCGGTGAGCGACATACCCTTGCCACCATCTTTTAAAAGCGTTGCATTCTTCGGTGGGGTGCGAAATCTTTCCATGATATAATCAGTAGCTAGGATGTGTCTCTGCTTTACCGAGAATGTTTCTTTCGGAGGGTGATAGCTTCATCCCCATTGATATGGCTTTAGCAAACCTTTTCCTCGTCTTGAACTTGTTTTTATTCACGACGGATGTCCCTTGATTCGGCGGAAGTGTCTCGACTCTTTCGTCTAGTCATCGGCGTTTGGCTTTTTCAAATATGGCCATCTCATGCTCCCAATCAGCTATACTTTTCAGATGAATTTCATTTAGAAAGGCGTCGATCATTTCGTCTGTCGGCCACAGAAGTTCTGGTTCAAGCCCTGCCCCCAGTCTTTCGGTGCAAGGTGCTTCTTCCTCGTCTGTCGACGAGTGAGAGATCACATGGCAACTTTCCACGTAATCTTCAGATTCATCCGACGAGTCTTCTCCATCATCTCCGTCTTCAAGGACGTGACTGAGGAACTCTTGGAGCGTGATTGGGGTCCGCGCCTTCTGGTTAGACTCTTCCAGTGCGCCGATCTGTTTCTGCAGGTCCGTGCGCTTGTCACCAGGCTTCACGGGCTTTTTGGATTTCTTCTTCTTTTTCGAAGATTTTGACGGCTGGGTGTGAGAACTTTGGCTATCACCACCAATCTTTGGAGTTGGGCGCGGCTTTAGCATTCCTTTGATGATCTGGGGTTCCAGCGGATTCTTCCACCTGATCGCCGGACATGTTTGGAGATCATTCATCATTCTTTTGGTTTTGGTTGAAAGAGCCACCTCTCATGGAGCTTCTTCAACAAAAGAGCACGTTGCCCCCGGTGTGTTCATCTTCTTAGGAGTGTGCGGTTGTGGTGGGCTTACTTTCCACTTCTCAGACAGCGCAAACTTACCCTGTTGGTACTGATCCTCGATCCATCCCTTAAAGGCGAAGCAATCTTCGATAGGATGGCTTACCGTTTGGTGGTAAGGGCAATAATTGGGATTATTCATTTCGCCGGGTTGCAATAGTCGCTTTGGATTCGGCAGATTGATAAGCATGTTGCGCATCGCCAGCTCGAAGAGCCTCTTCGTTTTGTCCCGTGGGAACGAGTAAGAACGCTTCATTTTCTCATTATAATAGCGTTGTCTCTCTTCCAACTGATCCGTTAGCTTTGAGGCACTGGGCTGTTGTTGAGTATTTACAACGAAGGTCGCCTTCCCTTTACCCTTTTCGTTTTGCGGTTCCGGTTTCGGAGGAGACGGTCTATGACCTATCTGGTCCATCTGGGCCAGCTTGTCGATTAAAGCCTGGAATGCAGTCGGTTTGAAAAACATCATGAACTGTGAAATAGTTGCATGAGGGTCTAGGGTGCCAACGAACATACCCACCGCTGGTGCTTCTTCGATGCGCTATTCGCACTTCGACCATAGATTCTGCCATCGGATTGCGTATTGAACCCATATCTCGCCCAGCTTCACCCTGGCATTGATCAATGCCGTTATTGGGGTGCGTTCACTAGCACTTGCGAATCGCTGGGTGAACAACAACTCCATTTCCGCGAAAGTTTTGACGGAGTCATTTGGAAGTTCGGAGTACCACTCAAATGCCGTTTCCGATAAACTGCCGACGAATTGGCGGAGCAAGAGCTTATCATCGCCACCAGTATTGCCACAGAGAGCCCTGAACTGAGCGACATGTTGATGGGGATTGCCTGTCCCCTTGTACACATGGAATTTGGGGATCGTGTAGCCCGGTGGGTATTTTATTTGATCATATCATCCTGGATACGATCGCCCAGTTCTAACAATTTGCCCAGCCGCTTCATTCGCCTGGTGAACTCGTCTTTGCTGAGCGATATAATCATCCAGGGCGGACTTGGAAATAGTTTCTTCCTTTGCTGCTGAAAGAGCCGGAGGTGGATTTGATGTTTCTTCTCTATCATCTTCAATTATTACTGGAGGATCTTCGGCCGGGGGATCCGGCTGGATCATCATGCCCACCATATCTTGGAACAGAAGGGCCATTTGCTTTATATTGGCAGCTTGTTCTGTGGCCTCTTTGTCCTTCTTCTCCAACATTCTCCGAAGGAATTCGGCATCAGTCTCGTGTTCGTGACGTTGTTCTGATGATGCCTCCGGGCTTTCTTTTGGCCCGGTAACTGCGGCCATTGCAGTTAGCATCTCTTGAAGCTTCTGCTGTTGTTATTCCTGAGCCCTTGTTATTGATCGGGTGAGCGGTCGGTAGCCCATCGAGATACGGCTATCCTCTTTTCCGGATGCCATATAGACAGTATACACCACCATGCCCCCAGACTTAGGGTGTTTAGGCTCGTTGTTTTTGTGGTCTACCACGTTTACAGGGGCTTTCTCTGGCCTCCTTTTCTTTTGAGTAGTCGACGTGGAGGGGGCCGTTGTAGCGGGCACCCAAGTGATTGTTGTCTTTTGCGGCTTACTGGGACGGTTCCCTTCCGACTGAACCTTCAGCTTCTTCTGTCGGCGGAGGTAGTCTTGATCGATCACTGACTCTCGGACTTGTCACCAGATTTTGTAAACTTTAGAAGATAGTCGTTGAGGGGACTGTTCCGGCTTCATTTCTGCGACAGTCTCTACCGGTAGAGGAGATCTTTTCAGTATGGTGGTAGGCGATTTCTTATGCACCTTTTTCAGCAGCTCAAAGTTGTTTCCAGTTGGAACAGCAGCATTAACTTCCACCGTTGGGGCTGGTGGAGTTAGCCCAGAGGGGGAGTTGCCCCCGGCCTTCCTTACTCGGCGCCAGTGGCGACGTCGAGCATGTCGAGCTGTTGGGGCTGGTTCGGCGATGGGGATGGCTTTGTCTTTCCCTCTATCCAGATGAGGCGCCGCTGGTGCCAGCCTCTTGAAGACTGACGTCTTTTGATTAGCGGTATCCAATCTGTCAAAGACAGACCTTCGAGCAGGAACGGGAGTCGGAATAGTCAATCTTGTAAAGACCGACTCTTTAGCAGGAGAAGCCACCTTGACGACTTCAGGAGCAGGGGTGGCTATCTTCTTTGGGATGGCCATTTCAGGTATCATGGGCTTCTTGGCAGGCCCATCGGAGTTCAGGCTCAGTCTGGAGAAGACCGAGGAGTTGGAGCTGGACAACCCATTGAGAGGGGCCGTGGTAGTAGCAAGCCGATAGAAGACCGACTTCTTGGGAGCTTCCGGTGCTGGCATAGGAGCGCTGAAGCTCGTTGGCAGGAGCATGGTCCCGAAAAACAATCCTGTGGTGGCTTGGGTGACCTGTTCCACCGGCATCGTGAATAGAGACGCCGCCTGGGGCCATAAGTTATGCCCCCAGTTGAGGCAGAACGTGGGTTGCAGTTGCATGTGGAACACTTCGAGCAGGTGAACGCCATTAATCTTTACTTTCTGCACCAAGTAAAACGCCAAATCTCAGTATCTCGAACCCAAGGGCAACCATTAGCAAACCGTGATTCGTTCGCGATTACGACACACGAAGTGTGGAGTGGAAAGAGGAAAAGGTCCCACCGGGCGTGCCAGAATCTGTTCCCCTCCGAAAGACGCGGCGGAGACGCGATGTACGTCTTGCCTGAAATTCGGGGCATATGCTAATTGGTGCTATCCATCCACCTCTCCGAAGATGCCAAGTTGATTTATGGCACCTGTTTCGCCCAATCAGAGCAAAGCTCTGTTTGAATTCAAAATTTAAATTTTTGAAGCAACGCTTCAGATCCTTTGCGCTGCGCGCCCTGCGCCATGTGTCCAGCGCAGATACATTAGCGCAGCGCACCCAATCAGAGCAAAGCTCTGTTTAAAGGAAGCAACGCTTCAGATCCTTTGCACTAGCGCTCTACGCCACGTGTCCAGCGCAGATACATTAGCGCAGCGCACCCAATCAGAGCAAAGCTCTGTTTAAAGGAAGCAACGCTTCAGATCCTTTGCGCTAGCGCTCTGCGCCACGTGTCCAGCGCAGATACATTAGCGCAGCGCGCCCAATTAGAGCAAAGCTCTGTTAAAGGAAGCGCCGCGCTGCGCTCTGCGCTGTGCGACACGTGGCAACACAGTTGCGCTGCGCGACACGTGTCAGCGCAGATGCGCTAGCGCAGAAAAAGGGGCTAAGTGCCAAAGGAAATTTAGCCATGCAAAATTACATGCACTTGATAACAACAAATTAAAATACGATGCACAAACACAACAAAGAGTTCAAATAAAGGAACACTTAACGGATAATAGAATACTTAATCAAAACATTTATTTATTATTAAATTTAAAAAAGATCACCGAATACGGGATCAGAGAGACAAGGGTTCACAAAAACAAAAAGAAAATTATTCAGCTCCCTCTCCGCCTTCTCCATCGCGTCGAAGCGGCGATCTTCCCGAGGAGTAGCCATCCAACGGTCGACGCCGCATTCCTGGGAGAGAGTGGCGATAACGACTCGACGAGCCCGTATCTGGCTCAGCAAGTGGAAAGAGCAGTCCCTCAAAGGTTTGGTGATCAAGTGCGCTTCGAGAAAGCACTCAATCTTATCTTCGGCGGCATCCAGCATTGCTGAAGACATCTCTGCTGGAGGAGGGGGAATGTCGGCAAGCGCCGAGGCAAGGATCATCCGAAGCCAAATGGAATTCGGAGGGAGAGGAGACCCCACACGAGTCAAAAGCTCGTGCATTGCAGCGTCGCATTGCTCGTCCGAGAGAGAAGGGTCCACCAGACGTGCAGCAAAACGAGGAACGATGTCCCGGATCGGCACCTCCCATGGTTGTCGGCAGGCATGAGGGCGGTTGCAAGCCATGATCGAAGAAGTTCTCTGAAAATGAGAGAAGAAAAGGCTCAGCCTTGAGTTATATATATAGACCCAAGCACAGAAAATTCTGTGCACAATGAAATCGTTGCCAAGGCCCGGGAAATCAGAATTTTGGGAATACAAGTTTGACTTGAAAAGAGGAGATGAAGCGGCGCTTCTGATTCTCAAAAAAATTTTAATAAATGAAGCAACGCTTCAGATCCTTTGCGCTGAGCGCAACGCGCCACGTGTCAGGCGCAGATGTATCAGCGCTGCGCCCAAGAAGACGCGCCCAATCAGAGCAGAGCTCTATTTGCCTGAAGCAACGCTTCAGTTGCGCTGCGCTCTGCGCTGCGCGACACGTGTCAGCGCAGATGCGCTAGCGCAGTTGCGCTGCGCGACACGTGTCAGCGCAGATGCGCTAGCGCAGTTGTGCTGCGCTTTGCGCTACATGACACGCGTCACGCGCTGGGGCATCTGCGCCAAATTAAATTAAGATTTTTAAGAAATCTTTTCTGTTCTTGTTGAAACAAGAAGATTTTCTTCTGCAAAGCAGAAGCCCTTGGATCAAAGATCCAACGGTAGGGAAAATTCCCCAAATCACTCAGAGGATGATCTCTTTAACAAATTTAACTAATTTGTGAGCACTATAAAAAGGACCTTAAGCCTCAATTCAAAGGCATGAACATTTTTCTGGAGAACTTAAGAACTTTAAACAGAGAGAGAGCTCTGAAGATTTCAAAAAAAAAAAAGGTAAAGAACCTTCATGGATTAGAAGAAATTCCTTCTAATAGACCATTAGTCTAAAAAAAAAAATATAAGATCAATGATCTTTATATAAAAAAGAAAACAGTGCTTCGCACTTCTTGTGAACCTTTGGTTCTTTAAAAACAATGTAAAAAAAATAAAAGAATAGTGCTTTGCACTTTTGTGAACCTCTGGTTCTTCGAATAAAGAAGAAATTTATTTTTCTTTGATCTGATCTAGATCAAGAACTTAAACAGTGCTTTGCACTTCCTTTCTGGAATCTAAAAAGATTTTTAGTGCTTTGCACTTCCAAGTTGCGCCGCTGCGCTCTTAAGAGAGCGCCACGTGTCGGCCATAAAACCACTTGCGCTAAGCGCCCTTAAGATAGAACTTTGCTCTCTGGAATTGGCGCAACTCGCCGAGAGCGCGCCACGTGTCAGCAACGCAATAGCGCAGCGCAACAGCGCATTGCACTGCGCTAGCGCGCTTGCGCTAGTGCGCTTGCGCTCATCAAAACACGACACGTGTCATCACCATATGGACTTGCGCTCATTACTTAGCGCAAACGCAGATGCATTAAAAAAAGGGCCAAGCCCAATTAAAAGAAGGCCTAACAGGCTCAACAAAGCGCAAATGCATTATTTTAAGGGGCAGAGCCTAAACAAGAACAGATGCTTTGCATCATTTATAAATGGGCAGAGCACAAACAAAAATATTCAGAATGCTATGCATTTAAAAAAAAAAAAAAGGGCAAAGCCCAAACAAAGTAGATACTTCGCAAATGGGCAGGGCCTAAAATAAACTGATATCCTATGTCTTCTGTGGGTAGAGCCTAAATAAAAAAAATGCCATGTTGAAATGGACTTAGCCCAATCGTGGCCATAAGTCCTTAAATTAAATTGACTGAGTACAGCTGCTCTCCTAAATCAATTTACATCCGGTTCGAGGGTACATCTCCGAACTCCTTTGACATCCGTCGTTGTAATTCCTCAACGACGTCAGAGAGGTGACGGGTCCCGACGACCATACATCGATATGGACTACGGGGTCCTTAAACTCGTGGACCGAAACGTCCCTAAACTAATAATGGACCGAGACGTCCTTAAACTAATGATGGACCACTACGTCCCTAAACTGGCATCGGACCGAAATGTCCCTAAACTAATGACGGACCACCACGTCCCTAAACTGGAGATGGACTGAGACGTCCCTAAACTAATACTGGACCGAGACGTCCCTAAACTAAAATCGGACCGAAACGTCCCTAAACTAATGACGGACCACTATGTCCCTAAACTGGCGACGGACCGAAACGTCCCTAAACTAATAATGGACCACCACGTCCCTAAACTGGAATATGGACCGCTACGTCCCTAAACTGACACGATAGGGCCCAAACGCTCTTTTGTCGGATCTAAACGGTCCTGTCTAAGTTGATCTTAACCCCAAATACGGTTAACGTGTCCTTAGACATCTAAATAAACAATAAAATCCCAAACCAACTTTGGTTCAAGGGTACATCTCGGAACTCCTCAGACGTATGTCGTTGTAATCCTTCAACGACGTCAGAGAGGTGACGAGTCCCGACGGCCGGATAATTAAATCAATCACTACGTCAGGTCGATCTTAGTCCAAAACAGGACTAGCGTATCCTTGATGAATGTTTAAGTTGATCCTAGTCGCAACGCGACTAATGCATCCTTAAACTAAAAACACCAAACCCAAATCTAAGCAAATACGGATTTGGACTAATCCACGCCCTACGGGCGACGGCATTACTCAGTCTCCGTATACAATCCACGGGCAACCACAAACAAAATAAACATACACGACACGAAGTGAAATTCTGGAGAAGGAGAAAGTTGTTATCGCAACGCGATAGCGTAATTAACTGCAGGGGCTTGCGCCTGCAGGGAAGAGCGTCCCCACAATCAAAAACCCCTCACCCTGAGGGGGAATCTGACAAAGTCTGCTACATCGGCCGCATCCGTCTAAACCTCCGATACTCGGTGCCATAAATCAACTTGGCATCTTCGGAGAGATAGACGGATAAAACCAAATAGCATCTGCCCCGAACCTCAGGCACGGACGTGAAGTCCTGGCCGCCGTTCGGAGGGGAACAGATTCTGGCACGCCCGGTGGGACCTTTTCCTCTTTCCACTCCACACTTCGTGTGTCGTCTTCGTGAACCAATCGCGGTTTGTTAAATGGTTGTCCTCGGATTTCAAGTTGCTAAGATTTGGTCTTTTGTCTGGCGCAGAACTCAAGATCCAATGGCCACCAACTGCACCAGCTGCTCGAAATGCCATTGCAGCGGACGTTCCACCTCACCGAGAAGTGTAGCATATGGGCCCCAAGCAGCTTCCTTCCTGACTTTGCCGGTAGACCAGGTGACGCAAGCCACCACCGGCTTGTTCTTCGGGACCATGGTCCCACCTACAAGCTTCTCCATGCCGATATCCGCACCAGAAGCGAACAAGAAGTCGGTATTCGACCGGCTCACTGCTACCACGACCCCTGTCAACGGGTCGCCCGCTACTAAGCTGACAGCCTCTGTTTTCACCAGGCTAGGTCAGGATCATAAAGTGGCTGTCCCAAAGAGGGCAACGGCCACAGCTTCGGAAGTCATTGAAGCGGCTTCTCCTATCAGAAAGTCAGTCTTCACAAGATTGACGGTTCCTACTCCTCCTTCAGCTGGTCAAAAAGCATCAGTCTTTGATAGGCTGACACCGGCAGTTACCCCACACCCAAACAGGGGGCAGCAAGAAACTATCCCGATTTCCGAGCCAGTCCCAATGGCTCTTCGTGCGCGACGTCGTCACTGGCAACGAATAAGGAAAGCAGGGGGCAACTCCCCTTCAGGGCTAACCCCGCCTGCTCCAGTGGCGGAGGTCAATGCTGCTGTTCCAACTGGGAACAACTTTGAATTACTGAGGAAAGTGAGAAAGAACTCCCCAACCGCCGTATTGAAAAGATCTCCTCCGCCCGTGGAGAAAGCTCCGGAGGCAAAACAAGAACAGCCCTCTCAACGGTTGTCGTCCAAAATTTATAAAGTCTGGCGGAGAGTTCAAGACTCCGTGATTGACTCAGACCACTTCCGTCGCCAGAAAAGGGCGAAGGTGGAAAAAGACAAGAACCACCCCATTAAACGGCAGGGGGCAACAAATGCTAGGAGGCCCACTTCAACGGCTCCTTCAACCTCAAAGGTCCATAAAAGGAAAAGACCAGAGAAGGCTCCCGCGACGATGACAAAATCTAAAAGCGGCGAACCTAAACGCCCCAAGTCAGGGGGCATGATAGTACATACGGTCTATATGGCTTCGGGAAAAGAAGAAAGTCGTACTTCTACGGGCCACCGACCGCTTACCCGGTCAGTGACCAAGTCTCAGGAGCAGCAACAAAAGCTCCAGGAGATGATGACTACAATGGCTGCACTCACGGGGCCAAAAGAGAATCCTGAGACGTCCTTAGATGAACGCCAAGAGGAAGAGACCGACGCTGAGTTCCTCCGCCGAACAATGGAAAAGAGAGACAAAGAGGCTGCGGAACAGGCAGCCAACATAAAGAAAATGGCCCTCCTGTTCCAGGATGTGGTGGGTATGATGATTCAACCAGATCCACCTGTTGGAGATCCCCCGATCATTCTTGAAGATGATAGGGGAGAGACATCGAATCCTCCACCGGCTCTATCCGCAGCTAAAGAGGATACCATATCAAAAGCTGATTTGGATGAATATATTGCTCAACAAATACGGGTGCATCAGGCGGCCGAAGCAGCCGGCCACGTTGTAAAAACGGGACGGCCATATCCGGGCTGGTATGACCAAATCAAGTACCCGCCAGGTTACACAATTCCTAAGTTTCATGTCTACAAGGGGACCGGCAATCCCCATCAACATGTGGCCCAATTCAGGGCTCTTTGCGGTAATACCGGCGGCGACGACAAGCTTTTACTTCGCCAGTTTGTCGGAAGTTTATCTGATACGGCGTTTGAATGGTATTCTGAGCTTCCCAACGACTCTATAAAAACCTTTGCGGAGATGGAGCTACTCTTCACCCAACGCTTTGCAAGTGCCAGTGAGCGTACCCCGATGACGGCACTGATCAATGCCAGGGTAAAACCCGGCGAGACATGGGTTCAGTACGCTATACGGTGGCGTAATCTATGGTCTAAGTGTGAACAGCGCATAGAAGAAGCCCCTGCGGTGGGAATGTTTGTTGGAACACTCGATCCACAAGCAACCATTTCACAATTTATGATGTTCTTCAAGCCGACTTCCTTCCAGGCTTTGATCGACAAATTGGCGCAGATGGACCAGATGGGCCATAAACCCCCTCTCCCGAAGCCGGATTCCCGAAACGACAAAGGAAAGGGAAAAGCGATCGTCGTCGCTAATGCCCAACAACAACCGAACGATTCGAAGCCGGTTGCTCGTCCAAATAATACACGCCCGTACGTACCCCTTGAGGACAGGATGGGACGTGCTTACTCCTTCCCCCGTGATAAAACAAGGAGGTTATTCGAGCTGGCATTGCGCAACAGGCTCATAAATCTGCCAGATCCAAAACGTCCGTCGCAACCAAGTGACGTTAACGATCCTAATTACTGCCCTTATCATAGAGTGTTGGGACATCCAATCGAAGACTGTTACGTCTTCAAAAATTGGCTGGAGAATCAGTACCGTCAGGGCAAATTTGCGCTATCTGACAAATGGAAGGTGAACCCTCCGCAGCCCCACACCTATAAGGGGACGAATACGCCAGGGGCAACGTGCTCCGTCATTGAAGAGGCTCCTTGGGAGGTTGTATTATCAGCCAAAACGAGGAGAATGCTAAACGATCTTCAAACCTGCCCAGCGGTCAAGTGGAAGAACCCCTTGGAACCGCAGGTTATTGAGGGGATGTTGAAGCCACGACCGACTCCGAAGACCGATGGTAGTAGTTCAAGCGTTCATAGCCAGCCGTCAAAATCTTCGAAAAAGAAGAAGAAGAAATCTAAGAAGCCCGTGAAGCCTGGCGACAAGCGCACGGACTTACAAAAGCAAATCGATGCGCTGGATGACTATGACCAAAAGGCGCGAACTCCCATCACGCTCCAAGATTTCCTTGATCACGTCTTCCAAAAAGAAGATGAAGGAGAAAGTTCATCGGATGAGTCTGACGAATATGTAGCAAGCTGTCATATGATCTCCCATTCGACCACGAACGATGAAGGAACTTCTGGCACTGAAACGCTGGGGGCAAATGCCGAATCAAGAACCCCAGGGTTACCAGTTGAAATGATTAGCGCGTTTCTTAATGAAGCACGGTTGAAAAGCAAGGCTGATCGAGAACGCGAAACGGCTATATTCGAAAGGGCCAAGCGTCAGCGACTTGAGGAAGGAGCCGAAATGATCCCGTTGGAGCAAAATGCCTCCACCACTGACAAAAGCCAATTCAAGATAAAAAGGAAATTTGCTAAGGCCATATCGATGGGCATGAAGCTACCACCCTCTGAAGAAAAAGTTACTGGCGCGGTAGAAATGCATCCCTCTTATTGCTTATACCATCAGAAGGTCTCACATTCCACCCAAGATTGCAAAGCTTTCAATGGATGGTGGCAAGGATACGTCGCTAATCGACAACGATTTAAACGGGAAAAACGTAAAATTCGCCGAGAGCAAAGAAATACGACTAAAGAACTTGAAAGAACTGCCGGCAATTGTCACATGGTTAACATTACCGGGTCACAAGTGCCTACATTTGGGAGCGACTCCGATGAAGAGCTAGAGCTTGGCCCCCTCTTCGAAGAATCCACTTCGGGAAAAGAAAAAGAACTGAAGGCCTGCGAGAATATACAGCTGCGCAATCGAACATTACCCGAAAAGAACCTCGGACCCTTGAATAAGAAAAACAAAGGGAAAGAGAAGGTCTCTGAAGACATCGCTTTGGATGACCAAGTTGCGGAAGAGTTAACCGCCAAGAATCCCCCAAAAAGGAATAAAGTAGATTACAATGTCTTGGCGCATCTGAGAAAGCTACCCTCACAACTCAGCATTCTCGATGCCCTATTGCTATCAAAAGAGGCGAGGGATTCTTTGATTAAGGCCCTACAGGATCCGGACCAGTTCCAAGCCTTCTTAGCCGAACAAAAGATGAAGGATGAATTGGAAGAGGTGCACACAGCCGACGTTGCTTTTGGTGATGAAGACCTTCTCCTCGGGACGTGTGAACACAATCGCCCCCTTTATGTCTCGGGATACTGCCATGACATAAAGATAGGAAAAATCTTGGTCGATAACGGATCGTCTGTCAATTTACTCAATGTGCGAGTGTTAAAGGAGATTTGCATGAGTGTCCAACACCTCGCCCGGGACAGAATCACCATCTCCGGTTTCGACTCTCAATCCTCAAAGACTCTTGGATCTGTGATATTGACGCTACGCTTCGGGGTGCTCGTCACAGACATCAAATTCCATGTTATAGACGCCAAGACGTGCTACAATGCTCTGCTCGGCCGACCATGGCTACACGAATACAATATCATCCCTTCTACACAGCATCAGTGCATGAAGTATTCTAGGGACGGCCTCGAGTACACAGTGGCAGGAGAGTTGAATCCATTTTCCGTGAACGAAGTTCGCAAGTATGAAGATGCCAAATACTTCCTACCGAGTTTCGAAGACACGGAAAGGTGTCACAAACCGGAGAACAAAACTAACGCAACCATCCCTGTCTTCGGCAGTGACACCGAGGAGGAGGAGGATATAATTTATTCAGGTCCGTCCCAGTCCACCAGGCCAGGACCATCTGTTCCTTCATTGATCTTCGGTAGTGACTCAGAGGATGAAGTTCATGCTGTATTCCCCGCTCGGCCCTCAATACAGATTTCCACTGATGAAGAGCGAAGTCTGCAGGTAACCATGGTGCCGCTTGAACATTACAAAGAACTGGATGCACTCGACACCAACAGCGTAGAAGAATTGCAGACATTCTATATCCCTCCCGGAAGAAAAGGCGAGAAGGCAATCCTATTCTACCGTTCTGAAGAAAACAAGGTGGAAAAAGAAATTTGGCATGGCGCGGATCCCACGCTCGACAAGCTTCAGCCTATCCGTCTTCCCAGATATTATACCGAAGGTTTGAAGAAACTGCTGAAACGCCAAGGGATGTCCTTCACACAGACCATCAGAAAAGCCAAATTCTATGACAAGGTCTGGAACGTTCCCGGAACTCAATGCAAACTGCCTAACGGGAGAACGGAAACAAAAGGGCTCGGGTACATCCGGCCAAAGAAACGGGAGTTAATAAACAGCTGTTATGCCATGTATGACTTTGATGAAGAAGCGGACGCTCAATGGGAGGACGCTAATCCCGAATCAGCAAAAGTTCCTGACACAAAGCCGCCCAGTCCATCGTCTAAAGACCCGGTGAGCAAATTTATAAAGGATGCGAGTCAAAAAGCCCGAGATGATCACGATCGTGAAATGGCAATCTATGAGAAAGCCAAGACACAACGCCTCCTTCGACAGGCAGTAAAGAACGAAGATGTCGCCCCAAGTCAGCCTGCTACAAAAAGGGTTCGACGCGAAAGCAAAAACAAGTCGAGGGGCCGAAAAGGTGCTCGACAACCGCAAGACAGAGCTAAGAAGCCACGCATACGAGAGTCGAGCGTTATTGACCTAGCCCTTATGAAGAAAATGGGTCGAGCATACTCGTTTCCTCGGAACAAAACAAGGAAAATACTTGATCTTGCTCTAAAACATCAAATGCTTACTCTGCCAGAGTCTAAACACCCTGAGCAAGCAGGCGAAGTCTCCAACCCAAATTATTGCTCTTACCATCGAGTAGTAGGGCATCCGCTTGAAGATTGTTTCACCTTTAAGAATTGGGTTGAGGACCAATATCAGTTAGGCAAATTCGCGCTTTCTGACAACTGGAGGGTAGCACCACCACAGAAGCACGAACCCGAGGCTGCAAAAGAAAAACCAACTCCGCATTGGGATTGGCAGAAAATTCGCACTTGCCACGTGGTAACAATATTAAAAGAAGAATCCGAGGACATGAAAGACTTCCCTTGGTGCTTTGAAAACAGCAGCGATGAGGTAATCTCAGAATTTCCCCCAGCTCCGAAAGAACTGGAGGATGGAATCCACACCACTGCAGATAATCTCAAGAAAATTGAGTTGGGGACGGAAAATGACCCGCGACCAACATTCATCAGCGAGCTGTTATCTGAAGAAAGGGTGACTGCGTTGAAGGATGTGCTTCTACAACACAAAGATTGCTTCGCGTGGAACTATTCCGAAATGCCGGGACTAGATCCAGAAATTGCTGTACATAAATTGGCGATATCTCCGGACATCAAGCCCGTCAAACAAGCGCCGAGGAGAATGCGACTCGAGCTTGAGATGAGCATCAACGCCGAAGTCAAAAGGCTTATAGACTCTGGCTTCATCCAGGAAGTTCAATACCCTGAATGGATTGCCAACATTGTCCCGGTGATGAAGAAAAATGGGACGGTGCGTATATGCGTAGATTTCCGGGATCTTAATAAAGCCTGCCCAAAAGATGATTTCCCAGTACCAGTCACCGAGCTGATGATAGACAACACGTCTACTCATGAAGTTTTCTCCTTCATGGACGGCTCATCGGGGTATAATCAAATAAAAATGCATCCTGAAGATCAGAAACACACAGCTTTCAGGACCCCTCTTGGGATATTTTGTTATAAAGTGATGCCCTTCGGTTTGAAGAACGCCGGTGCTACTTATCAGAGAGCCATGACAAAAATCTTCGACGACCTCATACATGAAATCGTTGAATGCTATATCGACGATCTTGTGGTTAAAAGCAAATCATACGAGGAACATCTCGAGCATTTGAAGATCGTGTTTCAACGCCTTCGGCAATACAACTTGAAGATGAATCCTCTTAAATGTGCGTTCGGGGTTTCCTCGGGTAAATTCCTAGGATTCGTCGTTCGACACCGAGGTATTGAAATAGATCCGTCAAAGATCAAAGCGATCATGGAAATGCCTCCGCCGAGGACTCTCAAACAGTTGCGGTCTCTCCAAGGGAAACTCGCATACATACGGCGATTTATAGCCAACCTTTCAGGAAAGTGCCGCCCTTATAGTCACCTGATGAAGAAGGGAACCCCATTCGTTTGGGATCAAAAATGCCAAGGCGCACTGGATGAGATCAAGCAATACCTGCAGAACCCGCCGGTGTTGGCTGCTCCGGTTAAGGGGAAGCCTCTTATTCTTTATACAACCGCCCTCGAAGGTTCCTTAGGCGCATTATGGGCACAAGAAAACGATCAAGGGAAAGAGAGGGCGCTCTACTACTTAAGTCGAGTGCTGCTGGGGGCAGAAAGCAACTATTCTCCCATTGAAAAACACTGCTTGGCATTGATCTTCGCAATAACAAAGCTTAGGCACTATGCGTTGGCGCACGAGGTCCGTCTGATTTCAAAAGTGGACCCTCTCAAATATTTAATGTCAAAAGCCATATTGACAGGACGACTCGCTAAATGGGCCCTGCTCTTGATGGAATTTTCCATAACATATCAACCTCTCAAGGCAGTAAAAGGCCAGGCCATCGCTGACTTCCTTGCTGAGCATCCCATACCTGCCGACTCTCCTTTAAACTGCGATTTGCCAGACAGACATGCATTTGACGCAATCGACAGTGGTGATACCCGTTGGGAGCTTTACTTCGATGGAGCGTCCTCTATGAAAAAGCACAAACAAAGTATGCCAACGATCAAATCGGGGGTGGGACTCATCTTTGTGACTCCCCAAGGAGGAATAATGCGCTTCGCCTTCTCCTTAACGGGGCCGAGAACGAATAATGAAGCTGAATATAAAGCTTTGATAGCAGGCCTCGAGATCGCCATCGATATGGGAATCGAGAGCCTCCTCATATACGGGGACTCCCAACTGGTCGTCAGTCAAGTGAACGGCGATTACCAAACATGTAAACCGGAATTGGTAAAATACGGTGAAAAAGTGCAACAACTGCTAACCCAAATTCCCTCTTACACGTTGGAAAGCATACCGCGCGCGGAAAACAGCAAAGCAAACGCACTAGCCAAACTTGCTAAAGAACTGGCTGACGAGAACCTCGACGACGTTAGAATCGTGGTGCAAAGCCGTCGAGTGCTCGCCCCAACAGAAATATCTCTGGAATCGTCTGAAGAAAAAGGAGCGAAAGAGGAGACAACCCTGCAAGTAAAAGATTGGGAAAATACCGGGGACTGGAGAGAAGTCTTCATAGATTACTTCAAGTTCCACCGAATACCTGAAGAAGCGTCCACAAGACATCAGCTCACGAAACGAGCTCTGTCTTTCGCCTTCGTCAATGATACTCTGTACAAGAGGTCATTCGATTCTCTGTGGTTGAGATGCTTAGGACCTGACGAAGCGAGAAGGGTCGTCCAAGAAGTTCACGACGGACTCTGCGGTTCCCACCAAGCAGGCCCTAAGATGAAGTTAAAGATAAAGCGGATGGGCTACTACTGGCCCACGATGATGCAGGATTGCCTAGAATACGCGAGGCAATGTCATTCATGCCAAATTCATGGAGACTTCATCCATCAGCATCCCAATCCACTGCATCCAACAGTGGCTAGTTGGCCATTTGAAATGTGGGGAACTGACATAGTCGGTCCCATCGAACCAGCATCGTCAAAGGGACATCGTTTCATCTTGGCGACGACTGATTACTTCTCCAAATGGGCAGAAGCGGTACCGTTGAGGGAAGTAAAAACGGAGAACATCCTCCATTTCTTCAAAACGCATGTCATATACCGGTTTGGAACCCCAAGAAGGATCATCTCTGACAATGGGCCAGCCTACCGAAGTCATAAGATTAGCCGCTTCGCACAGCAGCACAATATAGACTGGAGATATTCCTCAGTTTATAACCCCCGAGCTAACGGTCTAGCTGAGGCCTTCAACAAGACCTTGACGAAAATCATGAAGAAAACGGTGTCACGAAATAAGAGAGATTGACACGAAAGATTGCAAGAGGCTCTTTGGGCATATCGAACTACATTTAAAACGGCCACAAACACAACGCCGTACGCGTTGGTATTTGGGACGGAAGCAGTACTCCCCCTCGAGATAGAATTACCCTCTCTACGAGTGGCAGTCCATTACGAGTTGACGGACGAAGAAAATGCTCACCTTCGGTTTGAAGAGCTTGACGCCCTTGATGAAATCCGGCTTCTAGCACAGCAAAATTTGGAAGCTTATAAAGCAAAGATGACGCGCTCATATGAAAGATTGAGCCGCCCGAGGACATTCCACCAAGGTGAACTCGTGCTAGTCGTCAAAAGGCCCATGGTCCCCAATCGCGCCAAGCGGGGAAAATTTGAGCCAAACTATGAAGGACCGTACATCATTGATAAGGTCTACCAGGGCGGAGCCTATCTACTCATGGACATGCACGGTGAAAGGCCTCTCAGGCCAATAAACGGTCGCTTCCTAAAGAAATACTACGCTTAACGAGCCTTAGTTTAGGTCAATGATAGATGACGACGACTATGTCCGCTCGCTATCTTCCTAAGCTCAGGCTTTATAAGCAGTAGCCAGCCCTCTCAACGGTGGACCGAAATGTCCTTAAACTAATATCAGACCGAAATGTCTCTAAAACTACTACCGCAGCATCTTTAGATTAACGAGATGATGGTAGATAGATAAAAAAACAAAAAACAAAAAAAAAACGGTATGTCCATAAGCAAGATGGGCACGGATGAAAACCCGAAAGGGCTCCGTGAGTAAAAAACAGCAGGACTGCCGGCGAATGTTTGTGAAAATCCGAAAGGGCGCAACTTCGTTAAAGAACCCTTACAGAGTCCTCTCGACCCTGTAAGGAGAAACCACCCGCGTGAGATCCTTACGACTCACAAGGGAACAACACACTTAGGAATCCCCACGATTCCTAAGGAGAAAATACGCTTGCGAGATCCTCACGACTCGTAAGGAGAACTCTCTTTTGGGACCCTCACGGCTCATAGGATTTGAAAGTCTTAAGTCACAGAGACCTAAACCTGTGCTTAAGCAAACCCCCACAAACTTCCAATGTTGCCCTACAAGTGGTTCAATATTGACCCTTGTATACAATTCACGGGCGCGAATAAACGTTTCCCTAACCAAGGTCCATCCGTGACTGGGAATATATTTGCATAACCTTTGTAAGTCCTCTCGATTTATGAGAAGAAAACCCTCCTGTAGGATCCTTACGACTTACAGAAGAACAAAACACTTAGGAACCCTCACGGTTCCTAAGGAGAAAATACACCTACAAGATCCTCACGACTTGTAGGGAGAAATACCTTCACGAGACCCTTACGGCTCATGGAGTCCAAAGCCTTAGCCGACAAGATCTTAACCCTGGTCGCTAAGCCTCCTTTGTTCGACAACGACAGAGGCAAATGATGATTCGCTCCTAGTAGTATCTCAGTTGCAGCGGTGCTGATGCCGAAATCGGTGTCCAATCTTAGGTCTACGGAGAAAGCCAATAGACCGCACATGCATACAAAATAGCCGAAATGATAGGGCAACTTGCAATAAAAAATAGCAAGTATAAAAAATGTACGCATGGAAAATAGCCGAAATGATTGGGCAACTCGCAATAAAAAGCAGCGAGTAAAAATAAAATAAATAGCCGAAATGATTGGGCACCGCGAAAAATAGCCGAAATGTTTCGGCAATCGCGACCTTCGCGATATAAAAGCTGAAATGATAGAGCATCGCGGAAATACAACAAAAAAAATAATAATAATAATGATAAAATTCTGGCCCTACAGTTAAGATCACATCGATCCCTGTATACAATCCAAGGGCGCAAACAAAGAAGAAACCATACTTCCCCAGCGGATTCCGTCGAACGACGAAGCCAAACCTCAACGGTTCATTTCAACCGAAGAAGCCAGCAAATTTCTCGACTCACGGATACAAACACTCCTTGACGAGAGCCTTCTGATCCGCGTCGACTCGCAGAGCCACCAGTGCCTCCGTGGGAACCATCGACTCGTTTCAAACCCCAAGGACACAAATAATCCTTGGCGCTTGGGAAACAAATAATCCCTTGCAAAACTTCTCAACTCACGGATACAAACACTCCTTGACGAGAGCCTTCTGATCCGCGTCGACTCGCAGAGCCACCAGCGCCTCCGTGGGAACCATCGACTCGTTTCAAACCCCAAGGACACAAATAATCCTTGGCGCTTGGGAAACAAATAATCCCTCGCAAAACTTCTCAACTCACGGATACAAACACTCCTTGACGAGAGCCTTCTGATCCGCGTCGACTCGCAGAGCCATCAGCACCTCCGTGGGAACCATCGACTCGTTTCAAACCCCAAGGACACAAATAATCCTTGGCGCTTGGGAAACAAATAATCCCTTGCAAAACTTCTCAACTCACGGATACAAACACTCCTTGACGAGAGCCTTCTGATCCGCGTCGACTCGCAGAGCCACCAGCGCCTCCGTGGGAACCATCGACTCGTTTCAAACCCCAAGGACACAAATAATCCTTGGCACTTGGGAAACAAATAATCCCTCGCAAAACTTCTCAACTCGCGGATACAAACACTCCGTGACGAGATCTTCTTTGACTCACATTTCGGGCAGTAAGGATTCAAAAACCTGCTTCCTGAACAATGGGATCCTGCAAGTTAATCCTAAATGGTCTCTTGCATACTATTCACGGGTCTCACTCTCTGAAGTCGATTTTCGACAAAGAGGGAAACAACCGCTTACGAGCCCTCTCGACTCGTAAGAAGGGCAATGGGATCCTGCAAGTCAATCCTAAATGGTCTCTTGCATACTATTCACGGATCTCACTCTCTGAAGTCGATTCTCGACAAAGAGGGAAACAACCGCTTACGAGTCCTCTCGACTCGTAAGAGGGAGAAATGCTCTTATAGGATCCTTACGACTTATAAGAGAAAACCACACTTAGGAATCCTCACGATTCCTAAGGAGAAAATCCACCTATGAGATCCTCTCGATCCGTAGGGAGAAAAATCTCTATGAGACCCTTACGGCTCATAGAATTGAAAAGTCTTAGGCGGCAGATCTGAACCTGCGGCCTAAGCCATCGTTGCCTCTTGGAGAAATTAAGTTGTATGCCAATCAAGTTCATCGACAACATCATGGTGTAAAGGCAGAAAACAAAAGAACGTACAAGATATTGCAAAAGAAAGTGTGTATCTTTATTCATTGACCTCAATCAAATACATGGTGAATCATACAAAAGAGCGAAGAGAGGGTACACGTTACTCAGAAAAGAAAATTTTTACAAATACATTGATACAAAGGCAGCTATTGGGAAGGAAGCGTCTTAAATAGCTCTATCAGTTGTTCGTACACCTCCTTCCATGCCTTTTCCCGATTGGATGCGATTGCCAGCTCCGCCTCCACCTGGGCCCGTTGCTGTGCGACGGAGGCAAGCTGATCCCTAACGGCTTGATAAGCAGCTTCACGGCCTGGAGTGTCATGCTCGGCGACATCAAGTGCCCGCTTTAGTCTCAGCCCATTCGACATGCGCTCCAGAAGACCCTCGAACACGGTCTTTACCTCAGCAGCGTTCGCCTCAACTTCGACACGCAAGCGAGCAGTTCTGCTCGAAGAATCTTGGCACTCCTTCAGCCTCAAAGCCACTTCTTGTTCCAGATGACGGAAACGAGAAGCGCTTTGCTCGAGCCATGCTCCCCATTGAGTGCTCAAGGCCAAAGTCTCGGGGGACGGGCGCATTGACTCCAGCTGATAAAGGCGAGCCTCGACCTCCCGACAATAGTTAACCCAGGAGGCAACAATACTCTCGTCATGGAAAGTGGCGAATATCGCCAACATTGGGTTAACCGTCGTGGCGAAGTCCTCAGCAGATACAGGAGCCTCGATGTCGAGTTCCTCAATGTAGTCGCTCAACATGCGCAAACTATTCGCGGCACCTTTTGAGGACGGACGCCGCTGGGAAGGGCCGCCCGGTATTGTAATGCGAGACTCGAAAGGCACCGAGACTGGAACGACGGCTGGAAAAAGACGAAACGCGATTAGATGATGATTCAATAGATATGAAGGAAGTCATTGATAAGATGGTTTACTATACCAGTGGAGACAGGTGGCAAGTCCGGAAGGGCTGGTGGCACAGCCAATCTTCCTGCTCCCCCTTCGATTTGCAACGCTGCAGTCACAACAAGAGAGAGTTGGAAATAATTCTACCGCTAAAAAGACAAAGCTACCAATCGGGAACAAGTACTCACCAGCGCCACCAGACGGGGAGGCGAATTCAGATGGGAAGGAGAAGTGTGGGAGCAACACTTGATAGAGATGATCAAAAAGCACTCCTGAAAGATACAACAGTGTGACTTCAGTACATAAACTGTATATCTCAAAAATAGGATTAATAAGTTATAAGCCCATACCTTCCAACATCTTTGACGGCGTAAGAGAAGGCTGAGGGGTAACCATCGCCAAGGCAGTCGTGGAAGGAGCTCCCTCAAGTAGTGGGGCATCAACACTAGCTGCACCTGCATTACGAAAAATGAACTTGTCAGAAAAGATTGTAGAGCAAATAAAATAAAAAAAAAACAACAACTTAAGGTGTACCTGAGGAGCTCCCGGCGGAAACAGAGACGACTCCCTCCTCTATCGACATGAGACCACCGCCTGTGGCCTCATCGCCCGATTCAATAGGGACCGTCGTCGTGCTCGCAAGCCCGGGAGACGGCGGAGGACCGTAGACGGGAAGAGCTATGACTGGAGTATTGCTAGATTCCAGAGAAGGAGCGGTTGGCTCGTCTTCAGGAATCATGGCCACCTCGCCCACTACCATATCAGGCTCAATAGTGGCGGTTGTATCGTCCACCATCGCCGGAGGATCACCGGTCTCGAGCGCCTCATTCACCGCCACTCTGGGCTCAGTTATAATGATCACGTCATCTGCCACCACTTCGGGTTCGGCATCCGTGACCTTATCGGCTGCAGGCCCCTCAACCTCTACCCCAAGCTCCAAAGCCACAACGACGTTGCCCACCGTCGGCTCGAGTTCGGCAGGTACTGCCCCCTCTGTCCCTTCGAGATTGACGGTTTCCGCCTCCCCTTCGATCGGACTTGGTCCTGCAAGATGAGAGATGTAAGGACAAACGACATTAAGATACTTATAACAAAAACTCCAAGAGAAACATTACCTGAGGCGGATTTACCGTTCGCGCTCCGAGCTGCACGTGCCACCCCTCTGCGGGCAGTGGACAGGGCGACAGGGGCCTCTTCAGAGGGAGTATCAGCTCGAGGAACGGTGCTAGGGCCCGCTCCCATAGCCAAGGCAGCCCTACGCGCCTTCGCCTCACGCCTCAACCGTTTCCTCTCCTCCCGAGCGGTCATGAGGGACCTCCGTGATGCCTCCTTCAAAGCATCATCATCTTCATTCAGGGATGCCTCCAAAGCCTTTAAGGCATCTCTCATCGGTTCTCCGAGATGAGCCTCCTGCGGTGTCCCAGAGGAAACAGGAACATCGGCTGCTGGTAGAACATCTACGTCACTAGGAGGGAGCGGCATTGAAGTCCCTGCAAGTAAGATGGAAAGGTTAGATCGACCATAACGCAAGGAAAATGAAAAATTCGATGAATCGAAACTTACTCAGACCCATAGATTCTCTGAGACGTTCCTCCTCCTGGAAAGTCTTCAGAGAAGCGGCAATGGCTTCTTCATCGGTAATGCCTGTTGAAAGAAAAGAAAGAAAAAGCGTTAGTTAAAAAATAAATATATATATAATGAAATGAAGAAGAAAATACGTTGCAATAAAGAAAAAGTGACTACTAGTTACCTGATTGCGCAAGCTTAGCCAGCCACGCATCACGCTTCACCAGCCATGCTGAAGCTCTGAGAGCAGCTTCTAAGTCTGTATCGTCCGGCAGCGGCATCAATAATCCCGCGTTAGTCCCATATTCGAGCAGACCCTCGGAATAAGGAGCGTGGGGTTCCTGGCCGAACGCAGCGTCCGCTGCAAAGAGCGACTTCTTTTTCTTTTGCCCTCCGACCCTGGGCCCGCGAGGGATCGACTTCCGTTTAGCAGCTGCTCTGGGACGACGAGTCCCGATGTCCGCACCCACGCCAGACTCCGGTGAGGGTACAACCACTGCTTCCACCTGAGCACAGGGTGCAGGAGGTACTTCCACGATATCAGGAGGTGATAGTTCACGTGGAGGACTTTGCGCGCGTGATGGTCTGCCCCCGGCATCTTTTAAGGGAGCGATTACTGGGGTCCTAGGAACCAAGGGAGCGTTGCGATCGGTACCTGGAGGTGCACCCTTACGATCGACCAACAGTCGCCTTTCCTCCTTTATGACTGCCCCTATCGCATGATTGTACCAGTCTTTGTACACATTGAGGAGTCTCGGAGCGTAAGTCGGCGCATTAATAAAAAAATGAGAGGTCGTATTCACGCGCATGAAATGGTGCAAGGCGTTCTCCATCCCCTCTTCAGTGGCAGCTGGTTCCACCAAAAAGGCTTCCAAGGGGACCCCTTGATCGTAGCCCAGTTGTTGAGCAAAACGATGTGGGTTATACCTCATAAAAATTGCCACATCATTCTGCCTAAAAACTAAAAAGCCCGGTCTAATGGAATATAGGTGGAGGGTCTCCCGGGCCGTTAAAACAGAAGCTCCGTCCTTAAAGATATCCTGTAATGGCCGCGTCACGGTGGTAGACACCTTTCCAACGGTCAACACCTTATCGACAAAGGACATCCCGGCTTCGACGGTATGGGGGCGAAGGAGCAAGCCCCTAGCGTTCCGTTGTGAGGGGTTTACAATTGATGCACCGATCAGTTGTATAATGCGAGGAAAACCGCTCTTGTCAAAGAACGAGGGCCTCTTATGCATCCCGAAGACACCCGCTGTGTGTAACTCGAGCCACGACGCGAAGTAATGCATCGGGAAGACCACATGCAAAACCCCGGGCTCACTGGCATCCGCCGCTCGACTGAGACCGTGGTATAAGTGTGCCAGGCCGGCGATCCCAACAGCTACCTTCACCCCGATGACCATCCGATGTGCTGGATAAAAGACAGAGGGTCGCATTCGATGAGAGTGCATCGGGATAGCGAACCAACTCAACCATAACCCGAGAAACCCCAAGAAAAAGGTCTCCTCATCCATCCCAGGGGCCGCTACTTCTGCAAGAGACACGGTTGGAAAGTTAGGAAGAAAAAAATCCTTTTGACCTATTTCGCTCGCCGGCAGGTTATCCAAACCTAAACCGAAAGGATCCTCAAGGGTGGCAGACTTGGCAGTGGCCGCAGAGGGGGCGTTGGGATGAAGGAACCGAGCAATGAAATCCTCAAAGTTAACTCCTCGACTCCCATGTTCAACGAAGAGAGACTCATATATGTTCAACACGTTAATTAAGCTTGGGAACTAGTGTTGAACAGCAGTATCCGGAGTGACCCCCCTTACCATTGGCCTAGCTCCGAAAACGTACACGTCTGTTGGGAGCAGCTCCTCATAATGTTCCCCCATCACCGGTAAGCCGGATACCTCCGCAAATTCCTTCAGAGAAATTGACACTTCCCGATCCATGGCAAGGAAAGTGTGGGTGGGAATATTCCATTGCTCCAAGAAGGCCTTGAGCCACCAGGTGGGGAGCGTAGGATATTGGAAGAGAGAGACGTAGACTGCGGTGTACAATCCTAGTCTTATCAACTGTGACTTCTTCGTCGACAGGATATACCGGGCCCACGGCAGATAGCCAATCGGGTGGTGGGGAATCAGACCAAGGTTATACGATTGCCCCCAAGGCCGCGCTTCACCTTGACAGATACGACGTCCTAGGATGTCCAAAACCATAGGACGCTGAACCGGTATCGCATCTATAGCGGGATGTAGAAAACCTTTTGATGTCCAGTCGGCCAGCTCCACGGCATACTGCACCGAGGGTGGGGTAGCATAATGAATCGCCGTTATGGGTTCCGACGGCACCGCGCATGTAAAGCTCCGTCGGCCCATAATGATCTGATTATACCACGACCCCCAAAGGTGGAGACTCTTATGCTCAGGGTCGTATGCCTTAATCATGGTCAGGACCTCACGGTCCAAAGGCGCCTCTGGGAATCCTTCCTCCGAGCGGACAAACGGGAATGAAGTGTCTTCAGACATGATCGCTGCAAAAAGAGCAATGTAGCCGTCAGTATTGTAATCCCAACGTTTCACATTTAAAAAAAAGAAAAAGAAAATGCATTAATTAAATTAAAATCAAAATTAATTACACCGCACCCCAGTGCAGTGAGTAGGGGACCAAAGAGGGACCCACAAAATCTAAATGATAATACGTCAATTAAGGAGACAAACTCATCATTGGATGAGATTGTCAGTTGGCCCTTAGGGGGAACATTCCCATAATAAAAAGGGGGAAAGAATCCCTAGAGACAAGGAGAGAATCTCCTCTTTCAGAGCAAAGCTCTGTCACAGAGTGACACTTGTCAAAATCTGGTCTCAAAAGAATTAAAATTCCTTAAGAAAGAGCTTAGCTCTATAATATTCCATCAAAAAGAAGGTCTTTGAAAAGAAAATTAAAATTAAAATTTCTGAAATAAAAAAAAAAAAAAAGATCCATGAAAGCTTATAGAAAAATTCTTCATTTGTTTCAGATCTAAAAGATCTACATTTGATTCAAAGAGCAAAGCTCTGTTCATGGGTTAGAACCCATGAATAAGATCTCTGTAGATCTATGAATTTGTGAGAGCAAAGCTCTGTTAATGAAACCCTAAAGGGAATTTCTTCAGATCAAAAGATCCATGAGAGCAGAGCTCTATTGGTTAAAATTAATTTAAATTAACTTAACTTAATTTTAAAATTAATTATTACCTAAAGTTTTCTAAACTTTGGGAAATAAGAGCAAAGCTCTAGAGTTCTGAAAACAAGAGCAAAGCTCTGAAATTCTTAAGCAAAGAGCAGAGCTCTGGAAATCTAAATCCAAGAGAAATGGTGAGATTTTCTAAGGGTTAAAAGGCCCTATTTATAAGGCGCTTGCGCCTCTTGGAATTCCCCCTCAATCCAACGGTCAAGAGGGGTTGCCACCGTTGCACTCACGTGTGCGCCACGTGAGCGCAACGGCGGGGGGGCATTTGTTTCGCCCAATCAGAGCAAAGCTCTGTTTGAATTCAAAATTTAAATTTTTGAAGCAACGCTTCAGATCCTTTGCGCTGCGCGCCCTGCGCCATGTGTCCAGCGCAGATACATTAGCGCAGCGCACCCAATCAGAGCAAAGCTCTGTTTAAAGGAAGCAACGCTTCAGATCCTTTGCGCTAGCGCTCTGCGCCACGTGTCCAGCGCAGATACATTAGCGCAGCGCACCCAATCAGAGCAAAGCTCTGTTTAAAGGAAGCAACGCTTCAGATCCTTTGCGCTAGCGCTCTGCGCCACGTGTCCAGCGCAGATACATTAGCGCAGCGCGCCCAATTAGAGCAAAGCTCTGTTAAAGGAAGCGCCGCGCTGCGCTCTGCGCTGTGCGACACGTGGCAACACAGTTGCGCTGCGCGACACGTGTCAGCGCAGATGCGCTAGCGCAGAAAAAGGGGCTAAGTGCCAAAGGCAATTTAGCCATGCAAAATTACATGCACTTGATAACAACAAATTAAAATACGATGCACAAACACAACAAAGAGTTCAAATAAAGGAACACTTAATGGATAATAGAATACTTAATCAAAACATTTATTTATTATTAAATTTAAAAAAGATCACCGAATACGGGATCAGAGAGACAAGGGTTCACAAAAACAAAAAGAAAATTATTCAGCTCCCTCTCCGCCTTCTCCATCGCGTCGAAGCGGCGATCTTCCCGAGGAGTAGCCATCCAACGGTCGACGCCGCATTCCTGGGAGAGAGTGGCGATAACGACTCGACGAGCCCGTATCTGGCTCAGCAAGTGGAAAGAGCAGTCCCTCAAAGGTTTGGTGATCAAGTGCGCTTCGAGAAAGCACTCAATCTTATCTTCGGCGGCATCCAGCATTGCTGAAGACATCTCTGCTGGAGGAGGGGGAATGTCGGCAAGCGCCGAGGCAAGGATCATCCGAAGCCAAATGGAATTCGGAGGGAGAGGAGACCCCACACGAGTCAAAAGCTCGTGCATTGCAGCGTCGCATTGCTCGTCCGAGAGAGAAGGGTCCACCAGACGTGCAGCAAAACGAGGAACGATGTCCCGGATCGGCACCTCCCATGGTTGTCGGCAGGCATGAGGGCGGTTGCAAGCCATGATCGAAGAAGTTCTCTGAAAATGAGAGAAGAAAAGGCTCAGCCTTGAGTTATATATATAGACCCAAGCACAGAAAATTCTGTGCACAATGAAATCGTTGCCAAGGCCCGGGAAATCAGAATTTTGGGAATACAAGTTTGACTTGAAAAGAGGAGATGAAGCGGCGCTTCTGATTCTCAAAAAAATTTTAATAAATGAAGCAACGCTTCAGATCCTTTGCGCTGAGCGCAACGCGCCACGTGTCAGGTGCAGATGTATCAGCGCTGCGCCCAAGAAGACGCGCCCAATCAGAGCAGAGCTCTATTTGCCTGAAGCAACGCTTCAGTTGCGCTGCGCTCTGCGCTGCGCGACACGTGTCAGCGCAGATGCGCTACGCTCTGCGCTGCGCGACACGTGTCAGCGCAGATGCGCTAGCGCAGTTGCGCTGCGCTTTGCGCTACATGACACGCGTCACGCGCTGGGGCATCTGCGCCAAATTAAATTAAGATTTTTAAGAAATCTTTTCTGTTCTTGTTGAAACAAGAAGATTTTCTTCTGCAAAGCAGAAGCCCTTGGATCAAAGATCCAACGGTAGGGAAAATTCCCCAAATCACTCAGAGGATGATCTCTTTAACAAATTTAACTAATTTGTGAGCACTATAAAAAGGACCTTAAGCCTCAATTCAAAGGCATGAACATTTTTCTGGAGAACTCAAGAACTTTAAACAGAGAGAGAGCTCTGAAGATTTCAAAAAAAAAAAAGGTAAAGAACCTTCATGGATTAGAAGAAATTCCTTCTAATAGACCATTAGTCTAAAAAAAAAAATATAAGATCAATGATCTTTATATAAAAAAGAAAACAGTGCTTTGCACTTCTTGTGAACCTTTGGTTCTTTAAAAACAATGTAAAAAAAATAAAAGAATAGTGCTTTGCACTTTTGTGAACCTCTGGTTCTTCGAATAAAGAAGAAATTTATTTTTCTTTGATCTGATCTAGATCAAGAACTTAAACAGTGCTTTGCACTTCCTTTCTGGAATCTAAAAAGATTTTTAGTGCTTTGCACTTCCAAGTTGCGCCGCTGCGCTCTTAAGAGAGCGCCACGTGTCGGCCATAAAACCACTTGCGCTAAGCGCCCTTAAGATAGAACTTTGCTCTCTGGAATTGGCGCAACTCGCCGAGAGCGCGCCACGTGTCAGCAACGCAATAGCGCAGCGCAACAGCGCATTGCACTGCGCTAGCGCGCTTGCGCTAGTGCGCTTGCGCTCATCAAAACACGACACGTGTCATCACCATATGGACTTGCGCTCATTACTTAGCGCAAACGCAGATGCATTAAAAAAAGGGCCAAGCCCAATTAAAAGAAGGCCTAACAGGCTCAACAAAGCGCAAATGCATTATTTTAAGGGGCAGAGCCTAAACAAGAACAGATGCTTTGCATCATTTATAAATGGGCAGAGCCCAAACAAAAATATTCAGAATGCTATGCATTTTTAAAAAAAAAAAAGGGCAAAGCCCAAACAAAGTAGATACTTCGCAAATGGGCAGGGCCTAAAATAAACTGATATCCTATGTCTTCTGTGGGTAGAGCCTAAATAAAAAAAATGCCATGTTGAAATGGACTTAGCCCAATCGTGGCCATAAGTCCTTAAATTAAATTGACTGAGTACAGCTGCTCTCCTAAATCAATTTACATCCGGTTCGAGGGTACATCTCCGAACTCCTTTGACATCCGTCGTTGTAATTCCTCAACGACGTCAGAGAGGTGACGGGTCCCGACGACCATACATCTATATGGACTGCGGGGTCCTTAAACTCGTGGACCGAAACGTCCCTAAACTAATAATGGACCGAGACGTCCTTAAACTAATGATGGACCACTACGTCCCTAAACTGGCATCGGACCGAAATGTCCCTAAACTAATGACGGACCACCACGTCCCTAAACTGGCGATGGACCGAGACGTCCCTAAACTAATACTGGACCGAGACGTCCCTAAACTAAAATCGGACCGAAACGTCCCTAAACTAATGACGGACCACTATGTCCCTAAACTGGCGACGGACCGAAACGTCCCTAAACTAATAATGGACCACCACGTCCCTAAACTGGAATATGGACCGCTACGTCCCTAAACTGACACGATAGGGCCCAAACGCTCTTTTGTCGGATCTAAACGGTCCTGTCTAAGTTGATCTTAACCCCAAATACGGTTAACGTGTCCTTAGACATCTAAATAAACAATAAAATCCCAAACCAACTTTGGTTCAAGGGTACATCTCGGAACTCCTCAGACGTATGTCGTTGTAATCCTTCAACGACGTCAGAGAGGTGACGAGTCCCGACGGCCGGATAATTAAATCAATCACTACGTCAGGTCGATCTTAGTCCAAAACAGGACTAGCGTATCCTTGATGAATGTTTAAGTTGATCCTAGTCGCAACGCGACTAATGCATCCTTAAACTAAAAACACCAAACCCAAATCTAAGCAAATACGGATTTGGACTAATCCACGCCCTACGGGCGACGGCATTACTCAGTCTCCGTATACAATCCACGGGCAACCACAAACAAAATAAACATACACGACACGAAGTGAAATTCTGGAGAAGGAGAAAGTTGTTATCGCAACACGATAGCGTAATTAACTGCAGGGGCTTGCGCCTGCAGGGAAGAGCGTCCCCGCAATCAAAAACCCCTCACCCTGAGGGGGAATCTGACAAAGTCTGCTACATCGGCCGCATCCGTCTAAACCTCCGATACTCGGTGCCATAAATCAACTTGGCATCTTCGGAGAGATAGACGGATAAAACCAAATAGCATCTGCCCCGAACCTCAGGCACGGACGTGAAGTCCTGGCCGCCGTTCGGAGGGGAACAGCACCGTGTATCGAAGGTTTAAATGGATGCGACCGATGTAGCAGACTTCATCAGATTCCCCCTCATTTGAGGGGTTTTTTACTGTGGGGACGCTCTTCCCTGCAGGCACAAGCCCCTGCAGTTAATCACACTACCGCATCGCGGTAACAACTTTCTCCTTCTCCAGATGGTCACTTCGTGTCGTGGGTGTTTGTTTTGTGTTTGGTTGCCCGTGGATTATATACGGAGACTAAGTTATGTTGTCGTCCGTAGGGCGTGGACCAGTCCAAATCCGTATCTTTCTTAGATTTGGGTTTTGGGGGTTTGGGTTTAAGGATACATTAGCCTTATTTGAGACTAAGATCAACTTAAACGTTTGTTAAGGATACGTTAGTCTTATTTTAGACTAAGATCAACTTAACAGGATCGTTTAGATCCGACAAGAGAGCAATTGGGCTCTGTTGTTTAGTTTAGTGACATTGCGGTCGATAATTAGTTTAAGGACATTACGGTCCATTGTTAGTTTAAGGACATCTCGGTCCAATGTTAGTTTTAAGACATCGCGGTCGAGGTTAAGGACATCATAGTCTGTGGATTTAAGGATTCCATAGTCCGTTGTTAGTTTAAAGACATCACGGTCGAGCTTAAGGACATCATAGTCTATGGGTTTAGGGACCCCACAATCCGTTGTTAGTTTTAAGATATCACTGTCGAGGTTAAGGACATCATAGTCCGTGGGTTTAAGGACCCCACAGTCCGATATTAGTTTTAAGACATCACGGTCGAGATTAAGGACATCATAGTCCATGGGTTTAGGGAACCCACAGTCCGATGTTAGTTTTAAGACATCACGGTCGAAGTTAAGGACATCATAGTCCGTGGGTTTAAGGACCCCCACAGTCCGATGTTAGTTTTAAGACATCACGGTCGAGGTTAAGGACATCATAGTCCATGGGTTTAAGGACCCCACAGTCCGATGTTAGTTTTCAGACATCATGATCGAGATTAAGGACATCATAGTCCGTGAGTTTAAGGACCTCACAGTCCGATGTTATTTGTGGTTGTTGGGACCCGTCACCTCTCTGACGACGTTGAAGGATTATAACGACAGATATCAGAGGAGTAAAGAGATATACTCTCGAACCGATGTGAATTGGTTGAAAGAGCAGATGTGCTCAGTTCAATATAAGTTGAGGACTTATGACCAGAATTGGGCTAAGTCCAATTAAAATATTTTAACATTTTATTTTTGTTCTGGCTATTAAGCCTTTATTTGGGCTCAGCCTTTTTAATAATGCTAGGCATTTGGCTCTGACATTTTTATCTTGTATTGAATGAATAGCATTTATCAGAAACAAAGTTTGTTCTGACAGTGCGCCACGTGGCGCGCCAGGCACGTTGCGCGAGTCAAAGAGCGCACTGCGCTTCTGTCGGGTAGCGCACACGAAAAGGACACATGCCGCGCTTAGCGCTAAACGCTAGTTTGTTAGCGCATTGCGTTTTGAATTTATGAGAGCATTGCACTAGTCTGTTGGCGCGCCATTGAGTGACACGTGGCGCACTTGGCGCTGAGCGCCAGCTCATGAGCGCAGTGCGCTGTTTTAAAAGCGCAAAGCGCAAGTGGTGTCTATGGTTGACACGTGGCATGTTTTGGCGCTGAGCGCCGACCCAAGGAGCGCAAGAGCGCAGTTCATGAGTGTAAGGCACTTTTCAATAGCGCAAAGCGCATCTGATCAATTTTAAGATCAAAGAACAAATTTATGTTCTTCAAAGGAGGCTTTGCCTCAAGATCCAAGAAACAAAAGTTCTTATTTTTTATAAAAGGCTCTACCTTTTATAGATCAAAAATCTGTAAATGAAGTAAAAATACTTCTTTTATTATTATTTTCTTTATTATTAGATCTTTTGATCTTTTGCTTTTAAATCAAAGACCTTGGTCTTTTTATAGATCTAAGATCTTTTTAGAAGATGGTTCTTCTTTTTACGAGATGGTTTCATCTCTGTTGTTCAAGAACATAGTTCTTTACCTTGAATATGAAGAAATGATCTTCTTCTTTTTCTAAGAGCTTGCTCTTCTTTTTTTTCAAAGTTTGCAGAGGGTTTTTCTCTCTCTTTTCTGTCTCTTCTGTATCTCTATATCTCTTTAGACTTGAAATCTAGGGTCCTTTATATAGGGCCAAATGATTTGTTAAATCAGTTTTAAGAGATCTTTCTCTGCTTGATTTGGGAATATTTCCCATCGTTGGATCTTTAATCCTAAGGCTTCTGTTTTACAGAATATAATCTTCTTGTTTTAATAAGATTGAAAAATCTTTTCATAACAGAATTTTAGTTCTGATTAATTAATAATTTATTATTAGTAGATCTTTTGATCTGACGGTGGGGAATTTTTAATCCCATCGCTGGCGCACCTTGCGCTAGCGCGCCTACGTTCGACACGTGGCGCGCAGCTGCGCTAGCGCGCCCGTGTTTGACACGTGGCACGCAGCGCAGAGCGCAGCGTAACTGTGCTAGCGCGCCCGTGTTTGACACATGGCACGCGGCACAGAGCGCAGCACAACTGCGCTAGCGTACCTGTGTTTGACACGTGGCGCACAGCGCTGGATCTGAAGCGTTGCTTCAACTTAAATTTTGAATTTTGAAACAGAGCTTTGCTCTTCTCGGGGTGCGCTGCCTAGGGCGCAGCGTACCTGGCGCTAGCGCGTCTGTGCTTGACACGTGGCGTGCAGCGCGCAGCGCGCAGAATCTGAAGCGTTGTTTCAATTTTTGAATTTTGAAATTCAAAACAGAGCTTTGCTCTGATTGGGGAAATGAAAGCGTCGCTTCATTTCAAATCTTGAAATTTGAACAGAGCTTTGCTCTGACTGGGGAAACAGTCATATCACATTTCCTCAAAACTCTACGGCTTCTCAGCGCCTGCAAAGAATTAAAAATGTGAGATCCTGATTCGATATCCAATACCGAGGAAGTAGAGTTAGTAGAGAAAGGGATTTTCAATCACGAACACACCTGAAACCAAAGCCACAACTTGTTTCGTGTCCGGATTCTTAGTTTTTAAAGCCCGGCAATCCTCTTCCGATATACCTTCTTATGACAGTAGAAACACTCTTTCTTTATGGCTGATCCCCCGATCTTTTCCTTTCCCTTGCTCTGCACCTTTTGCACACCTCTTCTTGGTTTGGTAGGGGCCTTTTTCTTCTAACTCTTGGCCTTAGCCTTGAATTTAACGGAAGAAGATTCCCCGACAAACAGAGCGGGTGTTTCTTTGGATTTCTTCAAGGTGCCATCTGCCTCCTTCAACATGTTGAGAAGCTCAGGAAGTATGAATTTCAGCTTCTGCATATTGAAATTCAATACAAATTGGGTATAGGTGGAAGGAAAGGACTGTAGAATTAAGTTGGTATACAACTCATTCTCTAACATAGTACCCAGGTCAGCGAGCTCTTCGATGAGAGTAATCAACTTTAAGACATGGTCCCCAACAGATGATCCGACAGCCAATCTCGCTTGAAATAATTTCTTCGAGATCTTGTATCTTGCGATACGAGATTGCTCTCCATGTAAATCTTTGGTATGGAGGAAGATGGAAGTAAGGTCCATCTTCTCGTGCTGCCTTTGATATTCATTATCCATGGAGGCCAGCACGAGGCACTTGGCTTTCGCGCAATTCAGTTCCCAAGTCTTACGGATCTCAATGTCCGTGACCGAGAATGCCGAACCTGGAACAGGAGAGCTTTAGCCATGAGGACATAAGCAACCTTATCATAAGTAAGGGCCATATAGACATTCCTCAGCCGATCTTTATAGTTTGGCCCAATCAGTTTGTTTTTATCTTGTATAAGCTTAAGTCCCGTCATGGTCACTGCAATTAGGAGAGAGAGAAAAGAAACACTCAGCAGATGCTCTTGCAAGTTTAGATTGGTTATTAGTTTATCTAAATATGATGGCTCCTACTGTTTACTCGAATTCTCTTTCAAACCCTAAAAGAAGAAATAGTCATGATTAATCGCACCCTACAAGTTCGCTTATCTTTCGGCCAGACCAGTGTTGGTACTTCGGAGGGAGGCCTCCCTTGCTTTCGCACGAACCCAATTAAATAACCACATTTTCCCAGAGGCATAGCCCCATCAACACCTTTCTAGATACCTACTTAATTAGCTAATTGCAAGTGAAAAATTCTCCCGAAGAGTAGCGGATACTCACAGTAGGATCGGGACTCAACTATCATTGTGCGATAATTTTGAAGGAAGACTACCAAAACTACCACACTCTAGAAGGTATGCAACAGTAGCAAGTTTCCTGTATGTTTGAAACTCCCGATGTGGTTATTGCCCAGAGCGTTTATAACCTTGACGAAGGTCAAAATATTATAAGTCGCAAATCAAATTGAACCTGTCATTATCCAGATTAATCTAGACCCATTCGTATAAGCCCTTGATGAAGGCCAAAATAGCTGTACGCCTGTCCTAGATTAATGCATGTATATATGCTACAGATAAACACCCACTAGCTACCAAACACTATGCCTTGGCGAAGGTCAAAATACATAGTTTGAATACTAGTAGATACCTATATGAAATGAAGGAAGGCTACGTCTGGTTTTGGCGAAAACCGTTAACGTAATGAACTTGATATAGTCAAAGGAACCGGATATAGCTTTTGAAAAGGAGTGGTTCAAGCTGTGCTTTAAAAGTTGTTTTTTTGAAGAAAACCGAATGGTTTTGCAATTGTTCCAACGATATCAGATTTTAGGTTTATTACTTTGCATTAAGTGAGATTAATGCAGTCCTATCAATTAACCTTATCACACCACAAAAAAGAATGAAAATAGAATATACATATATGCCACCCGTATTCGCCACGGAGCCCCGTCACGCACCGTTAGATCACTTAACTAACGGCAGAGCGGGAGCAGGAGTAGCGCGGGTGCATGTCACGCCCCGAGAGTACGGAACATGACCGGCACTTAAACTACGAACGTCTCGAGGCGTACGTAATCTAAGTGAGCCGAAAACCCAGAAATCCAAACCAAGAAAAGTAGTAGAGTGAAGGAAAACCAATTTAAAACAAGTAGTTTTAATAGCATAAGCCGAATTATGCGGTTTTAAAAAAAACATCAAATATTTCCTGAAAATTTCGGCAGAGTCTCCTTTGTAAATACTGGCTCCCAAATGGGATACAACATGAATAGTATACGAAATCAATAAAAAAGCATCCCCAAGCGGGAGCTAGCTCTTCGTCAATCGACGGTCACAACCACACAAGCAAAATAATATACAACGCCAACGGCGAGGATCAAAATTCAAAAGGAAACTCAAAACCACAAGAAAACCATAGAAATATAACGCGCGACTCTAAGGTCGAAGGAATAACATCACTGGTCTCTATCTCAAAATAAATACATGTTTGGTTGATGGAACTTCTAGATATAACAGAATAATGATATACAAGATATATAATAGGGGTACGATACAAGTAAACCCACCTACTAGCAAATCACCCGAACGAAACTATGCCCGCAAAGCCTTAAAGAACCCTGTACAGCAAACCTGCAAGAAACTGGGGCACAACGGGGGTGAGTTGCCAACTCGTGAATAGAAAAACATCTACGAATAGAAATCGCATAAATAACGCAACCTAGGTCAATGATCATGATATATCCTCAAATATATGTATAACATGCAGCCTATAACAATGGCTAGGGTAATATCTAACCGAGTGTAATCTCATGGGCCCATGTCAGTGCCTCGGGTAGCAATATATCATATGGATGATGTATGAATGCATGAAACAGAATGCATGTACTGAAGAAAACTGCTTTCATAAATCAGTGAGATTTCTGTATTTTAAAAGTGAAGTACCATAAATGAAATCAGCATAAAACAGTGCCCAGCATCGACACAAAACAAGTGTCCAAATATCTCGATATCTCTGTATCACAATCTCTGTACCTCAATATCTCAATCACAATATCTAGGGCGCCGTCAATCCAGACCGGCCCCTACCATCTATCTCAAGACCACGACGGTATCCTCCGGATATCCGACGCGTCGGGTAATATCACCGGTCGGTAGTGCTCCCCTGCCAGGCTCAGCGTCAACAACACGATCCTCTTGCCCCGGGGTACCGCACCGAGCCCACCATGTACCCGAAACGGTTCCTCCACTCCTCGAATCGGGTCTCGAAATCCATCAGCAAACTCATGGTAGACGACTCATACATCATGGGAAAAACCGCGCTTTTCATTTAAAAAGAGAAAGAAGAAGTTTGTATATGTTTTGCGGTTTTCCCCAAATCCAGAAAATCTCATGGAAATCCGAATCCAAAACCTCAATAGCACGTAAAAAGTGAATATATGCATGAGAATCCATGAATGCGGCATAATAATGAATAACAGTATGCATGAAGTAGCAGGTAATAACTACAATGTCTAAACTAACATATAAGGCAAGTACACTAATATCATGTCTAAACTATTAGCTAACGGGCTATGTCAAGCAATAATATTTTCTAAGGTGTACGTGACATGGCAATTACCGATGAAGATGTGTGTGAGCCGGCAAGTAAGTGTACGTGGTACATACGCATCATCGGTAATGGTGCTGGTGTCCTAACCACAAGATATCAACAGCAGAATATGAAGCATAATATAAGCATGCGATGCGGAGCGAACCACAATAATGAGCGGGAGCTGAACACTAGACGCAACGATAACTAATCTGCATTAACCTAATATAAGTCCTACAATGGTGCTTTTTGAAAATAACACGAATCATGGGGTTTTGAAAATGGGGGCTACGGTGTTTTTATGAAAAGATACGTCTTTTGAAATATCCGTAGGATCCCTTGGGCTGTCTTTTAAAATGCCCACGATTCGTTAGTTTTTTTGAAATAGGTAAGAATCGAATCTAATCTAACAACTAAACTAAACTAAAGGGCTAAGCTAACAAGCTGGACTACAGGTAAGGAAACCGCCTAACATCTGAGTCGATACATATACATACCTGTGTATATATATTAGTCGGTGATCCCGCCTCAATAATATCATATCCGATACCATATCTAAAATCAGACATCCCAAGTCAAGAGTGCGGATCAATCATCAAAATATAGCTCGTACGTAAATCCGTCATACGGCATCCCCAAATCTGGGTACGGGTCAATATCATATTCATCACACTATTCATCCGGTATCCTCTTATCAAAGATCATAGTCTAAGGTACTGACCTAGGTCTAGTACAATACTGATATCATCAATGTAGTCATGATCTGGCTACTGATCGACAGTCTCGTACAAACTGATATCATCAGCACATATCATCATCAAGGGGTATACATCGCCCAATACAACCTAGGATCAATATCCTAGCATATCATATCTCATATCACGATCACATGTCGACCACTTTATTTATAACACTATTCACCCGTATCGTCGCCCCAAGATCCGCTATAACACCAGGATGTACCTCAAGTACGAATCCTGCCATATCACCGACATCACAATCTCAACACAAATCTCATCGACTCATCTCAATCCCAAGTATCATTCTCAAATCCGTATGTGAACACATAGTCCCATACCTATGTGAACGCATAACTATATATTCCCGCATGAGCACAAAAGAAAGAAGAAAGTATGCAAGTATGGGTGGGTGTGTGCAAGTGTGGTGCGACCGCTACTCTAGGGTTTCGCGACACTCAATCATCCAAGAACACCAAATATACATATCTATCATCAATAACTCAACAATATATAAACAATATATATATGTGTGTGTATACGTGTTCGTATACATCACCACGAACTGCGGGGGTGCTATACGCCATCCACCCGACTTCTCTCCGTAGATATAAATCTACTCACCTGGTCCTCGCTCGCCGGTGCTTACGTCGCCACGCGCTTGCTTGTCGTCTCGAAGTCCACATGGGGTACCTACATATCATAACGCACCATATCGCATTAAAATCCGACTCATGACCAAAACGACGCACGAATCCCACATAAGTCAAAACCTATGGTTGCTTTCACAAATCGACCCAAAAACCCTCGACGTCGGCGTACAAACGCCAAACCATCGAGAAAGCTCCCAACACACTCATTTGTACAATTACAAACACTAATTATAATATAAAATAGCTTAAAATTCACAAAAACCCCAATTTCACTTAAAAAGTCATTTTTCCGAAAATATAGCAAGCACAAATTACCGTTTTTGTACAAAACATGATGTTTTAATAATTCTAGTGACCAAGATGATAACTTAATATCTTAATTATGCCATACAAACCATTACGTAAATTTTAAACCCACAATTTAATTCGATTTCAAAAACCTAGTTTGCAATATTAACCAATTTTAATAATTTTATAGCAAAAAATGCACAAACTACAATCTAGCTTGGATTTTCATGAACTAAAGTATTAAACTACACTTTAAAATGTTCATGATATCATGAATACCCTAATTAGATTTTTCTCTCAATTAATTAATAATTTTCCCAAAACCTAGTTACCAAATTAGCATAATTAGCAAAATGGTAAACTAACAATTAGCAACTAGACTAGGTTTTTACATGACTAGAAATATTAATCTACACTTACAAACTTGATTTATATAATAACCAAAAACCTTAGTTCAAACCCTTTTCTTGAAATAAAATGTTAAAATTAAACCCATACTTAAACACTTAAATAGCTTAGATTACAACAATGCTAACAAGGTAACAAATTGAGTAAGATTATACCTCACAAATCTTGTAGATCTCATAGAAAACTTAGCCCCTAACAACCCATCTTGCTCCAAGATCCAAGCTTGATTTGGCCAAGGAAAAATGGTTAAAGTTTAAACTAGGGATTAATGAGACTTGAATTGATTTTTAATGCAATTTTTGAGATTTTTTTGAAGTGGCAAAGAGGTGAGGAAATGGGGAGGGCAGCAGCAGAATTTCAGCCAGATGAGGGAGGAAGAAGGGTGTGTGGGGGGGGGGGAGAGAAAAACATAAGTCAAAGAACACCATACATCACATGCACAAGCCCATCCTTCATTAATTATTGTTTTCTTTTCATATCATTGACCTTTGGAAGAGGCAAAGAAATGGGCAGCCCCCACTCTTTTGGTCGGCCAGAAATGTGAGGAGAGAGAGAGTGTGTGTGAGGGGTGAGTTTGGGTGAGGAAAAAAATGATAAATGATATACCCCATTCTCCATTAACACTAAATTCACAAATTAAGCCTTTTCTTTTCTTTTAAATTTCTAACCCGCTTTGACAAATTCATTTCAATTCAGAACCCACATGATAAAATTTTATTTAATGTGTTGAGATGCACAAAATTTGTTTCAACTCATTCCAATTTGTAATTTTCCCTAATTAAATATATTAGTGACGGCTTAAAATAATATTAAAATAATTAATTTCGGAAAAAATTTCAGAAAATTTGAAATTTCACCAGTGGGTCAATAAACACCAAATACTAGCAATTACATAGCTAGAATATGTATATTTAATTTTATAATAAATATATTTGTATTTTGAGTTTTTACAGAAAACCCCCTTATTTTACCGTTTTTTTCGAAATTTCACCGAAACGATTTTCAAAACGATACAATCTTCCCCCCTTAAAGAAATTCGGTCCCCGAATTTAAATTAAAACTCCCCCCAAATACTAAAATATATCAGCCAAAACCATCAAATCGCTGGGGCTCCGAAATCATAAATACATAAACGCATCATAGCGCAATGCATGCGCATGAGTAATGAGTAGATAGCTCGAAATCAAAACTCCGTCAAGCATCCCGCAATCATCGGAGTCAAGGTGAAGATACGAATGTCAAATCTCAAGCAAGATCGATATGCTATAAATCGGAACTATACATGTAATTATCAGGAAGAAATGCATGCCAAATCCTTTAAGTTGCTGTGCAATGCACATAACACTGCACAGTGGCGGACGTCTATCATAAGAAAATAACAATATACATATATACCTTTGTTTGAAATGTACGTTCCGCCGTTTTGGGAAACAATTTAGAAGGGTTTCCTTATTTTAAACGTTTCGCGTCATATCAGACACGTAGGTAAATACTGAGACTATAGCTCGCTTTTTGGAATTCCCTTCAATAGCTATCAATGCATGCAAAATACATTCAGGTACTGTCCTCTGAATAGTCCTGCTTAGTATGAAAACACATAGCGAATATCATAAAAACATACTTCTGTATAATAAATCAATCCCAAAATACGCATATGAATACTACGTGCGTCTGGTGCGCACGGAAATCAAAATCCAGATATGTGCCATACATACGCACAGAAACAACATCTAAGTGTATCGGGTGTGCACGAAACATCTGTCATGGGCAACGTGGGTGCCTGACAACAAAATCAGGTGCATCTGACATGCACGAAGAATCTCGATTTAGTGCATCTGGTGTGCACCGAAATCGCTTCTTAAAACATGCGCTCAACATGCACGAAAATCAAAACCAGGTGCATTCATTATGCACGAAATCATAAAATCCAATATCAAGCGCCGAACATGCGCAAAATCCAATCAGGTGCACAGGATGCACAAAACAAATATCGAACATCACAATCGAAATCGAAGTCCAGTGCATCTAAATGCACAACATATATAACACTGCACTGCAAGCATATATGAACTATACCGAGTGCAAAACCAAATCGTGTGCGTACATACGCACAAAATCAACTCAACTGTATGAAATCCATATAATCACAAACATGAGAAACCAAGGCACGAAAACTATCTCAAGTGCAACAACTGTGTAAAAATCGTAAATCCTCAATCATCAAAATCAAATCATGCGAATAAATCACCCAAAACATCGAAATCAATAATGACGGAATAGTACCGCTCAAGTGCATCCTCTAAGAATCTCGGGCCAACTGTCGCGGTCACTAGTGGGACGTCTCGTCGATGATCATGAACTCTGGCCTACTGGTGTGCGTAATAATGACCACTCCTGGGTCAAGGTCTTCACTGTGAATTACCAATCTCTCGGTCCATCGGCTCATCGGCCCTGTCAGGTGTGCTAACGGGGACGATTCCGTTCTGGCACTTCTCTGGTCATCTCTCGGTCAATCATCACAACCATTCGTAAGACAACACATCACTGGCGTCGGCCTCTGGCTCTCTGAATATACGTGACACATCTGATCCTGGGTGCAAGTATCATTGCAGCAGTGTCCTGGAAGGAATACTGCTCACGGTCTCTTCCATGTCTCGTCTCTGCCAACTGTCCGGAAGTCATCGTCCTTTACTATATCCGCGTCTTGCTCTGGAACGACTGCATTCTCATCGCGACTCCTCTGGAAGGTATATCCAAGCACAATGCCTCGTCATGCGTATCACATCTCTGATGTCGGCGGAGTGGAACGTCGTCTTATCCAGATCTTGTACGGACCTCTTTACTCCACTTTCTCTAATGTTGTCTGCTTTGGACTCGTCTCGTCGCGGCTGCATAGACTGAGCTCCAACGGCTATCCTCGTATCGGGAGTCTCCCAAGAAATGCATCTCACCACCGAGCATCCGAATTAAGTCGAGCCATCCGATCGAGTCGTCAAAACCTCATAATCCCCTAAGAGCTCAACATCTTGGGCACAGTTTAATAGTATCGAGTACATACTACGGCCTCGGTGGTCCAGCCGTAGAAGGGCAAACCCAAGCCTCACTAATGGCGTCGTAGAACTACCGCAAACCCGAAGGTTCAAAGGGTTTCACACGGTCATTTAGTCGACTTAGGGTTTCATTCTTCTAGAGGGTCCATAGAATTGCCTGCGTGCCCTTCCGAATACTTTAAACTTGGAATAATAGGCTTCTGACATTCGATCGTCTCTGTCGACTCCCAACATCTCCGCGTGAAGTCGCCTCTAGCTGGAATCAATCTATCTGATGATCTCTCATCGGGTAGGCGAACGAACCACATGTCCTAGCCATTCATCCTCGGGTGACTAGCGGCCTTCTATCATCTCTTAGTACAACCTGTACTGCAATAGCTCCAACATGTGGGGCGATATCTTGTCGCTCGCAGCAACAACTGGCTCACTCGTCTGCACGCTGAACAGTGCCTCAATCATCATGAGTAAGCAATACACCAACGGTCATCAAAATCTGGCTGGCCTCTATCATTGGCTCAATCCTCTAGTGTCGATCAGCACATCCGAGTAACCTCATAAAGGCGATCCGCCAAACGCTCGTGGCGCGGAAACACAGTAAAAATACACATCTCCGCAATCGTGTGTCGCCGGAATTTCGTCCTAGTCAGTCCTCGTTCGTGACGAGCTCGTGCTGACCACAACTCTAGCTGTAGCTCTCCCTGCCCGTAATCATGGCAGCAAAACCATGACTGGTACTGATGAAACTAGATCGGAATGAATATAATACTGAGCAAAGAAATGTACATCCTAAGGCTTCATAAGTGGAGTAGCATATCGTAAGTATACCGCGGAACATACCAATGGTACGTCACTCTACTTTAGTCACCTATTCCATCAACCAAGGGTCATCCTACGCTCCGAAGGTAAAACCTAACGCTCTGATACCAACTTTGTCACGCCCCGAGAGTACGGAACATGACCGGCACTTAAACTACGAACGTCTCGAGGCGTACGTAATCTAAGTGAGCCGAAAACCCAGAAATCCAAACCAAGAAAAGTAGTAAAGTGAAGGAAAACCAATTTAAAACAAGTAGTTTTAATATCATAAGCCGAATTATGCGGTTTTAAAAAAACATCAAATATTTCCCGAAAATTTCGGCAGAGTCTCCTTTGTAAATACTGGCTCCCAAATGGGATACAACATGAATAGTATACGAAATCAATAAAAAGGCATCCCTAAGCGGGAGCTAGCTCTTCGTCAATCGACGGTCATAACCACACAAGCAAAATAATATACAACGCCAACGGCGAGGATCAAAATTCAAAAGGAAACTCAAAACCACAAGAAAACCACAGAAATATAACGCGCGACTCTAAGGTCGAAGGAATAACATCACTGGTCTCTATCTCAAAATAAATACATGTTTGGTTGATGGAACTTCTAGATACAACAGAATAATGATATACAAGATATATAATAGGGGTACGATACAAGTAAACCCACCTACTAGCAAATCACCCGAACGAAACTATGCCCGCAAAGCCGTAAAGAACCCTGTACGGCAAACCTGCAAGAAACTGGGGCACAACGGGGGTGAGTTGCCAACTCGTGAATAGAAAAACATCTACGAATAGAAATCGCATAAATAACGCAACCTAGGTTAATGATCATGATATATCCTCAAATATATGTATAACATGCAGCCTATAACAATGGCTAGGATAATATCTAACCGAGTGTAATCTCATGGGCCCGTGTCAGTGCCTCAGGTAGCAATATATCATATGGATGATGTATGAATGCATGAAACAGAATGCATGTACTGAAGAAAACTGCTTTCATAAATCAGTGAGATTTCTGTATTTTAAAAGTGAGGTACCATAAATGAAATCAGCATAAAACAGTGCCCAGCATCGACACAAAACAAGTGTCCAAATATCTCGATATCTCTGTATCACAATCTCTGTACCTCAATATCTCAAAATCTCAATATCTCAATCACAATATCTAGGGCGCCGTCAATCCAGACCGGCCCCTACCATCTATCTCAAGACCACGACGGTATCCTCCGGATATCCGACGCGTCGAGTAATATCACCGGTCGGTAGTGCTCCCCTGCCAGGCTCAGCGTCAACAACACGATCCTCTTGCCCCGGGGTACCGCACCGGGCCAACCATGTACCCGAAACGGTTCCTCCACTCCTCGAATCGGGTCTCGAAATCCATCAGCAAACTCATGGTGGACGACTCATACATCATGGGAAAAACTGCGCTTTTCATTTAAAAAGAGAAAGAAGAAGCTTGTATATGTTTTGCGGTTTTCTCCAAATCCAGAAAATCTCATGGAAATCCGAATCCAAAACCTCAATAGCACGTAAAAAGTGAATATATGCATGAGAATCCATGAATGCGGCATAATAATGAATAACAGTATGCATGAAGTAGCAGGTAATAACTACAATGTCTAAACTAACATATAAGGCAAGTACACTAATATCATGTCTAAACTATTAGCTAACGGGCTATGTCAAGCAATAATATTTTCTAAGGTGTACGTGACATGGCAATTACCGATGAAGATGTGTGTGAGCCGGCAAGTAAGTGTACGTGGTACATACACATCATCGGTAATGGTGCTGGTGTCCTAACCACAAGATATCAACAGTAGAATATGAAGCATAATATAATCATGCGATGCGGAGCAAACCACAATAATGAGCGGGAGCTGAACACTAGACGCAACGATAACTAATCTGCATTAACCTAATATAAGTCCTACAATGGTGCCTTTTGAAAATAACACGAATCGTGGGGTTTTGAAAATGGGGGCTACGATGTTTTTATGAAAAGATACGTCTTTTGAAATATCCGTAGGATCCCTTGGGCTGTCTTTTAAAATGCCCACGATTCGTTAGTTTTTTTGAAATAGGTAAGAATCGAATCTAATCTAACAACTAAACTAAACTAAAGGGCTAAGCTAACAAGCTGGACTACAGGTAAGGAAACCGCCTAACATCTGAGTCGATACATATACATACCTGTATATATATATTAGTCGGTGATCCCGCCTCAATAATATCATATCCGATACCATATCTAAAATCAGACATCCCAAGTCAAGAGTGCGGATCAATCATCAAAATATAGCTCGTACGTAAATCCATCGTACGGCATCCCCAAATCTGGGTACGGGTCAATATCATATTCATCACACTATTCATCCGGTATCCTCTTATCAAAGATCATACTCTAAGGTACTGACCTAGGTCTAGTACAATACCGATATCATCAATGTAGTCATGATCTGGCTACTGATCGACACTCTCGTACAAACTGATATCATCAGAACATATCATCATCAAGGGGTATACATCGCCCAATACAACCTAGGATCAATATCCTAGCATATCATATCTCATATCACGATCACATGTCGACCACTTTATTTATAACACTATTCACCCGTATCGTCGCCCCAAGATCCGCTATAACACCAGGACGTACCTCAAGTACGAATCCTGTCATATCACCGACATCACAATCTCAACACAAATCTCATCGACTCATCTCAATCCCAAGTATCATTCTCAAATCCGTATGTGAACACATAGTCCCATACCTATGTGAACACATAACTATATATTCCCGCATGAGCACAAAAGAAAGAAGAAAGTATGCAAGTATGGGTGGGTGTGTGCAAGTGTGGTGCGACCGCTACTCTAGGGTTTCGCGACACTCAATCATCCAAGAACACCAAATATACATATCTATCATCAATAACTCAACAATATATAAACAATATATATGTGTGTGTATACGTGTTCGTATACATCACCACGAACTGCGGGGGTGCTATACGCCATCCACCCGACTTCTCCCCGTAGATATAAATCTACTCACCTGGTCCTCGCTCGCCGGTGCCGACGTCGCCACGCGCTTGCTTGTCGTCTCGAAGTCTACATGGGGTACCTACATATCATAACGCACCACATCGCATTAAAATCCGACTCATGACCAAAACGACGCACGAATCCCACATAGGTCAAAACCTATAGTTGCTTTCACAAATCGACCTAAAAACCCTCGACGTTGGCGTGCAAACGCCAAACCATCGAGAAAGCTCCCAACACACTCATTTGTACAATTACAAGTACTAATTATAATATAAAATAGCTTAAAATTCACAAAAACCCCAATTTCACTTAAAAAGTCATTTTTCCGAAAATATAGCAAGCACAAATTACCGTTTTTGTACAAAACATGATGTTTTAATAATTCTAGTGACCAAGATGATAACTTAATATCTTAATTATGCCATACAAACCATTACGTAAATTTTAAACCCACAATTTAATTCGATTTCAAAAACCTAGTTTGCAATATTAACCAATTTTAACAATTTTATAGCAAAAAATGCACAAACTACAATCTAGCTTGGATTTTCATGAACTAAAGTATTAAACTACACTTTAAAATGTTAATGATATCATGAATACCCTAATTAGATTTTTCTCTCAATTAATTAATAATTTTCCCAAAACCTAGTTAACAAAATTAGCATAATTAGCAAAATGGTAAACTAACAATTAGCAACTAGACTAGGTTTTTACATGACTAGAAATATTAATCTACACTTACAAACTTGATTTATATAAGAACCAAAAACCTTAGTTCAAACCCTTTTCTTGAAATAAAATGTTAAAATTAAACCCATACTTAAACACTTAAATAGCTTAAATTACAACAATGCTAACAAGGTAACAAATTGAGTAAGATTATACCTCACAAATCTTGTAGATCTCATAGAAAACTTAGCCTCTAACAACCCATCTTGCTCCAAGATCCAAGCTTGATTTGGCCAAGGAAAAATGGTTAAAGTTTAAACTAGGGATTAATGAGACTTGAATTGATTTTTAATGCAATTTTTAAGATTTTTTTGAAGTTGCAAAGAGGTGAGGAAATGGGGAGGGCAGCAGCAGAATTTCAGCCAGATGAGGGAGGAAGAGGGGTGTGTGTGTGGGGGGGAGAGAAAAACATAAGTCAAAGAACACCATACATCATATGCACAAGCCCATGCTTCATTAATTATTGTTTTCTTTTCATATCATTGACCTTTGGAGGAGGCAAAGAAATGGGCAGCCCCCCCTCTTTTGGTCGGCCAGAAATGTGAGGAGAGAGAGAGTGTGTGTGAGGGGTGAGTTTGGGTGAGGAAAAAAATGATAAATGATATACCCCATTCTCCATTAACACTAAATTCACAAATTAAGCCTTTTCTTTTCTTTTAAATTTCTAACCCGCTTTGACAAATTCATTTCAATTCAGAACCCACATGATAAAATTTTATTTAATGTGTTGAGATGCACAAAATTTGTTTCAACTCATTCCAATTTGTAATTTTCCCTAATGAAATATATTAGTGACGGCTTAAAATAATATTAAAATAATTAATTTCGGAAAAAAATTCAGAAAATTTGAAATTTCACCAGTGGGTCAATAAACACCAAATACTAGCAATTACATAGCTAGAATATGTATATTTAATTTTATAATAAAGATATTTGTATTTTGAGTTTTTACAGAAAACCCCCTTATTTTACCGTTTTTTTCGAAATTTCACCGAAACGATTTTCAAAACGTTACAGTGCAAAACATATACAACATTTATTTATACACACACACACACACACACACACACAGATATATATATATATATGATAAGCAACACAGGCAGATTTAAGCATCACAGAGAATGGAAAAATGGATCAACTAGGAACATTTGCATTTCAATGAGCCACGTATGAAATACAGTCCTCCACGGGCGTGTGAATAGCCGAGTGTGAATAATCGTAAACCTCTATGAGTGCGGCAAGCTATTCGCCAATTATAGAATTGGGTGACCCGGGTCTCGACTCCTCAAAATGGCCACCCACTAAATCCTAGAACCCGGAGTTTGTGCACTCCTCCATTGGTCAAACCTAGATGCGGAAATGAAAAATAATATACAGCCGATGAATACATCCTCAATCTGGATGCACCCCAATAAAATAATATACATGAATTACAACGAATCCACTCACATCTCACATCTGGATTCACACCGGGTCATTCAAACGACGGTCGATGAAACCATTCGCATTCGAACATCACAAGATATGTGCAACCCATTCTAATCGACGTATAGAGTTTAGAAGATATTTAAGAACACAAACACATATCAATAAAGTAAGTAAACAAAACCACGACGTTAGAATTCCGTGCACAATTAGCGAACAAAACTAATTTTCCAAGACTTGAAAAACTGTCCACTAAAGTCACCAAAAATTTTGTTTTAAGCAAATCCGGGAGTCGAAACGAACTCGAAACCCGTCCGAAATTTTGCGAAGGCGAAGGGGCTAAAATTACATGTCGATCCGGGGGCCTCGGGAGGATACCCACCCCCGGAGTCCACCATGAGGTGGCCTCCAAGGGCAGGCAGACCCGAGAGCACCCTTTTGGGGTGCTCTCGGGTCACCACCCCCCAAGGCTGCCTTTTAGTGGTCTTGGGGGATGGGCCTAGCATTTGATCCCCCCAGGGTGCCCATGTTTCACCCCACGGCTTCTCGGTTCAAACCGTGAGCCCGCGGAGTGTGCAAACATCTCAAAATTCTAATTTTAGGGACTGTTTTTGTCGGCAGTTCGTACACGACAAAAACGGTGGATTTCAAACGTCGCTACGAGCTATCTAAGGTTTATGGAATGGCTCTGATACCATGTAAGTCGATGTCGCACACTCCAAGGGATTTGTAGAGAGGTGAAATTAACAAAAAATAATTTTATAGCAAGCAACATCGACTAAACTTCCAAGATCGATCATAAGCCCTAACTGGCTAAACTAACAAAGATTCTAATCTACTATGAATTGATTTATACCTTTGTGTTCAAGTCCTTCGGATCTTCTTATCTTCTTCTTAAGCTCCTCGTTTGTATGGATCGATCTTGGTTATCGTCCTCCTCGTGTCGAAGAAAATCCACCCGAGAGTATATGGTTCAAGCTCCAACCTCTAGAATGACGTAACTAAAGTACATAGTTTGCTAATCTAGGTAGCTTAGGAGATGTAGAGAATATTTATTGGATTAATTTGTCTCAATAACCCTAGGTTTTTCAACTCATGAGAGTATTTAAGATTTGAGGAAGAAGAAGAGAGCAAAGGAGGAAAGAGAGTGTCACGTGAAGAATGACATGAAGAATGGCTAAGTGTTGATAACTATGAAGCATTCCTTTTTCAATAATAATAATAACAATAATACAACCATGCTTCAATAGTCATCGAAAGTGAATGAGTCATCCAAAGTAGCCATGCTTCAACCATGCTATGAGAACACCTCATTTCTCCATCTCATTATCCATTTGAATAAATGGATTAATCACAAATGAGGTGTCTTCTTCTAGAAGCACTCTTGTGAAAATACAAGAATGCCCCTCACCGTATATACATACCCGTATTCGTACCACGAATACCAAGAGATGAAAATAATCCAATATTATAATATTAGAACGCGGCTTAATCCTAAGCCCACTAATATTATCCGTCCGATCAAAAATACGTGTAGTTAGTACACGTATATGATCGAAACCCTACACGTAAAACCATACAGCCTCTACATCGTTTCGCATGAACTAGGGAAACCCTCTGTGTGGGATTCTAAAGACTCGACAGTACGCTGGTATTGGGTTTAACCACAAGCACGTCAGTGATACTAGCTGTACGTAACGACTATCCAGGTATCTGTTGAAAAGAAAGCCGACGAGCAAAATCGTCCGAACTCCTACCGAGCCTGTCCGTGACAATCTCCGTACAGTCCGTTCTATTCGTCTGAAAGTATCGCATGTCGGGTCTAGGGGGTGGAAAACGTCAGACCCCTAATAACCTGACAAGTCGTGCCGATGTGGCTCAAGACCATCTAAGAATCTATTGATCTAACTATCAGTAATTCTCAATCAGCCATGACTAGGGACTTATGGTGTTGGCCAACTGAACACAGCGCGACATCGACTCCCTATATTGGGAGAGATGAATTCCCAACAATCGTTCACTGCCTCCATATGGCTCGGGACTGTACCCAACTAAAACCTGTTTGCACGACTCGGTAGAGCCGTGGTAGAATAGTAATCAAAACATGGTGGAAACTCACACGAGACAAATGACGACCTCAGATCGACAGACTATCTATACTCATGTCACCTGAGAACTGTTATCTGACGATAGGTATAATACCATCTAACTAGTTCTCGGCGAGTCCGTCCAGTGTACTCACCCTCAGTGAGCACCTGTATACAATCTTAGGTGTATCACACCAATGGCCGCGGGACCAACCATCGCCCCTCTTCAGGGTCTAAAAATGTATACACTAGTCTACTCTGGGGTATCGATGCCGAGTCTCGATACTCCCACGACTAAGGACATTTAAAGATGTGCTTATCGACTACCCAGCTCCAACAAGTATGATTGCCATCATAACACTGCTAGTCAAGTAAGGATCCTAAGGGTTTTATCAGCATGTATAAGAGATATGAAATAACAAGTAAAATATATCACATGTTAAGATAAAGGCAAACCAAATAGCATACTATCATATTGAGCAAGATTGTCTTGTACATACATATCCCTATTATTCTATACAATGAAGACCTCTAAGGCATACATATCCAACAGTGATGATGATAATGGGACTGCAGAGTGAAAAGAGGGGAGGTCGGGGGTAGTGGCGCCGACGTCGGAGCCATTGCCGACGATGATGGCCGAGGGGAGGAAGAATGAAGAGAATGGATTATTTATTTATTTATTGGAAATTAGGGTCAAGATTAAAGAGGAGTATTTTGGGGATTTTATAATTTTTATGCAGACTTGACAACTTAGTTGACATAACGCTGATGTGGCATAGACAGTGCGAACGTGGCATGTTCAATTTGGTAGTTATTTTTTATAGTTTTAAAACTAATGATAGTTTTCTGATTCTGACCCAAACTTATTGAGAGTTTTCAATAAATAAGCCTTAAAAATATGTTGGACAAGGGGAGTGACGTCTCTTACAACCTTCTCACTTCTTAGCGTGGAAGCTATATGCTTAGCTTTACATCCGTCTCAAGATACTATTTTCCAATATATCTAAAGAGCAGGCTCATACAATTTGGGTACACCCTATATATGTATCATATATTTTTACCGAGTGTGACATTGGGTTTATAAACTTCAGTTTTAAACATTAAAAAATTTCAATTTGGATTAGAGCCATCCAGAATGAGCTGTGATGTTTTCTGTGTGAATTGAAAAATGATTTAGCAAGAATGTCAAAATCCCAATAAAACTGTTGGTTTAATGGAAATGTTTTTTTAAAGCTTGTATGCTTGGAATAAGGAAATAAATATTTGTTCGACTTTTTCTAATTTACTTGCCACACTTTTTTTTCCGTAACTATTATATAAAACTTGTGTCATTATTAGAGGATTTAAATCTGATCAAAACGTGGTGTTTTTATTTATAACAAATATAAAAGTTAGAAAACAGAGAAATCAGCATGGATGGATTTGTATTTTTTTAACGTATGTTAACTTTTAATCAAGGAGGCCCATAAAATATTTTGCTTGTGTATTTCTTTATTTGGGATGCACAAATCGTGTGTGATGTCATATTTTCTTGCTTATTAGACGGCCGATCCCATTTTATTGTTATTTCTTAAAAAAAAAAAAAAATCCTTTGGTTCTGCGGCCGGAGTAACATTGGATATAAGGGTACATGTAGACTATTAATTCTCCTGTTATTCGGTTAATAAAGTCCCAACAGGCCCAAATTAGTTTCTTATAATTAATATTCATGCCGGCATAAAAATCAGACTTAAATCCAACAAACTGTCCTGTGGTTCTGATGGAGGCTTAGATCTCCTTCAGATGTTGCCTTCCGTTGATGTGCTGATGGCGACGATGAATGGCTGCGATTTGATCTGGAGGTTGTCGCTCCTGAGGCGTGTGGATCGGGTTGAGGTTGTGGTTGCCGAGTTACCTGCAAGGAAGTTCCGGGATGGTTATACCACCGAGAACCCTCTGACGATCAAGTTAGAGAGAAAATCCGAGCAGAGTAATGGTTTAGTGGAGTAAAAATGACTTACCTCAACCGTCTGAAGAGGGGGTTTATATAGCGGTGGCAGCAGACGAGACGGGCGCGAGAATCACGCCGGCCGTTACGCTCCCGACGTCACGCCCGCGTGATGAGCGGGTCCTCTCATTAATGGTGAGACAGGCTCATTAATGGGGGATCGTGATGGCGTGGAACGTGGGATGTGGCCAGCGAGATCTCGTGCATGGCGAGATTCGCGGGATGGCGGTTACGCCTGCAAGCGGTGCCGTTGGTCGGTCGATGAGACCGAGGAAGATGACCTCGGCGGGAGAACTCGCGGAGGAGCGGGAGAGCCGAGGTATCTTGGTTCTGCTCGAGCCCGGAGGCGAGCTGAGAGGGCCAAGGAGGCTCGGGCCAGTGATAGCTCGGAAATGAGCTGTGGGGCCGAGGAGGCCAATTGTGCCGGGGGCTCGGAGGTGAGCCAGCATTTGCTTGTAGGACGGGCACATGGGTGGTTTGGTCGGCCACTATAAGTCCTTTCTTGCATGCTCTGGGACACGTCATCTGCAACATGTCCTGATCTGGGAGACCACCGATATCGAGCATCATCAGGTTCCAACCCGTGGCAGCAAACTTGATGATGCTGGATATCGTCATTTCCCGGATCGTGACACGTGGCAGATGACGTGTCCCGAAGCTAGCAAGAAAAGACCAGGAACGGTACGTCGGTAGGATACCCCGGGTCTGCGGCCCGCGGACGTGGCCGACCTTCTGCTACCGACACACCACACCTGTGCCCGCCTTACGAACAACCGCTGGTTCCCCTCTGAGCCTCCTGCACGACTGGCCTCCTCGGCCCTTTCAGCTCGTCCCCGGAATTTAGCAGAACCAGGATACCTCGGCCTCCCACTCGTCCCTGAGCTTCCCGCCGAGCTCATCCTCCACGGTTTCATCCTGACCGACCCGCGGCATTGATCACAGGCCCCCACACCATGGCTCCGTGAATCTCGCCATACGCGAGATATCCGCCGCCCACGATCCCACGTTCCACGCCATCACGATCCCCCATCAACGAGCCTGTCTTGCCATTAATGCGGGATCCCGCTTATCACGCGGGCGTGACGTCGGAAGCATAACGGCCGGCATGATTCTCGCGCCTGCCTGCCCATCGTTGCTGCTATATAAACCCCTCTGTCAGACGATCAAGGTAAGTCATTTTCTCCTCACTAGGGCGTTACTCTTCCAAAATATCCGGTCAAACTTGATCGTCGGAGGTTCCTCTGTGGCACAACCACCCCGGGACTTTCTTGCAGGTAGCTCGGCCACAACAACTTCAAACCCAATGAGATCCACACGCTTCAGGAGGCAGCCTCCAACTCCATCCCAGCCGTCCATCGTCGCTTGCAGCAGACCTACGGAAGGTAACATCTGAAGGAGATCTAGACCTCCATCAGTTGGCGCCGTCTGTGGGAAATTCTTGATTCCACTCAACAAAGTTCATTTTCCGATCTCAACTCAATGGCGAGCGATCACCGCGATGATCCAAGCACTAGCGGCCGCCTCCCTTACAACGGAGGCGCGGACTAATCTTCTCCCCCGAACGCCATCAACGCCCTAGCCGTCCGGATAAATCGACTCACGTCCGTCGTAGATGAGCTCATCCGTGTCCAAACGGCAGGGCAGGCTCCCCAGGTCGCCGCTCCCCCACCTCAGGACCGGGGCCCCTACAGGGGGAGAGAAGACTCTACTCGCGTCGGCACTGTCGACCATCGCCTCGCTGCCTCCCACGGCCGCAGATCTCCCGGACCAACATATTCTATGACCCGCTAGGCGCCCCACAGTTCAACACCGAGGTCCGTCGCCAGAGGCCTCGCCCCGAGACCCTTCGCGCCCCTGTCCCTCCCGAGGAGATGTCTGTCAGCTCGCCTGCGCCCAGGCATGACCGACACCCCCTCCCTCGATGGGGTCGGGCGGACGGGACTCGTCACGGCAGCTCGAAGAATACCTTGCCATGGGAACTAAGGAACCTCATCGGAAGGAACCGAGGCTCACCAAAAATCAAGGTCATGTCGGTGGGAGGTACGTCGAGTACTTACGAGACACAGCACCTCACGCCGGCCGTGGAGGCAAACAGCCGTCCGAGGAAGATGGCCAGGGAGACCGAGCCGATCATTTTTTACGACGGGGACCTCCACGGCATATCCCTGCCCCACAACGACCCTCTGGTGATTATGGCTCGGGTCCACCAATACGAGGTGCATAAAATACTGGTCGACTCGGGAAACTCGGCGGACATTTTCTTCTACGACTGCTTTCTGCGCATGTGGCTTACCCCGGCAGACCTAAGGCCGACCTCCCACGTCCTTTCAGGATTAACTAAGCATTCCATCCCGACGGAAGGGGTAACCACTCTGCAGTTTAACGTCGGGGAGGCCGGCTGTACGCGAACAGTGCTTGTGGAATTCATCGTAGCGAGAATCCTATCGGCCTACAACATCCTCCCTGGCCGCCCCATGCTGAACTCCCTCCGGGCCCAGATATCGACCTACCACCTCATGATGAAGTTCCCTCTCGACCAGGGTAGGATAGGTCGGGTCTATGGAGACCAGCGCATTGCAAAGGTTTGCTTCACCGCAACATCTTCGTCAGAGCGGCCAACCGACGATGTCGAGGGTAAAGGTGACATCAGGGGTTCTCTGGACACTCGAGACGAGCAAAAAGAGGTCCGTGGGACCCCGGTGGAGCCACTGACAGAGGTCCCCCTCTTAGAAGGGGACGACGAAAAAATCGTTCAGATCGGATCACTTCTGACAAGAACTCAGCGAGATGACCGGGTTCATTTCCTCGGAAACAACTCTGACGTGTTCGCCTGGGCGCCTGCTGACATGCCTGTGATCGACCCCAAAATTATATCTCACAAGCTTAGGGTAGATCCTACGGCCCGGCCCGTCAGGCAGAAAAAGCGAAGCTTCGCCCCGGTCAAACAGAAGGCCATCGAGGACGAAGTAGATCGGCTCCTCACCGCCAACTTCATTCGGAACGTACCCTATTCGGAGTGGCTGGCGAACGTAGTTCTGGTCAAAAAGTCGAGCGGGAAGTGGCGCATGTGCATCGACTTCACCGATCTCAACAAGGCCTGCCCCAAAGACAACTATTCCCTCCCTCGGATAGATCAGCTCGTCGACAGCTCGGCAGGCCACGAGCAATTGAGCTTCATGGATGCCTTTTTCGGCTACAATCAGATTCGTATGAATCCAGCAGACAAAGATCTTACCGCATTCACAATAGACCGGGGGGTATACTGCTACAAGGTGATGCCCTTCGGCCTCAAAAACGCTGGAGCTATGTACCAACGGTTGGTCAACCGCATGTTCAAACAATAGATCGGCAGGAACATGGAAATTTACGTCGACGATATACTCATCAAATCAGTCTCGTCGGTCAACCATGCCAAGGATCTGGGCGAGGCCTTCGAAGTACTCCGCAAGTTCAAGATGAAACTGAACCCCGCCAAGTGCGCATTCGGGATCACCGGGGGAAAGTTCCTAGGTTTCATGGTCACCCACCGTGGAATCGAAGCTAACCCAGAGAAAATCGACGCTATCCTCAATATGGCCGCGCCCAAGACCAACGTCGAGATCATGCGACTAACTGGTCGGGTAGCCGCTCTGAGCCGTTTCATGTCGAGGTCTGGGGAGAAGTGACTCCCGTTCTTCAAAGCTTTAAGGAAGATCCCGAGATTCTAGTGGTCATAGAAGTGTCAGACCGCCTTTGACCAATTAAAGAGGCACCTTACGACGCCACCGCTGCTCACCCGACCAGTTGAAGGAGACGGGCTATCACTGTATCTGGCGGTATCCGACCAAGCAGCAGGCTCAGTGCTCGTCCGAGAGGTCGACGGAGTGCAGAAGCCGGTAAACTACGTGAGCCACGTCTTCAAAGACGCAGAAACAAGGTATCCAGCCATAGAGAAGATCGTCTCAGCACTCATTGTGGCCTCAAGGAAGCTACGACGCTACTTCCAGGCGCACACCATCCTCATTCTTACCGAGCGCCCGCTAGGGGCTATCCTCTTCTCACCCGAATCCTCGGGCTGCTTAGAGAAGTGGAGGTGGGAGTTGTCCCGGTTTGACATAAAATACCGCCCGAGGCAGACCATCAAAGCACAGGCCCTGGTCGATTTTATTGTCGAGTGCACCATCCCCAGTAAGTAGCCGGGGTCCACGCCGACCCTCGCGGCTCAACCTTCGATCGAGGGGAGGCCTGACTCAGTCCCTGAGTGGGTCATTTACATCGACGGATCATCGACCGAGGAAGGCTGTGGTGCCATCCTCATCATTCGAGGCCCGAACGAGGCAGAAATGGAGTATTCTCTGAATCTCGGGTTCAAGGCCTCAAACAACGCGGCAGAATACGAGGCCCTGCTGGCTGGACTGTGCATGGCCTTCAGGCTGGGGCTGAAAACAATTCGGATCCGCAGTGACTCCGCCCTAGTCATTGGCCAAGTGACCGGCCATTTCGAGGCTAGGAAACCTCTAATGGTGAAGTATCTGACCGAGGTAAGAAGACTTCGAAAGAACTTCGATGAAGTCCAGGTGGAGCAAATACCCAGACAGCTCAATACCCAAGCCGACGCCTTGAGTAAGCTGGCTTCATCCTACTCGGCCAACAACAAGCGATCTATCCTCTTCGAGATCTTGCCACGACCCAGCATGGAAGACGAGGCGACAGTACTTCATGTGTACACAGCCCAGGAAGAAGACAGGGACAGGAAGAATCCCCTCGTGGAATTCCTAAGGGAAGGTACGCTCCCAGAAGATCGGGAAGCAGCCCACCGTCTCCAAGCCAAAGCCCGTCACTTCATCTGGAGCAATGGGAACCTTTAAAAGAAGTCCTTCACTTAGCCCCTACTCTGGTGCGTCAACCCCCACGAAGCCGACTACGTCCTCCGTGAAATCCACGAAGGGGTCGGCGGCGCACACCAAGGGGCCCGCTCTTTAATCCAGATGGCATTGCTCCAGGGGTACTACCGGCCAACTATTCACCAAGACACCCAGAAGCTCATCAGGAGATGCAAAAGTTGCCAACTCCATGGAAGCATACCTCGCCTTCCGGATACCGAGCTGACCTCCCTAACCTCCCCGTGGTCATTCTCCCAGTGGGGAATGGACATGATAGGCCAGTTCCCTATCGGTACTGGCAGACACAAGTATGTCCTTGTCGTAGTGGATTACTTCACGAAGTGGATCGAGGCCATCCCTATCAGGAAACCGGATGCCACCACAACAATCAGGTTCCTGCAGAACAACATGATACTCCGGTTCGGCATCCCGAGGTGTATCATCACCGACCACGGGACGAACTTCGAAAACGAGAAAGTGAAGGAATTCTGGAATGAGTATCATATCCTCATGAAGTTTGTCGCGGTCGCACATCCCCAATGCAACGGGCAAGCCGAGGTCACTAATTGGGACGTCCTACGAGGTCTCCGGATCCGCCTAGAAGGACGCCGAAGCAGTTGGGTCGAGGAATTACCTCGGGTCCTATGGGCTCTGCGCACGTCAAAGAAGACCCCCACCGGGGAAACCCCTTTCAACTTCTGCTACTGGACCAAGACAATGGTCCCAGCGGAGATCGGGCTACCCAGTCATCGGGTCGAACAATTCGACGACGAAGCAAACACCACGGCCCTCCGGACCAACCTAGACATCTTGTTGGAGAAACTAGACCGAGCTCAGGTCAGAGCGGCCGCCTATCAACAGCAAACCGTCCGATACTACAACGCGCGAGTCAAGCGCCGCTTCTTTAAGACCGGAGACCTAGTCCTTAGGCGAAACGAGTTCGTCGATCAAGGCAGGCTGCATAAATTTCCCCCGAAATGGGACGGTCCTTTCCTCATCTCCGAGGTCCTTTCCGGCGGAGCCTACTGCTTGCAAGACGCGGACGGGCGCAAGTTTCCACGGCCCTACAACGCTGAAAAACTCAAGCTGTACCGGTGAGGAGAACATCTACGAGTGTGTATTTCTTCTTTCACAAGAACAATGTAAACTTTTCTAAATTCCTTTTTATTTAAATAATAAGAAGGGAACGCTAGGACATTACGAATAGAAGAATTTTATTCATTCAAAAAGGTACTATGGGCTCCTCAGCCTTACGGAAAAAGAAAGAGTTACAACAGAGGTGGAACAGGATCGAGGAAGTACTCATGGTGATACTCAGAGTAGATTTCCGTTAGCCGGGACCTAGCCGCTGCAGCCCGCTCCTACCAACGCTGCACGCGGCCTAGGGACACCACAGAAGCACCCGACGCTCCACCCTCTGAGCCTTGGCCCACGACATACCTCATCTTGAAACACTCTAGAATCAGAGCCAAGGATCGGTCGTGCCTGGCTTTCGAGATGAGGCCGAACAGAAAGATCGAATGCACCTTGTCGAGCGCCTCGTCCAGAAGCTCCTCAGTGAAGGGGTTGTCCAACCCCTGGAGCCTCCTCCAGATCGCGTGCATCAACATCTGAAGCAGGGACGGCCGCCGAGGGAGAAGCCAACTGAAGTGATCCTCGAGGCGCCGAACCACTCCCGGTACCCTTCCTCGGCCAGAGATTGGTCGTACAAGGAAACATCACCAAGGGTGATGATCTCTTCAATCAAATACACACGCCCAGTCATCTTGAAAGAAAGCGGTGCCGAAGGAGCCTCCATCTCCTTCCCTATTTATAACTTCAAACAGAATTTTCAAGTACCCGGATTCTCGCGCGTACCGGCGCGAATCTCAGGAATCACAGCAACTACTCCAATACCACTCCGCCACGTGGCGAAACTGACGCGGCTTCCCGAAACGTTCTGCCTTCCCCCGCACGCTCCTGACATGGGTTGTCCATGACTATTACCCTTCCCGATGCTCACACGTCGGGAGGGTCGGGCGAATCCTTGCGTGACTGAGCAGCTTCCCTGCTTGGCCCGTCCTTAGCATTCCCCTTACGGCCCCTCCCGCGCTAAGGATCACAGCTCTCATCAAGAGGCAACCGGGCTCGCCCTTGCTCGGTTATCCCTGGCTCGTAGTTCGCTACCCCGCAACACCAGGGATCAAAGCCCTCACTAAGAGGCAGCCGAGCGGCTACCCTGCTGGGCTATCCCTGGCTGGTAGTTCACTACCCCGCAACGCCAGGGATCGAAGCCCTCACCGAGAGGCAGCCGAGCGGCTACCCTGCTCGGCTATCCCTGGCTGGTAGTGCGCTACCCCGCAACGCCAGGGATCGAAGCCCTCGCTAAGAGGCAGCCGAGCGGCTACCCTACTCGGCTATCCCTGGCTGGTAGTTCACTACCCCGCAATGCCAGGGATCGAAGCCCTCACCAAGAGGCAGCCGAGCGGCTACCCTGCTCAGCCATCCCTGGCTGGTAGTTCGCTACCCCGCAACTCCAGGGATCGAAGCCCTCACCAAGAGGCAGCCGAGCGGCTACTCTGCTCGGCTATCCCTGGCTGGTAGTGCGCTACCCCACAACACCAGGGATCGAAGCCCTCACCAAGAGGCATCCGAGCGGCTACCTTGCTCGGCTATCCCTGGCTGGTAGTTCGCTACCCCTCAATGCCAGGGATCAAAGCCTTCACCAAGAGGCATCGGGCAGTAACCCTACTCGGCCCATCCTTAATGATCAAAGCCCTCGCCAAGAGGCAGCGACCCTGCTCGGCCCGTCCTTAACAGGCCACTCACGGCCCCTCCCGCGCTAAGGATCAAAGCCCTCATCAAAAGGCAACCGAGCTCGCCCTTGCTCGGTTATCCCTAGCTGGTAGTTCCCTACCCCACGACGCCAGGGATCAAAGCCCTCTCCAAGAGGCACAGGGCTGTAACCCTGCTCGGCCCATCCTTAAGGATCAAAGCCCTCGCCAAGAAGCAACCGGGAAGCAACCCTGCTCGGCCCGTCCTTAGCAGGCCCCTTACGGCCCCTCCCGCGCTAAGGATTAAAGCCCTCGCCAAGAGGAAACCGGGCCCGCCCTTGCTCGGTTATCTCTGGGTGGTAGTTCCTTACCCCTACAATGCCAAAGATCAAAGCCCTCGCCAAGAGGCACCGGGCAGTAACCCTGCTGGGCCCGTCCTTAAGGATCGAAGCCCTCGCCAAGAGGCACCGAGCAGCAACCCTGCTCGGCCCGTCCTTAAGGATCAAAGCCCTTACCAAGAGGCACCGGGCAGCAACCCTGCTCGGTCTACCCTTAGTAGGCGTCTTACGGCCCAACCCGAGCTAAGGATCAAAGCCCTCGCCAAGAGACCCTGAGCAGAAACAATGCTCGGCCAATTCTCTGGAAAGCACCAACCTTCCTGCAGCAAAGGTTCCCCCGAACTGTTCAAGTAAACGATCACCACTTCGACTCTGGGGCCTGGAGGACACCGACCTTCTTTCACAGCGGTTAACCGACAAGCACTCGAAAGGCGATCGTTATCTAAAATATGGGCCATCGACCTGCGGCCTAACGTTTGATCAAGGTCAGAACTGACAAGATCAAGTACTCACACAGGGAAAGCATTGTCACACAGAAGAAAAAGGCTAAGTTTCATTCAAACTTCCAAAATCTTTTACAAGGTACTCTGGGCTCCCCAGCCATACCAAATTGCCCGGAGGCATACAAAAAGAGAGAAAAAGGAAAAGCCAAAAAGTTCAGGCTGCAAGCCCGCCTAGACTTCACGTTCCTCGGTACCATCCCCAGGAGACAGGGCTTCCACTCCAGCGGCAGCCCCTCCCTCATCACCATCTGCCGGAGGCATGACCACCGAAAGTGGGGCCCGAGCGCGGAGCTCACCGTCGGCAAACCCCGGAAACTGCGCCTTGACGGCATCAAGAGCTTCGTGCCACACAATGGCAGAGGCTTCGCCGAGGTCAGCGTGAAACTAGTCCGACCCCTTGTAATCGGCCACCGCCTTTCGAGCTCGAACCTCGGCAACCTTCGCCGCCTGAAGCGCAGCCTCGGCATCCCGTCTGCTGGCATCCCTTGCCCTTTTCACTGCTACATAGCGATCGGATAACTCCGCCAACTTAGCCACGATGGCTCGGTGGGACTCACTTAGCCGATGATAGGACTCCCGACACTTTGAGACGGTGATCTCCCCGGCGGCCAATCGGGCTTCGAGGACAGCCATTCTCTCCCTCTCCGGACGCAGCTCGAGTCGCAGGTCCTCGGCCTCCGAAGAAGACTCCCCCGCCAACCTCATAGCATGGGCATTCCCCTCGTCCTCCATGCGAGCAACGAGGGCGCGGTGCCGAAGGACCTGATGAAAACAACAGAGAGACTTAGAGACGCTCGAACTAAGAAAAGGGCGCTCAAAGTAACACATAAGGGAGTACGTACCTGCACTGCCTCCTGAGCTATAGCTGCCACTTGGGCCCTTAAGGTCCCCCGCGGAATCTTGCCTCCGGCCGACTCTTCCATATCAGCGAGCAGGCTGGCGGCAACGGAAAGCCCGGACGGGACAACGAAACAGGTGTCCCACTCCTGCACAGGAATCCCTTCGGGAATCTCAGTCGGTGGCGCGCGAGAGACCGTCTTCTTCCTCTTAAGAGGAACCTTGTCTTCGTCCCCTTCCGCTTCTCCCGTCCGGGGTTCAGGAACCCGCGGATGCCTTTGGCCGCTGCCGCGGCAATCATCGGAGGCTCGGGTCAAAGTGGATAGCCCCGTCGCCGGGGGCTCCCTTGGTGCAGAACTCGGGTCAGCCCGAGGCACGTCCATACCCCCGGCTTTCTTCCGGGACAGGACACTGAGGGCAGCAAGAATCCTGGATCGGTCCATTTGTTCTACCGGGGGGAACAGGCACGACTCAAAAGAAGAAGAAGCAGAAGAAAAAAAAGGAAGAATCTACAGGGGGCTACCTAGACTTTACTCGATCTATTTCTTCAGACTCTTCACAAGAAGACATCTAACCTGATGAAGAAAGGTGTCCTCGGGAGATCAAAAGCGCAGAGATCCGACCTAAAAAGAAAGCACCGAGCTAACGAGACTCAAGATGAGGAAATTATGTAGAGGTATGGGCCCTGATGAGGACCCCACCCCTATTTATAGCATCTGGCGTACACATCCAACGGCGACAGTCATCTCCCGCCGAAACGACTCATTGCACTCGACGGCCACCATCGCCCCACCTATTGTGCGCGCATGAATCGCATCCCATCGGACGCCGTAAATCTGCGGCCCGTCGCGTCAGCCAACCAGCGCCAGACACGCGGGCTGTCGCTTCGGTGAGCGTACGCACGATCCGGCGCACCCTCTTTAATGTAAGATCTGGTCCTGATCCGCTGAGGTCATCAAGAAAATACTGTTGATTGCCCGGGAATGCACGCTTACGATATCTACGGAAAGGAGCTCACCTCGAGCGACCCGGCAGACCACTTTCGACCCGACCCGTGAATGGGTCGGGATGAGAGTGGGGGCTAATGATGATGCTGGATATCGTCATTTCCCGGATCGTGACACGTGGCAGATGACGTGTCCCGAAGCTAGCAAGAAAAGACCAGGAACGGTACGTCGGTAGAATACCCCGGGTCTGCGGCCCGTGGACGTGGCCGACCTTCTGCTACCGACCACACCACACCTGCGCCCGTCTTACGAACAACCGCTGGCTCCCCTCCGAGCCTCCTGCACGACTGGCCTCCTCGGCCCTTTCAGTTCGTCTACGGGTTTTAGCAGAACCAGGATACCTCGGCCTCCCGCTCGTCCCCGAGCTTCCCACCGAGCTCATCTTCCACGGTCTCATCCTGACCGACCCGCGGCATTGATCACAGACCCCACACCACGACTCCGCGAATCTCGCCATACACGAGATATCCGCCGCCCATGATCCCATGTTCCACGCCATCACGATCCCCCATTAACGAGCCTGTCTCGCCATTAATGCGGGATCCCGCTTATCACGCGGGCGTGACGTCGGAAGTGTAACGGCCGGCGTGATTCTCATGCCTGCCTGCCCATCGCTGCTACTATATAAACTCCTCTCTCAGACGATCGAGGTAAGTCATTTTCTCCTCACTAGGCCGTTACTCTGTCAAAATATGCGGTCTAACTTGATCGTCGGAGGGTCCTCGGTGGCACAACCATCCCGGGACTTTTTTGCAGGTAGCTCGGCCACAGCAACCTCAAACCCATTGAGATCCACACGCTTCAGGAGACAGCCTCCAACTCAATCCCAACCGTTTATCATCACTCGCAGCGGATCTACGGAAGGTAACAACTGAAGGTGATCCAGACCTCCATCAAAACTACTGCATAATTTATTTCTTTTGCAAAAAACTACCCTATCTAATAATGTCCCGTTAACATTAACATCCACATTATCGCCACGATAGCATTAGCTGCCACATCATCAACGTCCTCTTTTTCCTCTGGTTCTTTCCCTCCACCGTTTCATCATCATAATCAACATCATCACCAGCACCACCCACTTCTTCTTCTTCTTCTTCTTAAGATTTTTATTTTTAATTTTTTTTTAAAAAATAATCAGGGTACAATTATCTTTTTATCCCAAATTAATGGTTTTAGGTCGGATACGTTAGATAAGGTAGCTTTTTTGCAAAGAAAAAAAACAAAAAAACTATAAGGTAGTTTGTTTGCCGCGGGCTGACACCACAAGAGAGTTTGTTGAATTTAAACCTAAAAATTATTACAAAATGACAAATGGTGAAATTTTACAAAGGAAACTGTCAGAAAAGTATTCATTTTCAAAACTTTTCTAAATTACTTATGCGTGTGTGAGCGTGCACGTGCGTCCGTGTGTGCACGTGTATGCTTACACGTGGGAATTTATTATTATTGTTAAAATGGTAAATGTCAAGTATATATGCTTCTGTTTTTTGTTCTAAGTTCAAATATCATTACCTTTTCCTACATGGGATTGGATTTGGAATTAATTTGGGATATTTTTTATATAGACCGGATCAGGGATCACCAAAATAAATTTAAATCAAGCCAATATTTGTACAAGTGCGGCCCAGGCAACACCTAAGTCCTTTGAAAATAAATTCAAATAGGTTAATGAAAATCTAATGAAAAATTCCAGAAGTTGAGTTTGCTAATCACAAGAATTTTTTCAATGTAAAATTTTCCCAAAAGCTATAATAACACAGTCACAAACACAAGTTGACACAAAATTGACATTGTGTTGCCCACACAACTTAGAACTGCAACCTCGTTTTTATCACCCCCCAAACTTCACCAATTAGTGAGAGAGATGATTATATAATAAACCCCACACCAAACTAATTTATTATCTCAACTTGATTAGCTTGAAACCAATTATCCTCCAAATTTTGAAACTAATTAAGGCCATGGCTTCTCTTCTTTCTTCGTCTCCTCTCTCCATGTCCATTCACGTCTCGGCAATACGCCAAACCAACATGCTCAATCCAACGGTGAGTAGTTTTCACACCGAGAATACTATTCGACACTGAAGGCTATTTCCCCCCTAACTTTTATCTACTTATAACGCAGGTTGGTGACAAATCATGACCCATAAATTCTCTCCCCGTTTTTTTTATGATGAAAAGTTGAGCCGTAACTCATCCTAATTGTATATTTAGTGCTAACATGTCTAATTAATTACATAAAACCAATTGTGTTGTTGAAAATAAAACAACAAACAAAAGAAAATTATCAAAAGTTCCAAAACTCCTCTGGTAAAGTGCGGCGGTTCTGTGCATTCCTCAATTAGTATTTCATTTTGGTCGCCTCATAAATATTGAATGGTTGGGTTACTCAAATTTGTTATATATAATCCTTGCATGTTAAGTTTAATTTATTTGGCATGCAGAGGGTTCTTCATGTGGTTGCTGGGCTAAGACTTCCTCAGAGGATTCAATTCAAGAGTGCAGCAAAGAGGTCCTCTCCTTTGTCAACCTTCTCCAAGACAAGAATTTCATGCTCCATTGTAAGAAATTTATTTAATTTCTTCAATACTTTCATCTCTTAGAAATAAGGTTTAATTAGTTTCATTATTTATTATAAACTATTAGCATTTTTTCTTTAAACTACCCAAAATTTGCTTTATAATACTAAATAGTTTTTAAAGCTTTTTCTTAAAAAGATAGTTTACTCATATTAATTGAAACCTCTGGATACTAGCTAGCTTGCAAAATTGCAAATTTAACGTTTATTTCGGATGCAGGCTCAACCCGAAACTCTTCAAATAGTAAAGAGCACCATTGCAAAGCAGCTATCCATCGACGAGAGCACTGTAACTCCTCAGACCAAATTCTCCGACCTTGGTGCTGATTCACTGGATACTGTATGCGTGATAAATTTCTTTTTTTTTTTTAAGTTTTACATATCTGTAGCAATTTAGTCATCAAAATGCAAATAAAAATTGACGAAAATATTATGTATCTTAGGTCGAGATTATGATGGCATTGGAGGAGAAATTCGAAGTATCGATCGGAGAAGGCGGAGCAGAGAACATTGCCACCGTTGGAGAAGCCGCGGATTTGATCGAAAAGGTGAAGGCAGAAGTTGCATAATGTCCTCAAATTATTGCTGATTTTGATTTCAATAAAATAAAGAGTTTCATGTATGAAGGTTGCAAATTGCAACTGCTTTTGTTTCTTGCTATGGAGTTTTATATTTACTTGATAAAAGATTTTGTGTCGGAATGTTTAATGGCACATGCTGTTTAGTGTTGAGATTTCACCCCACTAACGCTTTTAGTTAAAAGAATGAGTTATGTTAAAATACGGCGCACGCGAGTTAAGTCTCGTTTTAAAATATTTATAACCGTAAGTGCACGGCTCATTTGCAGCGAGGTAGCAAGTACCGGTCGATCCACAGGGAAACAGTGATTAAATGTTGTTATAGCAATTTAAAAAAAAGGAATTTGGTTTGGTTGTTTTGTCACGTTTTAAAAAACACGAAATTATAAGAAAAGGTAAAGCTGCTTTGGCTCCGGCTTGAATGAATGAATCGTGGCGATATCTTCGCCTTTGTCTCTTGATCAAACAAACATTTTCTCTTTCATGCAAACCGATTATGAAGCATGGCGTATCAAAACAGATTGCAAAGAATAAACCATCAAGACAAACACAAATACATATGAGAGTTGATGGAGGTCGGAATCTCCCTCAGATGTTGTCCTCCGTCGATCTTGCAGCAAGCGATTCTGAACGGTTGTGATTAAGAGTGAAAATTGGACGTGTGGATCTCAATGGGTTGTTGGATACCGTGGGAGCCGAGCTACCTGCAAGGGAAGTCCCGGAGTGAGAACCACCGTAGGACCCTCCGACGATCAAGTAAGCACCGGGGAATAATGGCAGAGTAGTGGCGTATTGGAATAAATCTGACTTCCCTGGATCGTCTGATGGAGGGGGTTTATATAGTGGTCGCATGAAGTGGACCAACGCGAGATTCTCGCCGCCCGTTATGCCTCTGCATCACGTTCGCGCTGATGGCGGGACATACCTATTAATGGCGGATGCGCTCATTAATGGAGAGATACGCTAGCGCAAGATGCAGATCGTGGAGCGGCGGAGATCTCGTCGTGGCGAGATACACGGAGCCGTTACGGGGGCGCTTGGGCTCCGTGCTCTCGGTTGAACAGGGAAGCCGAGGAAGCTCAGCACGGTGGATAGCTCAGTGACTGAGGAAGCTCGGTTGTAGGATTGCTCGGAGGAGAGCCGTCGAATGGTCATTTAGGCGAAGTTGGGAAGGTACTCCGGAGATGTCCTCGAAAGGTCGGATGCAATCTCGGTGGCAAGATGCCGAAGAATGTCCCCGATGCATCATACTTGTTCCAGCTCCGTAGCCTCTAGGAGTCTAGAAGGCTTAGCGGATGACACATCATCCGCCATGTGTCGTGATCTGGGAAATACTCATTTATGAGTCTCATCATTAGCCCCCCACTCTTGCCCTGACCTATTTATGGGTCAGGGTTGAGAGTGGTAAGCCCGGTTTTTGACGATCCAGTCTAAGATTCCACTGCAATGGGTTGTCGGACAAAGACGCACCATTTGGCGGCTACTCGTCTTGAATCCCTAGATCTGCGTAGTGGCTCGCGAAGCGCCTTAGTTCCCGCGCGTATCTTTGGTGACGTCAGTGTATCAGTGAAATAATTGCGCCTAAAAAGGGGCGCCGTTTCGTTCACTCGGCCGGTTAGGCTACGCGTCATGTGTCCTCCACTGGGTGGTAGGATGTGGGTAGTTGTTATCCGAATCCTGGCGAGAGGGGACGTGTCCAAAGGCCGGTTGCCACGTGGAGTCTCAGTGGCCGCTTAGTATGACGCTTCATTTTAGCGAGAACAGATACGGGCCGTTGGATGCCTTCTTACTGAGTGTATAAATAGGGGGTTCATCCGACGGCCATTACTTTATCCTAGCCATCTCTTGTTGTCTGAAGATTGCCCGGCGTACATTCGCTTAGGTGGGAACTTCAGCTGTCAAAACTTTTCATATACCCTCTGGCTATTCACTCCGTTTGGCCAGGGAGGGCGAGCGGGCAGACCAGGTGCAGGGCAAAGAGATTGCCCTGTCTTGGAAGCGTTCCGGGTAGGAATGCGTTTGCCCTTCTCTCCTGAGGTTTGTGCCGTGCTCCATTGTTTCCGTCTCGTCCCGGGCCAGCTAGCGCCGAATTCGTGGAGAATCCTCCTCAGGTTTCTGGCCCGGTTGAAAATTGATCGGATCCCCTTTGATTTGAGCCTACTCCTTTCTTTCTTTTGCTATAAAAATCACCCCGGTACCAGCAAGGACGAACTGAGCTGGGTGTATCTTTCATTCAAAAAACATAAGGATAGGGCTGCTGGTTCAGGGGTAGCGGCCGTCCTTTCTTCCATCCACGAATAGAAGGAGAAGTTTGTTTTCGTCGGGCCACCGGAGGGCGAGAATTAGCCGGTGCCCATCAAGTGGCATAGGACCGACTATCCTAAATTTAGGCAGTCGAATGCTCCAAGGCAAGAGTGGTATCTCAATGGGAACCGATCCAGCAGGTCGATGTTCTGCTTTTCGAGCAGGCTTTGAGTTGGGCGGAACTCAGTCCCGCGCGCTTCATGGGTGAGTTAGGGCTTTTGACAATCTATTTAGGCTTGCTTAAATTTGGTTGCTGATATTTTCTTATGGTATTTTGCAGAGCGGATGGATCGGTTGAAGATTATGGCTGCCATGGCCGCCAAGGCCCAAGAGCGGCGGCGCAAGCTCATCCCAGCCTGCTCCGGACGCAGTTCCCTAGCAAGCACCTATATCCAAGGCTCTTGCAGCGCCCCCCCCATTCCGGAGGAACACCGGGGGGAGGATAGAAGCACACGCGAGATCCGACCCCCCGGGCTAGGACGGAAGCGCCGTTTTCTGCTGAATCCCCACTCAAGAGGCAGAAGGGGGTGGTGTCACGCCCCGCTTCCCAGAGTACGCTAAGATAAGCATGTGACAAGGCCAACCATGCTACCTGTGGATAGGAAAAATCCCTCCACAGTCACATTACGGCTGTAGAGATATCAAGAACAGAAAAGTAAACTAAACTATCTAGTATATGTCCATGAGCCAGAATAAATGAGTAAAGAAATAATATAATATGCGGAAGCAAAAGATCCAGTAAATAAACACCTGGAAAGTAAAACTGGATACCAACAGAATTCTCACTGCTCGGTCTAACAGTGGCAGTACTCCTGATCAGCTTGCAGCAAAGGTAAAGAATCCGGGCCATGCAAAACCCAGACGTCAGTGCGTCATAACATCAAACAATAATAAAATCAGGGGTAGCAAGTCATGCAGGTATGAGTATGAACGGTAAATCAGGTATAACAGTAACATAAGTAAGGACAGTGAAGGGTAAGGCACAGGTGTTGTGCAGTGAGTAATCTAAACTGGTCTACTGGTTTAACTACTCTCAAGTCTTTTGAAATCAATTTGATGAATCATCGATATAACTCAATAGTATCCCGTGCATACCCGGGACCACGGTCAAGATTCTCGGGCTGAATCCGAGACATGCCGCTAGGCACTAAAACAGAAAATATGTATAGATGAATGATGTCAGCAGCATCATCCCAAAGCTGGCCTAGCCTCTAAAACTGATCAGTATAAGCAAGCGAACTGTCGAGTTACAAGTCAGGTTTCATCATTGATTTCCCCATACCCCCAAGTTATATGTTTAAGTCAGGTATTAATAATCTGAAGCTAATGCCAACACAGGATCAAGCAGGTACAGGTTTGTCTGGATAGACAACAGGAAACGTCCGTAGGGACAACATGTCAAGGCTGTTGGTATTAGTAATGAGATCAGGTAACAGGTCAAGATATGATACATCAGGTCAAGTCAAGTAGTGTAAATAAATCCAATCATGTCAAGAAGTGCACGGTTTCAAGTCGTATCAAGTAGTAGGTGTATCAAGTCATGTCAGGGGTGCACAAAATGTCATGTCAGGGGTGCACAAAATATCATGTGGGTGCTCATAATCAAACTAAAATAAGCATGGGTATACAAAACAAGTATAGGATACTAATGAAACAATAAAAATGGAACATTGTGATGTGGTATGCAAATAGATACAGATTAAAGCATATGAATGCACAGTTATCGATTAGGGTTAAAGTTATAGTTCCAACACCAATTAGGATGCACTTTATTAAACATGGAATGTTAATATCATATTATTATGCATTTAGGTGATCTATGGATGCAATTATGTATATATTAGACGAGATGGATGCAAATAAGTATCCGAAAGGTTATAAACTATAAAATGGTACTATGAGATGTACAAATAAGCACTATGTGATATAAATATTGGTATGGATGCAGTTTAATGTAATCTAATATGCAACAAGATATGTTTTCCATGATTTAGATCTAAAATGGTATAAACGGATGCAAACGGAACACCGAAATGTTATAAAAATGAAACATGGGGTACTAGATTTAAACTACAGGTATAATATATATTTAAATAGGCATATAATGAATTATATAGCATGTAGCAAGATTAACTTGCCTCGATGGATCGCGATACGGATACGCACGGCACGTCCGACGTCGGCAAACGTCGCAACATTCACACGCGCACACGGGACAGATCCAGACACGGTAAGAAGGTAACCACACAGGTAGGGGACGTCTACAGGGTTGCTTGGATCATCGGCAGCGGCACGGCTCTGGCTCCGGCAATCACCGGAAATAAGAAACCAAGAGAACTGAAAATACCATAAATAATGTAAAATACCATTCTTCGTCTACTTTTCTCTTTTCTTGGTTTCTTATTTTCGGTGATCGCCAGAGCCGTGCCACTGCCGATGATCCAAGCAACCCTGTGGACGTCCCCTATTTGCATGGTTACCTTCTTGCCGTGCCTGGACCTGTCCCGTATGCGCATGTGAATGTTGCGACGTTTGCCGACGTCGGACGTGCCGTGCGTATCCGTATCACGATCCATCGAGGCAAGTTAATCTTGCTACATGCTATATAATTCATTATATGCCTATTTAAATATATATTATACCTGTAGTTTAAATCTAGTACCCCATGTTTCATTTTTATAACATTTCAGTGTTCCGTTTGCATCCGTTTATACCATTTTAGATCTAAATCATGGAAAACATATCTTGTTGCATATTAGATTACATTAAACTGCATCCATACCAATATTTATATCACATAGTACTTATTTGTACATCCCATAGTACCATTTTATAGTTTATAACCTTTCGGATACTTATTTGCATCCATCTCGTCTAATATATATATAATTGCATCCATAGATCACCTAAATGCATAATAATGTGATATTAACATTCCATATTTAATAAAGTGCATCCTAATTGGTGTTGGAACTATAACTTTAACCCTAATCGATAACTGTGCATCCACATGCTTTAATCTGTACCTATTTGCATACCACATCACAATGTTCCATTTTTATTGTTTCATTAGTACCCCATACTTGTTTTGTATACCCATGCTTATTTTAGTTTGATTATGAGCACCCACATGATATTTTGTGCACCCCTGACATGACTTGATACACCTACTACTTGATACGACTTGATACCGTGCACTTCTTGACATGATTAGATTTATTTACACTACTTGACCTGACCTGATGTACCATATCTTGACTTGTTACCTGATCTCGTTACTAATACCAACAGCCTTGACATGTTGTCCCTACGGACATTTCCTGTTGTCTATCCAGACAAACATGTACCTGCTTGATCCTGTGTTGGCATTAGTTTCAGATTATTAATACCTGACTTAAACATATAACTTGGGGGTATGGGGAAATCAATGATGAAACCTAATTTGTAACTCGACAGTTTGCTTGCTTATACTGATCAGTTTTAGAGGCTAGGCCAGCCTTGGGATGATGCTGCTGACATCATTCATCTATATATATTTCCTGTTTTAGTGCCTAGCAGCATGTCTCGGATTCAGCCCGAGAATCTTGACCGTGGTCCCGGGTATGCACGGGATACTATTGAGTTACATCGATGATTCATCAAATTGATTTCAAAAGACTTGAGAGTAGTTAAACCAGTAGACCAGTTTAGATTACTCACTGCACAACACCTGTGCCTTACCCTTCACTGTCCTTACTTATGTTACTGTTATACCTGTTTTACCGTTCATACTCATACCTGCATGACTTGCTACCCCTGATTTTATTATTGTTTGATGTTATGACGCACTGACGTCTGGGTTTTGCATGGCCCAGATTCTTTACCTTTGCTGCAAGCTGATCAGGAGTACTGCCACTGTTAGACCGAGCAGTGAGAATTCTGTTGGTATCCAGTTTTACTTTCCAGGTGTTTATTTACTGGATCTTTTGCTTCCGCATATTATATTATTTCTTGACTCATTTATTCTGGCTCATGGACATATACTAGATAGTTTAGTTTACTTTCCTATTCTTGATATCTCTACAGCCGTAATGCGACTGTGGAGGGATTTTTCCTATCCACAGGTAGCATGGTTGGCCTTGTCACATGCCTATCTTAGCGTACTCTGGGAAGCGGGGCGTGACAGGTGGTTTCTCGGCCTCCTCAGGCCGGGATTCCGGTGCTGGAAGGCGACTTCTGCATCAAGGTGTCCTGTGGCCGAAAGTTTACTGGCGGACATGGAGAAGGCAACGGGGACCAAGATCCCCTAAGGCACTATGAAGGCATAAGTGGCGGCGATAGCTCAGGAGACCGTTCACGTCGATAAATCTCCCAGAATTTCTACGAGTATATGTGTGTGTGTGTGTGTATTTTATCTCCTAACACGGCTCCCTTTTTCCCAGGTCCTCCAGCATTGCGCTCTTCTTGCTGCAATGGAGTTCGAGAAGGTGGCCCCGGCGATGAAGAAGGCGGGCGAATCTTCTTCACGAGAAGAAGAGCTCCTCGCCCGGCTGCAACAAGAAGAAAATAAGGCGGCCCTCCTCGATTCGAGGTTGGTCGCGAAGGGCCTGACGGTCGCCAAGTTGATGGAGTCCTATCGGCTCCTGACTGAATCTAACCGGGCTATCCAGGCCCAGATAGGGAAGGTCAACGGGCTCTTTGATACCATGAAGAGGCAGAGGGACTCGTTCAAGCGGGATACTCAGGCATCTTACGAGATGGCGAAGCTCGCGATGGGAAGAGCGAAAAGGGCCGTGGAAGAGTACAAGACTTCTGACAAGTTCTACCTTGACCTCGTCGACTCCACGGCCGTCGGGTGGCACAACGCCATCGATACCGTTAAGGAAGCCATGCCTGGGTTCGAAGATCAAGAGATTCGTGCTAGGTATCCCCTAGCTGATGAAGCGTTGTAGGGGGCGGTGCCGAGCCGGCCGGGGGAGGCGAGGCGGTGGGCGGAAGCGCCGAGCCGGACGTTACGATCGTGGCCCAGAAGGAGGCGCCGATCAAGGGAAAGTGGCGGCCGAGAAGGAAGTTTGAGCTACCCCGCCTCGGTCACTAAATTTTGTAAGCCTCCGGGCATTTTGTAAAGCTGGGGAGCCTATAGTACCTTGTATAAAAATTTTGGATATAAATAAAGTAATTTTAGTTCACAAGTATATTGATCCGCTGGTATTTTTAGTTCGCAAGCATCCTTATCTCGCATGTATTTTTATCTCGCCTTCAGAGTGCTTCTATTTCCGCAAGTGTAGATAGGTCGGTGTCCAGTGGACGCCCAGAACATGCAAAGTTGGGCGTCGAGTGCTCGGCGAGCGCAATATACGAGCCAGCGAAAGCCTAGTCATAGGCCGGCGCTTGCCATCACCCAGAGCCGAGGTGATGACCGTGCATCGCGTATATAAATCGAATGAACCCTAAGTCTAGGTAGGTCGGTGTCCCACTCACCCCGGAGTCGAGGTGACGATCGTGCGTCACATATATAAATCGAATGAACGCCAAGTATAGGTAGGTCGGCGTCCCACTCACCCCGGAGTTGAGGTGACGATCGTGCGTCGCGTATATAAATTGAACGAATGCCAAGTATAGGTAGGTCATCGTCCCACTCACCCCGGAGTCGAGGTGATGATCGTGCATCACGTATATAAATCAAACAAACGAAAAGTATAAGTAGGTCGGTGTCCCACTTACCCCGGAGTCGAGGTGACGATCGTGCGTCGCGTATATAAATCGAACGAACGCCAAGTATAGGTAGGTCGGCGTCCCACTCATCCCGGAGTCAAGGTGAAGATCGTGCGCCGTGTCTGAATTGGACTTTGAAAGAGCCGGGCAGGAAGCTGCTCGTTCGCCTCTAGACGAGGGTTTAGGATCCATGGAGTGGCCAGGCAGGAAGCTGCCTTCAGCGGATGAGCCGAGCAGGAAATTGCTTGGCCGCCTCTTGGCGAAGGCTTTGGATCCATGGAGTTGTCAGGCAGGAAGCTGGCTTCAGCGGATGAGCCGAGCAAGAAACTGCTTGGCCACCTCTTGGTGAGGGCTTTGGATCCACGGAGTGGCCGGATGGGAAGCTGCCTTCAGCGGATAAACCGAGCAGGAAACTACTCGGCCGCTTTTTGGCGAAGGCTTTCCAGGTTCTATGTTTTTCTGGGAAATTTCGTTCAACCTTTGACCCGTATTTTAATCAAAGTGCGACATGCAATCGGGTGCCATATGGTCATGCATCATTGGAAAAGTGCGACATTCCGTGATTTGCGTTGTAGCGCGAGAAGATTTCAGCCGTTGGAAGATTTCTTTGTTGAGGCTATAAAAGTCGAAGGCGTGGTCAAATTCCTCCTAGATGCTACGTTTCTTGAAGATGGCGGACCGTGCATACACCGATTGTGTCCCGAGACGACACATACTTTTATGGTCTTGACCATTCCAAGGCTACTTATAAGGCCGTGATAAGTCGTTTGGAGGGGCACTGCGGGCGTCTTCTTCCCCGACAATCTCCTCTCTTGCAAGTGTTGATCTACGCGATATGGAGGTCATCCTCAGGCTTTTATAATGTTCTATCCCCGCAGGCGATGGAAGAGACATTTGATAAGATGTATACGGCCCATGGGCTTGGCCTTATCTCGAAGAGCCGGAGGGATCGCTCGGTGGACATTCTTCTCGAATGTTTTCAACAGAGGTTGGTTGTGGTGTCATGCTTGGTGGTTGGGGATCCCGGCGAATCCGTAGCTTCTAGAGTCCACGGGCATCGCCAAAGGAGCGGGCGGAGGTTGCCTGGGCTCGGCTGGAGGAGCTTTCTTCCGAGTACCATCGTCAATATTTTCTTAATCATCTTCCTTCTTTACTGTAATGGTTGCAAGGCTGTGGAGCCAAGAATACCTTCGAGTAATAAAAAAATTCTTTTGGTCAAGGTTGCCATGCATTATCTCTCACTTCCCCATCCCCCTTCCTCTCTTTTTTCAGCCGACCCATGCCCCTTCCATGTCCCCTAACTCGGACCTGAGGAAAAGAAGAAAGGGTAGGGTTACGGGTAGGTGTCAAAGTCTAATTTGCGTGAGGATTTTGTTTGGAAAAATTTAGCTGATATGGAAAGAAATTACATTATTCGAAAAAAGGAAAAAAAAAAGGGGAACACGTTTATCTGTACAACTTAAGCTTTTCGGCGTTATATGGCCGAGGGAAATTACGCCTTTTGGAGTCCTGGAGGCGGCAAGCTCTACCGGGCAGTGTCTTTATCACGAAGAAGGGCCTGTCCCATTTTGGGGAGAACTTATGTTGCTTCGCTTGGTCTACGAACTTGTTTCGTCGTAAGACCAGATCTCCTATCTTGAAGGCTCGATGCCTGACTCGGGTATTGTAGTAGCGGACGGTTTGCTGCTGATAGGTGGCCATCTTGTTTTGCGTCCGATCTCATTTTTCTAATAAGACGTCCAAATTTCTTTGTAGTGCCAAGGTGTTAGCTTCATCGTCAAAGTGCTCGACCCGATATCTGGGCAATCTAATTTCTGTAGAGACCATCGCCTCGATACCGTAGCAGAAGCTGAACGGGGTTTCTCCCGTGGGTGTTTTTCTCGACGTTCGCAATGCCCATAATACCCGAGGTAGTTCCTCAACCAAGCCGCCTTGCCTTCCTTCTAGGCGAGTTTGGATCCCTCGAAAGACGCTTCGATTCGCTATTTCGGCTTGCCCGTTGCATTAGGGATGGGCGACCGCGGTGAACTTAATTAATATGTGATAGTCGTTGCAAAATTCCTTGACTTTTTCGTTCTTGAAGTTGGTTCCGTGGTCAGTGATGATGCACTTCGGGATCCCGAATCTGGAAATCACGTTGTTCTGCAGAAATTTTATCGTAGAGGCGGCGTCTAGTTTACTGATAGGCATGGCCTTAATCCACTTCGAGAAGTAGTCTACGGCGACAAGGATGTACCTGTGTCCACCCGTGCAGGCAGGAAGCTAGCCCACCATATCCATCCCCCACGGCGCGAATGGCTAAGAGGAACTTAGTGGCGTTAGTTCGATGGTGGGGAGACATGGGATGCTGCCGAAGAGTTGGCAGCTCTTGCATCTTCTGACCATTTTCTCGGCATCTCGATGTATTCCCGGCCAATAGTACCCCTGGAGCAGCGTCTTTTGGACCAGGTAGCGGGCCCCTTGATGCGCCCCTCAGACCCCTTCGTATATTTCTCGTAAAATATAATCTTCTTCGTAAGGGTCGATGCATCGGAGGTGGGGTAGAGTGTACGACTTTTTGTATAGGTTTTCTTTGCTCCATACGAAATGGAGAGCCTTTGCTCGAAGTCGACGCGCCTCGGCCGGTCATCCGGAAGAATCCCATCATTCAGAAATTCAACAATGGGCTTTCTCCAATCCGGGGTATCTTCTTAGGTCGTGTAGATTTGGAGTGTTGCCTCTCTATCTTCCACGCTGGGTCGCGGCAGGACTTCGAAGAGGATGTTTCTCTTTTGATTGGCTGAATAGGAGGAGGCAAGTTTGCTCAGGGTATCAGCCTCGGTGTTCAGATTTCTGAGAATCTGCTCCACTTGTACTTCGTCGAATTTTTTTCGAAACCTTCTACCTCCGTCAGGTATTTTATCATGAGTGGTTCTCGGGCTTCGAAATGCCCGATTACTTGGCGGACGACCAGTGCGGAGTGTAGGGTTGCTAGGCATGCGCACAAGGTTCTACGAGGCATCAACCATGCCCGATTTAAAAATTAGCCGTGCCGAACAACCCGAAGCCGGATCTTTAAACTAGAGATTAGGCAAAAACTAGCATGCTAAACACTTTAACACTAAGTGAGAGGGATAACAACCTTTGTAGATCCGGTCCTTCACTTCATAAGCTCCGTGTTGTGGTCCCTTCGCTGCGATCATCGGGTTCCGGACTCTCGAGAGGTTCCACGAAGAGAAAGATGCAGTCTTGCTTCCGATCTTCGATACAAAGATGATCTACCTTGAAGTTTCATTAACACAAGCTAACACTCACTAAAATTGAGTGAACACTCTCATCTAAAGGGCAAGAGAAGATGAGGATGATGAAGTAGGATTTTTGCTCTTTTTATTTAACTTTTTCTCACATTTATTCATCACTTGGGAAAAAGCTAGTAAGCTTTTTCCATGAAGAAAGAAGAAGGAAGAAGATGAAGAATAATGATAGAATTCCTTTTGTGATGAATAGTAATCAAGAATATATGATTGATTATCAAACCATGGTCAAAGATGAGAGGCTAAACCTATGTAGAGAATAAACTAGAGTTAGGGTTTGGTTAGGTCAAAGCATGAGTCATAACAAAATATCTTTATCATGACAAAATAGAATCCTTCTAGAATGAACAAGAAGGAGCTAACCCTAATCAAACCCTAATCCCATTTTATCATCCTTAAACATGTTTTATAATAAATCATATCATGTCACAATAATATATATCACATATATATATTATATATTTGCAACAAAAGAAAATAATACAATTAACATATATCGCATATATATCAATGTATTAACCAAGTGAGAAAAAGAATCTTTTAGTAAGCTAATATTAGATAATGTAATTTAATATATCATATATATTATTATACATTAAATTATCGAATCAACACTTGATCCGACAATTCGGCTATATCGCATATAACCGACTAATATTTATCCGTACCGATTCATCGAATCAACACTTGATCCGATGACGCGGCTGATATCAAATATCGCGAGAATAGAATACGGTATCTCATATCGTATTATCCTCGGTCCTGCACATATCACATATGTCCTCCTACTCCGTTTTGCCTGAGCCAAGAAACCTCTGTGTAGGACTCTAAAGAATCGTCAATACGCCGGCAGTAGGTGATGATCATATCAAACACCCACAAGTTGCAAGCGGTCAGCTAAACGTAACAGCTACCCAGGTATTGAGCACTCAGAAGATCAACAAGTAAGCCTGTACATTCTCCTGTGAATCCAAACAGTAACACTCCCGTACAATCCGGTCTCGTCGTCTGATATGTTGCATATCTCGCCTAGGGGTGGTAAACGTCAGACCCTAGTAGCTCGATAAGTCGTGTCGATATAAGGTCTATAACAGTTCGAGAAACTACTGATAACACTTACCAGTAAATCTCAACAGCCCTGGCCAGGGATTTCCGGTTATAGCCAGTCGAACACAGCACAACATCAACTCCCTATATCAGGAGAGACGAATCCCCTCCTATCGCTCATTACCTCCATGTGATTCGGGACTGTACCCAAAAGCCACCTTTTTGCACGCCCTCTTGGACGTGGTATGATGGAAATCAAAGCACAGTGGGAATCACATAAGACTCTATGACGATCTCAGGTCAACAGACTACTCTGTACCAGTGTCACCGGAGAACTGCCATCTGACGTGAGGTATAATACCATCTGGGAGTTCTCGGCGAGTCCGTCCAGTGTACCCAGTCTCCACTAAGCACCCGTACACCATCCTTGATGTCAAACACCGATGGATATGGGATCATCCATCGCCCATCATATGGGTCAAGATACGTATACGCTAGTCTACTCTGGAGCATCGATGCCCTGTCTCGATACACCCTCGACTAGGAACAGTTATAGGATGTACTCGTCGACTACCGTGGCCTCACTAGTATGATCTCATCATAGTCCCAGTAGTCGAGTACATATCCTAAGGGCTTTATCAACATGTAACATAGAGACAATCAGAGTACATGTTAAGATAAAGTACAACCAGATAGCATACTATCATGTCGAGTAAGAAAGTCCTCCCTATATATGTCCAAGCATCCATTACAATATACATCGTATGTACAGTAATGGCCTCTAGGGTATACATATAACTAACAATCTCCCACTTGCACTAGGGCCATCTGTTGTGGTATCACATACCCAACAATTAGCTGCGGTTGAAGTATCTCATACTCAACCATCCCATAAATGTCTCTACTGGGAAAAAGGCCTTTGTGAGTAGATCCGCGCTGTTGTCCTCTGTGTCTACTCTCCTAACCTCGATCTCCCTGGAGATCAACCATCTCCATGATCAGGTGATACTGCCTAAGAATTATATCTGGATTTCTGATGGGAAGGTAGTTCCTTGGCATAAGCCACAACTCCATTGTCACACAATGGTAGGAACGAAGTTCATCTCATGAACTTATATATATCTAGACTGCCTCTATGGTAGCATCTTTGGTAACGATGTATCTTGCCTTTAATCGTCTAGTATGTCACGGTATCTAGCTTGAAACTCTTCCAACATACCGTCCCTCCACTGAGGGTAAGGACAATGCCTGCGACTGACATTCAATCGTTCTTATCACCCTGGAACCTTTCCAGTGATTCTCCCCAGGATAAATTGATACCATCTCACTACAACTAGTAAGAATCCTAATATCCAATTAGATCTATCTCATAGATCTAATACTCAGGATTCAGGAGGTATCACTTTGATCCTTTATGGAGAGTCCTTGTGATAAGCGGAGATTGACCGAGCGTAGCATAGGAAACCCCTTCCCTATCAAGAGTATGTCATCCACGTACTCTACGAGGATCACCACCATACTCTCTACTACCTTTTCGTGTATACAAGGTTCATCTACCATTTTGATGAAGTCAAACTCTTTGACTACCACATCAAAATAGACGTTCCAACTCCGCGATGCCTGCTTTATCACATAAAACATCTTGCGCACGTTTCCACTGCTCCTACTGTCTACGAAGCCCTCTGGCTGTGTACTTATAGACGCTCTCTTCTAAAACATCATTTAGAAAAGCAGTCATGACACCCAACCACCAGATATCGTAGTCATGGTATGTAGCCGTGGCAAGTAGGATCTGGATGGACTTAAGCGCAGCTTTGAAAGTCTCAACTTTTCCATGTACACCAAGTAATCTTCTCAAAATATACTCGCTCCTGATGGGGATTTAACCCTTCAGATAAAGCAACCAAAGTCCATACTTTGTTGGTGTATAAGGATTCCATCTCAGATCGATAAGCATCCAGCCATTCTTACAGAGTCCCACTCCTGATGGCCAGCTCGAAACTAGTTGGGTCATCATCTCATGATGCAATCCTCGCTCTCACTGTCATAGAGAAACCGAAGTATCTCTCAGGTGGGTGAGGAACCCTACTAGATCGGCGGAGAGGCTGAGGTTCGTTGGAAACTATTGAATCCTTTGGCTCTACAAAATCATCAGCTGCAGTTTGTATAGCTGGAACATTTCCAGTTCTACATAACAGACCTTGCCTCGAGCTTGTCTGGATTTTGCTTTTAGACATAGGCCGGACAACCCCAAATCTTAACAAACTTAAGATATGGGCTCTTCCCATTCCATATCATATATGAAGTGGTAGGCAACTGATTTGATTTGAACCCTATTCAATAGGTATGCAGCTTCTCAAGTACATAACTCCCAAAAGGAAATAGGCAACTCAGTAGTACTCATCCTAGAGCACACCATATCACATAGGGTGTTTCTTGCTTCGCCCCGATACACCGACGTGCTGTGGTGTATACGGTGGAGTAATGCTGAGAGAGAATCTCATTCTCCTTTAGAATAGTCCAGGAATTCCGTGCTCAAGTATTCTCCTCCTTGATCACATCAAAGGACATAATACTTTTACCCGTATTTTGGTTCTCTACTTTTAACTTATATTCTGTGAATATCTCAAATGCTTCGGACTTGTGTTTCAACAGGAACATATGTCTGAATCTTGAGAGATCATCAGTGAATGTAATGAAGTACAAAGAACCGGTCTTGGCATGTGTAGACAGGGGACCTTCATACATCAGCATGTATCAATCCCAAGAGTTCACTAACTCTTTCTCTGTTTCCAATAAACAGAGATATGGTCATCTTATCTTTGTGACATGACTGGCAAGTTTCACAAGATGTAAGTTCAAACAGATTTAAATGTGCATCTCAATGTAACTTAGCTATTCGAGTCGCATTGACATGACCTAGTCTACAATACCTCAAGAAGGATTCGTTCATTTCTGAACTCTTCTTCTTGTGTGTGTTCTATATACTAAGAACTGTGGTTTGATTTAGAACGTCAATGCTTTTAGATAACGTGCCTGAACCGATCAACTATTGATATAGGAAATGTTCAAAACATTATCCAACATTACAAAATTATATCCTTCTTTACTAATAAAGAGACTGATATGATTTTGTATATCAGGTTCGGTATCTAATAACATTTGTTCAGAATCAATGTATTCCGGTAATACAGGGTGACAGTGACCAACAGACTTGGCTGTAACACTTGCACCGTTTTCTGTCTCATGAAACTTATCACCCGTTCTCAGTTTTCTACCTATCTGTAGCCCATGTAACAGATTACATATGCGGGATCCTGATCCGGTATCTCATACCCAGGACGTAAAGGATACTGAGAAACAGTTCTGTGTAATGAACACACCCGAAGAAGATGCATCAGTATGCACTTTCTTTGTTTGGGCGGTACGGGAAATCTGGTATTCCCCAATTTCCTGCTCTGTCTTATAACAATTATAAGTTGGAGCAGGACCAACGTTCCCCAGCTCAGTATAACAAGCGGGTTCGGTCAAATATATCCGTTTTATTATCTTGATTAAGACGTGATATGGTCGCTACCTGAAGAGAGAGAGAAGAAAACACTCAGCGTATGCTCTTGCAAGATTAGATTGGTTATTTAATATATCTAATCAGGATGTCTCCCACTGTTTTTATCAAATCTTCCTTCAAACCCTAAAAGGAAAGACTAGCCGGGATTAATTACACGCTACAAATTCGCCAATCTTTCAGCCAGGCCAGTGTCGGTACTTTAAGGGAGGTCCCCCGTGCTTTCGCACGAACCTAATTAATGTAAACCTCGTTTTCCCAGAGGCGTAACCCCGTTGACACCTTTCTAGACACCTACTTGATCGGCTAATTGTAATGTGTAAAACTCTCCCAGGAGTAACTCTTACTCGCAGTGAGTATCGGGATCCAACTATCTCATAGAAGGTATGCAATCTCATTGCAAATTTTCAACACTTGAAATTCCCGATAATTTTGCCCCTAACGTGCTATGACCTTGACGAAAGCCAACAAACCATAGCCCGCTAGTCAAGTTCAACCCGTACATTTCTTGATTGAATTAAACCCACCCGCACAACCCTTGACGAAAGCCAACAAAGCCGCACGACTACCCTAATCCAATCGCATCGTATGCAGCAGATAAGCAGCATATAGCTAACGCACACTACACCTTGACGAAAGCCAACAAATGTAGCACGAATACTATATACAACTTATCTGAAATGACGGAGGGCTACGACAGGTTTTTAAGAAAACCCTTTGCGTAATGAACTTGATACGTCGTAGAATCGAGTGATTTTTAAATGGAGTGTTTTTTAGGCTTTTCTAGTTTTGCTAAAGAGGTCACTCCCGGTGAAGGGATCGTCGGCTCTTTCCTCATCGAATAAGGTGCAGGATATTTCTCAAATACCACTATGCAAAGCAAGAACTATAGAAGCAATCAAAAGACAGACCGAGTTTGTAGTATCTGCTAGTTTCACTAAAGAGGTCGCTCCCGGTGAAGGGATCTCATCTCTTTCCTTATCGAATAAGGTGCTGGATGTTCTACAAGGAACACCGCTATGCAAAGCAAGAGTTAGAGGTACCAGTTTTTAAAAAAGTTTCTACAACATCTTTAGGTTTCTTTTATTTCATTAATCTCATTAATGAAGTCCCATTTTTATTATGCTTCACAAGCATCTCTTTTTGAAACGAAATCTGCAATATAACATATATCTCATATATATAATATAAACATTCGTCTCAGGCAGTAATATGATCTCATCACAGAACATTGCAGCAGAAGAACATATATGAAATATTGGATAACTAGGACGTCCGTGTTTTCAATACGAGCCTGTATAAAACACGGATTCCACGGTCGCGATGAATAGCCAAACCCACATCCCTAGACCCCTACGAGAGCGGCAAGCAACACAGCCAATTCTAGGGTTAGGAGACCCGGTCCCGACTCCTCGAGATGGTCTCCCAATGGACCCTAGAACCCGGTTACTTGTGCTCCCCTCCTTGGGTCTACCTAATGCGGAAAAGTAAATAATATACAACGGTGACATGTTCCGCAACCTGGAAGTGCCCCAATAAAAGAATATTACATACAAATGAATTTTACATGAATGAAAAAGAAAAAACTCTCATCTCACATAAAACCCCCGGCTATTCAAACGCGACAATCCAATATAACATATCACAGCAACACATAATATCTCATATCATCAACGTAAGCAAGTATGCGTATCCTGATTGTCGTTGATGTATAGTAACGAAGCCGGCGATACACCACATACTATGCTTACGGTCACAGAAAAGAAAGTGTAAAACTACAACAGTTGGAATCCGCAACCTCTTTAGACATCGCATGCCTAACCAAATGAATTCCTTAGACATCGCATGCCTAACAATTATAAACCCCGCATTTTAGTCTCATTATCGAAAAATCTTTTCAATGTCAAGTCGGGGAATTCAACAAGATTCCCGACATCCTGATCGAATGCTCGTCGCAAACTTTAGTAGACGGCCGCACCCCCGGATGCCGTCGACGAAGTGCACTAAGGCGGAACACCGCTGCCGTGAGCACCCGAACGGATGCTTTTGGCGATGGGGTTCTCCTACAGTCACTTGGTCGGGGCTATGGGACGTAGCTGTCTATTAATTTTACCGGCAAGTATCCGCGTTCGCAACGTGATTGCGACGGACTTTTGATCACATCAAAATCCCGTGGCAACCGATCAAAGTGAGACTAAACTGCTATGTTTATAACATTCATTCAGTTATCTCATAACTACTTGTGGATTCCAAATATTGTATCACATTCCGGATAAATAGAAAATGTCAAACTTTCCGATCGAACAATCGAACACCCAAGTTTTCCCGAAACAGCTCAACACATGAAATAAGTGTAAAAACATTCACTTCATGCCTCAGTATCAACGGTCCAGCCGTAGAAGGGTCAGGCCAACGCCTCACATGTGGCACGCCGTACTGCCCCAAACCCTAAGGTTCAAAGGGCAGTTCAAGACGGTCACATAATCGAGTTAAGCTTTGTTGTCTTCTAGAGGGACCATCGCGTTACCTGCACTACTTAGAACGTCATTAAACATCGGAAAGATCCAACACTTGGAAATTTTCCGGCAGGGGAAAAATTGGGTATTTATATCAGGTCGAACTTTTTAACATATTAAAAAATTATCCGGAAAAACACAAACGAGGTTAGAATATTCGATCGAATTGACGAGTCCCCAATACACCCCAGAAAACTCAACTGTTGAGTATATTTAAAAGCACCCAGAAACATCAGGAATCACATACGGGAAAAACTGTACAAAACTGAAACCCTAACTCATTAATTTCGCCGCGGAACCGCCGCCAATGGCATGTCATTGCCGCGGTTCCGCGGCCGTTTGAATGAGTTAGGGTCTCGTTTTCTACAGTTATCCTTATATTTACCTGCACTATTTTCTGAGCCTTTTTAATTCACAAAAATCAACAGTTTGAAAAATTGTACAGAGAGGGTTGAAATCGGGGAATATCGGGTTCGATCGGACTTCAAGCTTCATCTACACTTCGCCTAAAGCTCTAGCTAGTCTCTGATACCACTGTAGGGTTGCTAGGCACGCGCACAAGGTTCTACGAGGTATCAACCATGCCCGATTTAAAAATTAGCCGTGCCGAACAACCCGAAGGCGGATCTTTAAACTAGAGATTAGGCGAAAACTAGCATGCTAAACACTTTAACACTAAGTGAGAGGGATTACAACCTTTGTAGATCCGGTCCTTCACTTCATAAGCTCCGTGTTGTGGTCCTTTCGCTGCGATCATCGGGTTCCGGACTCTCGAGAGGTTCCACGAAGAGAAAGATGCAGTCTTGCTTCCAATCTTCGATACAAAGATGATCTACCTTGAAATTTCATTAACACAAGCTAACACTCACTAAAATTGAGTGAACACTCTCATCTAAAGGGCAAGGGAAGATGAGGATGATGAAGTAGGATTTTTTCTCTCTTTATTTATCTTTTTCTCACATTTATTCATCACTTGGGAAAAAGCTAGTAAGTTTTTTCCATGAAGAAAGAAGAAGGAAGAAGATGAAGAATAATGATAGAATTCCTTTTGTGATGAATAGTAATCAAGAATATATGATTGATTATCAAACCATGGTCAAGGATGAGAGGCTAAACCTATGTAGAGAATAAACTAGAGTTAAGGTTTGGTTAGGTCAAAGCATGAGTCATAACAAAATATCTTTATCATGACAAAATAGAATACTTCTAGAATGAACAAGAAGGAGCTAACCCTAATCAAACCCTAATCCCATTTTATCATCCTTAAACATGTTTTATAATAAATCATATCATGTCACAATAATATATATCACATATATATATTATATATTTGCAACAAAAGAAAATAATACAATTAACATATATCGCATATATATCAATGTATTAACTGAGTGAGAAAAAGAATCTTTTAGTGAGCCAATATTAGATAATGTAATTTAATATATCATATATATTATTATACATTAAATTATCGAATCAACACTTGATCCGACAATTCGGCTATATCGCATATAACCGACTAATATTTATCCGTACCGATTCATCGAATCAACACTTGATCCGATGACGCGGCTGATATCAAATATCGCGAGAATAGAATACGGTATCTCATATTATCCTCGGTCCCGCACATATCACATATGTGCTCCTACTCCGTTTTTCCTGAACCAAGAAAGCTCTGTGTAGGACTCTAAAGAATCGTCAATACGCCGGCAGTAGCTGATGATCATATCAAACACCCACAAGATGCAAGCGGTCAGCTAAACGTAACAGCTACCCAGGTATTGAGCGCTCAGAAGATCAATAAGCAATCCTGTACATTCTCCTGTGAATCCAAACAGTAACACTCCCGTACAGTCCGGTCTCGTCGTCTGATATGTTGCATATCTCGCCTAGGGGTGGTAAACGTCAGACCCCAGTAGCTCGATAAGTCGTGTCGATATGAGGTCTATAACAGTTCGAGAAACTACTGATAACACTTACCAGCAAATCTCAACAACCCTGGTCAGGGATTTCCGGTTATAGCCAATCGAACACAGCACAACATCAACTCCCTATACCGGGAGAGACGAATCCCCTCCTATCGCTCATTGCCTCCATGTGATTCGGGACTGTACCCAAAAACCACCTTTTTGCACGCCCTCTTGGACGTGGTATGATGGAAATCAAAGCACAGTGGGAATCACACAAGACTCTATGACGATCTCGGGTCAACAGACTACTCTGTACCAGTGTCACCGGAGAACTGCGATCTGACGTGAGGTATAATACCATCTGGGAGTTCTCGGCGAGTCTGTCCAGTGTACCCAGTCTCCACTGAGCACCCGTACACCATCCTTGATGTCAAATACCGATGGATATGGGATCATCCATCGCCCATCATATGGGTCAAGATGCGTATACGCTAGTCTACTCTGGTGCATCGATGCCCTGTCTCGATACACCCTCAACTAGGAACAATTATAGGATGTACTCGTCGACTACCGTGGCCCCACTAGTATGATCTCATCATAGTCCCAGTAGTCGAGTACATATCCTAAGGGCTTTATCAACATGTAACATAGAGACAATCAGAGTACATGTTAAGATAAAGAACAAACAGATAGCATACTATCATGTCGAGCAAGAAAGTCCTCCCTATATATGTCCAAGCATCCATTACAATATACATCGTATGTACAGTAATGGCCTCTAGGGCATACATATAACTAACAATCTCCCACTTGCACTAGGGCCATCTGTTGTGGTATCACATACCCAACAATTAGCTGCGGTTGAAGTATCTCATACTCAACCATCCCATAAATGTCTCTACTGGGAAAAAGGCCTTTGTGAGTGGATCCGCGCTGTTGTCCTCTGTGTCTACTCTCCTAACCTCGATCTCCCTGGAGATCAACCATCTCCATGATCAGGTGATACTGCCTAAGAATTATATCTGGATTTCTGATGGGACGGTAGTTCCTTGGCATAAGCCACAACTCCATTGTCACACAATGGTAGGAACGAAGTTCATCTCATGAACTTATATATATCTAGACTGCCTCTATGGTAGCATCTTTGGTAACGATGTATCTTGCCTTTAATCGTCTAGTATGTCACGGTATCTAGCTTGGAACTCTTCCAACATACCGTCCCTCCACTGAGGGTAAGGACAATGCCTGCGACTGACATTCAGTCGTTCTTATCACCCTGGAACCTTTCCAGTGATTCTCCCCAGGATCAATTGATACCATCTCACTACAACTAGTAAGAATCCTAATATCCAATTAGATCTATCTCATAGATCCAATACTCAGGATTTAGGAGGTATCACTTTGATCCTTTATGGAGAGTCCTTGTGATAAGCGGAGATTGACCGAGCGTAGCATAGGAAACTCCTTCCCTATCAAGAGTATGTCATCCACGTACTCTACGAGGATCACCACCATACTCTCTACTACCTTTTCGTGTATACAAGGTTCATCTACCATTTTGATGAAGTCAAACTCTTTGACTACCACATCAAAATAGACGTTCCAACTCCGCGATGCCTGCTTTATCACATAAAACATCTTGCGCACGTTTCCGCTGCTCCTACTGTCTACGAAGCCCTCTGGCTGTGTACTTATAGACGCTCTCTTCTAAAACATCATTTAGAAAAGCAGTCATGACATCCAACCACCAGATATCGTAGTCATGGTATGTAGCCGTGGCAAGTAGGATCTGGATGGACTTAAGCACAGCTTTGAAAGTCTCAACTTTTCCATGTACACCAAGTAATTTTCTTAAGATATACTCGCTCCTGATGGGGATTTAACCCTTTAGATAAAGCAACCAAAGTCCATACTTTGTTGGTGTATAAGGATTCCATCTCAGATCGATAAGCATCCAGCCATTCTTACAGGGTCCCACTCCTGATGGCCAGCTCGAAACTAGTTGGGTCATCATCTCATGATGCAATCCTCGCTCCCACTGTCATAGAGAAACCGAAGTATCTCTCAGGTGGGTGAGGAACCCTACTAGATCGGCGGAGAGGCTGAGGTTCGTTGGAAACTATTGAATCCTTTGGTTCTACAAAATCATCAGCTGCAGTTTGTATAGCTGGAACATTTCCAGTTCTACATAACAGACCTTGCCTCGAGCTTGTCCGGATTTTGCTTTTAGACATAGGCCGGACAACCCCAAATCTTAACAAACTTAAGATATGGGCTCTTCCCATTCCATATCATATATGAAGTGGTAGGCAACTGATTTGATTTGAACCCTATTCAATAGGTATGAAGCTTCTCAAGTGCATAACTCCCAAAAGAAAATAGGCAACTCAGTAGTACTCATCATAGAGCACACCATATCACATAGGGTGTTTCTTGCTCCGCCCCGATACACCGACGTGCTGTGGTGTATACGGTGGAGTAATGCTGAGAGAGAATCTCATTCTCCTTTAGAATAGTCCAGGAATTCCGTGCTCAAGTATTCTCCTCCTTGATCACATCAAAGGACATAATACTTTTACCCGTATTTTGGTTCTCTACTTTTAACTTATATTCTGTGAATATCTCAAATGCTTCGGACTTGTGTTTCAACAGGAACATATGTCTGAATCTTGAGAGATCATCAGTGAATGTAATGAAGTACAAAGAACCGGTCTTGGCATGTGTAGACAGGGGAGCTTCATACATCAGCATGTATCAATCCCAAGAGTTCACTAACTCTTTCTCTGTTTCCAATAAACAGAGCTATAATCATCTTATCTTTGTGACATGACTGGCAAATTTCACAAGATGTAAATTCAAACAGATTTAAATGTGCATCTCAATGTAACTTAGCTAGTCGGGTCGCATTGACATGACCTAGTCTACAATACCTCAATGTAACAAAGCTATGGTCAACCTTCTACCTCCGTCAGGTATTTTATCATGAGTGGTTCTCGGGCTTCGAAATGCCCGATTACTTGGCGGACGACCAGTGCGGAGTCCCTACGTATCCGGATAGTTTTCAGCCCTACTACGGAGGCGATTCGTAGCCCGGCTAATAGGGCCTCGTATTTTGCCGCGTTGTTTGACGCTTTAAAATCAAGTTTCAGAGAGTACTCCATTTCTGCTTTGTTTGGTCCGCGGATGATCCGTCCGGCCCCACATCCCTCCTCGGTGGAGGATTCGTCTAAATAGAGCACCCGGTTCTGGATTGGGCTCGGCACCTCCTCGACCGAGGACCGTGGGTTGGGGCCCTGAGTCGTCGTTCCTTCCTTAGTAGGAATGGTGCATTCGACAACGAAATCGGCTAAGGCTTGTGCTTTAATTACCCGTTTAGGTCGGTATTTGATGTCAAACTGGGACAACTCCCACCTCCATTTCTCTAAGCAACCTGATGATTCAGGGGAGGAAAGGATATTCCATAAAGGTCGTTCAGTGAGGACGAGGATTGTGTGTGCCTAGAAATAGTGTCACAGTTTCCTGGACGCGATGACAAGCACGAGGACTATTTTCTCTATGGCTGGGTATCTAGTTTCCTCGTCGTTGAAGACATGGCTTACATAGTAGACCGGTGTCTGTGTTCCTTCGAACTCTCTGACGAGTACTGCGCCCGCGGTTTGGTTGGAGACGGCCAGATAGAGTAACAACTCATCGCCTTCGATTGGTCTAGTGAGGAGTGGTGGGGTCGTGAGGTGCGCCTTGAGTTATTCTAAAGCGTCTTGCCATTTCTCGGACCATTCAGACATGGGGATTTTCCTTAGGGCTCTGAAGAAAGGGAGGCATTTTTCTCCGGATCTGGACATAAAGCGGTTTAATGCAGCCACCCTCCCGGTGAGTCGCATGATATATACATTGCTTTTAGGTGTCGTCATGTTGATGATGGCGTTGATCTTCTCTGGGTTTGCCTTGATTCCTATGTGGGTTGTTTACCCCAATCAGAGCAAAGCTCTGTTCAAATTCCAAGGCGGGAAACGAAGCAACGCTTCTGTTTCCCCCAATCAGAGCAAGGCTCTGTTCTGAAAATTAAAATAAAAAATTAAAAAATTAAAGAAGCAACGCTTCAGCTGACTTGCGCTCTGCGCTGCGCGCCACATGGCAGCGCAGTTGCGCTGCGCTCTGCGCTGCGCGACACGTGTCAAGCGCAGGTGCGTTTGCGCCAAATAGAATTAAAATTCTAGTAAAATATTTCTGTTCTTTTTAAAACAAGAAGATTGTCTTCTGTAAAACAGAAGCCATTGGATCAAAGATCCAACGGTGGAGAAAATTCCCCAAATCACTCAGAGAATGATCTCTTTAACAAATTTTACAAATTAATTGGCACTATATAAACGCCCCTAGACCCCAATTCAAAAACACAACACAGAGAATAGAGAAACTCAAGAAACAGAGAGAGAACTCTGAAGAATTTTGAGAAGAACTCAAAAGAAAGAAAGGTAAAACCTTTGAATAAGAAAAGAAGAACTTCTGAATAGATCATTGATCTAAGAAAAAGATCAAGGATCTTCAATAAAAAAATAATAAATAATAACAAAGGCATTGCCTTTTTTTAAGAACCATTGGTTCTGGAATCTTAAAGATTCTTTTCTTGGATTAAGAAATTAAAATAGTGCCTTACACTTGCAAATCTGCACTGTTGCGCTCCGGGTTTGGCGCAAGACACCAGAGAGCGCCACGTGTCAGCACCCGAATAACTTGCGCTATGCGCTTTTAAGATAGAGCATTACTCTCTAAAATTGGCGCAACTCACCAGAGCGCGCCACATGTTAGCAGCGCAACAGCGCAGCTCACTGACGCAGTGCGGCGCAGTGCACTGCGCTTGCGCTCACTAGAGCGTGACACGTGTCACCTCCACGTGCGCTTGCGCTCAATAATTGGTGCAAGGCGTCTGACAGGCCACATGGCCACCGTCAGTTTGATTAATGCACTGCATTATTTACAGAAGGGCCAAGCCCAATTAAAAAGGGCCTAACAGGCCTAATAAAATGCAATGCATTATTTTAAAAAAAGGGCAGAGCCCAAACAAAACAGATGCTGTGCATCATTTAAAAGAGATAGAGCCCAAATCAAAAAGGCTTAGCAGGCCAAAAGAAAATGTAGTGCATTATTAAACACGGGCAAAGCCCTAGCACAGGCCTAATAGGCCAAAGATAAAACGTTGAATATTCTCAACTAGAGTTAGCCCAATCATGGCCGTAAATCCTCAAATTATATTGACTGGGCATGGCTGCTCCCTTAAATCAATTTACATTCGGTTCAAGGGTACATCTCTGAACTCCTCTGACATCTGTCGTTGTAATCCCTCAACGGCGTCAGAGAGGTGATGGGTCCCGACAACCACACATTGGGAATATGGACCACCATGTCTCTAAACTGGCAATGGACCACTATGTCCCTAAACTGGAACAATAGAGCCAATTGCTCTCTTGTCGGATCCAAACGATCCTGTTAAGTTGATCTTAGTCTGGGGATTAGGCTGACGTATCCTTAACAAACGTTTAATTTGATCTTAGCCTTAAATATGACTAACGTGTCCTTAAACTAATATCCGTTCCCAAAATGGGAATGTTGGACCACTATGTCCCTAAACCGGAACAACAGAGCCCCCAAATGCTCTTTTGTTGGATCTAAACGATCCCGTTTAAGTTGATCTTAGCCTCAAATATGGCTAACGTATCCTTAAACATTCAAACAGACTTTAGTCCCAAATCGGACTATAAATCCCCTAATCAACTTTGGTTCAAGGGTACATCTCTGAACTCCTCTGACATCTATCGTTGTAATCCTTCAATGACGTCAGAGAGGTGACGGGTCACGACGGCCATACATTCAATGGACCGCTATATCCCTAAACTAGAACAATAGACCCCAAATGCTCTTTTGTCGGATCTAAACGATCTAGTTAAGTCGATCTTAGTCTCAAATCGGACTAACGTATTCTTAACAAACGTTTAAGTCGATCTTAGCCTCAAATATAGCTAACGTATCCTTAAACTAAAACACCAAACCCAAATCTAAGTAAATACGGATTTGGACTAATCGACGTCCTACGGGCGAGGACATAAATTAGTCTCCGTATACAATCCACGGGTAACCATAAACAAAACAAACACACACGACATGAAGTGAAATTCTGGAGAAGGAGAAAGTTTTTACTGCGATGCGGTAGCGTAATTAACTGCAGGGGCTTGCAACTGCAGGGAAGAGCGTCCCCACAATCAAAAACCCCTCAAGCGAGGGGGAATCTGACGAAGTCTGCTACATCGGCCACATCCGTCTAAACCTCCGATACACGGTACCATAAATCAACTTGGCATCTTCGGAGAGGTGGACGGATAAAACCAAATAGCATCTGTCCCGAATCTCAGGCAAGACGTCCCTACGTCGTCTTGGCCACCGTTCGGAGGGGAACAGATTCTGGCACGCCCGGTAGGACCTTTTCCTTTTTCCACTCCACACTTCGTGTGTCGTGTTCGCGAACGAATCGCGGTTTGCTGTGGTTGCCTGTGGATTGGAGGTACTAAGATTTGGTGTCTTGCTCCGTGCAGAAAACAGAAGATCAATGGCTTCAAACTGCACTGCCTGCAACTGCAACTCTCGCTCCGTCCTTGATGGAGGAGTGACTTATGGGCCCCAAGCGGCCTCCCTTTTCAAGATGCCAGTGGAGCAAGTAACTCAAGCCACCACTGGACTATTCTTCGGGACCATGCTCCCACCGATGAGCTTCAATGCCCCAATGACGTTGCAAGAAGCCCCAAAGAAGTCAGTCTTTGATCGACTTACCACTGCCGTGACCCCTCTCAATGGGTCACCCAACTTCAATACCTCAGTTTTCAACAGACTGGGCCAGAACGTCTACAAGCCGGCGATACCCGAAGCTGCCATCCCAGAGCGGATAGCCATCCCGGCTCAGGCGAACGAAATCATTGAAAAGGCTCCTCCTTCCAAGAAGTCAGCTTTTACAGGGCTGGCCATTCCGGTTGCTGCTCCAGGGGAAATCACCAAAATTGCTTCCTCTACTCGGAAGTCTGCTTTTGATAGGTTGGCCGTCCCCATCCAACGGACGTCGGTCTTTAAGAGGCTGATACCAGCAAATTCTGACCAACACAGGGGGCATGACGAAGTCACCGTTATAGCTGAAACAACTCCATCCGCGAGACACGCTCGTCGTCGCCACTGGCGCCGAGTGAGGAAGGCTGGGGGCAACTCCCCCTCTGGGATAACTCCGCCAGCTCCAACGGTGGGGATCGATGCTGCTGTTCTAACCGGGAACAGTTTTGAATTGCTGAACATGGTGCGCAGAAACTCTCCTACTGTGGTGTTGAAACGAACTCCTTCACCTGTGGAGAATACTCCAGAGAAGAAGCTAGAGCAGCCCCCTCAACGGCTGTCCTCTAAAATTTACAAAGTCTGGCGACAGGTCCAAGAGTCGGTGATTGATGAAAACTATCTCCGCCGACAGAAAAAGATGAGGGTTCGGCAGGAGAAGGATTACTCCGTCAAGCCACAAAAAGCAACAGCTGCTTGGACGCCCACTGCAACGGCTCCCTCAACTTCGACCACTCAAAAAAGAAGGAGGTCGGGAAAGATCCCTGTGTCTTTGGCAAATCGCAAAGACACTGAATCGAAACGCCCCAAGTCTGGGGGCATAGTAGTGCACACTGTTTATATGGCTTCCGGAAAGGAGGAAGGCCACGCTGCGATGGGTCACCGACCACTCACCCGATCCATGACCAAAGCTCAGGAGCAACAACAGAAGCTTCAAGAGATGATGACTGCTATGGTCGCACTTACCGGGCCAAAAGAAAGCTCGGAGGCATCATCAGAACAACGCCACGAACAAGAAACTGACGCTGACTTATTACGCAGAGTCCTCGAAAAGAAGGACAAAGAAGCCGCAGAGCAAGCGGCTAACATAAAACAAATGGCGCTTCTTTTCCAAGATATGGTAGGAATGATGTTACAGCAGGATCCTCCAGCTGAAAACCCTCCGACCATTACTGAAGACAATAGAGGGGAGACATCCAATCCTCCACCGGCTCTGTCAGCAGCCAAGGAGGAAACCATTTCCAAGGCCGCACTGGATGACTATATAGCTCAGCAAATACGAGCTCATCAGGCGAATGAGGCGGCTGGGCAAATTGCTAGAACCGAACGACCCTACCCGGGCTGGTATGACCAAATCAGTTACCCGCCCGGATATACGATCCCTAAATTCCATGTGTACAAAGGGACAGGGAATCCACATCAGCATGTCGCTCAATTCAGGGCCTTATGCGGCAATACTGGAGGCGATGACAAACTGTTGCTTCGACAATTCTTCGGCAGCTTAGCAGAAACAGCCTTTGAATGGTATTCGGAGCTACCTAACGACTCTGTCAAAACATTTGCAGAGATGGAGCTACTGTTTACACAAAGATTCACGAGTGCTAGTGGACGCACCCCGATAACAGCACTGATCAATGCCAGGATAAGGCCAGGCGAAACATGGGTCCAATATGCAACACGATGGCGGAACTTATGGTCGAAATGCGAGCAATGAATTGAAGAAGCGCCGGCAGTAGGGATGTTTGTGGGAACCCTTAATCCGCAAGCGACCATCTCGCAATTCATGATGTTCTTCGGGCCGACCACTTTCCATGCCTTGATCGACAAATTAGCCCAAATGGACCAGATGGGCCATGGACCGTCTCCTCCAAAACTGGACTCTCGAAATGAGAAGAAAAGAAAAGCGGTCATTATTGCCAATACTCAACAACAGCCGAGCAAATCAAAACCGGTTGCTCGCCAAAACAACGTGCGTCCACGTCCATCCCTCGAGAAGAGACTGGGACGTCCTTACTCGTTTCCTCAGAATAAAAAAAGGAAACTGTTCGAGCTGGCCACGCACAGCGGACTCATCAATCTGCCGAGTCCAAAACGTCTGTTGCAGCATGGCGATCTCAATAATCCCGATTATTGCCCTTACCACCACGCGGTAAGTCACCCGATCGAGGATTGCTTCGTCTTTAAGGGATGGATCGAGGATCGGTACCTACAAGGCAAGTTTGCGCTGTCTGAAAAGTGGAAGGTAAACCCACCACAGCCGCACACTCCAAAGAAGACGGACGCACCGGGGGCAACTTGTCATGTGATCTCTCACTCATTGGCGGATGATAAAGAGGCTCCTTGCGCCGAGAAACCAAGGGCGGACCCTGAATCAGAAATTCTGCGGCCGTCAGACGAGATGATCGATGCCTTCCTGAATGAGATTCGTCTGAAAGTTAAAGCCAATCAAGAACGTGAGATGACCATACTAGAAGGAGCCAAACACCGCCGACTAGACCAAAGAGTCGAGACACTTCCGTCAAATCAAAAGTCATCCGCTGCGGATAAAAACAAATTCAAGACGAAGAAAAGGTTTGCTAAAGCCCTATCAGTGGGAATGAAGCTACCACCTGATTTTATATCAAAAACTATTTCTAAACCGCAATCAAGAACGGCGTCGCATGAAGCTAGCCGATGAGTACGGGTCGGTCCACAGGGATTTTGTGAATTTCCGATTTGTTCTTACGAGTTAATTCCGAAGGGTGTTCGGTTGATTATTAAATCTAAAAATCTAATTATTCTATCTACGGCAATTAATTGAAAGTTATAACTAAGGCAGATAAATAAAATCTTATACTAGGGTAGGAAAATAAATTTAATTTAGGGCAGGAATTGAAATTATCTAGGGCAAGAAAATAAATAGATCTACTTACTTTACAGATGGATCTCTCCAACCATTTACGCAGGGTTGTCAGATCTAAATAGATGAGTTGAAAAGAAACACCGATGCTCTCCAAAAGAGTTCTGGAATTTTTTATTAAAAGGAGGCATGAAGTTTACAATGATTAGAATTCCTATTTATAAAGAATAGAAAACCCTAGGGTTACAATGACTCGCATGTCTGAAATTACAAAAACAGCCCTTAGGTCGACTAGTCAGCGCCGCACCAAAATTATGCTAAAAAGTTTATTTTTCAATTCCTTAACATGGCCGCGGAACCGCGGCCCGAGGCCCTGTTTGGCCGCGGTTCCGTGGTCAACAAGAGGCTTTAGATGCTGGAATTTCCTGTGTTGTCTTCTGGTGATTTTGTCTTCCTGTTTCTATATGTTCTTTTCCATTTGGGCTTCTAGGTTGGTTCCAGATCTCCAGTGAACAATTTGTAGTGAACTTTAAACCTTCGCTTTGAGTCGATATCTTGAATCTTGCTTTGTGAACTGTTTCTTATGTAGGCTTGATCAAGATTCTCTGTTTGTTGGTTAAAATCCACATTTTCATCGTCTTTACATCGTTTTCACTGTTTTCTGTCCAAGAACCTGTAACCTGTAACATGTAGCAGACATGCGTCAAAAGCACCCGTTTATTTGTAAAATATATAAGAATGGGGAATATAATAATGCAATATTTTGGGATGAATAAATACCCCCAAACTTATCTTTTGCTCGTCCTCGAGCAAAGTTATTTTTATTCACTAAAATCCTAACCACACTTTCGCAAGGAAACGCGATTGCACTAAGCACGTGCAATAAGCCGTTAAACCTCTAGGTGTCCCTAGTAGGAGGAGTGTTGTCTCCTGAGAGTTTTCAGCGGATTACACCCACAAAATCCTATCAACTCGGCCCATTGACTTTTGTTCTCCAATTAGGTTTTCTAACAAGGAATTCTATTATCTTTTTGACTCGCAAATTATCCACCCACATTCTTCACACTTCCTCATTATTTAACTTAAGATTATATATATCCTATAGACTTACTTAGCTTTCGGCATCTCTTAAGTTTTCCTTCTAGGATTCCATCTCGACTTAGGAATTTCTATCAACTCTATTAAAGATATAAGTTCTATTTTTCATTCCTCTCTCTTATCTAAATTCCAATCACATATCCCTACGTGTGTGTATAGATCACCCCTACACTTGGAAATTCAAATCAAGCAATCATACTCTCGTCCATTGTCCAAAGCACTTATTAATTAGTGAATTTTTAAATGAAATTTGCTTACACATCCTTCATGCGACCGTTAATACTTCTTGAGGTACCAACAACCGATTACAAGATGTGTTAGCACTTTAAAGCGTACTTCCTAGTTTTGCAACACCCAAGGCTTTAGCAGTGACTCCCAAACCAGTTGGTCTAAGGCACTAGGTGATGAAGCACCCTCGCTAAAGATTTTTCTATTTTTACAGCCTTAAGTAATCATAAAAACCAGTGTCCATTTTTTTATTCACTATTTTTTTCTTTATTTTCATTGTACTAAGGACTTTTAGACAAGAGCATTTCAAGGTCTCTTCTACTATTCCAAGTTTCAAGGTGCGTAATTGTGCAAGTTGTAGGGTATACATTTTCAGAATCTAGACTTAAGCTAGGAACTATTTTTCAAACTTATACTCTAATAAGAACATCAATACTCTTCCCTTGTTTCGACTTAGTCTAAGAAGTGAACCCAAAATTTGCCTATTTCTAAATAAACTACAAGGCATATACTTTCTACCGTTAAACTTTAAGGAATGTTATTTTTAGGGTTTTTAATTCACTAAGTCTAAGATCCAGTTGTTCCTAACTAGTTAACCTATATGTCAAACTCTAGTCAAATAAGGCCAAAATTGAATACAATTATTTTTATAATTTTTCAAAAATTTTCAATTTTTATGGGTTTTCAAATAAGTATGCAAATGCAAAAATATGTACAAATGAATGCGAAGGAAGAAGACGTACCGAGCAAACCCCCGAACTTGAACTTGACAGTGTCCTCACTGTCATACTAAACCAAGAAGGTCAAAATACCGGCACTTCCCTGTTTATTTATTTATAATTTTTTATTGTTAAGAAAAACAAAAAATATATATATACAAAAAAGACCCTCCCCCAAACTTCATTTAAACTATATTAGACATTACTGCCAAACCTTGCATAGACCAAACGTTAACACCAACCAGTTGAAAAATTTATCAGTAAAGAGTATCAGTTGGTGGAAGAATAGGTCGTAGCGATCCATAAAGAATTGGGGAAGATAGAAGTGGTGGTATGGAAGGTATGGAGGTGAATAGATAGGAGGTGGTGATGAATCAAAACGAGAATGCGAATGATCAGCAATCAGTGGAATGTTGGCATTCTCGTAGCTTATTAAAAGAAATGGGGGTGGTTCAACTTCTAAAGGAGGAGGTTGACTAACCACAATACCCCAAAAATGTTCCTGTGGGTCCTCTATTGACTTGGCATCATCCATCAATTTCATATGATAATCAATTATAAGGGAACTGATCTCCTCGATGTCCGCCACAGTCCAACCGAAAACTTGCCGCCTATCTTGTAAGACTTTTAAAATAGCGTTCTCTTGCTCGAAGGCTAGAGAGGCTGATATTATAATGGGAAAAGTCTCATTCTCACCTATGTAAGCATATTTAAGGTGAGGCGGTAAGGACATGAGTTCGAGTTTCGGAGATGAAAGAATCATTGCGGAATCTACCTCGAACTCAAAGGACTCCAACACAGGTTCGAAATCACTGCAAACAACTGATTCGGATGGCTTAACTAACTCATCCAAAAATTCAAAAGACTCATATTCGGGCTGTGAGTCGTCATCATCCGAAAAAGTGAAACATTCATAATCCATATCGGTTGTGTCAACTGTGGTAGGCTCAAGGAGGGACGCACTAGTGGCGTCAAAACTGTTTTCATCAAATAGAAATCTTTCAAGCTCGCAGTCCTCCTACGTGATTTCATGAATAGAGCAAACTTCTCGTGTACTAGTTTTAGGCACGGGGGGCAGACTTCCCATCTTATAAATATTGAACTCACTAGACATCTTCCCAAAGGATAGAGTCATGGAGCCATTGCGACAGTTTATTACAGCATTGGAAGTGGCCAAAAATGGTCGACCTGGGATCACCGGAATTTGGTTTCTTGGGTTAGCAACAGGTTGTGTATCCATAACAATAAAATCAACGGGGAATATGAACTCCCCCACTTTGATCAACACATCCTCTAGCTGACCTCTTGGATGGGTGATTGATCGATCAGCCATTTGGAGAGTACAACGAGTAGGTTTCAACTCTCCAACCCCTAATTGTTCGTACACGGAGTAGGGAATCAGATTAACACTAGACCCAAGATCTAAAAGTGCTCGATTAATTTTCTTATCCCCAATTGTGATTGAAATCGTAGGACAGCCGGGGTCCTTTCGTTTTTGGGGTAAGGTTTGATGGTGGTTAATAGTATTGCTCACTGCACTAGCCACTATCACTTTCTTGGGTACTTGAGATGCCTTTCTCTTCGAGGTGCATAAGCCCTTTATGATTTTCGCGTATGAAGGGACTTGTTGGATAGCATCCAAGAGAGGTATATTTATGCTAACCTACTTAAATATCTCCACAATCTTTTCCACTTGTGCAGTTGGTTTATTAGGACTCAACCTGTTTGGGAATGGAGCATTTTGAAAATTCGTTGAGTCAAATGTCTGTGGAGTAGAATGTGGAGTAGGAACGGATCCCGGTGTAGATGTGTTCATGTTGTGAGAAATGGGTCCGTTCGAGCTAGAAGAAGTAGAGCCATGTGAAGGGTGGAGAATAGGCTCTAAAGAAAAAGGTGAAGAAGAAAGTGAAGAAAATGAAGAAGGGGAAGATGACGATGGAGAAAAAGAAGAAGAAGAAGAAGAAGAAGAAGAAGAACCACCGGCGAGGATGTCATCACTAGTACCCATATTATTTTGCAACACTCTTCCGGATCTCAACGTGGTCACCGCATTTACATTGTGATTGTGATATGCGTTTTGAGTGTGACCGGGATTTGGCAATGGTTGAGATGGAAGCTTTCCCTTTTCTCTCTCGCTCAACGCAGCAGTTAATTGTGCAATTTGTGCCTCAATAGATTTGATACTTTGATCGTGTGAAGCATTGTTATGCATCAAAGACTGAACATAATTTTCAAATCTTGCTGCGGATTCTGTAGATTGCTTAAGAAATGCATCTAGACTTTTTTCGAGCGAGATAACCTTATCATCATTTGGTTGAACCAAATTGTTCGTTTGATTTGTATAAGGTTGTTGTTGGAAAGGTTGCTGGTTTTGAGTTTGCGAAGGTGCTTGTTGTTGTTGCGGAGGAGGTGGTCTTTGAAAATTGTTATTTCCTTGGACTTGTTGATTTTGGTTCCAAGCGAAATTTGGGTGACTCCTCCACCCCGGATTGTATGTCGAAGAGTACGGATCATTTCTTTGTCGTTGCTGAAAGGCAGCATTGACTTGATCTTGTCCTTGAATAGGTGCATTATAAGGACACACTTCGGTTAGATGCGATGGATTCGAACAACAAGCACAAACAGTTCGTGTGGGTAAAGCAGGGGCAGGAGAAGACGATGAGATTTTGGTCTCAATGGCTTCTAGCTTTTTCATAAGTGCGGCCATCTCGGCCTTCATAGCAATCGACATATCTACTTGATGTATGCCTGCCCTAGATTGACCAATAGAAGAAGATGATGCGGTCTTGGTACTTTCCCACTGAATTGTTTGCTCACTAAGATCTTCAAGAAACTGCCACGCTTAGTCGCTAGACTTGGAGAGAAAATGACCTTGACATATGGTTTCTAGCAACTGCTTTGTTGCCGAGTTCAATCCCTCGTATAATGTTTGACAAAGTTGCCAACTTTCGATCCCATGATGAGGGCATTGAACAAGTAGGTCTTTAAATCTCTCGAAGCACTTCCAAAATGGTTCGGAAGGAAACTGTGAAAATTGTATAATCTCGTTACGGATTCTAGCAGTTTTGTGATGAGGATAGAACTTTTTCAGAAAAGCTCTCACAAACTCGTCCCAATTTCTAATGGAATGTGATGCGGTGCTATATAGCCACTTCTCGGCTAGGTCACATAAGGTGAAAGGAATGACCCTTAGCCTTATAGCGTCATCACTTAATTGGGTCGTTTTCAACATAGCGCACACATTTTGGAATTTATTAATAAAGATATACGCATCTTCAGATTCCAAACCATGAAATTTTGGCAGCATATTGATGAAATGTGGTTTTATTTCAAAGTTGTCCCTATTTGCCGATGGGGGTGAAAGACATGTAGGTAAAGAAGTGCGGACGGGGTAGAAGAGATCCTGGAGCGCAACTCGTGCGGGCGCTACAACAGGCGGAAGATTCGGGTTATTCGCACCTAACGGAGGTGGAATCATTCCCGTCGGTAAGGTATCGTTGGGGTCGTGTCCCGACATACCTTCGAAAAAAGAATTTGAAGGTGGAGGTAAGGAAATGGAGGGAATTTCGACTTCGGTGTCGAAAGGTTCGTCGGTCGGTACCAACGAAACACGGACTAATCGGGCGTTAGTATCCCTAATCCAAAGTGACATACACTAAAGGAGTAGTGTAGTCAGAAAAATAGAAAAACAGAATGTGGGGGTAAGATAACGTCAATGGAGGGAAGTGGTGGAAGTGAGTTGCAAGTTTTCTTAGCGACAAGTTGCAAGTTTTGAAAAGATTTTTTTATTTTTTTCTATGTGAGAGTTTTGCAAAAAAGTTTTGAAAAGAGACTCGTGACACATATGTATCAACCACACATGCACAATTAGGCCTAGATCTAGGGTCACCTAGGTCTGCTAGACAGCTCCTAACTAGGGCTAGAAATAGAACCTCAAACCGCCTCTTCACCGACACTGCGGCCAGGTAAGTGGGAAGGAACCACAATAGTGGGCCTAATTAATAACCACTAGCCTAGACACCGTAAAGTCAGTTAGGATAAACGGTCGATGCCTATACTAGTCCTTTTTCTATTGAGCTCGATGTCCTTAGATCTGAGTCTAGTATTTTTTTAATTAATTGTGGTCAATGCAAATGCTTTAAAGTGATTTCTGGGGTCCTGGGAAGGGTGATGAAATCCCCATCCAATCTGAGTTTGGTCAATTAGCCCCTTAAAGTCCGATTAAATTATGCAAAACAATAAAATTCACTTGCAATCAATTTTTTAGCGCGGCGCAAAGAAAGCTGCAGAAAATCTGTTATTTAGAAGGGGAGAGAAGATTTTTAGCGCAAAGAAATCCTGCAGAAAATTTTCACAAAAGATATATGGTAGGTTGCAGAGGGGAAGAAAGAGAAACAAACCAACTAATTTTTAGGTAGTGACGTGGCCAAACAGCCGCGGTTCCGCGGTATGGGGTGCTCCTTGGCCGCGGTTCCGCGGTCTGGTGAAGAGATCAGGCTCTGAAATTTTTTTTGCAGCTCCTGTTCACCAATTCTCCTCTGTTTTGATGTTCACTTTTCTGATTTGCCCTCTGTAAAATTCCAGATCCTAGAATCCTCGCTATTCCTGCAAGATTCAAAAAAATACACCCTTCAAACAGATCAAAATTGATAATTTTTTTATATATTTTTTTATTTTCAGATTTTTCTAATTTTTTAAAAATTATATCAACCCGAAATTACACAGAAAGAAATTTTACGCCATCCCCGGCAACGGCGCCATTTGATTTTATGTCAAAAACTATTTCTAAACCGCAATCAAGAACGGCGTCGTATGAAGCTAGCCGGTGAGTACGGGTCGGTCCACAGGGATTTTGTGAATTTCCGATTCGTTCTTACGAGTTAATTCCGAAGGGTGTTCGGTTGATTATTAAATCTAAAAATCTAATTATTCTACCTAGGGAAATTAATTGAAAGTTATAATTAGGGCAGATAAATAAAATCTTATACTAGGACAGGAAAATAAATTTAATCTAGGGCAGGAATTGAAATTATCTAGGGCAAGAAAATAAATAGATCTACTTACTTTACAGATGGATCTCTCCAACCATTTACGCAGGGTTGTCAGATCTGAATAGATGAGTTAAAAAGAAACACCGATGCTCTCCAAAAGAGTTCTGGAATTTTTTATTAAAAGGAGGCATGAAGTTTACAATGATTAGAGTTCCTATTTATAAAGAATAGGAAACCTTAGGGTTACAATGACTCGCATGTCTGAAATTACAAAAACAGCCCTTAGGTCGACTAGTCAGCGCCGCACCAAAATTATGCTAAAAAGTTTATTTTTCAATTCCTTAACATGGCCGCGGAACCGCGGCCCGAGGCCCTGTTTGGCCGCGGTTCCGTGGTCAACAAGAGGCTTTAGATGCTGGAATTTCCTGTGTTGTCTTCTGGTGACTTTGTCTTCCTGTTTCTATATATCCTTTTCCATTTGGGCTTCTAGGTTGGTTCCAGATCTCCAGTGAACAATTTGTAGTGAACTTTAAACCTTCGCTTTGAGTCGATATCTTGAATCTTGCTTTGTGAACTGTTTCTTATGTAGGCTTGATCAAGATTCTCTGTTTGTTGGTTAAAGTCCACATTTTCATCGTCTTTACATCGTTTTCACTGTTTTCTGTCCAAGAACCTGTAACCTGTAACATGTAGCAGACATGCGTCAAAAGCACCCGTTTATTTGTAAAATATATAAGAATGGGGAATATAATAATGCAATATTTTGGTGTGAACACCACCCTCTGAAGAAAATACTCTCGGAGGAGTAGAGATGCATCCTAACTTCTGCTTATATCATCAGAAGATCATACACCCTACTGAAAACTGCGACTCCTTTAAGTGTTGGTTGCAAGGGTATGTCGCTCACAGGCATTACGTCAACAGAACAAAGCGGGAAGCTCATAGACAGCGAAAAAACACGACAGATGAGCATAAAAGAGTTGCCGGCAATTGTCATAGGGATGATCCCGGGGGATCACGAGTTCTCACCTTTGGAAGCGACTCCGACGAAGAAGCTGCCCTCAACCCTCTCCTCAAGGAATCCATTTCAAAAATGAAAGAATTGAGGAGTTGCGAGAACATTCAGCCGTGCAATCGCACGCAACTCGGAAAAAATCTCGGCCCCGCAAACAAAGGATCGAGCAAAAAGGATAATGGGAAGGGAAAAACAGCCATCGTAGCCAACACTCAACAGCAATCGAGTGGCTCTAGACCGGTTGTTCGCCAAAACAATGTGCGACCACGCCCATCCCTCGAAGAGAGGTTGAAACGTCCTTACTCATTTCCTCAGGATGAAACAAGGAGGCTGTTCGAAGTGGCAGTGCATAACAGGCTTATCACTCTACCGGAGCCGAAACACCAACTACAACTGGATGATGTCAACAGTGCTAATTATTGTCCTTACCACCAAGTATTGGGCCATCCGATCGAGAACTGCTACGTCTTCAAAAACTGGGTTGAAGATCAATACCAACAGGGCGAGTTCGCGTTGTCCGAAAACTGGAAGGTGAGCCCGCCACAACCACATGCTCCGAGAAAGATGGATACGCCGGGGGCATCCTGCTCATTCATAGGGAAAGCCCCATAGACCGAAAAGTCAGTAAACTAGAAATTCGCCTCAAATACGGCGACGGTGGACCGAAACGTCCCTAAACTAACAATGGACCGAAACGTCCTTAAACTAACGATGGACAACTACGTCCTAAAACTAGCTGACGACCAAAACGTCATTAAACTACTACCGCAGCATCCTCAGGCTGAAAAAAACACAAAAAAACGGTAGGTCCATAAGCAACATGGGCACGGATGAAAACCCGAAAGGGCTCCGTGAGTAAAAACAGCAGGGCTACCGGCGAGTGTTCGTGAAAACCCGAAAGGGCGCGACCTCGTTAAAAAAAAGAATAAAAAGAATAAAAAAAACGGCAGGTCCATAAGCAAAATGGGCACGGATGAAAACCCGAAAGGGCTCCGTGAGTAAAAACAACAGGGCTACCGGCGAGTGTTTGTGAAAACCCGAAAGGGCGCGACCTCGTTAAAAAAAACGGTATGTCCATAAGCAAAATGGGCACGGATGAAAACCCGAAAGGGCTCCGTGAGTAAAAACAGCAGGGCTACCGGCGAGTGTTTGTGAAAACCCGAAAGGGCGCAACCTCGTTAAAAGACACTTACAAGGTCCTCTCGACCTTGTAAGGAGAAACACCCGCGTGAGATCCTTACGACTCACAAGAGAGCAACACACTTAGGGGTCCTCACGATTCCTAAAGAGAAATTACACTTGCGAGATCCTCACGACTCGTAAGGAGAACTCTCTTATGGGACCCTCACGGCTCATAAGATTTGAAAGCCTTAAATTACAGAGACCTGAATCTGTTCTTAAGCAACTCCCACAACCTTCGATATGGCCCTACAAGCGGCTCGATACTGACCCTTGTATACAATCCACGGACGCGAATAAACATTTCCCTACCCAAGTCCCATCCGTGACTGGGGATATGTCCATACGGTGAACAACCCTTGTAAGTCCTCTCGACTTAGAAGGAGAAAACCCTTTTATAAGATCCTTACGACTTACAGGGGAACATACACTTAGGAATCCTCACGATTCCTAAGGATAAAATACACCTACAAGATCCTCACGACTTGTAGGGAGAAATACCTTTGTGAGACCCCTACGACTCATGAAGTCAAAAGCCTTAGTCGACGGGATCCTAACCCTGTTCGCTAAGCCACCTTTGTTCGACATCGACAGAGGCAAGTGATGATTCGCTCCTGGCAATATCCCAGTTGTAGCGATACTGATGCCTAAACCGGTAACAAATTCCAAGCCCTTTCAGGGCAAATGATGATTCACTCCTGGCAATATTCCAGTTGTAGCGATGCTGATGCTGAGATTGGCACCAGATTCCAAGGTCCACACTCGCGATAAAAAAAAAGCGAGCCACACATGCATACGAAATAGCCGAAATGATGGGGCAACTTGCAATAAAAATCAGCAAGTAAAAATGTATGCATGCAAAATGGCCGAAATGATGGGGCAACTCGCAATAAAAAACAGCGAGTAAAACTAAAATAAATAGCCGAAATGATTAGGCAGCTCGCAATAAAAAGCCGCGAGTAAAAATAAAGAAAAAATAGCCGAAATGATTGGGCACCGCGAAAAATAGCCGAAATGATTGGGCAATCGCGACTTTCGCGATATAAAGCTGAAATGATAAAGCATCGCGGAAAGAAAATAAATAAAAAAAATGAATGAAACTGCTGCCCTACAGGTGAGATCACATCGATCCCTGTATACAATCCAGGGGCACAAACAAAGAGGGAACCATACCTTCCCAACAGGCTCCACCAGAAAGCGAAGCCAAATTTCGACGGTTCATAGTCAACCTAGAGACAATCTCGACATTTGTCACAATATTGCAGACACGATGTCAACAAACGGAGCAAAAGAAGATCCCTAGTTTCAGGGTCTCGACGTCGGTATCGACAACTTAGAGATCGCTGACGGTGTTTCTCCTCACTCCAACCAAACGCAGACATGACGTCAACAACCGACCTCAGAATCGCAATGAAACGGAGCCACGGCATAGTCCCTAATTCCAAATCTTAACGGCAATATCTACAGCCTAAAGAATCAACAAAGGCATTCCTTCGCAGTCCAGCAAGATGTAGATACAACGTCAACAAAAAACCCCATGGTCAGTAAAGCGGGGTAACGGCAAAATCCCAGCTCCACCTCGGCGTTCGTCTTGATACAGCAAATGAGATGTCACGACAGCGTTCTTCCTCCAACAGGATTCGGACGTGACAAAGCAAACGAAGCAAATGCCAAATTCCTAGTTTCAAGGTCTTAACAGCAAGTCATATAAAGCATGAAAGACAACCGGAGATCATCTCACATCAGTGCGGAGTGGTCACCACCTCGACGTTCGTCTTGATACAGCAGACGAGATGTCACCTCAGCGTCCTTCCTTCAACAGGATTCAAACGCAACACCATCAAACAGCGGAGCCACGGCAAAGTCCCTAGATCCAAATCTCGATGGTTCACCAACAACCTAGAGACAACCGCGACATTCGTCTCGATATAGAGGACGCAATGCCAGCAAACGAAGCAAAGGCCAAGTTCCTAGCTTCAAGGTATTAACGGTAACTCATATAAAGCCTGAAAGACAACCGGAGATCCTCTCACACCAGTGCAGGATGGTCACCACCTCGATGTTCGTCTCGACACAACAGACGCAACATCATCAAACAAACGAAGCCACGGCAAAGTCCCTAGTCCCAAACCTCTACGGTTCACCAACAACCTAGATACAACAGCGATATTCGTCTCGATACAGCAGACGCGATGCCAGCAAACGAAGCAAAGGCCAAATTCCTAGCTTCAGGGTCTTGACAGCAACTCCTATAAAACCTGAAAGACCATCGGAGATCATCTCACATCAGTGCGGAGTGGTCACCACCTCGACATTCGTCTCGATATAGCAGACGAGATGTCACCCCAGCAGGGTTCAGACACGACAATCAAACAAATGGAGCCACGGCAAAATTCCCAGTTCCAAGCCTCGACGGTTCACCAACAACCTAGAGACAACCGCGACATTCGTCTCGATACAGCAGATACAGTGCCAGCAAACGAAGCGAAGGCCAAATTTCTAGCTTCAGGGTCTTGACGGCAACTCACATAAAACCTGAAAGACTATCGGAGATCATCTCACACCAGCGCGGAGTGGTTATAACTCATCGAGGCTCTCCAAAATGAGCCTAACCTCAAGTAAAAAGCGGCATGGCAAAATTCCTAACGCTTTCTTTTCTGACGGTAAGATTACCTGGAAGATTACTTGAAGACGTCTTGTCCAGCCCCCGAAAGGATCAGAGACACGACAGTCGCAGGGCTATTCGAACAGCACGATTGCCTATCGAGGAATATATCGGCTGATGCGACGGTACGACGGCCAAAACCCTAAGTACCACAGACTCTAACGGACTTCTGTCGTAAAGAGCAGAGGTTAACTGTGACGTTAGGATATTCTTGCTAGAAATGTTCGATTCGTCTCGACTCGTGAGGAAATTGATGTCTTTGTGAGAACTTCTCGACACGGCTCGACTCGTGAGGAAAAGCCTTAGGCAGTGGGGATTTAAAAAAAACATGTTTCCTAAGCACTGGGGCCCTGCAAGTCGGCCCAAAACGGTCTCTTGCATACTATCCACGGGTCTCACTCTCCGAAGTCGAATCTCGACAAGGAGGGAAACAACCGCTTACGGGTCCTCTCGACTCATAAGAGGGAAAATTCTTTTATAAGATCCTTACGACTTATAAGAGAAAACGCACTTAGGAATCCTCAAGATTCCTAAGGAGAAAATACACCTACGAGATCCTCTCGACTCGTAGGGAGAAAAGTCTTTATGAGACCCTCACGGCTCATGAAGTTGAAAAGCCTTAGGTAGCAGACCTGAACCTGCTTCCTAAGCCATCACTACTCCTCAAGATGTTCAAGACATAATGTTCTATATCGCTTACAGGCTATGCTTATTTAAAGAATGTGCCAGTAACAAAGCAGAAAATAAAAGGAAGGAGGCAAAAGATTTGTCATTCATACTTGGAATGTTTTTACATCAATAAAGGCAATAAACAAAGATATTATCCAAATGATTACAATGGCAAAACCTCAAATCCAGGACATGGATTGAGGAACTCAAAAGTAACCTTGTCCAAGACTTTCCAAGCCTGGCGAACCATCCTAGTGTGCTTCCTTTCGCGAGCCCGAGCGTCGGGATCCCCACTGATGTCCTCCTCCCTCCGATAGGCAGCAAGTATTGCAGACTGTTGAAAAGCTTGGTGCAGAAGATCGATAAGGTTATCTCGCCTCCTCTTTGAGATTAGGCTCATCAGATACACCGAGTGCACCTTATCCTCGGCGGCATCCAATGCCCCAAGTGGCACACCAGTACAGAATAGAGGAAGCGCTTCCCAAATTGCTCCCACAATAAGCTTCAGGAGAGGGGAGCGCCGAGGAAGCAGTTGGCCGTTGTATGCGTCTAAGCGGCTCATGATTTCGGCACACTCGGCATTGGTAAATTCTCGGTTCTGAGAACGGCCGAGTCGGCGGATGTCCCTGTAAGAAATGATCTCGTTAAGGTCGTACATGTGGGCGTCCATTACTTCTGTAAAAGAAACCTAACAAAATTAGCAGACGGACTGATTAAGCAAGACAGTATAATTCATTAAAAAATAGAACGTCATCTCTAACCACCAGGATCTATGAAAAACTCTTAAGAGTTCTTTTATATGATTTGGAAGGAGCAAAGCTCCATTGGTGAATCAGGAATATACAAGAAAAAATCTTTCATAGAGCAGAACTCTATTAATGGAACTCTAATAGGGTTCCCTTTAGTTCTCTTCAGACCCCCTTAGAGCAAAGCTCTGCTAAGTGAAACCCTAAATGGGTTTTCTTAAGATCAGGGATCTATTGAGAGCAAGGCTCTGTCGATGAAAATTAATTTAATTTAATTAGAATTTTTACCTAAAAAGTATTTTCTAAAAGAAATTCTAACTCTTGGGGTTCTTGAAGGCAAGAGCAAGGCTCTGAAGTTTTGAAAGTAAAAATCTTAAAAGATGATGATTATCTGTGGAGGACCAAAGGTCCTATTTATAGGCATCAAATGCCCTTTCAAATTCCAAGAGTTGCCACGACGGTTGGAATTCTGCCACCGCTGCGCTCACGTTTGGAGGGCCACGTAAGCGTAACGGTGGGGGGGTATTTGTTTACCCCAATCAGAGCAAAGCTCTGTTCAAATTCCAAGGCGGGAAACGAAGCGACGCTTCTGTTTCCCCCAATCAGAGCAAGGCTCTATTCTGAAAATTAAAATAAAAAATTAAAAAATTAAAGAAGCAACGCTTCAGCTGACTTGCGTTCTGCGCTGCGCGCCACGTGGCAGCGCAGTTGCGCTGCGCTCTGCGCTGCGCGACACGTGGCAGCGCAGTTGCTCTGCGCTCTGCGCTGCGCAACACGTGTCAAGCGCATGTGCGTTTGCGCCAAACAGAATTAAAATTCTAGTAAGATCTTTCTGTTCTTTTTAAAACAAGAAGATTGTCTTCTGTAAAACAGAAACCCTTGGATTAAAAATCCAACGGTGGAGAAAATTCTCCAAATCACTCAGAGAATGATCTCTTTAACAAATTTAACAAATTAATTGGCACTATATAAAGGCCCCTAGACCCCAATTCAAAAACACAACACAGAGAATAGAGAAACTCAAGAAACAGAGAGAGAACTCTGAAGAATTTTGAGAAGAACTCAAAAAGGAAGAAAGGTAAAACCTTTGAATAAGAAAAGAAGAACTTCTTCTGAATAGATTATTGATCTAAGAACAAGATCAAGAATCTTCAATAAAAAAAGTAATAAATAATAACAAAGGCATTGCCTTTTTTTATGAACCATTGGTTCTGGAATCTTAAAAATTCTTTTCTTGGATCAAGAAATTAATATAGTGCCTTGCACTTGCAAATCTGCACTGTTGCGCTCCTGATTTGGCGCAAGCCACCAGAGAGTGCCACGTGTCAGCACCCGAATAACTTGCGCTATGCGCTTTTAAGATAGAGCATTGCTCTCTGAAATTGGCGCAACTTACCAGAGCGTGCCACGTGTCAGCAGCGCACTGCGCTTGCGCTCACTAGAGCATGACACGTGTCACCTCCACGTGCGCTTGCGCTCAATAATTGGCGCAAAGCGCCTGACAGGCCACATGGCCACCGTTAGTTTGATTAATGCACTGCATTATTTACAGAAGGGCCAAGTCCAATTAAAAAGGGCCTAACAGGCCTAATAAAATGCAATGCATTATTTTAAAAAAAGGGCAGAGCCCAAACAAAAACAGATGTTGTGCATCATTTAAAAGGGACAGAGCCCAAATCAAAAAGGCTTAGCAGGCCAAAAGAAAATGTAGTGCATTATTAAACAGGGGCAAAGCCCTAGCACAGGCCTAATAGGACAAAGATAAAACGTTGAATATTCTCAACTGGACTTAGCCCAATCATAGCCGTAAGTCCTCAAATTAAATTGACTGAGCATAGCTGCTCCCTTAAATCAATTTACATTCGGTTCAAGGGTACATCTCTGAACTCCTCTGACATCTGTCGTTGTAATCTCTCAACGGCGTCAGAGAGGTGATGGGTCCCGACAACCACACATTGGGAATATGGACCACCATGTCCCTAAACTGGCAATGGACCACTATGTCCCTAAACTGGAACAATATAGCCAATTGCTCTCTTGTCGGATCCAAACGATCTTGTTAAGTTGATCTTAGTCTGGGGATTAGGCTAACGTATCCTTAACAAACGTTTAAGTTGATCTTAACCTCAAATATGGCTAACGTGTCCTTAAACTAATATACGTCCCCAAAATGGGAATGTTGGACCACTATGTCCCTAAACCGGAACAACAGAGCCCCCAAATGCTCTTTTGTTGGATCTAAACGATCCCGTTTAAGTTGATCTTAGCCTCAAATATGGCTAACGTATCCTTAAACATTCAAACAGACTTTAGTCCCAAATCGGACTATAAATCCCCTAATCAACTTTGGTTTAAGGGTACATTTCTGAACTCCTCTGACACCTATCGTTGTAATCCTTTAATGACGTCAGAGAGGTGACGGGTCCCGTTGGCCATACATTCAATGGACCACTATGTCCCTAAACTGGAACAATAGAGCCCAAATGCTCTTTTGTCGGATCTAAACGATCCAGTTAAGCCGATCTTAGTCTCAAATCGGACTAACGTATCCTTAACAAACGTTTAAGTCGATCTTAGCCTCAAATATGGCTAACGTATCCTTAAACTAAAATACCAAACCCAAATCTAAGTAAATACGGATTTGGACTAATCCATGTCCTACGGGCGACGACATAAATTAGTCTCCGTATACAATCCACGGGCAACCACAAACAAAACAAACACACACGACATGAAGTGAAATTCTGGAGAAGGAGAAAGTTGTTACCGCGATGCAGTAGCGTAATTAACTGCAGGGGCTTGCTCCTGCAGGGAAGAGCGTCCCCACAATCAAAAACCCCTCAAGCGAGGGGGAATCTGACGAAGTCTGCTACATCGGCCACATCCGTCTAAACCTCCGATATACGGTGCCATAAATCAACTTGGCATCTTCGGAGAGGTGGACGGATAAAACCAAATAACATCTGCCCCGAATCTCAGGAAAGACATCCCTACGTCGTCTTGGCCGCCGTTTGGAAGGGAACATGGGTGACTATGAACCCATGGAATTTTCCGCTTGTGACACCGAACGCGCATTTGGCTGGATTCATTTTCATCTTGTACTTTCGCAGGATGTCGAATGTTTCGGCAAGATTTGTTGTGTATCCGGCCGATGAGGTGGATTTCACGAGCATATCGTCAACGTAGACTTCCATGTTTCTCCCAATTTGCGGTCTGAATAGTTTGTTGACCAGTCGTTGGTACGTGACTCAGCGTTCTTGAGTCCGAAGGGCATTACCCTGTAGCAGTATACTCCCCAATCCGTGGTAAAGGCTGTAAGCTCTTCGTCGGCCAGGTTCATTTGGATCTAATTATAGCCGGAGAAGGCGTCCATGAAGCTTAGTAATTCATGACCGGCTGAGCTGTCTACTAGCAGATCTATCCGAGGAAGTGGGTAGTTGTCCTTGGGGCAAGCCTTGTTCAGGTCTGTGAAATCGACGCACATGTGCCATTTCCCATTTGCCTTTTTGACCATAACTACGTTCACCAGCCAATCCGAGTAGTCCAGTTTCCTGATGAAGTCGGCAACGAGCAATCGGTCCACTTCCTCCTCTATCGCCCTTTATTTTATTGGTGTGAAACTTTTCTTCTTTTGTTTGATTGGTTTGGCTTTCGGGTCAACCCCGAGCATGTCCGCTGGAGTCCGGTGTACACATCCGAGTTGTTCCGGAGGAATCGGATCAGGTTATCGCGGATGCTCCCTATCAAGAGAGAACCGATCTGGACAGTCCGTCCATCGACCCCTTCTATGAGGGGAACATCTGCTAACACTTCCACCGGCGCGCCGCGGATTTCCTTTCGGTTGTCGTGGGTGTCCAAGGTGCCCTGGGGATCATGCATATCTTCAAAGTTGTCGCCTTGCTCTCCGGCGGACGATGTTGAGGCGAGGCAGATCCTGACAGTTTGCTGATCTCCCTAGGCACGGCCTATCCCCTCGTTATCTAAAGGGAATTTGTGCGCGAGGTGGTAAGTTGAGATCTGAGCCCGAAGGGCGTTCAAGATGGGGCGTCCCAGGAGGATGTTATAGGACGACGGAATCTTGACAACGAGAATGTTTATCAATATGGTCCACATTTTGCCAGCGTCCCCAATGATGAGTAGGAGGGTGATCGAACCTTCGGCCGGGATGGAATGATTGGTAAACCTGGAGAGGACATGAGAGGTCGGTTGGAGATCGGAGGAACCTAATCCCATACGCTGGAAACAGTCGTAGAATAGGATATCCGTTGAGCTCCCTGAATCGACCAATATTCTTCAGACCTCATAATGGTGAACTCGGGCTACTATCACAAGCAGGTCATTATGAGGGAGTGATATGCTGTGAAGGTCTTCCTTGGTGAAGGTGATCGGGTAATCCTTCCTGTGCTTCTTATGGGGCGGATCGCTTATAGCTATAAATAGTATGGGGCGGCGGTCCCCCTCACTGTCCAGAGTCGGATACGTCGATATGACCATGATCTGGCCGATCGTTAACTCTTCGGGAGGGGGTTGGTCTTTCTGCTCTTGGTATGCCTGCCGCTTGTCTCGTAGGTATTTCTCTAAGTGACCTGAGCGGATCAGTTCCTCAATATAGTCACGGAGTTGCTTACAACTCTCGGTCGGGTGCCCCTGCAACCTGTGGTAAGCGCAATACGGGCCCCGGAGCCGTTTGCTCGCCTTTTGGGTTGCCGGCGGGAGCCTGAAAAACCTCTTGCCTTTATCCTTCTCTAGCAGTTCTGTCTAGGAGATGTTCAGAGGAGAATACTCCTGGAATCTCGGGGCATAGGGTTTTGGACGGTCAGCTTTCTTTTTGTCTTCTCTGTCCCATTTCTTTCGGTCTGTTTGGTCACCCCAGGGTAGCTTGGCGTTCACCTCCGACTCGACCTGAATCTTTCGCTCGGTCCACGCTTTTACATCGGCCATGGTCCTAGGTTGCGCTAATGCAAAAGAGCGGAACCACTCTTTGTGCCTAAGACCTGATCTCAGGGCGGTGATAACCGTCTCATCGAGATGCTCAGGTACTTCGAGAAAGGCATTATAGAAGTGGGTGACGTACCCCTTAAAGGATTCCTTGTCCCCGCTTTTGATGGTGAACAGATAGTCGACCGTCTTTTTCTACCGACGGTTACCGACGAAATGACTGAGGAATTAGGTAGCCAATACGTCAAAGGTCGAAATTGAGTGCGGCGCAAGCCCTCGGAACCAATCTCGGCCAGCCTGGATGAGAGGGTAGGGAAGGCTCAGCATTGAGTCGTGTCTAAGTTGACTTAGAAACTCATGCCTGCCTTAAATGCGTCTAAGTGGTCTTTCGGGTCGGACTTCCTGTCGAAGAAGGCCACCTTAAGAAATTTGTTTCTGGATGAGACATGTTCAGCTAGTAGCTGTTCAGTAAAGGGTCTTGTGAGTGAGTCAGCGGAGTACTTCGCGCTTTCGCTAGCCGTACGGTCATCCTGTCGTATGTCTTCGATTTTCCTTTCGAGGGCCTCTATTCATTGTTGGTACCCCGAAGAATCTTCACAGTCGGAGTGCCCGCTCCTTCTGTTCCTGTCTTGCGCGATGGAGCAGCTTCGGATCCGCTATATTACATTCCTTAAATCTCCAGGGCGGACCCTTCATGGATAGCCCCGGTGTTCTTCATACGCGTGACCTTCACGGAGGCGGCGGCGCGGGTTTAGCCTGGAATCAAGTGATTGGACTGACACTTCCTCGGGGGCCGAGAAAACGCGGCGCGCATTGAAGTGATAGCCCGGTCCTCCCTGTGATCGGGGTGTCGAACTATCCAGCGCCCAACGGGTCATGGAATCATTTCCCGAACGCGGGCCACGACTGCCGGAACCGGCACGTCGGTGTTGGGCCACATCAAGATGAGCGCGAGCGAGGTTAAGATCCTGAGTGTGTCCTTCTATCTCCCTGTGAACGTCGTCACCCAGGGAAGGGATGCTGCGGTCTGGCGGGCATAGCCGGCCGCTTGGACGCGGGCGAGTCCGTCCACCATCGCCGTGAGCCTGTCGATTCGAGCGGATAAGGTGTTGATGACGTTAGGGGTAGGAGTAGGGCTGTTTTCGCCCCCGCTATGGAGGACGGGACGGCTTGTGCTGGGACCATCGCGGTTGTCGCTTGTCATTGAATCGGAGGCGGAAAATCAACTTTTTAGGTGGAGAAAAAAACTTTCCCAGAGACAGCGCCAATTGATGGAGGTCGGAATCTCCATCAGATGTTGTCCTCCATCGATCTTACTGCAAGCGATTCTGAATGGTTGTGATTGAGAGTGAAAATTGGACGTATGGATCTCAATGGGTTGTTGGATGCCGTGGGAGCCAAGCTACCTGCAAGGGAAGTCCCAGGGTGGGAACCACCGTAGGACCCTCCGACGATCAAGCAAGCACCGGGGACTAATGGCATAGTAGTGGTGAATTGGAATAAATCTGACTTACCTGGATCATCTGGTGGAGGGGGTTTATATAGTGGTCGCATGAAGTGGACCAGCGCAAGATTCTCGCCGCCCGTTACGTCTCTGCATCACGTTCGCGATGATGGCGGGACATGCCTATTAATGACGGGATGTGGCGAGATACGCTAGTGCGAGATGCGGGTCGTGGAGCGACGGAGATCTCGTCGTAGCGAGATACACGGAGCCATTATGGGGGCGCTTGGGCTCCGTGCTCTCGGTTGAACAGGGAAGCCGAGGAAGCTCGGCTCGGTGGATAGCTCGGTGGCCGAGGAAGCTCGGCTGTAAGATTGCTCGGAGGAGAGTTGTCGGATGATCGTTTAGGCGAAGTTGGGAAGGTACTCCGGAGATATCTCCAAAAGGTCGGATGTAACCTTGGAGGCGAGGTGCCGAAGAATGTCCCCGATGCATCATACTTGTTCCAGCTCCGTAGCCCCCAAGAGTCTAGCAGGCTTAGTGGATGACACGTCATCCGCCATGTGTCGTGATCTAGAGAATACTCGTTTATGAGCCACATCAAGAATAAAATGAATACTTCAAGGAAGCGGCTTAGCATTAAGCATGTTAAGTGTGTGAATGAAAGTATAGGATATATATTTAAGGAAGGGTGTCAACCAACCAATAAGCTACATACCCTATCAAAACACCTAGTAAGCTCAACATTAATTATTGATTCTAATTTTAACATTGCTTAATGAAAGTATTGAAGGAATAAGGCATATGCTAAAAGTTAGCATGTAACCGTCAAAGCAGCATACCCTATCAAGCAATAAATGTCTTGCAATTTTAAAGTTACATTCAAATTAAGCACAATACTTAATCAAAAGAGAATGAAGGAAGCTTTAGCCATTCATCAGCATTCCTTACCTTCGCCTTAGCCCAAAATATTACTCAAATATAATACACATGATATCAAGAACAATGAAAAATAAAGAAAAAGTAAAGAAAAATAAGCAAATAAACTAGAGCATAAGAGTTGAAGTATTATTAACAATTAGAAGAGATGGCTACAAGATTGGATTACAACTTGAACTTTCTTAATGGAGCTCTCAAATGAGAGCTTCAAGAGGAAAAAGAATAAACAATCCCATTATTACAAACTCAAAACTCCACCCCACACTCCTCTACAACCTGCTGTATTTATACGAATTTGTAGAGGACATTAGCCACAAAATACCATTGTGTATCACATAAGAAAACCACCACCTTTTACCGACACCAATTGGACTTATTATCACCACTAATTCATGGTCAATTCCTTCATGATGGCCGCTAATTCGCGGTCATATATTTGAGTTAAGTCCCCAATTTTTATGGTAATTCTATCTCTTTATTCTCTTATTTTTCATGCTTACAGAATTCCATAATTATTTTCAGAGTGCTCTTGGAGTTGCTTGGTCAACGAATTCGGTTCGGTTTGAGTTTTACTTCTCAAATTCAATTACCACATGCATTTACATCCTCCACTCATTTTAGACAGCTCAAATGAGTCTCCATTGCTGACCAAGACAAGAGAGAAGTCTCTTTGTCAAGTTCTAGAAGCCTTGATATCGTATGTGAAATTTAATAACATTTTAAATTACAAGCTTAATCATTAGAGATTTTTTAATGTTTCTGTACATATTTGTAAAGGAGTTTAGAACCAAAAAATAAAAATAAAATCTAATGATACAATTTTCTAAATTCTTCAAACCTTGTCTGCCACAAGTTTTTCCTGTGAATCAAAACTGATTTTCAAACGAGAGCACTACGGTCATTTTTGGGTTAAAAGAGTAGATTTCTTCCCATTTACTCGCATTCATATAATTTTTTATTTAGAAACAGGATTATCCATCGTCCATGATGTCATACACGAGCGGCTAAAATTTGACAAGGAAACAAAATATTTGATTCGATTTTTTCTTTCAATCTCAGTTGTTGGGATATCACACTATGAACGGTGGATAACTCCTTTTTACATGAAATATCACATGGGAATTCTACGGTATCCTGTGTAGATCAAAAAAGAAAATGTATTTTACCCAAAACATGTAGCTTTTACATGAGCCTAGCAATCATTGTAGTAGACACTCCTGGAAAACATTTTTTGTCAAAAGGGCATTCAATGAATTTAGAAGAGCTGCTATGTGAGGTTTGCCTTCCAGCTCAAACTTATCAGCAAACCTTGCAAGTTGCTGCCATTTGCACTTGTAGGACCCATTTGGCGCATCAAATGATTGCCCAAGTTGCATGAAAATTGTGTTTCTTACTAAAAGTTCAAGAACCTCCTTTTGTAATGAACAAACAAAAAAAACTCAACCTCACAACATATAAATCATTGTACATGTATACTCATCAAATTGAATGCACCTTTTTTGGGGCCAAGGGCGAATTGTGCCGTTTTTTCTCTCTAGAACTCCTCACTGTCACCTTCTAGTCTGTTGCACATGGGATGCACCTGAAGATAATTGATATTTTATATGGTCTTTATTTTTGGGGATTTTATATTTGGGTTATTTTGACATATCCTACTCAAAAATTTCATATCTAATGATAAAACACATTCAAAGATTGATATTTCTAAATAACAAACATAAAAATTAAAATTAAACCAAAAACAACACTACAGCTAAGTTCTGTTAGTTTTTCGTTAAGCCGACACTAAATATATTCGTCAAAGGGATGAAAATACCGAAATACCCCTTAAAGGGCTATATCCAGACTTCAATATCTCTAAGTCTCCTCTTTCTCTTCCATCCGCACGCTTTTCTTTTCCTCCTGCTATTGCTCTCCCTCCCTCCCTCAATTGTTTTTCTTAACTCTCCTCGGCCCCTTCCGCTCTCTCTCTCTGTTGTTTTGCTCAACTCTCCCTAACCTCTCTCTATCTCTCCGTCTTCTTTATGTCTTGTTCTCACTGTTTCATTTTTTTGAGACCGAGAGATAAGCAGAGGATGGAGAGATCCAGTGAGAATATAAGGCTGGATTTGGAATTGAAAAATGATAAGAAAATAGTCAACAGTAAGGATTTATGGACTATAATTTAACCCAAGTCAACTTAATCACCCCACTTAAACTAACGAAAGTTAACAGAGTGTTGTTTTTAGTTTAATTATAACTTTTGGGTGTGGTATTTCGAATTACCAAACTTTGAGCGTGTTTTATCAAACTATGAAATTTTCGGACGGGGCATATCGAAATAACCCTATATATTTTATATTCGGTTTCTTGTAGATGCCATGAGTTACTCATCTGGGGTTTGTATTTAAAAGTAGAGATTTAACTAACATCTGAGTATCACCAAAATACCATGAGTATTTTTGAGCAGTAAATGACTATCAGGAGCAGATCCGGTCAAAATAACATCATGAGTTTCCAACATTCATCCTAATTAAATATCATATGCCAAAAGTAAAACTAATCTAAAAAAAGAAAGTTGTTGTCTGTTATTAAATTGAAAATTTTGGACGTGATGTTCATACACAATGGACTAAAGTAAGGATTTTTTTTTCTTGGCAATTTTATGACGCTTTCTTTATATTTATCAGCAAAACCTTATAGGTCATGGTATTTTAGCGAAATCGGTTTAAATTCAACATACCGCCGGTACATTGGCCTGTATTGCGATCATGAAAAAAAAATCGATTCTCCAGCTTATTTAACTTGGTAATATCAAGACGAACATGGCCCAGAACATGTGCTCTGCCGAAAGCCTTAGAACTCCCTCCCCAGAGCGGGCGAAGGACAGGAAGGCCGTGTCCCGCCCACATGAGAGGGACCCAGACCCCTGCTCTTGTGAGGGAATTCTGAAGAGAATGGCCATGAGCACATGCTCAGAGCCGTTTCATTTAATAATATTTGTCGAAATACTTATTTAAAGTAGCTAATAAATTTTGTATTTATACATATAATTATTTTGATTGAAACCCACAAAGATTTTTGAGACATTCTACAGCAATGAGACCGATATTTTTTATTTATACCATGCAGACCGATATTTTCGAACATCCTATTTGGGCCACTGAATGAGACCAACTTTTGTGGATCAAGTTGGGCGACAAATAATAAAATGAAACGACAAAGTTTCCCCTTGGGGTCACACTCAAGCTCCAACTTGAGCAACTTGAGAGGAGTAATAGGAATTGGTCTTATCGTGGCCCCACTTTGAGTCCATCACCCATTTTTCACCCCCACCGTGTTGGGCCCCTTTCAAGTCCATGGGCCCCATGTAATTAAATTGAAAAGTAAGAGGGGCCTGTTTGGACTTGATCTGCTTTTAGACAAGTGGGGTTTGCTCGCGTCATCATTTACACATTGACTGTACTTTTTCACTCAATAAATCGATCGGCATTTGCCAAGACATGTGTGTGTGTGATTTTTAATTTATTATTATATTATTCAGTGTCTCTGTCGTATCTTTTTCTCTCACAATTTTAGTGTCCTCTTGACGGCTTGTAAAGGGTAATGCTTTTTCAAGCAGGCTAGTGGGTTTTTGATTCCCCACCGGCCTTTCTATTGGGTGAATGTGCCATTTTCATTGGCATCGCCACAAAGGGATGATGTCATTGAAATTGGCATGTATCTAATAGAAAAGCTGATGGGGAATCAAAAGCCCACCACCCCGATAGGCTTGGCATTTCTGGCTTGTAAATTTCAAATTCTGGACTTCAAAATCTTGCTTGTTGTAAGGCAAGATCAATTGTTTACGAAATTTTTATTAATTTGAATGTTTTCCAAAAAAAAATGGAATTAACTTATAAATGGGTCATTGCCAAAATAAATTATTGTACGGTAACAAGTGTCGTATCTACAATATCGTCAGCTGTCTTTCTTTTTCGTCTTATAAATATCAAATACGCATACATTTTTCTTTATAAACGTGAAAACCCTAGAATATATCATATGTAGGCATATTAGGTTTAAGGTCACCACAAGATCAAGTCATTATCCAAAGCTTTTTCCTTCCTATTGAATCCATAAATTGAATCAATAAGTGGAGGCATTTTGTCTAGCTCTTTTTGTTAAAACTACAAATACAAATAAGATCAATACTTATTAGCCTTCGATTCTCTCTCATTGCATGAGTGAAAATAATTAAAGGTTGCTAACCTCTATTTCTCTCTCCTTAATCAGCAGCTCAAGCTCACATTTTTTACTTTACCCAAAAAAGGAAAGCGAAGAGTAACAAGAGCAACTACACATGCACAAGTATAGAAATGTCACTTAAAAGATTCACCAATAATTTCTACTTCACATTTAGAGGTTGAAAGTGTTGAAAGTATTAGTTTTTATTGCATTATCTCAAAAAATATCTTCTTTTGCCCTAGGTTCTCTTGTTGCCGACCCGGTCTCATCGCCGGCCTCTTGATCTCCCGCGGCAGCTCGCTACTCGAAGTCCCTGCCGTTCCCGTCGCCGCCGATCGTGAATAGGTAAGTTTGAATTTAATTTTTTGGTTTAATTTTATTATTCCCTAAATTAAATTAAATTTTCTGTTGTCAATTGAAATGTTGCTGCTGCTGCTGTTAAATTGTTCCGGGTGTTGTTAATTAGTGTTGGTGTTGTTTGTCGGTGGTGATGTTGTTGGTGTTGATCGATGTTGTTGGTGATGTTGTAGCTTGGGGAGAGTTGGGGTTTGGGTTGAGGGTTAGAGCCGGAGGGTGGGGGAGAGGGGAGGGTTAGGGTTAGGATTAGGACTAAGTGTTAGGATATTTTAGTGTAAAGTTACGATAATAGCAGTTAAGGGTATTTTAGTGAAATTGCAATAATAGTTAAGGGTATTTTAGTGTAAAAAAGACAATATTAGCAAAAGAGGTTTTTTAGTAAAACTTTAAGGTAGTTTAGTGTAAAACCAACAATCGCTTAGGATATTTTAGTGAAATTTGCAGTAATTAAGTAAGTTTAAAAAGATAATCGAATTGTATATTTAAATTTGTTATGGTAGTTTAGTGAAAAACCAACAACAACTAAGGGTATTTTAGTGAAAAGCAATAACAATTAAGGATATTTTAGTGAATAGAGCCCACACATACAGAGACACACACAAATACATGCACACAAAAAAAATAAGGCCAAAATTTAATTCATCATTATTCTCCTCTATATTGAACTCTTGTCAAATTCTACTCTAAAACCAAGCCTAAATCTAAAACATCAAATTTCATTAAAAAAAACTCTAAATCCAAAATCTTAAAGGAAAATTTTTGGCTTTAAAAAACTTTACCCTACACTAAAATCTTCAAAACCTTGAAATTGAAACGTAACGTAAAATGAATTCAAATCAAATCTTAAACTAAGTGTATAATACTCGACGATAATATGAAATTTTTATATTCTCATCGATAATCATATGTGAATGAAAACGCGACTTAGTTTCCATCTATCGGTTAGCATACGTTCAATATTCGTCGTGATATAAAACTACATGAAAGTTGTTAAATATCGGACGGTATCCTCCAATTCTAACAACCGTCATGTAATCTATATAACGAGAAAATTTAATCGTATAATAACCGATAGATTTATCCCGTGCGGACAAATTAGGAATGTATAAAGCAAACGTCTGCATTCAGTTATGTTTTCATTCGTTTCGAGATATTTCGTCGGTATCTTTTCCTGGTTTTCCGTGTACAATGATAAATTAGATGTTCATTTTAATGTTGTTTGACAGTATTGAAATGATCATCTTTTCTATTATAGTGTACTCGGAGAACAGCAGGGAGATGCTGCTGAAATTTTCTTGAAACGGATGAAAGCACAAGTGAATGGGTGTATATTTTATACATTCTTAATAGGATGACACCTTACCCCCGATAGCCGCTGTCCTCGACATCCAATATAGAACATTTAATATGATCATCATCTTTCTTGGAAGAAGAATCCAACTCCCTATCTATGAGTATTTGCTCTTGGGCCTTGATAACCTTTATAACTAAATCGTCAATTGGAACTTAAATTAACCAATCCGTCAATAAAACCTAGCACAAACGCTTCTTACTATCCCGTCTATCGCGTATCTGTTAAGAAATTTTAATCCGATGCTGGTCGCGTATTACGAGCGCAATGATGTTCATATATAAATTTAATCTTTAAGATTATAATAATATAACATGAAATCATATTCTGTGATATATAATATCATCTTCTTTATATTTGCAAGGCGGCGGCGAACCGCAAAAGGGAGAACCGTAACAACGGCGTCAGAGAATGCGCTATCCCGATCCAATGGAAGCGGTCGCAGGTTAGCGTTTAGCACCAGCTCGTGAGTATTTCGACGTTTAAGAATTTATGTTTTCTTTGTCGTAAATTACTTATTGAAATAAATCCTAATTTTATCGCAGGAAATGAAAGACCCTGTCAACTACACTGCTGCCAGGGGATAGTCCGCGTTACACAGGGGCACGGATGAGTACATGGTAAGTTTCATATAATCAAGTCGATACTGTATTTAAGTTAACACGTTTATACACACACACACAGTTCTAAGAGAGGACAGATGCCTTAGGACTTGGCCTCGATGGCTTGATTACCGCCATTTTTCCTGTTCTGGATTCGATATCCAGCAGACATTACGGTGGCTACGAGCGCGGGGTTGGTCCTGGGACCCACCGACATTTTGCTAGGCATACGTCCGTCCACGAATACACTATGACCCAAACACGGACAGATGCGGCCGCTGCGCCGTAGGAAGAGATTCGTCGGTTTCAGGATCGGATAGAACAACAGAATGTGCGGGTGGATACGCTTGAGGCGTAGATCGAGGAGCTAAGGCAGTCGAACGCGGAGGCCATCAGGCAGGCCATACAAGACGAGTTTGGGAGTATTTCAGGTCACGGGACGATGGAGCTGGATCGTCTCAACGACCATAGATTATTGATTTTTTGATACAAACATTTGATTTGTTAATACAAACATTTGATTTATTGGTTTATTGATTATACTGTTTGGTGTATATATTTTGTTTATAATTGCGTTTGAATCTAATCATATTACTTCTTGATTATTATAATTGCGTGAGATTTGATCATATTATTATCATCTATTGCTGGTTGTAATTAAAAGCAGCGCGCATAGGACGCGTGGATTTCTGATTTTAAAAAAAAAATTGATAATATATTTGGTCACGATTGTATTCGTGACCAAATATTATACGGTCACGGTTTTAATCGTGACCATAGAATGTAGTCACGGTTATCTGCTAGTAGCAGATATCTTTCATTATGATTTCCCCTTATGGCCACGGCTTAAACCGTGACTATAGAGTCTATTTAGTCACGGTTACCTGTTATAGCAGGTATCCTATATTGCGGTTTATCCTTTTGGTCACAGTTTAAACTGTGATCATATAAACCGTGACCATAGGATACATATAGTCACGGTTTAAACCGTGACCATAAATTGATCACAGTTATAATCCTGACCATATATATGGACCTCACACATATTTGATTTAGTTGTTTGAAACTTTTTTGGTAACGCCGCGTATATGATCACAGTTTTAACCGTGACAATAAAAGGATATGGTCACAGTTTAAGACGTGATTAGGTTTCTCATGACGGGGTTTCAGGCAACGGGACCAATCGATATGCAACTTTTCTCTACAAAATACATCTAATGTACATGTGTGCTCATCTCATCACACATGCAAAACCCTTTTATACTTATGGTGAGCTATGGGTAATTCTATCATCAAAAACGCAGAAATGAGTTATTTCAGATATGAGGAATAATTTACCTATCCAAAATATATACAACACCTTAATATGAGCCAAACAAGAGAGCCCACCCTGTTCATTTTCTAGGTAGATAGATGTGTGTAGAAACTTAAAGCGTGTAGGAAAAATATTTTAATAAGATATACTATTTGAAGTTACGGTTTCATGATCTCCAAATTTAGTATTCCTTGATCCGTTTCTGTCTGCTTAATTGTTCACTTGGCCTATTCTCAAAATGAATGTAACAACTCGTTTAAAAAAAATAGTATAAATGCATGTAAACCATATTCTATTTTATTCCAAAAGATTTTCTAGACTTTTTGTTTAAACTCCAACATTTTGAAAATCTTCTTAAAAATTTGATCATGCCTAGTAATTGTTGGGAGTGGAAAAAGAATAACAACGCGGAAACTATGCTAACGGTCAATCCACGCAATACGTAGATTAAACAACAAAAGACAAAACACAATAAATCAAGAACAAAAGAATCAAACCAGAAAGACAAATTATTTGTTAACGAGATTCATCTACCGTATGGTTAGTCTTCGGTAGAGCGGAATCGGCAAACTTCTACCAATATTTTAGTCAAGTATACGACAAGAGCAACCCTAAGAGATTTCTCTCTAATTTCTCCAATCTCTTAGCCTAGCCGTCTCCCTTTCTTTGTACAATAATTTTAATGGCACTAATTCTATCATATGAGAGATCCCTATATATAGCCTAACCCTAATTCCTATTTAAATTAGAGATAAAGCATTCGGTTCGCACAGGAAACCCGTCAGCAGAAGTCTGATGTATAATTCGTCAGACGTCTGCCACCACTTTGTGTTGGCTTCAGCACCTTTGGCAGACATCTGCCACTCCTTGGCCAGACATCTGTCTACGCTCCGTGATGGCTCTGGATTTGGCCAGACGTCTGTCTCCTTTGCCTTCAGACGTCTGACAAAACGCTCTGCTCTTTTGGCTCCTGCATGTGCGCATGCCCGGTCTTCTGAACCTACTTGTTCAAAAGAAAGATTCTCCACAATTTCAACAGTAATTTCGACAGTAATTCAACAGAACTTTTATGAATAAAAGGTCAAGTCAATCTAGGGATCAACCACACTTTACCTGTTGGCAAGACATTTTGCCTATTAATAAACGTTGGGAGAACATCTCAATTTACAAGTAACCAAGTCCAGCAAGCTCAATTGGCCACCTTTTTCCACGGAATGAAAGAAGAAAAGAAGCCAAAGTTAGCTACAAGAGTCTTAATTTTTAAGACAGATTATAGGCAAATTGTCTGCTGTCAGTACATAAAAAACAATGCCCGTATGCTCATAGAGTGCTTAGATGAGAATGACGAACTTCTCCAAGAAATCCCTACAAGAACTTGAAGAAACAACGAAACATGTCATATTTCAAATTTCGAGCCCCTAACCATGTCATCACATCCCAACTTCGAAGTCCTATTTTAGTCATAGCAATATATGTTGATCCAACAAAACTTCGATACCTAATGAATTAAAAAGGTACGATACAACAGCTACATAGATCACATCCGTCTTTTCAATTGGAATGAAGCCATCTAAATGAAGAGCACAAGAATATAGAATGACCGAGGGGGCGGAAAAAAAATAGGAAAATTGAATCACTTAAATCATAGTACATTTTGGTCTGAAACGCATTAAGAATTAAGCTGAAATTTCTGAAGAAACATCATGCTTCGAGGAAACCTTCTGTTTCCTCCCATTCCTCCGCTTGCTGTCGCCGCCTCTTCTTCCCTTTGAAGACGATCCTGAATCGTTCGACTGCCAAATTGATTTGAGCAAAAAAAATGAAAAACAGACTTCAATATGTATTAAAGGCTAAATATTTTTTTTTTGCAATTTGATAATTTAGTTATTACATTGTTACACAAAATTTGACAAAGACGGATAAAAATTATTTTTTTTGGGGCCGTGTAAGAGGTAATTATTTTGTAGCTAAGCCGGTAAACTAAGCACTTGGATCTTAAACCAACCAAAAATCCACAATAAAGTTTAAGTAACAAATGAGGCCGGTTTTTGTCAGATTAATGAGCTGAGGCCGACTACAGCCCCATCCGCACTTAACCTAAGGGTTCATCCCCCGTTTTACCCTTTGGGTGTACAGCCATGGGGTTAAAACAGCCGCGGGTCGCGATTCGTCTGCAGCCTTATATAACCCTGGTTTCTATCACCTATCCACTTAGTAAAGAGAAATGGACAAAATTAGGCTAAAACCAAAATATCAACATATCAAATAATCAAAGTAGGGCCCACAGAATAGCTGGTGGCCCAAAAAGGCTAGCTATATACAATATTATCACATAAAATAAAATTACCAAAAATTCGAAAAGATAAAAACTCCTCACCCCAAAGCAAAACGCGCCTGAACCCGACACGAAATCGCCCGTGTCGGTTTTACCCGAGCCCATGGCCGAAATGTCACGCTTGTTGCCACCGATGTTTCCGTTACGAGAAGAAGAATCGCAGCCGTTCGTTCCATCCGAAGAGCTGGGACCACCAAATTCACGGTCCAGATCCGACTGAAACATCTCCACGAATAATTTCTGGAGCTCTTCGAAGCTCTCGTGGCCGTTCTCCTGTAAATCAACGGTCCACATTTGATCTTACCGTTAATTTAGCAAAAAAGGACAAAACTTTTTTTAAAATTGCAAACCTACGTCGGGTTTGGTTTGGCTCATCATCTCGGCCATTTCGCCCAAAAAATCCCCCATGCCCTGATATCAAATTAGCAAGATTAGCTGGACCAGTCTGGAAAATTCGTTGTGGTTAAATTGAAAAATGTTTACATTGTGTAAGTAATTTACATTTTCGTCATCATCGTAGTCGTAGATTCCAACGTCGTACAGGAATCTCTTGTTGGAATCAGAAAGTACTGCAAAATTAATTTTCTGTCGGTCACATGCACCTAGATTGTTCTTTTCAGGGGGTAAATACAAATTTCCAAAAAAAAAAATGGTTCCGTTTTGTCAAATTTAATTTTGCAGAAATTTACCAGAATAAGCTTCCTGTATTTCTTGAAACTTCTCCTTGGCTTCTACCTTGGATTTTCCTGAAGCCGTGCAGCGATCAGGATGCCATCTCTGAGATGGAAAAAATTAAAAATTCAAGAAACAAATCTTATATACACTTTTGAAAAAAGTTGAACTCCTATTTTGCACGTAATAAAGAAGACATCAACGAGAAACCCGGCTGATTAATTAAATCAAGAGTTCAACCAAAATGATAGCCAAAAACAAATCTTGAAAAAAAAAATGAAAACAAGCTCTCATTAAAAGGGGGAAAAAATAACACAATGAAAATACCATGGCGAGTTTCTTGTAGGCGTTCCTGAGGTCAGCATCAGAGCACTCTTTCTTCAATCCAAGAACAGAGTAGAAATCCCCGCTCTTCTCTCCGCCTCCTCCGCCTCCGTTGTCCATTAAGAATAAATCCGACCCGATAAGAGATCCGATAACAATAATTAACAAATGGGAATATATATAGATGGAGAGAGATGAATATTAATTTGTATACGTAAAAGTTTGGCTACATCTCGTGATCAACACGTAATAAGAGATTGGATCTCGCGAGGAGGAGAAATGGCAGAGGAGAGAGAGAAAGAAAGAAGAGAGTGAAAGAGAGAAGGCTCTAGAACTTGTAGAAATAGTCGTGGGAAGAGAGAGAGAGATGATTTTCTTACAATCAACGATTGGAGCGGTGAACTTACCTCTCTCCTGTTACTTTGTACAAGCATTTTTGGCGTTTTACATGTAATTATGATAAATATATTTATTAATTTAACACATACATATCATTTACAAGATGACAATGATGTCAAAATTTAATTACATACATTGCATTTATAAATAAAAAAAACGTGGCATTAATTATGTGCATTACACATAAAAACAAAAACAATAATTTTTTAAAATTTGTTTGATTTATTTGAAGGAAAATAATTTTTCTATACGAAAATGTATTTTACTTCTCTAAAATAGTAAGAAGCCACATCATCGATAAATTTCAAAATTAAATTACCCTCTTGCTTTTTACCTATAACAGTAGAGTTGTAATGTACTATTTTTTCCTTTTTTTTTCTTACGATCGATTGGAGCGGTGAACTAACCTCTCTCTGTTGCTTTGTACAAGCATTTTTTGCATGTAATTATGATAAATTTATTTATTAATTTAACACATACATCACATTTGTAAGTGGCGTGACCGGGATCACGTCGAGATGTTACCTTCCGTTGATCTGCTCATGGCGGCGATGGACGGCTAAGATTGGATCTGAAGGCTGGCACCTGAAGCGTGTGGATCTCAATAGATTTGAGGTTGGTTGGGGTCGAGTTACCTGCAAGGAAGTCCCGGGGTAGTTGTACCACCGAGGACCCTCCGACGGTCAAGTTAGAGAGGAAATCCGAGTAGAGTAACGGCTTAGTGGAGTAAAAACGGCTTAGTTGAACCGTCTGAAGGAGGGGTTTAAATAGCGGTGGCAGTAGGAAGGCAGGCACGAGAATCACGCCGGCCGTTACGCTCCCGACGTCACGCCCGCGTGATGGGCGGGATCCCGCATTAATGTCGAGACAGGCTCGTTAATGGGGGATCGTGATGGCGTGGAACGTGAGATGTGGCCGACGGATATCTCGCGTATGACGAGATTCGCGGGACGGCGATTGCGCATGTGAGTGGTGCCGTTGGTCGGTCGGCGAGACCGAGGAAGATGAGCTCGGCGGTAGAGCTCGGGGACGAGCGGAAAGCCGAGCTATCTTGGTTCTGCTAGAGCTCGGAGGCGAGCTGAGAGGGCCGAGGAGGCCAGATGCGCAGGAAGGCTCGGAGGCGAGCCGGATGGTCGAGGAAGCTCGGGCCTATGATAGCTCGGAGTACAGCAAAGGGACAGTTGGCTTGGCTGCTGAGGTGCTCGGGAGTAAGGAGTGGGGTGCAACCTCGGAGATAGGGTTTGAGGGAAGCCCCCACTGTAGCACACTGGCTCCCCCTCAGGGGCCTAACTGGATTACGCATGTGACACGTCATCCACCACGTGTCATAATCTAAGGAATTACTGTTATTGAGCATCATCATTAGCCCCCCACTCTCGTTCCGATCTATTTGTGGGTCGGGTCGAGAGTGGACTGCTTGGTTCTTTCTGTGCGGCTTGGCGCTAGTAATTCCTCGTGGTGGATTGTTCGAGGACAACACGGCGTTCTTGTTGTCGCGCATCGAGTATGAGTTGATCGAAGGACGAGTATGGGAAGGTCGGTATCCTCCTTTTGCAGGAGTTGAGGCGCTGATCGCGCGTTGAGTATGAGTTTATTCGGCGGGTCTTGGATCCGTGTCTTTGTAGGGTAGGAAGCTACCCGCTGGGGATGCGCCGAGTAAGAAGAAATTCGGCGGCCTCGCGATGAGGGTTTCAGATCCTCAGCGTCTGATGGGTAGGAGGCTGCCCGCTGGGGATGCGCCGAGCAGGAAGATACTCGGCGGCCTCGCGATGAGGGCTTCAGATCCTCAGCGTCTGATGGGCAGGAGGCTGCCCGCTGGGGATGCGCCGAGCAAGAAGAAACTCGGCGGCCTCACGATGAGGGCTTCAGATCCTCAGCGTCTGATGGGCAGGAGGCTGCCCGCTGGGGATGCGCCGAGCAGGAAGAAACTCGGCGGCCTCGCGATGAGGGCTTCAAATCCTCAGCGTCTAATGGGTAGGAGGATGCCCGCTGGGGATGCGCTGAGCAGGAAGAAACTAGGTGACCTCGCGATGAGGGCTTCAGATTCTCAACGTCTGATGGACAGGAGGATGCCCGCTGGGATGCGCCGGGCAGGAAGAAACTCGGCGGCTTCGTAAGGAGGGCTTCGATCTTTAGCGCTGGAGGGGCCGTAAGAGGCCTGCTAAGGATGGACCGAGAAGTGAAGCTGCTCAGTTGCCTCTTGGCGAGGGCTTTGATCCTTTGCATCGTTGGGTAGTGAACTACCAGCCATGGATGACCGAGCAAGGGCGAGCCCGGTTGCCTCTTGGTGAGGGCTTCGATCCTTAGCGCTGGAGAGGCCGTAAGAGGCCTGCTAAGGATGGAACGAGCAGTGAAGCTGTTCAGTTGCCTCAAGGCGAGGGTTTTGATCCCTGGCGTTGCGGGGTAGGGAACTACCAGCAGTGGATGACCGAGCAAGGACGAGCCCGGTTGCCTCTTGGTAAGGGCTTCGATCCTTAGAGCTGGAGGGGCCGTAAGAGGCCTGCTAAGGATTGACCGAGCAGTGAAGCTACTCAGTTGCCTCCTGGTGAGGGCTTTGATCCCTGGTGTTGCGGGGTAGGGAACTACCAGCCATGGATGACCGAGCAAGGGCGAGCCCGGTTGCTTCTTGGTGAGGGCTTCAATCCTTTGCGCTGGAGGGGCCGTAAGAGACCTGCTAAGGATGGACCGAGCAGTGAAGCTTCTCAGTTGCTTCTTGGCGAGGACTTTGATCCCTGGCGTTGCGGGGTAGGGAACTACTAGCCAGGGATAACCGAGCAAGGGCGGGCCCGATTTCCTCTTGGTGAGGGCTTCGATCCTTAGCGCTGGAGGGGCCGTAAGAGGCCTGCTAAGGATGGACCGAGCAGTGAAGCTGCTCAGTTGTCTCCTGGCGAAGGCTTTGATCCCTGGAGTTGCGGGGTAGGGAACTACCAGCCAGGGATAACCGAGCAAGGGCGGACCCGATTGCCTCTTGGTGAGGGCTTTGATCCTTAGCGCGGGAGGGGCCGAAAGGGGCCTGCTAAGGATGGGCCGAGCAGGGTTACTGCCTGGTGCCTCTTGGCGAAGGCTTTGATCCTTAAGGACGGGCCGAGCAGGGTTGCTGCCCAGTGCCTCTTGGCGAGGGCTTTGATCCCTGGCATTGTGGGGTAGGGAACTACCAGCCAGGGATAACCGAGCAAGGGCGGGCCTGGTTGCCTCTTGGTGAGGGTTTTGATCCTTAGCTCGGGAAGGGCCGTAAGTGGCCTACTAAGGACGGGCCGAGCAGGGTTACTGCTCGGGTGCCTCTTGGCGAAGGCTTTGATCCTTAAGGACGGGTCGAGCAGGGTTACTGCCCGGTGCCTCTTGATGAAGGCTTCGATCCCTGGCGTTGCGGGGTAGGGAACTACCAGCCAGGGATAGCCAAGTAGGGTAGCTGCTCGGCTGCCTCTTGGTGAGGGCTTCGATCCTTGACGTTGCGGGGTAGGGAATTACCAGCCAGGGATAGCCAAGCAGGGTAGATGCTCGGCTGCCTCTTGATGAGGGCTTCGATCCTTGGCGTTGGTGGGTAGTGAACTACCAGCCATGGATAGCCAAGCAGGGTAGCTCCTCCGCTGCCTCTTGGTGACGGCTTCGATCCCTGGCGTTGCGGGGTAGGGAACTACCAGCCAGGGATAGCCAATCAGGGTAGCTGCTCGGCTGCCTCTTGATGAGGGCTTCGATCCCTGGCGTTGCGGGGTAGGGAACTACCGGCCAGGGATAGCCAAGCAGGGTAGCTGCTCGGCCGCCTCTTGATGAGGGCTTCGATCCTTGGTGTTGGTGGGTAGTGAACTACCAGCCATGGATAGCCAAGCAGGGTAGCTGCTCGGCTGCCTCTTGATGAGGGCTTCGATGCTTGGCGTTGGTGGGTAGTGAACTACCAGCCAGGGATAACCAAGCAGGGTAGCCGCTCAGCTGCCTCTTGATGAGGGCTTCGATCCCTGGCGTTGCGGGGTAGGGAACTACCAGCCAGGGATAACCAAGCAGGGTAGCTGCTCGGCTGCCTCTTGATGAGGGCTTCGATCCTTAGCGTTGCAGGGTAGGGAACTACCAGCCAGGGATAGCCAAGCAGGGTAGCTGCTCGGTTGCCTCTTGATGAGGGCTTCGATCCTTGGCGTTGGTGGGTAGGGAACTACCAGCCATGGATAGCCAAGCAGGGTAGCTGCTCGGCTGCCTCTTGATGTGGGCTTCGATCCTTGACGTTGGTGGGTAGTGAACTACCAGTCAGGGATAGCCAAGCAGGGTAGCTGCTCGGCTGCCTCTTGATGAGAGCTTCGATCCTTGGCGTTGGTGGGTAGTGAACTACCAGCCATAGATAGCCAAGCAGGGTTGCTTCTCGGGTACCTCTTGATGAGGGCTTCGATCCTTAGCGCTGGAGGGTCCGTAAGAGGCCTGCTAAGGATAGATCGAGCAGTGAAGCTGCTCGGTTGCCTCTTGGCGAGGGCTTGTTCCCCTCCGAAAGACGGCGCGACATGACGTCTTGCCTGAGATTCGGGGCAGATGCTAATGGGTGCTATCCGTCCACCTCTCCGAAAATGCCAAGTTGATTTATGGCACCGTGTATCGGAGGTTTAGACGGATGCATCCGATGTAGCAGACTTCGTCAGATTCCCCCTCGTCTGAGGGGTTTTTGATTGTGGGGATGCTCTTCCCTGCAGGCGCAAGCCCCTGCAGTTAATTACGCTACCGCATTGCGGTAACAACTTTCTCCTTCTCCAGATGGTCACTTCGTGTCGTGTGTGTTTGTTTTATTTGTAGTTGCCCGTGGATTGTATACGGAGACCAATTTATGTCGTCGCCCGTAGGACGTGGATTAGTCCAAATCCGTATTTTCTTAGATTTGGTTTTGGGGTTTTGGTTTGAGGATACGTTAGCCATACTTGAGGCTAAGATCAACTCAAACGTTTGTTAAGGATACGTTAGTCCAGTTTGAAACTAAGATCAACTTAACGGGATCGTTTAGATCCGACAAAAGAGCAATTGGCTCTAATGTTCCAGTTTAGGGACCTAGTGGTCCATTAAATGTATGGCCGTCGGGACCCATCACCTCTCTGACGACGTTGAAGGATTACAACGACAGATGTCAGAGGAGTTCAGAGATGTACCCTTGAGCCAGAGTTGATTAGGGGGTTTATGGTCCGATTTGGGACTAGAGTCTGTTTGAAAGTTTAAAGATGCGTTAGCCATATTTGAGGCTAAGATCAACTTAAATGGTTGTTAAGGATACGTTAGTCCAGTTTGGGACTAAGATCGACTTAACGGGATCGTTTAGATCCGACAAAAGAGCAATTGGCTCTATTGTTCCAGTTTAGGGACATAGGGGTCCATTGTCAGTTTAGGGACATGGGGGATCCACCTCCAGTTTAGGGACATGGTGGTCCATGTTCCAGTTTAGGGACGTGGTGGTCCAATACCAGTTTAGGGACATGGTGGTCCAATACCAGTTTAAGGACATGGTGGTCCATTGGTAGTTTAAGGACGCATAAGTCCATGGGTTTAAGGACCCCACAGTCCATATGGGTGTGTTTAAGGACGCATTAGTCCGTTAGTTTAAGGACGCATAAGTCCGCGGGTTTAAGGACCCCACAGTCCGTATCTTGGTTTAAGGACGCATAAGTCCATGAGTTTAAGGACCCCACAGTCCGTGTTGATGTGTGGTTGTCGGGACCCGTCACCTCTCTGAAGACGTTGAAGGATTACAACGACAAATATCAGAGGAGTTCCGAGATGTACCCTTAAACCAATGAGTTGGTTGAAAGAGCAGATGTGCTCAGTTCAAGATGATTTGAGGACTTATGGCCAGTTTGGGCTAAGTCCAATTATGTTTGAAATATTGGCCCTCTGTTGGTCCATTGAAGGAGAGGCTTTGCCTCTAGAAACTTAGCCAATTGGGCTAAAACTAGTGTTAAACACTAAAGACCAACAATGTTGAACACTGGGAATAAGATTAGCAAGTTAGTGTTAAACACTAAAAGATAATCAGTGTTAAACACTGGGAACGGAGTTTTCAAATTAGTGTTAAACACTAAGCAAATCGGTGTTAAACACCGGCAGCAGAGATTTCAAAATTAGTGTTAAACACTAAGAAAATCAATGTTAATCACTGAGGACAAAGTCTTCGGATTAGTGTTAAACACTAAGGGGAGAGGGGTCACGTGCGGACACGTGAGAGCGCCTGATTTCCCTTATTTTATTCTGCAGGTAAGTGTTTAACACTTTTAATTTCCTGGCCATCACGTGTGGGCACGTGATAGGCATCCATCCATTAGATATTAAAGGGATTTGTTAGGGGTCACGTGGGGACACGTGAGAGCGCCCAAAAGGGGGGACCAGATCTCCTTTGTTTTATTCTCAAATCTGCGACTAAGTGTTAAACATTTTTCATCTTTATTTTAGAGCATCACGTGTTAGCACGTGATGGGGGTTTATGCATCGAATATTACAGCACTTGCTGAGGGGTCACGTGGGGACACGTGAGAGTGCCCAAAGCTTCTTTTCTTTTGTTTTGCCATTAAGTGTTAAACACTTTCATTTTTATTTTAGAGTATCACGTGTTGGCACGTGATGGGGATCTGTGCGCCAATTGTTAAAGCATTTGCTGAGGGGTCACGTGATAACACGTGAGAGCGCCCAAAGCCTTTATTTCTTTTGCTTTTTCTTTCTGCGTTTTGGGAGTCACGAGGAGCACGTGATGACATCAAAAAGTGGGGCCAGATCTCCTTTATTTTGTTCTGCAAACAAGTGTTCAACACTTTTAATTTTCATAGCCATCACGTGTGGGCACGTGATGTATAATCATGCCCTGATTTATTAGAACATTTATTAGGGGTCACGTGGTAACACGTGAGAGCGCCCAGAATTGTTTCTGCCTTTACTTTTGTTCCATATATAATGAGGGTCACGTGGGAGCACGTGGGGTGATGCTTCAAAGTTCTTTGCAGGGGATCTTTTCAAGGGTCACGTGGGGGCACGTGACCCTAGTTCTTTTCATGAACAGAGATCTTTTAAGAATTGAATTCTTTGTAGGGTTAAACCCTAATTATGATTTTGGAGGAATTAAATTCCTATCGTGAAAGAATTAAATTCTTATTTAGGATAAAACCTTGATTTCTTTTCAAAGGAATTAAATTCCCAGATCTGTAAAAGAATTAAATTCTTGATTAGGGTTAAACCCTAGTTTTGTTTTAGGAGAATTGAACTCTCAAAACTCAATTCCCCTTCTAAGTTTAGGATCTGCATGGCAGGATCTCGACCCGATGAGAATTAAATTCTCAAGTTATGGGGAGATGTGCTCTGTGCAGATCTTCAACCAGAAGAAGAACTAAGTTCTTTTTGTATAAGAGTTAAACTCTTGGATTTTGAGAATTAAATTCTCTGTTTGAAGTTTATCTTTTTCCCTTTTCTTACCTAGGGTTTTCTTTGTTGAGAATTAAATTCTCCTTTCTTTTCTTTCCTCTTGAGAATTAAATTCTCCTCTCTCTGTTTTTCTCTCAAAAAAGTAGATCCCCCTTCTCTTCTCTTGGCTCCTATTTATAGGAGGAGGAAGAGAATAAATTTGTTTAGCAAATCTCTCATTGAGAGATTTGATTTGTATGTTGAGAGATTTGATTTGCATTTATCATTAATCTGGGCCTTTAGATCATTCAGTGAATTTTATTCACCGTGGATTTTAAATCCAAAAGATATTCTATTTGTTATTCTGGTGAGATTTTCAGGGAAATCTTTCCTTGTCCAAGATTTTTCCATAAATTGGTGATTTTTAATCACCCTTGGATTTTTAATCCAACGGTTTCCCATGACCCTTTTCCATTTGGAAAGATTCAGAAACTTTTAGAATTTAATTCTATTGAATCATAATGCTTTTAAAGCCAGTCACGTGCTGGCACGTGACCTTTGGTCACGTGTGAGCACGTGACCCCCAATTGGGTTCCTTTCTCAGCCGCTTATTTATGTTTCAGTTTTAACCATCACGTGTCAACACGTGACCATTGGTCACGTGTAAGCACGTTATACCTCGTTGAGGTATTTTCTGACTTTTAGAATTAAATTCTATTCATTATTTTAGAGGTTTTAAAAGCCCATCACGTGTCTGCACGTGACCCATGGTCACGTGTGAGCACGTGATGCCCCATTGGGGTCTTTTCTGAGTTTTTATTATATTTTTTAACTCCTCCAGCGGGTTTTTAAAAGCCCATCAAGTGTGGACACGTAATTCCTCATAACTTTTGATCCCGGATGAATTACGAGGCCCATAATATATCAAATCGAAGGGTTTTTCGAGCCGCTTTCGATACCATCAGAATTTATCTGTTTCTCATTCGGGAGTTTGTCAAAAAACAGCCCGGAAGATACTGGTTCCCATTTTCTTAAGCGTATCGCCGCCATTTGATACCTCGGGCTCTTTCGCGCAGAAATTTTTGGCGGGAACAAATGCCCCCCACTACTGTGCCCACGTAAGTATATACGTGGGTGAAGTAGTGCAAAGTAATGCATAGCGTATGACCAATTTCGGGTTGGTATATTACTTTCAGAATCTTGATCTGAGAAGATAACGAGCGGACACAAGCGTCGTCATTTATCATTGACTCAAATCTCGACTCTTAAGAGATATAGTTCCAAACCCTTAACTCCATGAGCCGCACCCTTCTATCTCTTTATATCTTACTCTGGAGTGAAGTAGTTTATATGCTCATGAGTAGCTTTTCCATTTCAGTGGCATGTAGCTTTGGCGAGTGTGGCTCATAGACGGTCCATCTTGACCTCTTTGCAGGGCAGTGATGGCTTAGGAGACATGGTTAGGATCTGCCACCTAAGACTTTTCAACTTTATGAGCCGTGAGGGTCTCATAAAGACTTTTCTCCCTACGGATCGAGAGGATCTCGTAGGTGTATTTTCTCCTTAGGAGTCGTGAGGATTCCTAAGTTTGTTTTCTCTTATAAGTCGTAAGGATCTTATGAGAGAATTTTTCCCTCTTACGAGTCGAGAGGACCCGTAAGCGGTTGTTCCCCTCCTTGTCGAAATTCGACTTCGGAGAGTGAGACCCGTGGATAGTATGCAAGAGACCATTTTGGGCCGACTTGCAGGATCCCAGTGCTTAGGAAACAGGTTTTTTAATCCCTACTGCCTAAGGCTTTATCTCACGAGTCGAGACGAATCGAGAAGTTCTCGCAAAGACATCATTTTCCTCACGAGTCGAAACGAATCGAGCAGAGCTCGCAAGAATATCCTAATATCACAGTTAATCTCTGCTCTTTACGACAGAAGTCCGTTAGGGTCTGTGGTACTTAGGGTTTTGGCCGTCATACCGTCGCATGAGCTGATGTATTCCTCGATAGGCAATCGTGCTGTTCGAGTAGCCCTGCGACTGCCGTGTCTCTGATCCCTTCGGGGGCTGGACAAGACGTCTTCAAGCAATCCTCCTTGGCAGTTTGACCGTCGGAAGAGCAAGCGCTAGGAATTTGCCATGCCTCTTTTTACTTGAGGTTAGGCTCATTTTGGAGAGCCCCGATGAGTCATAACCACTCCGCGCTGGTGTGGGATGATCTCCGATAGTCTTTCAGGCTTTATATGACTTGCCGTTAAGACCCTGAAGCTAGGAATTTGGCCTTTGCTTCGTTTGCTGGCATTGCGTCCTCTGTATCGAGACGAATGTCGTGGTTGTCTCTAGATTGCTGGTGAACCGTCGAGATTTGGAACTAGGGATTTTGCCGTGGCTCCTTTTGGTGATGTTGCGTCTGCTGTATCGAGACGAACGTCGAGGTGGTGACCACTCCGCCCTGGTGCGAGATAATCTCCGATTGTCTTTCAGGCTTTATATGACTTGCCGTTAAGACCCTGAAGCTAGGAATTTGGCCTTTGCTTCATTTGCTGGCATCGCGTCCTCTGTATCGAGACGAATGTCATGGTTGTCTCTAGGTTGCTAGTGAACCGTCGAGGTTTGGAACTAGGGATTTTGCCGTTGCTCCTTTTGGTGATGTTGTGTCTGCTGTATCGAGACGAACGTCGAGGTGGTGATTACTCCGCATTGGTTCGAGATGATCTCTGATTGTCTCTCAGGCTTTATATGACTTGCCGTTAAGACGTTGAAGCTAGGAATTTAGCCTTCGCTTCGTTTTCTTTGTCGCGTCCGAATCCTGCTGGGGGAAGAACGCCGGGGTGACATTTCATCTGCTGTATCGAGATGATCGTCGAGGTGGTGACCACTCCGCGCTGGTGTGGGATGATCTCCGATTGTCTTTCAGGCTTTATATGACTTGCCGTCAAGACGTATGAAGCTAGGAATTTGTCCTTCGCTTCGTTTGCTTTGGCGCGTCCGAATCCTGCTGGGGGAAGAACGCTGGGGTGGCATTTCATCTGCTGTATCGAGATGATCGTCGAGGTGGTGACCACTCCGCGCTGGTGCGAGATGATCTCCAATTGTCTTTCAGGCTTTATATGACTTGCCGTCAAGACCTTGAAGCTAGGAATTTGGCCTTTTGCTTCATTTACTTGCACTGCGTCTGCTGTATCGAGACGAATGTCGCGGTGGTGATCACTCCATGTTGGTTTGAGGACCAGGATTCGCTCTGGACGTTTCCCACGGGGTTGAAGAGTGACGTTATCGGCGTTCCACGCGACCAGGAATTTTGCTCTAGATGCTTCACACGGGTTCACTGCCGTGTTAGGCGAGGACTAGGCTCCGCTCTGGATGCTTTGCACGGGTTCACTGCCGTGCTCTGTGAGGACCAGGATCCGCTCTGGATGTTTTCCACGGGGTCACAGAGTGACGTTATCCGCGTTTCACGTGACCAGGAATTTTGCACTAGATACTTCACACGGGTTCACTGCCGCGTTAGGCGAGGACTAGGCTCCGCTCTGGATGCTTCACACGGGTTCACTGCCGTGCTCTGCGAGGACCAGGATCCGCTCTGGACGTTTTCCACGGGGTCAAAGTGTGACGTTATCTGCGTTCCACGTGACCAGGAATTTTGCACTAGATGCTTCACACGGGTTCACTGCCGTGCTCGGCGAGGACTAGGCTCCGCTCTGGATGCTTCACACGGGTTCACTGCCGTGCTCTGCGAGGACCAGGATCCGCTCTGGACGTTTTCCACGGGGTCAAAGAGTGACGTTATCCGCGTTCCACGTAACCAGGAATTTTGCTCTAGATGCTTCACACGGGTTCACTGCCGCGTTAGGCGAGGACTAGGCTCCGCTCTGGATGCTTCGCACGGGTTCACTGCCGTGCTCTGCGAGGACCAGGATCCGCTCTGGACGTTTTCCACGGGGTCAAAGAGTGACGTTATCCGCGTTCCACGTGACCAGGAATTTTGCACTAGATGCTTCACACGGGTTCACTGCCGCGTTAGGCGAGGACTAGGCTCCGCTCTGGATGCTTCGCACGGGTTCACTGCCGTGTTCTGCGAGGACCAGGATCCGCTCTGGACGTTTTCCACGGGGTCAAAGAGTGACGTTATCCGTGTTCCACGTGACCAGGAATTTTGCACTAGATGCTTCACACGGGTTCACTGCCGCGTTAGGCGAGGACTAGGCTCCGCTCTGGATGCTTCACACGGGTTCATTGTCGTGTTCTGCGAGGACCAGGATCCGCTCTGGACGTTTTCCACGGGGTCAAAGAGTGACGTTATCCGCGTTCCACGTGACCAGGAATTTTGCACTAGATGCTTCACACGGGTTCACTGCCGCGTTAGGCGAGGACTAGGCTCCGCTCTGGATGCTTCGCACGGGTTCACTGCCGTGTTCTGCGAGGACCAGGATCCGCTCTGGACGTTTTCCACGGGGTCAAAGAGTGACGTTATTCGCGTTCCACGTGACCAGGAATTTTGCACTAGATGCTTCACACGGGTTCACTGCCGCGTTAGGCGAGGACTAGGCTCCGCTCTGGATGCTTCGCACGGGTTCACTGCCGTGTTCTGCGAGGACCAGGATCCGCTCTGGACGTTTTCCACAGGGTCAAAGAGTGACGTTATCCGTGTTCCACGTGACCAGGAATTTTGCACTAGATGCTTCACATGGGTTCACTGCCGCGTTAGGCGAGGACTAGGCTCCGCTCTGGATGCTTCACACGGGTTCATTGTCGTGTTCTGCGAGGACCAGGATCCGCTCTGGACGTTTTCCACGGGGTCAAAGAGTGACGTTATCCGCGTTCCACGTGACCAGGAATTTTGCACTAGATGCTTCACACGGGTTCACTGCCGCGTTAGACGAGGACTAGGCTCCGCTCTGGATGCTTCGCACGGGTTCACTGCCGTGTTCTGCGAGGACCAGGATCCGCTCTGGACGTTTTCCACGGGGTCAAAGAGTGACGTTATCCGCGTTCCACGTGACCAGGAATTTTGCACTAGATGCTTCACACGGGTTCACTGCCGCGTTAGGCGAGGACTAGGCTCCGCTCTGGATGCTTCGCACGGGTTCACTGCCGTGTTCTGCGAGGACCAGGATCCGCTCTGGACGTTTTCCACGGGGTCAAAGAGTGACGTTATCCGTGTTCCACGTGACCAGGAATTTTGTTGATTATATCCGCATTTCACGGAGTTGGGATTTGACTCTCTGTGGGAGTACATCGTCGAGTCATGGAACTGGGAGTTGCCGCTGTTCCGCTTTGCTTGATGATGTGTCCGCTGTGACGAGACGAGTGCTGAGGTGGAGCTGGGATTTTGCCATCACTCCGCTTTGCTGACCATGGGGTCTTTTATTAGCTTTGCATGTACATCCTGCTGGACTGCGAAGGAACGCCGTTGTTAACATTGCGTCTGCTGTAATGAGACGAATGCTAAGGCGGAGTTGGGATTTTGCCATCGCTCCGCTTGATGGTGTAGCATCTTTGTCCTGCTGGAATGAGGAGGCACACCGTTGTTGGTCTCCAGGCTGCAGATGTGGCCGTTGAGATTTGGGACTAGGAACTTTGCCATGGTTCCGTTTCGTTGCGATTCTGAGGTCGGTTGTTGACGTCATGTCTGCATCTAGTTGGAGTGAGGAGAAACACAGTTGGTGATCTCTAAGTTGTCGATGTTGATGTCGAGACCCTAAAGCTAGGGATTTTCCTTTACTTCATTTCTTGGCATTGTGTCTGCAATATTGCGACAGATGTTGAGTTTTTCTCTAGGTTATCTATGAACCGTTGAGATTTGGCTTCGCTTTCTGGTGGAGCCTGTTGGGAAGGTAAGGTTCCCTCTTTGTTTGTGCCCCTGGATTGTATACAGGGATCGATGTGATCTCACCTGTAAGGCAAAAAGTCTCATTCTTTCATTTTTTTATTCTTTCCGCGATGCTCTATCATTTCAGCTTTTATATCGCGAAGGTCGCGATTGCCCAATCATTTCGGCTATTTTTCGCGGTGCCCAATCATTTCGGCTATTTGTTTTATTTTTACTCGCTGCTTTTTATTGCGAGTTGCCCAATCATTTTAGCTATTTTGCATGCATATATTTTTTTTACTTGCTGATTTTTATTGCAAGTTGCCCCATCATTTCGGCTATTTTGTATGCACGTATGGCTCGCTTTTTTTTTTATCGGGAGTGTGGAACTTGGAATCTGGTGCCAATCTCAGCATCAGCATCGCTACGACTGGAATATTGCCAGGAGCGAATCATCATTTGCAATGAAAGGACTTGGAATTTGATACCGGTTTAGGCATCAGCATCGCTACAACTGGGATATTGCCAGGAGCGAATCATCATTTGCCGCTGTCGATGTTGAACAAAGGTGGCTTAGTAAACAGGGTTAGGATCCTGTCGACTAAGGCTTTTGACTTCATGAGCCGTAAGGGTCTCACAAAGGTATTTCTCCCTACAAGTCGTGAGGATCTCGTAGGTGTGTTTTCTCCTTAGGAATCGTGGGGATTCCTAAGTGTATGTTCCCCTGTAAGTCGTAAGGATCTTACAAAAGGGTTTTCTCCTTATAAGTCGAGAGGACTTACAAGGGTTGTTCACCATATGGACATATCCCCAGTCACAGGTGGGACTTTGTTAGGGAAATGTTTATTCGCGCCCGTGGATTGTATACAAGGGCCGGTATTGAGCGGCTTGTAGGGCCAAAAGGTTGTGGGGGTTGCTTAAGAACAGGTTCAGGTCTCTGTAACTTAAGACTTTCAAATCTTATGAGCCGTGAGGGTCCCATAAGAGAGTTCTCCTTACGAGTCGTGAGGATCTCGCAAGTGTAATTTCTCCTTAGGAATCGTGAGGATCCCTAAGTGTGTTGCTCCCTTGTGAGTCGTAAGGATCTCACGCGGGTGGTTTCTCCTTACAAGGTCGAGAGGACCCTGTAAGTGTCTTTTAACGAGATTGCGCCCTTTCAGGTTTTCACAAACACTCGCCGGTAGCCCTGCCGTTTTTACTCACGGAGCCCTTTCGGGTTTTCATCCGTGCCCACTTTGCTTATGGACATACCGTTCTTTTTTTCTTTTTCTTTTTTTTTTTTAATTCTCTCTTTTTTTTTTAACGAGGTCGCGCCCTTTCGGGTTTTCACGAACACTCGCCGGTAGCCCTGCTGTTTTTACTCACGGAGCCCTTTCGGGTTTTCATCCGTGACCACTTTGCTTATGGACATACCGTTCTTTTTTTTTTTTTAACGAGGTCGCGTCCTTTCGGGTTTTCACGAACACTCGCCGGTAGCCCTGCTGTTTTTACTCACGGAGCCCTTTCGGGTTTTCATCCGTGCCCATTTTGCTTGTGGACGTACCGTTTTTTTTTTGTTTTTTTGTTTTTTTTGTTTTTTTTGTTTTTGGCACGTCAGCCTGAAGATACTGCGGGTTGGGAGTAGTTTAACGACGTTTCGGTCATTTGCAAGTTTTAGGACATTGCGGTCCATTGTTAGTTTAAGGACGTTTCGGTCCGCCGTCGCCGTATTTGAGGCGAATCTCTAGTTTACTGACTTTTCGGTCTATGGGGCTTTCCCTATGAATGAGCATGATGCCCCCGGCATATCCACCCTTTTCGGAGCATGTTGTTGTGGCGGGTTTACTTTCCACTTTTCGGGCAGCGCGAACTTGCCCTATTGGTATTGGTCTTCAACCCAGTTTTTGAAGACGTAGCAATTTTCGAGTGGGTGACCCATCACTCTGTGGTAGGGACAATAGTTAGGATTGTTAACGTCGCCTGGTTGCAATGGACGTTTTGGATCTGGCAGAGTGATGAGCCTGCTGCGCACTGCTAGCTCGAACAATCTCTTTGTTTTATCTTTGGGAAACGAGTAAGGACGTTTCAACTTCTCATTGAGGTATCGCGGCTTGTTGTTTTGACGACAAAACGGCCTCGGGTTACTCGGCTGTTGTTGAGTGTTGGCAACAAAGGCCGTTTTTTCCTTTTCCTTTCTCATTTCGTTTGCTCCGTCGTTTGCGGGTCCGAGATTCTTTCCGGGTAGCGTGAGATTGTACTGCTGAACGTTCTCGCAACTCTCCAATTCTTTTGTTTTAGAAATGAATTCCTTGAAGAGAGGGTTGAGGGCGGCTTCTTCGTCAGAATCGCTTCTAAAGGTGAAAACTCGTGATCCCCCGGGCTTGTCCCTATGACAATTGCCGGCAACTCTTTTATGCTCATCTGTCGTATTTTTTCGCTGTCTACGAGCTTCCCGCTTTATTCTATTGACGTGTTGTCTATGAGCGACATATCCTTACCACCAACACTTAAAGGAGTTGCAGTCTTCAGTAGGATGTGCGATCCTCTGATGATATAAGCAGAAGTTAGGGTGTACGTCCGTTTCATCAAAATGTATACCACCAGGAGAATTTTTTCTGAAAGAGGGCGGCCTCATCCCCATTGATATGGCTTTGGCGAATCGTTTCCTTGTCTTGATCCTGCTTTCATTTGCGGCGGATGTACTTTGATCCGGTGGGAGTGTTTCGACCCTTTTGTCCAGTCGTCGGCGTTTGGCTTTCTCGAATATGGCCATCTCGCGCTCTCGATCAGCTTTGCTTTTAAGACGGGCTTCGTTCAGGAAGGCATCGATCATCTCGTCTGATGGCCACAGAAGTTCTGGTTCAGGCCCCGCCCCTGGTTTCTCGGTGCAAGGAGCCTCTTTATCATCTATCAATGAGTGAGAGATCATGTGACAACTTGCCCCTGGTGTGTCCGTCTTCTTTGGAGTGTGCGGCTGTGGTGGGTTTACCTTCCACTTTTCAGACAGCGCAAACTTGCCTTGTAGGTACTGATCCTCGATCCATCCCTTAAAGACGAAGCAATCCTCGACCGGGTGACTTACCGCTTGGTGGTAAGGGCAATAATTGGGATCGTTGACATCGCCTGGTTGCAATGGACGTTTTGGACTCGGCAGATTGATGAGTCTGTTGCGCACTGCCAGCTCGAACAGTTTTCTCGTTTTATCCTGAGGAAATGAGTAAGGACGTCCCAGTCTTTCCTCGAGGGATGGGCGTGGTCGCACATTGTTCTGGCGAACAACCGGCTTTAAGTTGCTCGACCGTTGTTGAGTATTGGCAACAAAGGTTGCTTTCCTTTTGCCCTTTTCATTCCAAGGTTCTGTCTTTGAAGGAAATGGTTGATGGCCCACCTGGTCCATTTGGGCCAGCTTGTCAATCAAGGCCTGGAAAGTAGTTGGCTTGAAGAACATCATGAATTGCGAGATGGTCGCTTGCGGATCAAGAGTGCCCACGAACATGCCTACCGCAGGTGCATCTTCGATTCGCTGTTCGCATTTCGACCACAGATTCCGCCACCGTGTTGCGTATTGAACCCATGTTTCGCCTGGCCCTATCCTGGCGTTGATCAGTGCTGTTATCGGGGTGCGTCCACCAGCACTCGCGAATCTCTGTGTAAACAGCAGCTCCATCTCTGCAAATGTTTTGACAGAGTTGTTGGGAAGCTCCGAGTACCATTCAAAGGCCATTTCTGCTAAGCTGCCGACGAATTGGCGAAGCAACAGTTTGTCGTCGCCTCCAGTGTTGCCGCATAAGGCCCTGAATTGAGCGACATGCTGATGGGGATTCCCTGTCCCTTTATATACGTGAAACTTAGGGATCGTATATCCCGGCAGGTAACTGATTTGGTCATACCAGCTCGGATAGGGCCGTCCGGTTCTAACAATTTGCTCAGCCGTTTCATTCACTTGATGAGCCCGTATTTGATGAGCTATATAGCCATCCAGCGCAGCCTTGGAAATGGTTTTATCTTTGGCTGTTGAAAGAGTTGGAGGAGGATTAGATGTCTCTCCTCTATCGTTTTCAGTAATGATCGGAGGGTCTTCAACTGGAGGGTCCGGCTGTAGCATCATCCCTACCATATCTTGGAAGAGGAGCGCCATTTGCTTTATGTTAGCCGCTTGCTCTGCGGCTTCTCTATCCTTCTTTTCGAGGACTCTGCGTAAGAAGTCAGCATCAGTTTCTTGTTCGTGACGCTGCTCTGATGATGCCTCTGGGCTTTCTTTTGGCCCGGTAAGTGCGGCCATTGCAATCATCATCTCCTGAAGCTTCTGTTGCTGTTGTTCCTGAGCCTTCGTTATCGATCGGGTAAGCGGTCTGTGACCCGTCGAAGCACGGCTTTTCTCCTTTCCAGAAGCCATATAAATAGTGTGCACCACCATGCCCCCAGACTTGGGGTGTTTGGGCTTAGCGTCTTTGTGGTCTGCCACGTTTACTGGGGCTTTCTCTGTCCTCTTTCTTTTCTGAGTGGTTGACGTTGAGGGGGCCGCTGTCGTGGGCACCCAAGTAGTCGTCATCTTTTGTGGCTTAATAGGACGGTTTTCTTCCTGCCGGACCTTCAGCTTCTTCTGCTGGCGGGAGAAATTTTGATCAATCACCGAGTCTTGGACTTGGCGCCAGACCTTGTAGATTTCAGAGGACAGCCGCTGAGAGGACTGTTCTGGCTTGGCTTCTGCAACATTTCCCACTGGTGGAGGGGATCTTTTTAGAACGGCGGTAGGAGAGTTTCTGCGCACCGTGTTTAGTAATTCAAAGCTGTTCCCGGTTGGAACAGCAGCATCGATCCCCACCGTTGGGGCTGGCGGAGTTATCTCAGAAGGGGAGTTGCCCCCAGCCTTCCTTACTCGGCGCCAGTGGCGACGTTGAGCGTGTCGTGCGGATGGAGTTGTTTCGGCCATAGGGGCGACTTCGTCATGCCCCCTGCTTTGAGGAGAGATCGTTATTGGTGCTAGCCTGTCGAAGACTGACACCCGTTGAGAAGCAATGTCTAATCTGTCAAAGACAGACCTCTGGGTAGAGAAAGCAGCTTTGAGGACCTCGCCTGGAGCAGCAACCGGAATAGCCAGCCTTGTAAAAATTGATTTCTTGGAAGGAGGAGCCTTTCCAATAATTTTGTCCGCTTGAGCCGGGATGGCTATCCGCTTTGGGATGGCAGCTTCGGGTATCACGGGCTTATAGACGTTCTGGCCCAGTCTGTTGAAAACTGAGGTATTGAAGTTGGGCGACCCGTTGAGAGGGGCCGCGGCAGTAGCAAGCCAATCGAAGACCGACTTCTTTGGAGCTTCTTGCGATGTCATTGGGGCATTGAAGCTCATTGGTGGGAGCAGGGTCCCGAAGAATAGCCCAGCGGTGGCTTGAGTTACCTGCTCCACTGGCATTTTGAAAAGGGAGGCCGCTTGGGGCCCATAAGTCACTCCTCCAGCAAGGACCGAGCGAGAGTTGCAGTTGCAGGTAGTGCAGTTTGAAGCCATTGATCTTCTGTTTTCTGTACGGAGCAAGACACCAAATCTTAGTACCTCGAATCCACAGGCAACCACAATAAACCGCGATTCATTCGCGAACACGACACACGAAGTGTGGAGTGGAAAGAGGAAAAGGTCCCACCGGGCGTGCCAGAATCTGTTCCCCTCCGAAAGACGGCGCGACATGACGTCTTGCCTGAGATTCGGGGCAGATGCTAATTGGTGCTATCCGTCCACCTCTCCGAAAATGCCAAGTTGATTTATGGCACCGTGTATCGGAGGTTTAGACGGATGCGTCCGATGTAGCAGACTTCGTCAGATTCCCCCTCGTCTGAGGGGTTTTTGATTGTGGGGACGCTCTTCCCTGCAGGCGCAAGCCCCTGCAGTTAATTACGCTACCGCATTGCGGTAACAACTTTCTCCTTCTCCAGATGGTCACTTCGTGTCGTGTGTGTTTGTTTTATTTGTAGTTGCCCGTGGATTGTATACGGAGACCAATTTATGTCGTCGCCCGTAGGACGTGGATTAGTCCAAATCCGTATTTTCTTAGATTTGGTTTTGGGGTTTTGGTTTGAGGATACGTTAGCCATACTTGAGGCTAAGATCAACTCAAACGTTTGTTAAGGATACGTTAGTACAGTTTGAGACTAAGATCAACTTAACGGGATCGTTTAGATCCGACAAAAGAGCAATTGGCTCTAATGTTCCAGTTTAGGGACCTAGTGGTCCATTAAATGTATGGCCGTCGGGACCCATCACCTCTCTGACGACGTTGAAGGATTACAACGACAGATGTCAGAGGAGTTCAGAGATGTACCCTTGAGCCAGAGTTGATTAGGGGGTTTATGGTCCGATTTGGGACTAGAGTCTGTTTGAAAGTTTAAGGATGCGTTACCCATATTTGAGGCTAAGATCAACTTAAATGGTTGTTAAGGATACGTTAGTCCAGTTTGGGACTAAGATCGACTTAACGGGATCGTTTAGATCCGACAAAAGAGCAATTGGCTCTATTGTTCCAGTTTAGGGACATAGGGGTCCATTGCCAGTTTAGGGACATGGGGGGTCCACCTCCAGTTTAGGGACATGGTGGTCCATGTTCCAGTTTAGGGACGTGGTGGTCCATTGCCAGTTTAGGGACATGGTGGTCCAATACCAGTTTAGGGACATGGTGGTCCATTGGTAGTTTAAGGACGCATAAGTCCATGGGTTTAAGGACCCCACAGTCCATATGGGTGTGTTTAAGGACGCATTAGTCCGTTAGTTTAAGGACGCATAAGTCCGCGGGTTTAAGGACCCCACAGTCCGTATCTTGGTTTAAGGACGCATAAGTCCATGAGTTTAAGGACCCCACAGTCCGTGTTGATGTGTGGTTGTCGGGACCCGTCACCTCTCTGAAGACGTTGAAGGATTACAACGACAAATATCAGAGGAGTTCCGAGATGTACCCTTAAACCAATGAGTTGGTTGAAAGAGCAGATGTGCTCAGTTCAAGATGATTTGAGGACTTATGGCCAGTTTGGGCTAAGTCCAATTATGTTTGAAATATTGGCCCTCTGTTGGTCCATTGAAGGAGAGGCTTTGCCTCTAGAAACTTAGCCAATTGGGCTAAAGCTAGTGTTAAACACTAAAGACCAACAGTGTTGAACACTGGGAATAAGATTAGCAAGTTAGTGTTAAACACTAAAAGATAATCAGTGTTAAACACTGGGAACGGAGTTTTCAAATTAGTGTTAAACACTAAGCAAATCGGTGTTAAACACCGGCAGCAGAGATTTCAAAATTAGTGTTAAACACTAAGAAAATCAATGTTAATCACTGAGGACAAAGTCTTCGGATTAGTGTTAAACACTAAGGGGAGAGGGGTCACGTGCGGACACGTGAGAGCGCCCTGATTTCCCTTATTTTATTCTGCAGGTAAGTTTTTAACACTTTTAATTTCCTGGCCATCACGTGTGGGCACGTGATAGGCATCCATCCATTAGATATTAAAGGGATTTGTTAGGGGTCACGTGGGGACACGTGAGAGCGCCCAAAAGGGGGGACCAGATCTCCTTTGTTTTATTCTCAAATCTGCGAATAAGTGTTAAACACTTTTCATCTTTATTTTAGAGCATCACGTGTTAGCACGTGATGGGGGTTTATGCATAGAATATTACAGCACTTGCTGAGGGGTCACGTGGGGACACGTGAGAGCGCCCAAAGCTTCTTTTCTTTTGTTTTGCCATTAAGTGTTAAACACTTTCATTTTTATTTTAGAGTATCACGTGTTGGCACGTGATGGGGATCTGTGCGCCAATTGTTAAAGCATTTGCTGAGGGGTCACGTGATAACACGTGAGAGCGCCCAAAGCCTTTATTTCTTTTGCTTTTTCTTTCTGCGTTTTGGGAGTCACGAGGAGCACGTGATGACATCAAAAAGTGGGGCCAGATCTCCTTTATTTTGTTCTGCAAACAAGTGTTCAACACTTTTAATTTTCATAGCCATCACGTGTGGGCACGTGATGTATAATCATGCCCTGATTTATTAGAACATTTATTAGGGGTCACGTGGTAACACGTGAGAGCGCCCAGAATTGTTTTTGCCTTTACTTTTGTTCCATATATAATGAGGGTCACGTGGGAGCACGTGGGGTGATGCTTCAAAGTTCTTTGCAGGGGATCTTTTCAAGGGTCACGTGGGGGCACGTGACCCTAGTTCTTTTCATGAACAGAGATCTTTTAAGAATTGAATTCTTTGTAGGGTTAAACCCAAATTATGATTTTGGAGGAATTAAATTCCTATCGTGAAAGAATTAAATTCTTATTTAGGATAAAACCTTGATTTCTTTTCAAAGGAATTAAATTCCCAGATCTGTAAAAGAATTAAATTCTTGATTAGGGTTAAACCCTAGTTTTGTTTTAGGAGAATTGAACTCTCAAAACTCAATTCCCCTTCTAAGTTTAGGATCTGCATGGCAGGATCTCGACCCGATGAGAATTAAATTCTCAAGTTATGGGGAGATGTGCTCTGTGCAGATCTTCAACCAGAAGAAGAACTAAGTTCTTTTTGTATAAGAGTTAAACTCTTGGATTTTGAGAATTAAATTCTCTGTTTGAAGTTTATCTTTTTCCCTTTTCTTACCTAGGGTTTTCTTTGTTGAGAATTAAATTCTCCTTTCTTTTCTTCCCTCTTGAGAATTAAATTCTCCTCTCTCTGTTTTTCTCTCAAAAAAGTAGATCCCCCTTCTCTTCTCTTGGCTCCTATTTATAGGAGGAGGAAGAGAATAAATTTGTTTAGCAAATCTCTCATTGAGAGATTTGATTTGTATGTTGAGAGATTTGATTTGCATTTATCATTAATCTGGGCCTTTAGATCATTCAGTGAATTTTATTCACCGTGGATTTTAAATCCAAAAGATATTCTATTTGTTATCCTGGTGAGATTTTCAGGGAAATCTTTCCTTGTCCAAGATTTTTCCATAAATTGGTGATTTTTAATCACCCTTGGATTTTTAATCCAACGGTTCCCCATGACCCTTTTCCATTTGGAAAGATTCAGAAACTTTTAGAATTTAATTCTATTGAATCATAATGCTTTTAAAGCCAGTCACGTGCTGGCACGTGACCTTTGGTCACGTGTGAGCACGTGACCCCCAATTGGGTTCCTTTCTCAGCCGCTTATTTATGTTTCAGTTTTAACCATCACGTGTCAACACGTGACCATTGGTCACGTGTAAGCACGTGATACCTCGTTGAGGTATTTTCTGACTTTTAGAATTAAATTCTATTCATTATTTTAGAGGCTTTAAAAGCCCATCACGTGTCTGCACGTGATCCATGGTCACGTGTGAGCACGTGATGCCCCATTGGAGTCTTTTCTGAGTTTTTATTATATTTTTTAACTCCTCCAGCGGGTTTTTAAAAGCCCATCACGTGTGGACACGTAATTCCTCATAACTTTTGATCCCGGATGAATTACGAGGCCCATAATATATCAAATCGAAGGGTTTTTCGAGCCGCTTTCGATACCATCAGAATTTATCTGTTTCTCATTCGGGAGTTTGTCAAAAAACAGCCCGGAAGATACTGGTTCCCATTTTCTTAAGCGTATCGCCGCCATTTGATACCTCGGGCTCTTTCGCGCAGAAATTTTCGGCGGGAACAGGGCTTTGATCCCTGGCGTTGCGGGGTAAGGAACTACCGGCCAGGGATAACCGAGTAAGGGTGAGCCCGGTGGTGTGAGCATCGGGAAGCGGGATAGCCGCGGGAGACACGTGTCATGGAAACGTGGGGGAGGCGAAGCGCCAGAGTCGTGAGGGCTTTCCATTTCGCTGAGAGAGGCTAGACGTCTGCCGCGTGGCGGTACAGTTGTGGGTGAAACGAGCGACTGTTGGACTCATGGGGCGTCTAGCGGGTCATAGAATATGTCGGCTCGGGAGATCTGCGGCCGTGGGAAGCAGCGAGGCGGTGGTCTGCAGACCGACGCGAGCAGAGTCTTCTCCCTCTGTAGGGGTTCCGGTCCCGAGGTGGGGGAGCGTCGACCTGGGGAGCTTGCCCTGCCGTTTGGATAAGGACGAGCGCGTCAACGACGGACGCGAGTCGATCTATACGGGAGGCTGGGGTGTTGATGGTGTTCGAGGGAGGAGATTCGTCTGCGCCTCCATTGTGTGGGAGGCGGCGGCTAGTACTTGGATCGCCGTGGTGGTCGCTTGCCATTGGGTTAAGATCGAAAGACGAACTTTTGTTTTTGTGGAGTCAAGAGTTCCTACATACGGCGCCAGCTGACGTGACCGGGATCACGTCGAGATGTTACCTTCCGTTGATCTGCTGATGGCGGCGATGGACGACTGAGATTGGATCTGGAGGCTGGCTCCTGAAGCGTGTGGATCTCAATGGGTTTGAGGTTGGTTGGGCCGAGCTACCTGCAAGGAAGTCCCGGGGTGGTCTTACCACCAAGGACCCTCCGATGGTCAAGTTAGAGAGGAAATCCGAGCGGAGTAACGGCTTAGTGGAGTAAAAATGTCTTACTTGAACCGTCTGAAGGAGGGGTTTCAATAGCGGTGGTAGCAGGCAGGCAGGCGCGAGAATCACGCCGGCCGTTACGCTCCCGACGTCATGCCGCGTGATGGGCGGGATCCCGTATTAATGGCGAGACATGCTCGTTAATGGGGGATCATGATGGCGTGGAACGCGGAATGTGGCCGGCGGATATCTCGCGTATGGCGAGATTCGCGGGACGGCGGTTGCGCCTGTGAGTGGTGCCGTTGGTCGGTCGGCGAGACCGAGGAAGATGAGCTCGGCGGGAGTGCTCGGGGACGAGCGGGAGGCCGAGCTATCTTGGTTCTGCTAGAGCTCGGAGGCGAGATGAGAGGGCCGAGGAGGCCAGATGCGCAGGAAGGCTCGGAGGCGAGCCGGATGGTCGAGGAAGCTCGGGTCTGTGATAGCTCGGAGTAGAGCAAAAGGATAGTTGACTTGGCAGCTGAGGTGCTCAGGGCATGGAGTGGGGTGCAACCTCGGAGACAGGGTTTGAGGGAAGCCCCTACTGTAGCACACTGGTTCCCCCTCCGTGGCCCTCAGGGGCCTAACTGGCTTACGCATATGACACTTCATCCGCCACATGTCATGATCTAAGGAATTACCGTTATTGAGTATCATCAGTAAGATAATAATGATGTGGCAATTTAATTACGTGCATTGCACTCATAAATAATAATGATGTGTTATTAATTACGTGCATTACACATAAAAAACAATGGTGTTTTTAAATTTGTTCGATTTCTCTGAAGGAAAATAATTTTTCTATATGAAAAGTAGTTTCCTTTTTTAAAATAATAAAAAGCCATATCATCGATTAATTTCAAAATTAAATTAGCCTATTGCCTTTTCCCCATGAGAGTAGAGATGTAATGTGCTATTTTTTCCTTTTCCTTTTTTACCACTGGCTAGTAAGCCCTAAACCTAGCTCACAACACACATAATATCCACGTGCACCACATATAAGTACACAACACACACGCACCCAGAAGACCCCCGAATATGCCCCGAAAGCATTAATTTGTGGTCACTTCGCCTCTGGGGATCCTGGATTCGAACCCCGCACACTCCCCAAGAGGGAAAGTGCACATGTCAACTGAGCTATGGCTCATTGGTTACTGAATTTATTGGGTTAATTGATAAATATTATCCCAATGTTTCATCTACTTTGCACTTAGATACCTTATTAATTTTTTCGTTGCCATTATATCCCCTAAAGTATAAATCGTTAATACTTTACTCATTTCAGTTGACCATCAAATCTATCACTATTTTAAATAAAATTCATACGGTTTGTATTTAAGAGTATTGTTCATATCATAATTTTGCATTATTATATTTCCCATTCTTATTCATTTTATAAATAAATAGGTGCTTTTGATCCATGTCTGCTACATAGTTGCAGGTTACAGGTTCTCGGAACAAATCGGTGAAAATGATGAAAAGATGATACAAAAGTGAGGCTACGACCAACAAATAGAAGAATCTTGATCATTCCTACAGTTTGAGGGACAAATGAAGATCAATGAACAATTTCACAAAGTACAAAGGCAGCGCAAGATTCAAGACTTCAACACGAAGCAAACGGTAAAAGTCCACAACATTCTGCACTGTGGAAATCTGGAAGAAACTAGAAGACAATCTGAGAAACCAAGTGAAGAAACCAGAAGCCAAATGCAACAGGAAGCAGCCCAGAAGAATCCAACCAATGACTCCACCATATGGCCGCGGATCCGCGGCCAAACAGGGCATATGGCCGCGAATCCGCGGCCGTGCTGAGCACGTGTCGGTGCAAATTTGATGGCGGCGGCAGTGCGTTGACCAGACTTCTCAGGGTAGTTTTGTAAATATAGATAGGGATCAGATGTAAACCCTAGGGTTTCTATAATCTATAAATAGGAACCCTACAACTCTTTTTGGAGCATGCCTCTTTTTATTTATCAAATTTCAGAATTTCAATTCCTGTAATGTTTGAAGAGTGCATCAAATAAAAAGTAAGCTTTTCTTTTCTATGCCTTAGTTTAATTTCTTTTCTGCCCTAGTATAAATTTTATTTATCTGCCCTAGTCAAAATTTTTATTTATTTGCCGTAGTTTAGATAATTAGTTGTTATATTAAAAACAAACAAAAAAATGTCTCTTTTTATCAATTCCTAATGAGTGAGTAGTTCCTCACTTGTTAGGGTTAGGAATGGGAAAGGTTTGAGAGATGAAAATCTCTCACTCCTTTCTTGCCCGTCATACATTTTAATAGGACTCTATGCATACACACACACCGCTCACTACGGCACCCTATCCCAAGAGGTAGCGGTGATACCGTAGTTAAAGACCGGTTGTGTATATTTTCTATGAAGGTTAGGGTAAGATTTAAGAAAGGACGGACAGGGACCTAGAGGAAGAAACCTAGTTTCTTCCCGATCGTGCTAATCCCCTTTGTTAAATATTACCTTAACACCTAAATAGTTCTTAATTAGGACATAGAAAGCAGTGAGACATATAGACTTTCAAAACTTAATCTAAACCTAACCCTAACAAGGTTTTAATCCTAATCAAACTCATTTCAGTTTTTAGTGATAACCAATCCTACCACAATTGGAATTAACTCGTTAAAACAACTAGAAAATACACAAAATCCCTGTGGACCGACCCGTACTCAACCGGCTAGCTACCAAGCGACGCCGTTCTTGATTGCGGTTAATATTGTTTGATTCATCTTTTAAAAGCGAAAGCGCATAAAACATCGAACAATCAAATGGCGCCGTTGCTGGGGATGGCGTAGTTATTTTCTTTTTGTAATTTCAGGTTAATATAAAATTATAAAAATCATAAAAACTGAAAAATAAAAAAATATATATAAAAATTTATCATCTTGTTATTTTTTGAAGGGTTTTCGTTTGAATTGTGCAGCATCGAAGAGACGAACAAATTCAGATCTGAAAAAATCCAGAGAGCAAAACAGAAAACAGCAGATCTGAACAAGCAGAGGATAATCAGAACAAAGAAACAGAAGAGTTTTTGGGATCTGAACCGCCAAGTCAACCGCGGAACCGCTGTGTTTACGCACTTTTGACGGCGGAACAGCCGCGGTCTGCTGACGTCAGCAGACCAAATCTCCTTTGTAAGCTTTCTTTTCTTCTTCTGAACCCCCTGATATCCTCTGAAAAATTTTCCTGCAGGGTTCTTTGCGCAAAAATTTCTCTCCCTTCTCCAATAACTTGATCTTGTTCAGGATTCTTTGCGCCGCAATAAAAGGAAAAAAAAATTTGCAATTGTTTTGTGTTTTTTACTGCTTTGCATTCTTAAACTGACTTTAAGGTGCTATAACACCAATCCAGATTGGGTGGGGATTTCATTACCCTTCCTAGGAACCCAAAAATCACAAAAAGCATATTGCATTAACCATCGAGTTAATTAAAAAAGATTAGATTCAGCCTATAAGGACTGTCGCGCTCGATAGGACAAAGGGATAGCTGTAGGCATCGATCGTTTATCAAAACCAGACTTTGTGGTGCCTAGGCTAGACAAGTGGGGAAAGGTAATTTTAAAAGGCTCGTCTCACGGTGATTCGTGAGCGGATATCTCCTTTCTTTACTTGTGCTTACCTGGCCACAATTGGCGGTGAAGAGGCGATTTGAGGACCTCACAACTTGCCCTTTCGAACAGTTAGGAGCAGTCTAGTTGACCTAGGAGACCTTAAATCTAGGCTTGATTGTGCATATTATGATTGCTTGAACGTGTGTCTAAACTTCTTATAAAAATCTTTTTGCAAAAAGCTCCTTATAAAAAAAAACACAAAACAGAAAATTTTTACAAAAACTTGCCACTTGTCGCTAAGAAATCCATTGCACCCCACTTGCACCCACTTCCATTCATTGACGTTTTCTTACCTCCACCTTCTGTTTTTACCTTTTGCCTACACTACCTCTTTAGTGTATGTCCGGTTAGACTAGGGACACTAGCGCCCATTTAGTCCGTGTCTCGTTAGTACTGACTGGCGACGCTTTCGACTCCGAAGTCGAAATTCTATCCACTTCTTTACCTTCATCATCATATTCTTCGTCTTCTAAGGAGATATCGGGATTCAATCCTAACAACCCCTTACCCTCGGGACTGATTCCACTTCCACTAGGTGCGAATAACCTACAACACCCTCCTGTTTAAGCGCCCTAACGAATCGCGCTCCAGGATCTTTTCTACCCTATCCGCACCGCTTTACCAACTTGTCTTTCACTTCCACCGGCCAATTGTTCATATCATAATTTTGCATTATTATATTCCCCATTATTATTCATTTACAAATAAATAGGTGCTTCTGATCCATGTCTGCTACATAGTTGCAGGTTACAGATTCTCCGAACAAAACAGTGAAAATGATGAAAAGACGCTACAAAAGTGAGACTGGGACCAACAAAGAGAGAATCTTTATCATGCCTACAGTTTGAAGAACAACCGAAGATCAATAAACAATTTCACAAAGTACAAAGGCAGCACAAAGATTCAAGACTTCAACGCGAAGCAAACGGTGAAAGTCCACAACATTCTGCACTGTGGAAATCTGGAAGAAACTAGAAGACATTCTGAGAAACCAAGTGAAGAAACCAGAAGGCAAATGCAACATGAAGTACACCTAAAAATATGACCCATCAAGCAATCAAGATGGCCGTGGAACCGCAGCCAAATAAGGCATATGGCCGCGGTTCCGCGGCCATGATAAGCATGTGTCGGTGCACTTTTTGACGGTGGCGGCGGTGCGTTGACTAAGCTTCTCAGGATAGTTTTGTAAATGTAGATAGGGATCGGATGTAAATTCTAGGGTTTCTATAATCTATAAATAGGAACCCTACAGCTCTTTTTGTAGCATACCTCTTCTTGTGCCTCATTTTATTTATCAAAATTCAAAATTTCAATTCCTGTAATGTTTGAAGAGAGCATAAAAAAAAAGATAAAGTTTTTCCTTTCATTGCCCTAGTTAATTTCCTTTCTGCCCTAGTATAACTTTTATTTATCTGCCCTAGTTTAGATTTTAATTATCTGCCGTAGATTAGATAACTAGGTTATTAAAAACAATCATAAAAAAATGAAATCTTTTAATTCCCAAATGAGTGAGTAGTTCCTCACTTGTTAGGGTTAGGAATAGGAAAGGTTTGAGAGATGAAAATCTCTCACCCCTTTCTTTCCCATCATACATTTTAATAGGGCTCTATGCATACATACACACACCGCTCACTACGGCACCCTATCCCATGAGGTAGCGGTGATACTGTAGTTTAAAAGACCGGTTGTGTATGTTTTCCATGGAGGTTAGGGTAAGAATTGAGAAAGGACGGACAAGGACCTAGAGGAAGAAACATAGTTTCTTCCCGATGGTACTAATCCACTTTATTAATTATTACCATAACACCTAAATAGATCTTAATTAGGGCATAGAAAGCGGTGAGGAAAATATTGAATTTCCAAACTTAACCTAAACCTAACCCTAGCAAGGTTTTAATCCTAGTCTAAATCAACCTTAGTTTTTAGTGATAATCCAATCCACCACAATTGGAATTAACTCGTTAGAACAAATAGAAAATACACAAAATCCCTGTGGACCGACCCGTACTCACCGGCTAGCTACCAAGCGACGCCGTTCTTGATTGCGGTAAATATTCTTTGATTCATCTTTTGAAAGCACATAATCACGCATTAAAACATCTCGTAACAATCAAATGGCGTTGTTGCCGGGGATGGCGTAGTTATTTTCTTTTTGTAATTTCTGGTTAATAAAAAAATTGAAAAATCATAAAAACTGAAAAATATAAAAACAAAAATAAATTTTTTTTATCATCTTGTTATTCTTTAAAGGGTTTTCGTTTGAATTGTGCAGGATCGACGAACAGATTCAGATCTGGAAAAATCCAGTGAGCAAAACAGCAAACAGCAAATCTGAATAAACAGAGGAGGATCGTAACAGACAACAGAAGAAGTTTGGAGGCCCGAGTCAACCGTTTGACCGCGGAACCGCCGCTCTTGGACCCTTTTGACCGTGGATCCGCCGCGGTCAAGTGACGTCATCTGTCCAAAATTTCTATTGAAGCATCTTTTCTTCTTTTGAACCCCCTGATATACTCTGAAAAAATTTCCTGCAGGGTTCTTTGCGCAAAAACTTCTCTCCCTTCTCCAATAACTTGATCTTGTGCAGGATTCTTTGCGCCGCGATAAAAAATTTTGTTTGCAAGTGTTTGATTGTGTTTACTACTTTGCATATTTAAAATTGACTTTAAGGGGCTTTAACACCAATCCAGATTGGGTAGGAATTTCATTACCCTTCCTAAGACCCCAAAAATCATAAAAAGCATATTGCATTAACCATCGAGTTAATTAAAAAAGATTAGACTCAGCGTATAAGGACTGTCGTGCTCGATAGGACAAAGGAATAGTTGTAGTCATCGATCGTTTATCTAAACCAGATTTTGTGGTGCCTAAGCTAGACAAGTGGGGAAAAATAATTTTAAAAGGCCCGTCTCACGGTGATTCGTGAACGGATCCCTCCTTTCTTTATTTGTGCTTACCTGGCCACAATTGGCGGTGAAGAGATGATTTGAGAACTCACAACTTGCCTTTTGGAACAGTTAGGAGCAGTCTAGTTGACCTAGGAGACCCTAGATCTAGGCTTGATTGTGCATATTGTGATTGCTTGAACGTGTGTCTAGCTTCTTATAAAAATCTTTTTGCAAAAAGCTCCTTATAAAAAAAACACAAAACAGAAAATTTTTACAAAAAGACTTGCCAATTTTGTCGCTAGAAATCCATTGCACCCCACTTGCAACCACATTCTTTTTCTTCTCCTTTCTTACATCATGGGTACCCCACCTCGCAAAACTCTTACCAAACTTTGGTACCCTCATCCAAACATTGCTTCCTACGTGAATTGTTTTGGTCGAATTACGGACGACCCCTCCATGCCCAAAATTTCTTTGAAAGATCGAATAGAAGCGTCTAGGAGAAACAGTTCGACTCCGCAATCCACTTTGTCTCAACCATTTCAACCTTCACCATCTTCTTACATTGATACTCCTTTTTCGAGTTCTGTTGTAACTCCGAAACCCATGTCTATTGCTGAACATATTGAACAATCTCGTAACCGATCTTTCATTCCTTTCAACACTTCCAGTTCTTGAGATCAACAAGTCCATTCACCTTTTTATCCAAATGTTGATCATACTCCTGTCCAACCATTCAATTCCTACCAGTCCTACCCGACTTTCGCACCTTCTCTAGACATTGCTTCTACACAGCCATTTGGGAGTTTGCAGTATCCAAACAACTTTGAATTTTTTACTGAAACCCCTTCACAACCCATGTCTAGTTTGGAACAGTCGTTGGAAGCTTATATTGTAGCGACAAACCAACAGATGAGGAATTTGGATGCGTCCATTGCCGCCCATATGCAACCTAGTGACCCGGTAGCTAGTTTCCAACTAGCTCCAAAAATTCCAATGTATGATGAGGCGGTTGGACAGATTGAGAATTTGAGTGGAGAGAGTGAGCTGTGCACCCTTCCAAATCAAACCTACCCATCACCAATTGAATCCCACAACTCCGGTTTTGAATGTCTATCAAGTGTCCCAAATGATTCACCAGTTGAAAATAAAACGTTTAATGAGTTGTGCGACTTTGTAATGCTTGATTTGCCGTATTGTGAAGGGTCCCTTTCGAGTGAAACCATCACCAATCCTTTCGACCTCTACACCTCCAATTTAGAACCTGAATTGATAAATATCCATGCTTTTGATGAGGTGTCCGAAAAAATTGATTTTCACTTGATTGGGGATATTGACGCAGGGAATAATTTGGATGATGAACCCGCAAATTTGACTGAGTTTTTCTCTCCAATTCATCATCTCGAGTCATTAAATGTTTCTCCCGAACTTCATATGCGTCTTGATTTTGATGATAATTGCATGGATGAGATAACTTTTGAGAAGAATTATGAGGATAGTATTGAGGAGAGTATTGAGGATAGTATGGAAGATGAACCAGTCTTATTTGATGAGTCGGATTTTCTAATTCATCCTCCTGAACTTTTAACTGTGACCCTTCCTAAATCACTCCCCTTTGTCCTTTCCATCGTTTCGACCGCGCAAGAATCTGTCACGCTTCCATTTTCAATGTCTGGTTTACCAAGTTCAACGTACCCATGTTTTCTCCCGAATCTTGAGAGATTTGATCCCATTTCTCGACGGGTTGATAGATTAGCACAATCGCTTTTAACATATCGGTCATCACAATTTGTGCTAATTTATTCACTCAATTTACACCCTCAAGTTCGTACTACACTTCTTTCTCTCTTCCGCCATTCTTCTCCTAATATACCGAGACCATATTCCACCTTTCTTCCCATACGGTCTCGTGTGATTCTCATTTCTTTTCTCTACACTCCATTCTTTCACCAACTACATCATTATAACCATAAATTTTTTGAATGGTTGGTGCTAACCTTTGGCCTGTGTAGGGCCTTGTATAGCTTGATACCGTGTTTTTCTCCCCCTAACTCTAAACTTTAACGTTTAAATAGTGGAAAAACTGTTTCACTTAAGTTGGGGGGGACCTTTTTGTATATATATTTTGTTTTGTTTTTCTGTTAACAATAAAAAATAAATATAAAAAATAAACAGGGGAGTGCCGACAATTTTGACCCTCTTGGTGTAGCCTGACAGTGAGGACATTGTCAAGTTTAAGTTTGGGTGTGTGCTCGGTAAGCTTTCTTCCTTTGCATTCATATGTATATTTTTGCATTTGCATACTTATTTTAAAATCTATAAAAATTTAAAAAATTTAAATTATAAAATTGAAAAATTCAATTTTGACCATAATTGACTTGAGTTTGACAAGACGGTCAACCAGTTAGGAAAAACTAGATCCTAGACTTAGAAAATTAAAAACCCTAAAAATAACCTTTCTTAAAGTTTAATCGTAGAAAATATGTCCTTGTAGTCTACTTAGAAATAGGCAAATTTTGAGTTCACTTCTCGGGCTAAGTCAAAATAAGGGAAGAGTATTGATATTTTTATTAAACTATAAGTCTGAAAAATATTTCCGAAGCTTAAGTCTAAATTCTGAAAATATATACCCTACAACTTGCACAAACACGAACCTTGAAACATGGAATAGTAGAGGAGACCTTGAAATGCTCTTGTCTAAAGTCCTTAATATGAAGGAAAATAAAATAAAAATACAAGTGTGAATAAAGAGATTAAAAAAATGAACACTGGTTTTTGTAATTACTTAAGGCTGCATAAATAGAAAAAATATTTAGCAAGGGTGCTTTATCACCTAATGCCTTAGACCAACTGGTTTGGGAGTCACTGCTAAAGCCTTAGGTGTTACAAAACTAGGAATTACGCCTTAATGCGCGAACACATTTTGTAATCGGTCGTTAGTACCTCAAGAACTATTAACGGTCGCATGAACAATGTGTGAGCGATTTCATCTAAAAATTCACCAACTAAAAGTAATTTGGATGATGGACAAGAGTATGAGTGCTTGAATTGAATTTCCAAGTGTAGGGGTGATACATACACACACGTAGAGCTATATGATTGGGGTTTGGATGAGAGATAGGAATGAAAAATATGACTTATATTTTTAGTAGAGATGATAAAAATTCCTAAGTTGAGATGTAACCTTAGAAGGAAAATTCAAAAGATACTAAAAGCTAAGTAAATTTACAGAACATATACAATTTAAAGTTAAATAATAAGGAAGCGTGAAAAATACGGGTTGATAATTTCTGAGTTGAAGATAATAGAATTTCTTGCTAGAAAACCGAATTGGAGAATAAAATTCAATAGGCCGAATTGATAAGATTTTGTGGGTAGTATCCGCTGAAAACCCTCAGGAACAACACTCCTCCTACTAGGGACACCTAGAGGTTTAACGGCTTGTTGCACGAGCTCAGTGCAATCGCGTTTCCCTGCGAAATTGAGGTTAGGTCTTTTTCGAGAATAAAACTAGTTTTGCTCGAGAAAGAGCAAAAGATAAGTTTGGGGGTATTTGTTCATATCATAATTTTGGATTATTATATTCCCCATTCTTATTCATTTTACAAATAAATAGGTGCTTTTGATCCACGTCTTCTACATAGTTGCAGGTTATAGATTTTCGGAACAAAACAGTGAAAATGATGAAAAGACGCTACAAAAGTGAGACTACGACCAACAAAGAGAGAATTTTTATCATGCCTACAGTTTGAAGAACAACCGAAGATCAATAAACAATTTCACAAAGTACAAAGGCAGCACAAAGATTCAAGACTTCAACGCGAAGCAAATGGTAAAAGTCCACAACATTCTGCACTATGGAAATCTGGAAGAAAGTAGAAGACATTCTGAGAAACCAAGTGAAGAAACCAGAAGCTAAATGCAACATGAAGTACACCTAAAAATATGAGCCATCAAGCAATCAAGATGGCCGCGGAACCGCGGCCAAACAAGGAATATGGCCGTGGTTCCGCGGCCATGATAAGCACGTGTCGGTGAATTTTTTGACGGCGGCGGCGGTGCGTTGACTAGGCTTCTCATGGTAGTTTTGTAAATGTAAATAGGGATCGGATGTAAACCCTAGGGTTTCTATAATCTATAAATAGGAACCCTACAGTTCTTTTTGGAGCATGCCTCTTCTTGTGCCTCATTTTATTTATCAAAATTCAGAATTTCAATTCCTGTAATGTTTGAAGAGAGCATTAAAAAAAAGATAAAGTAAGTTTTTCCTTTCATTGCCCTAGTTAATTTCCTTTCTGCCCTGGTATAACTTTTATTTATCTGCCCTAGTTTAGATTTTAATTATCTGCCGTAGATTAGATAACTAGGTTATTAAAAACAATCATAAAAAAATGAAATCTTTTAATTCCCAAATGAGTGAGTAGTTCCTCACTTGTTAGGGTTAGGAATATGAAATGTTTGAGAGATGAAAATCTCTCAACTCTTTCTTGCCCATCATACATTTTAATAGGGCTCTATGCATACATACACACACTGCTCACTACGGCACCCTATCCCACGAGGTAGCGGTGATACCGTAGTTTAAAAGACCGGTTGTGTATGTTTTCCATGGAGGTTAGGGTAAGAATTGAGAAAGGACGGACAAGGACCTAGAGAAAGAAACATAATTTCTTCCCGATTGTACTAATCCACTTTATTAATTATTACCATAACACCTAAATAGATCTTAATTAGGGCATAGAAAGCGGTGAGGAAAATATTGAATTTCCAAACTTAACCTAAACCTAACCCTAGTAAGGTTTTAATTCTAGTCTAAATCAACCTTAGTTTTTAGTGATAATCCAATCCACCACAATTGGAATTAACTCGTTAGAACAAATAGAAAATACACAAAATCCCTGTGGACCGACCCGTACTCACCGTCTAGCAACCAAACGACACCGTTCTTGATTGCGGTAAATATTCTTTAATTCATCTTTTGAAAGCGCATAAGCACGCATTAAAACATCTCGTTCAATCACCAATGGGGATAACTTTGAGATTAAACCCCACTTCATCAACATGTTGCCCAAATTTCACGGGCTGGAATCCGAAGATGGTTACATCTTCATTAACAAATTCCAGAATGTTTGCGCAATGATGAAGACAACACAACTTTCCGATGATGTTATAAGGCTACGTGTCATTCCATTCATTTTATGTGACCTAGCCGAAAAATGGTTATATAGCACAGCATCACACTCGATAAAAAATTGGGAAGAGTTTGTTAAGGCTTTTCTAAAAATTTTTACCCATACCACAAGACCGCAAGAATTCGCAATGAAATTATTCAATTATCCCAGCTTCCTTCCGAACCTTTTTGGAAGTGTTTTAAAAGATTTAAAGACCTACTTGTTCAATGCCCTCACTACGGTATCGAGAATTGGCAACTTTACCAAACTTTATACGAAGGACTGAACCCAGCAGCTAAGCAGTTGTTGGAAACCATTTGTCAAGGTCACTTTCTTACAAAATCTAGCGAGGAAGCTTGGCAGTTTCTCGACGATCTTGCTGAAAAAACACTTCAGTGGGAAAGCACTAAGACCACCTCATTTACTTCATCAGGTCAGTCTAGGGCAGGCATACATCAACTAGACATGTCGATTGCAATGAAGGCCGAAATGGCCACACTTACGAAAAAGTTAGAAGCAATTGAGAGCAAATTCTCATCGCCTTCTCCTGCCCCTGCTTTACCCCCACACACTGTTTGCGCTTGTTGTTCGAATCTGTCCCATCTTACTAAAGAGCGTCCTTACAATCCACCTGTTCAAGGACAAGATCAAGTCAATGCTGCCTTTCAGCAAAGACAAAAAAATGATCCATACTCTTCGACTTATAATCCTGGTTGGAGGAGCCACCCAAATTTTGCTTGGAATCAAAATCAACAATTCCAAGGTAATAACAATTTTCAAAGGCCTACTCTTCCACAACAACAAGCACCTCAACAAACTCAATATAAGCAACCTTTCCAACCCCAACCTTACCCAAACCAAATGAACAATTTTGTACCTAACAATTTTTATCCTTAAAACAATTTTGTTCAGCCGAATAACGATAAGGTTTCCTCGCTAAAATGAAATCTAGATGCGTTTTTAAAACAATCTACACAATCCGCAGCAAGGTTGGAAACTTCCATTCAGTTTTTGGTGCAAAACAGTACTTTACATGATCAAAGCATCAAATCAATTGAGGCCCAAATTACACAACTAAATACTGCGTTAAGCGAGCGAGAAAAGGGAAAGCTTCCGTCTCAACCATTGCCAAATCCCTGTCACACACACAACGCACATGTTGCTTATGAACAACAAAATCATAATGTAAATGCTGTGACCACGTTGAGATCTGGGAGAGTGTTGTACAATAATGTGGGTATTAGTGATGACACCCTTGCCGGTGCTTCTTCTTCATCTTCTTCTTCTTTTTCATCTTCATCTTCTTCAGAGCATATTCTTCATTCTTCACAAGACTCTACTTCTTCTAATTCGAACGGAATCACATCTCACTTCACGAACACACCAACACTGGGATCCGTTCCAACTCCGCAATCTACTTCACAAATATTGGACTCAACAAATTTTCAAAATATTCCATTTCCAAACAGGTTGAGATCCAATAAACCAACTCCACAAATGGAGAAGATTGTGGAGTTATTCAAACAGGTTAGTATTAACATACCTCTCTTGGATGCAATCCAACAAGTCTTTTCTTACGCTAAAATCTTAAAGGACTTATGCACCAAGAAGAGGAAGTCACAAGTACCCAAGAAAGTTTTCGTGGCTAGTGCTATAAGTGATGCTCTTATCCAACCTTTACCACAAAAACATAAGGACCTCGGCTGTCCTAAAATTTCAATAACAATTGGGGATAAGAACATCAATCGAGCACTTTTAGATCTTGGTGCTAGTGTTAATTTGCTACCTTATTCAGTATATGAACAATTAGGCGTTGGAGAGCTTAAACCCACACATTGTACTCTCCAAATGGCCGACTGATCCATCACCCATCCTAGGGGTGAGTTAGAGGATGTGCTGATCAAAGTAGGGGATTTCATCTTCCCCGTTGATTTCATTGTTATGGACATACAACCTGTGGCTAACCTCCGGAGTCAAATTCCGGTGATACTCGGTCGACCATTCCTTGCGACTTCTAATGCGGTGATCAATTGTCGAAATGGTTCGATGAACCTATCTTTTGAAAATATGACAATTGAACTCAACATTTTTAAGTTGGGGAATCGGCCCTCCGAGCCTAATGCTAGTATACTTGATGTTTGCTCGATCCACGAGATCACGCAGGAGAACTGTGAGCTCGAAAAATTTCTGTTCGACCACAGCAGTTTTGACGCCTCTAGTGCGTTCCTCCTAGAATCTGACACAGCTTTCACACCGGATAACGATTACGAGTGTTTCACTTTTTTGCACGATTTTGAAGACTCACCACCCGAGTTTGAGTCCTTTGATTTTTTGGATGAGTTAGTTGAACCATCCGACTCGGTTGCTTACACTCGCTTTGAACCATTGATGGAATCCTTCGAGTTTGAGACAGTTTCACCAATGTTGCCTTCAATTGTTTCACCTCCGAAACTCGAACTCAAGTTTTTGCCGTCTCACCTTAAATATGCTTACTTAGGTGAGAATGAAACCCTTCCTGTTATCATATCGGCATCTCTAGCTCTCGAGCAAGAGAAAGACCTTTTAATGTTCTTACAAAATAACCGGCAAACTTTAGGCTGGACTATGGCGGACATCAAGGGGATTAGTCCCCTCATAGTTGAACATCATATACATATGATGGATGATACCAAGCCAGTAAGGGATCCGCAAAGACGCTTCAACCCCTTAATGAAGGAGGCTGTCAAAAAGGAGATTGTCAAATATCTTGATAGTGGTATCATTTAGCCTATCTCAGATAGCCAGTGGGTTAGCCCCATTCACGTTGTCCCAAAGAAATCGGGCATAACGGTCATAACCAATGAGGCGAATGAGTTAATACCTACTCGCACCCAAATTGGGTGGCGAGTTTGCATCGATTATAGAAAACTCAACGCCGCGACATGGAAAAACCACTTTCCATTACCTTTTATTGACCAAATCCTAGAACGATTGGATGGGCACGAATTTTACTGCTTTTTGGATGGCTACTCCGGCTATAATCAAGTTCCCATCGCCGAAAAGGATCAAGACAAGACCACATTTACTTGTCCTTTCGGTACATTCGCTTACCTTCGCATGCCCTTTGGGTTATGCAATGCACTCGCTACTTTCCAGCGGTGTATGATGGGGATCTTTTCAGACATGGTGGAGAAATTTTTGGAAATTTTTATGGATGATTTCTCCATTTTCGGCGACTCCTTCGATGAGTGTTTGCTACACTTAGACGCAGTTCTTACCCGCTGTAGGGATAAGAACCTCGCTTTAAATTGGGAGAAATGCCACTTTATGGTACGAAAGGGTATTGTCTTAGGACATGTCATCTCGCAAAACGGCATTGAGGTTGATAAAGCCAAGATTGAAGTCATTTCCAATCTTCCTCCTCCTAAATGCGTCAAAGACATCCGAGCCTTCCTTGGCCATGCCGGTTTTTATAGACGGTTCATCAAGGATTTTAGTAAGATAGCTAGACCCTTGACTCTTTTATTGGCCAAGAACAACACTTTTGATTTTGACTCAATCTGCATGAAAGCGTTCGAGTCATTGAAACACTCACTTATTTCTGCGCCCATTCTTTCATCTCCCGGCTGGATGCATCCTTTTGAAATTATGTGCGATGCATCTGATTTCGCCATTGGTGCTGTCCTTGGACAGCACATTAATAAGATGTGGCACGTAATTTATTACGCTAGCCGAACATTAAATGAGGCCCAATTTAATTACACAACAACAGAAAAAGAATTTTTAGCCGTTGTGTTTGCACTAGAAAAATTCCGGCCCTATTTAATCGGCTCTCCAGTGATTGTTTACACAGACCATTCAGCTCTTCGCCATCTTTTTGCGAAGAAGGATGCTAAATACCGGCTAATACGTTGGATTCTCTTGCTACAAGAATTTGACCTTGTCATAAGAGACAAGAGAGGATGTGAAAATGTAGTTGCCGACCACCTTCCACGACTTCCTTCTTCGCCTATACTCGAAATTCCTATTAAAGATGTTTTTCCCGATGAGCAACTTTTAACCGTGTCATGCGAACCGTGGTTCGTTGATATAGTAAATTACTTGGCCACCGGACTGATACCAAAAGATTGGTCGAATCAGGACAAACTCCGATTCCTATCCCAAGTAAAACATTTTTACTGGGATGAACCGTATCTCTTTAAATACTGTTCCGACCAAATCATCGTCGGTGTGTCCCCGAAAATGAGTTTAAGAGTGTGCTGTCTTTTTGCCACGATCAAGCGTGTGGCGGGCATTTTGGTCCCAAGAAGACAGCAGAAAAAATCTTGTAGTGTGGCTTCTACTGGCCACGACTTTTTAGAGATGCATACGAATACTGCAAGACATGCTCCCGGTACCAACACTTGGGCCGGATATCGCGGAGAAATGAAATGCCACTCCAACCAATTTTGGTTGTTGATATTTTTGATGTTTGGGGAATAGACTTCATGGGACCATTTCCAATTCTTTTGGGAACATGTACATTCTACTAGCTGTTGACTATGTTTCTAAATGGGTCGAGACTGTGCCCAGCCGAACGAATGATAACAAGGTTGTCGTTCGATTTCTTAAAGAAAATATCTTTTCTCGGTTTGGGCATCCTCGCGCGATTATAAGTGATAATGGATCTCATTTCTGTAATAGGACTTTTGAGTCCTTAATGCGCAAATACTCCATTACTCATAAATTGTCAACACCATATCATCCCCAAACTTGTAGGCAAGCCGAGGTTTCGAATCGGCAGATTAAACAAATTTTGGAGAAAACGGTTTCCAAAAACCGTAAAGATTGGTCAACAAAACTGATTGATGCACTATGGGCATTCCGTACTGCCTACAAGACCGATCTTGGCATATCTCCATACCGGCTTGTTTATGGGAAGGCTTGCCATCTTACTGTTGAAATTGAGCACAAGGCATTTTGGGCGATTAAAGAGTTGAACTTATCCATGGGAGATGCGGGCAGCAATAGAAACCTGCAATTGAATGAATTGGATGAGCTGCGGGATGAGGCTTATGAGAACGCGGTAATTGTTAAAAACCGAATGAAGGTGTTCCATGACAAACACCTTATGCGTAAAACTTTCAAACCTGGTCAACAGGTTTTGCTTTATGACACTAGCTTACACTTTCATCCCGGCAAGCTCAAATCTAGATGGAAATGGCCGTTTTTGGTACGCACCGTATATCCGCACGGTGCGGTAGACCTAGAAAACCCGGAGGACGGTACAATGTTTAAAGTAAACGGACATCGACTCAAACCGTTCCTCACTGCAGACCCGTCGGAGGAGCTCCTGTTTTTGCATGAGCCAATTTATACTGACTGATCTTCCTCCATTTACTCCCAAATTTTCGATCATCCAGCCAAAACATTGCTTCAAACAAGTTTGGGGGTATGCATCATTTGTAATTTTATAAATACAAAATAACATAAAAAATAAAAAAAATTGAAATTTTTTTTTGGGTATTTTTGTAAATTTCCAGATTAAATAAATAATAATTTTTATTTACAAATAATTTTCTTTTTTTAGAGGGGTTTATTTGCAAATATCCATCACTCTCCCCCTATATAAAGAACCCGACCCCCTCTGTTCTAAACCCTAAAATTTTTTTTTGTTCTCCTCAAACCTTAGCCGCCGCCGCTCTTTCTGCAGAGAGATCTCGTCGTCCCGCCGCTGATCCTCCGCCAGAAGCCACACCCGACCGCGATTCCGCCGCGCTCCTGCCACTTCACACCCTGATTTTTTTCAGGGGAGGTTAGATCTCTGAAATTACTCTCTGTTTTTAATTTCTGTAGATCTGTAGCTTATCTGATGGCACCCAATATGCAACTAGAGCGAGACTTTTCACAAAGTTTTTCACACGCTGTGTATGTAAGTTATTTTGCGAATGAAATAGCACGTAGGGGCTGGAACTTTTTGATATATAATCACCCAAACGCCTATGCCCTTCCGGAATTAGTCACTTATTTTTACGAGTGCATGGAAGATGGGTGTCTCGCCCAATACGGCTTTATAAAATTGCAGTGGGATGATAGGGAGATTATAATTGATAGAGACTTCATACATGAAGTCACTTTAATCCCTAGAATACCAGTTCATGATCAACCACTGCAGTTTGAGTATTACATGCCCTTAATGGGCAATGATTGCTTAAGGGAACCACGGAAGGGGATCCAAGCGAGAACCCTTTTCGCCAATGTTTTAACTGTGTGCCGGTGGGCACAAAACAATATTTTTGGGAGTTCCCACAACACCACATTTTCACACCCTCACTGCATATCGTGCACACTCATGACAAAGAACCATCGATTCGACATGTGCACAGTTTTACTGAACTCAATTGGTGCGGGCAAAAGAGCCGCAAACTACCTTTGTCCCATGCTTGTGACACAACTGTGTCGATATTTCCTCTTCGTGGAGGAGTTCGAATTTTACATGCTTGGAGGCATACCCGTCAGGCCTCTCATTGAGGGCGTTTCTACGTCCTATACACGATTGACGGATGTTTGGTCAAGAACAGAACCGACAGAACACGTGCCGACAAAAACACCTAGCTCCAGCTCGACCGCGAGCGAAGGAGAACTCACCCCTTTAGAACATGCAAATTTGATGCGAAGAGCTGTTAGGGGCATTGACGAGTTGAGGGGGATAGCTAGGGAACATGATCGGCGGTTGACTGAAATTGAGCAGGGGATCCAAACCCTGCTGGGTAGGGAGGAGCGTTCCCGTTCACGCTCAAGAGCGCGACGTGGAGCCGAGCAGTGAGGGCACTGCTTGTGGTAAGTTTGGAGGAGGTGGTGGTTGTAAATAGTTATCTTTTACATAGCATATTTTAAAAAAAAAATTGTATATATTTTTCTTTTTCTTTTGCATGTTTAAATTCTGCATTGCATCTTTATAAAAAAAAATCATAAAAATTGAAAAAATTGAAAATGAAAAAAAATATATAAAAATATAAAAATCAAATAAAAACTTAAAATTTTGAAAAATTATAAAAATTGAAAAATTCAATTTTGGCCATAATTGACTTGAGTTTGACAAGACGGTTAATTAGCTAGGAAAAACTAGATCCTAAATTTAGTAAATTAGAAACCCTAAAAATAACCTTTCTTAAAATTTAACGATAGAAAATATATGTCTTTGTAGTTTACTTAGAAATAGACAAATTTTGAGTTAACTTTTTAGGCTAAGTCAAAATAAGGGAAGAGTATTGAAATTTTTATTGAAGTATAAGTCTGAAAAATAATTCCGAATCTTAAGTCTAAATTCTAAAAATATATACCCTACACAAACACGAATCTTGAAACTTGAAATGGTAGAGAATACCTTGAAATGCTCTTGTCTAGAATGCTTAGTATGAAGGAAAATAAAATTATGAGTGTGAATAAAGAGATATAAAAAAAAATGAACACTGGTTTTGTAATTACTTAAGGCTGCGTAAAATAAAAAATATATAGCGAGGGTGCTTTATCACCTAGTGCCTTAGACCAACTGGTTTGGGCGTCACTGCTAAACCCTTAAGTATTACAAGACGAGGAATTACGCCTTAATATACAAATACATTTTGTAATCGGTCGTTAGTACCTCAAGAAGTATTAACGGTTGCATGAAAGATGTGTGAGCAATTTCATCTAAAAATTCACAAACTAAAAAGTACTTTGGACGATGGACAAGAGTATAAGAGCTTGAATTGAATTTCCAAGTGTAGGAGTGATACATACACATACGTAGGGATATATGATTGGGGTTTGGATGAAAGATAGGAATGAAAAATAAGACTTATATCTTTAGTAGAGATGATAAAAATTCCTAAGTTGAGATGGAACCTTAGAAGGAAAACTCAAAAAATGCTAAAACCTAAATAAATTTACAGAACATATACAATCATAAGTTAAATGATAAGGAAGCGTGAAAATATGGGTTGATAATTTCTGAGTTGAAGATAATAGAATTTCTTGCTAGAACACCGAATTGAAGAATGAAAATCAATGGGCCAAATTGATCGGATTTTATGGGTAGTATCCGTTGAAAACCTTCAGGAGACAACACTCCTCCTACTAGGGACACCTAGAGGTTTAACGGCTTGTTGCACGAGCTCAGTGCAGTCGCGTTTCCCTGCGAAAGTGAGGCTAGGCTTTTTCGAGAATAAAACTAGTTTTTCTCGAGGACGAGCAAAAGATACGTTTGGGGGTATTTGTTTATATAATTTTGCATTATTATATTCCCCATTCTTATTCATTTTATAAATAAATAGGTTTTTTCGATACATATCTGCTACATAGTTGCAGGTTACAGGTTCTCGGAACAAATCAGTGAAAATGATGAAAAGACGATACAAAAGTGAGATTACGACCAACAAATAGAAGAATCTTGATAATGCCTACAGTTTGAGAGACAAATGAAAATCAATGAATAATTTCACAAAGTACAAAGGCAGCGCAAGATTCAAGACTTCAACACGAAGCAAACGGTAAAAGTCCACAACATTCTGCACTGTGGAAATCTGGAAGAAACTAGAAGACAATCTGAGAAACCAAGTGAAGAAACCAGAAGCCAAATGCAACAGGAAGCAGCCCAGAAGAATCCAGCCAATGACTCCACCATATGGCCGCGGATCCGCGGCCAAACATGGCATATGGCCGCGAATCCGCGGCCGTGCTGAGCACGTGTCGGTGCAAATTTGACGGCGGCGGCGGTGCGTTGACCAGGCTTCTCAGGGTAGTTTTATAAATGTAGATAGGGATCAGATATAAACCCTACGGTTTTTATAATCTATAAATAGGAACTCTACAGCTCTTTTTGGAGCATGCCTGTTTTTATTTATCAAATTTCAGAATTTCAATTTCTGTAATGTTTGAAGAGTGCATCAAATAAAAAGTAAGCTTTTCTTTTCTATGCCTTAGTTTAATTTCTTTTCTGCCATAGTATAAATTTTATTTATCTGCCCTAATTAGAAATTTTATTTATTTGTCGTAGTTTAGATAATTAGTTGTTAGATTAAAAAAAACAAAAAAATGTCTCTTTTTATCAATTCCCTAACGAGTGAGTAGTTCCTCACTTGTTAGGGTTAGGAATGGGAAAGATTTGAGAGATGAAAATCTCTCACCCCTTTTTTGCCCGTCATACATTTTAATAGGACTCTATGCATACACACACACCGCTCACTACGGCATCTTATCCCAAGAGGTAGCGGTGATACCGTAGTTAAAGACCGGTTGTGTATGTTTTCCATAGAGCTTAGGGTAAGATTTAAGAAAGGACGGATAAGGACCTAGAGGAAGAAACCTAGTTTCTTTCCGATCGTGCTAATTCTCTTTGTTAAATATTGCCTTAACACTTAAATAGTTCTTAATTAAGGCATAGAAAGCGGTGAGACATATAGACTTTCCGAACTTAATCTAAACCTACCCCAGCAAGGTTTTAATCCTAATCAAACTCATTTCAGTTTTTAGTGATAATCAATCCTATCACAATTGGAATTAACTCGTTAAAATAACTAGAAAATACACAAAATCCCTGTGGAGCGACCCGTACTCAACCGGCTAGCTACCAAGCGACGCCGTTCTTGATTGCGGTTAAGATTTTTTGATTCATCTTTTAAAAGCGAAAGCGCATAAAACATCGAACAATCAAAGTATCTAAGTACAGCGAAAATATCAATATGGTATATAAGTGCGAAGTATGTCATTGGGATATTATTTAGCAAGCGACCTAAATTTATTTAGTGTAAATTACACTAAAACACCCTTGCCTATCATGGATTTTATAGTGGTAAAAATACCTTGGACTGATCTTGGACTGATCTTGAGGGTATTTTAATGAAAGAAAGATCTCTTGAATTCCCTAGCTAGTTAAAGACATTTAACTGTGATAAACATACTTTGAAGTACTTTAGCAAAATATATTGATAGTTAAGGTATTTTACTGTAATTTACCCTTAATTTTATATTGAAAAGAGCAAATAAAAAGTGTAGGAGATCTATCAAATCAGTAATTCTATCTTTGAAAAAATAAAAAATAAATGCAAGATACACTGCTTAGAAAATCGGTTAAATAACTACCACTGAACATATAAACATTGTGTTTGGAACAAACAGAATAACGAGAAAACCAATAGTTGAATTGCTTGCCTTGTATATTGCAACTCCAACTTTTGTCGTTATTCTTCATAATAATGACTTCTGTAGTTTACTTGAATTATGTTGCACTCGAAAGTGTCAAGTGGTTGCAGTCGCACCATACTAAAACCTAATATCATGGTTGAATTAAAATAATTGGCGAACATATTATAGGTCGTAAACAGTTAAACAGACCCATGGTCTATAGTGAATAGACTTACAGGGTTAATTTGTATATTTTTTTCCTTCAAAACTCAGATGTTCGGTGGTCCTTAATTAGCTATACACTAGTATTTGGCAGATGTGTATATCTTTGATATTACAGGAAGATTTAAAAGTTTCTTGGTAAAAACAAAATATTATGGAAGTTTGTAATGCTATTCTTAATGACTTGAAATATTATATAATTTTTCTGAATATTAATTTTTCTCATCATCAGGAGAAAACTTTTTGCTATGTGTTGCGCAAAAAGTAACTTGAAGTTACAATTTGAATCCTACTTACCAAGAATAGATATGAAAATTTTATAAGGTTCCAATAAAAAAGATTTAAGGGGATTATACATAACTTCTCCAATTTTAAGATGGATGTTTTGTCTCTTACTTATATTTCTTTTGAATAATAAATAAGAGGGAGTGGCCGCGGGGGAGTTGAGCTTGCTGGGAATCTTCCCCCCTTCCATGAAACCTATCGTCGTGGGAAAAAATAATATCTTTAACATTCGAGCAAGCAATGCTAACAGTCCATAAGAATAAGTAACAACAAAAGGATTTTTAACGTGCTTTGACCAACCGGTCTAATTCAGGGGGCAAACATGAGAATTCTATTGATATAAAAAAAATATTACACCTGACACCTTATCTTCTCATTTATTTGATCATCTAAAATATTAGCATCTTTCAAATCTAGATTAGAAACTTAATCTCTCAATGAAGAAAAAAGTTACAATATCTCATAGATCTCAATCTCTCTCTCACATCTCATCTTATCTCCCATCTTGATCTCACCTTAAGAGAGAGGAGTTAGAACTCTCATAAACCTAAAGACTAAATCTATTTTGCCTTAGCCTTAGCCCTAACCATTGTTGTGCCTCTTCGCCTTTACCCGTATGGGCTTTGCCTTTCACTATAGTAAATAGACACTTATTTCGACGGAAATTTACCGTCGAAATTGGTCTATTTCGTCGGGAGATACCAAACAGCCACAAAGGAACGCCGACACAATAAGTTGTGTCGTAATAGGTTATTTCCATGGCTTACATTCGTCGCGATAATCATATCTATTTCGATAGATATTCCCTGTCAAAATAGTTTTTTTCTCGACGGGTAATTTCCGTCGAAATATATAATTTTTTAAGCTAAAGAAATTATTTCAGAAATCTTTTAAAAATCATTTTTTCTTTCGACGGGACTTCCTCGTCGAAATAGACTATTTCGACGGGCCGGTTCCATATATAAATTTCTAAGATAATTTTAACATATTAATATCAAATACGTACTGGGAACTCTTGCTCGCTCTTCTCTTGCGCCCATCCCTATAAACATCGTGTAGCTGAGCGAGAGATACTTTGTCTTGCTCGCTCTTCTCCTGTACTTATATCAAATATTTTTTACTGAGTTACTATAAAACAGTAAAAAGATATCGTAAAAAACATACCCTAAACTCTCCGGACAAGAAATGATAGACCATAGCATGCCAGTATTCGTCAGACCAATCTGGATCCGGCTTAATCGAATACATCTCATCCGGTGAAGCGCAGTTTTCAAGCTTTCTAAAGATTTTATTCTTATGGCCTCTCCAATTCTTCGCCATATGACTACACATCTTATCATAAACCATGCGTTCATCATAAACCCCCTGGGGCCCCGCTACGCCAACCCACAGGAACTCGAATCGAGCCTGTGAAACGGGGTAATTCATCATTGTATGGATATTTAATAATAATTTAGTAAATGTGTATGTGTGTGTGTGTGTTTGTGATATACGCGTATGTGTGTGTACATGTGTACATATCAAAAAAAGTACAGTATTGAATTGTATAAAAAATCTGACCATCATTTCCCATATAGCTTATTTCTTAATCCTAATGCTTCGTTGTCCTAGTCTAGAACCTCCCACTCTTCATCTTCGTCCTTCAACAAACGAGGCATGCGGTTCTCGTTGTTCACTATCGACGACATCATTTTTTTTACTTCTTTACTGGCTCTTGTTACAATGTCCTCTGTGAATGCAAGATATAAAATCGGCTTGCCAGGAGCATGTGGAATCCTCCTCCATATATCACTAGCCCGTGTGGGTCCTCTCCCAGTTCGTTTCTTTTTTCGAGAGCACTGCTCCTCGTCTCCGGTAGACTGATCGGTCCCGCTATCTGAACCTGACATATCTAAAATAACTTCATGGAATATAGTTTAGTATGTTAGATAAAAAAATAATAGTGAAAATTATTGCTGAAAAGAATATCATACATGAACAATAAATGGTGGAAATAATATGTAGGGAAAAGATGAAATATAGGACATTAGAATTTTGGCCCAAGAACAGAATACATATAACCAGCTTATATAATCTCATATATAAACTAACTTGAAAATCTATGTATATTAGAATCCGAAACTGTAGAAGATAATATGCGGAAGAAGATGAATGTATGAAATAATATATGGAAAGAAAGATGCAATAAATTGTAAGTTTCACATTATTTAAGTTATGAGTATCATACAAGAGAGTTAATATATCAAGATGTTTAAAGTCTTAATTAGACTTCCGGTTCTACTACCGTCGATGGCACATCAGAGATTATTTCTGGCTCTATGTCTGTTCTTGATAAACTGCTATTGAATTTGAGAGGAATAGCATCATCTTATATAATCGGGATTGTAGGACAACTAATCTCGCTTACATCAGTTTCACCCATGTTGTAATAGTCTCATGATTTTGTCACAACAGCAACATCCCACTGGGCATTCGCAGGATCTGTGACATAAAAGCATTGGCGGGCTTGACTAGCGAGAATATAAGGCTTTTCACAAAAAGTGAGTTTCAATGAATTGAGTAAAAATAGGTCATTTTCAAATTTGAACCCAGTATGTTCATGATGGATATCGTACCACAGACACTTGAACAGGACATCCGTCTGTTCATGATAACGCACCTGAATTATTTTTTTAAACACCCTGTAACAGTCCAAATTTTCCGTGGTTGGATTTGAATCTCTAGAAAATGAATATCCAGTAACGATGGATATGATAAAGACGCCGCAATTCTGAAACTTTTTATTTTGATTTTTTCTGGTGTGAAATCTAAACCCGCTAACAACGTAACCGGAGAGGTACTCAGCTTGTTCATCGAGACCATACGCTAGCGTTTCTATATCTTCTGAAACATATCTATCATTGGTATTTCTTTCAACCTATTAGGGTAAAATAGATTAAGTTGTGTGTGTGTGTATACCAACATGACTTGTAGTTTGGTTTTTATAGTTTACAACTTACACGTGCTTTCAACCAAGCGGGAAAGTTTTTATGTCACTCCTTATCGATATCCCATTACCTAGTTCGTTTAGTAGGTGGACGGTATTGAACATTCCAAACGCTGCATATATCGCAAATAAACATTTAATTTTGACTTGAAAATTTTCTATAATTATGTTAAGAAAAAAGTAATAAATACTTACCTGATAAAACTGTTCACATCTGAATAGTTAAATAAAACGTAACGGTGAATCATGTCGAGCTGCTCAGATACAGTGTGACCGGACTTCACTTTACCCAGTTCCTTTCCTTGGGCTCGGAAGAAGAATATTATAGGTCTATTGTCAACCACGTCCTCATTACGTCTTGGCCTATTAAATGCAGTCTCAACACCCTCTAGATACATAGAACAAAACGTCATACATTCCTCCGCGAGAAACTCTTCAGCGATCGACCTTTCAAGATGATTCCTGTTACGGATATATCGTTTTATTTTGTACATGAACCTGACGGATGCAAACAAATTTAATTCGTTTTATTATAAATATTCGATTTATTATGAACAGCAAAGAGTTGTTATGTTAGTTTTACCTCTCGAACGGATACATCTACCGATAATTCACGGAACTAGCTAAACGTGCCTCTTGAGTAAGGTGAACCGTGAGATGCAACATTACGGTGAAAATAGAAGGCGGAAACAATATCTTCATTCTATAAAGTATGCAAGGTATTTTATTCTCCAGGGTTCTAAAATCGTTTACCAAGTAATCTTTGGAGCATAACTCTCTGAAAAAATGACACAAATCAGTCACAACTAATACAACGTTGTTATCTGGTAACGCCTTAACAGTAATGGGAAGCAATCGCTGCATGATCATATGACAGTCATGACTTTTCAGGCCGATGAGAGTTTTCTTTTTCAAGTTTACGCATTTACTGATGTTCGCAGAATATGCATCCGGTACCCTTACCTGTTTAAGTACCTTAAGAAAACTCAGCTTCCCATTATCGGATATCGTGTGCTTTGCTAGAAGAATAGTATAATTACCATTCTCTTTCGGAGTTGGATGCAATTCTGGCCGCAAAATTCTTTGTAGCAAACCATTGTCGTATCACTATTGTGTCTCTGTTCTTTTATTTGGTATTCAACAGGGTACCCGGCAAGAGCTCACATACATTCTTCTTGATGTGCATGACGTCCAAGTTATGGCAAAGACTACGAAAACGCCAATATGAAAAATCATAAAATATAGATCTCTTTCTCCAGTTATTTGATATCTCATTTGGAATAGTATACTTATGTTTCTTACCAAAAACAGTATCGATGTGCTCTACGTCCACAAACGCCTTTATCCCATATGGCTCAGGAGGAGGGGGTCGATTCTCCTGCTGACCATTGAATTTGATTCCATTGCATCGATAAGGATGATCAACATCTAACCAACGACGATGTCCAGCGTAATAGGAAATCCGATTTACTGGCGTTTCACAAACGGTGTTCTCTTGATAATAGGGGCAAGCATGATGACCATTCGTACTCCATCCCGACAACATGGCATTGAAGACCCGTTCGCGTTTGGTTTGGATAAGTTGCCGACAGCGGAGGCAGATTTAAAGAATTTCTTCATTCCAGACACTCCGGTCGTCCTTTTTGCAGAGATTGCTCCCTCAGACGTTGACGAAGAGACATTCTTTCTGGGGTTCATTGGGCTGTGGTTGAGTTAGTTTGCGCTTCCGACGCACCCCCGCTATATGAGTCTGTCTGTCTTTTATCCGGCACATCGTATTGTCGCGGGGACGCGTGTGGCCGTTGGGATCGCGGGGCTGACTCATCTATATCATGGCCTGAGCTTAGCGGCTGACACTACTCAGCCGGGAGTAAAGCCCGTGTATCTTTCATTGCACTACTTCATGTTATGGATCGAGATGCACGTGCTGGGTGCCTTCGATGTTCATAAACGACCTCACTTCTATGAAAGCTACAACTTCCCCCAGGTCATGTATCTGGTTGACGCTTCTGTGTCAGACCCGTCGCAGCGAGAGGCTCGGCGACTGCTCCTTTGCCCGCGCATAGTTAGGGACAGTATGACCTTTGTCGATAGGGTCTTGACTATCGGCAAAAAATCTACTAAGGTGGTGCAACCGTTGCATGATACTTTCAAAGACAGGCTTCCACATTGACGGCTCGGGAGGCTATGCATCTGTATTCTATCAGGCCGGGCTTTCTAATATTAGACAGAATGTCTCGGTACTGTTTATGAAGTACAACCCGCACCGCTTCGCTCAACAGTCGGGCTATAATCAGGCGTCCCTCTTGAGGCGTTCTTGGTCGAATCGGTTGCTACGGAGGAGGGTATTCGCAGTGCAACGCATCATTTTATGCGATTAAATACGGGGTCCTATTTCCTTGTCAGGGAACCGAGCTATGTGCTGAAAGATTCGAACAATTACGTAGCGTGGTACCAGCATACGACCAGTGTTATTGTCAGGGAGGAGAGGCGGCTTCTACTCGACCATAAGGATGCCGTCCCAGCCGGTAATCCAACGGTCCCTTTGAAGCGAAGAGCAGCCATTCACCCTTCTTTAAGAGAAATCACTACGGCTGTAGTCCCACGAGCTTTTCATGATAAGCTTCGACCGGATGTTCCTGCGACTGCGGTAGCTGTGGCGTCCTCGGAATCGGGCATTGGTTCGGAGATCGGGACCTGCCGTCCGAAGATGCTTGTCAAGCGAAAGCTTTTACTGTCGGCTATTGGTGTCCGCTCGCAGAAGAAGAAGTCTCAATTCTATGCTCATGTGGTATTCGGCCAGGAACCCCATGCTCCCTATAATGAGGGCTTGTGCGAATATGGCACCAATGAGGGTTTGTTTGACACGCCTGCAACCGATACTGATCTTCACGCTACCATCGCAGCTTCTAAGCGACTGGCCCGCAATGAAGCAGCGTTGGTCTCTATTGCGGAGTCGGGTATACTTCATTTACATTCTTTTGCACCTATCCCTTCTCCCCTTATTATGCTTTTATTAACGCTCTCTTCTTCAACAGGTATTTCTGTCGAAGAGGCTCTCGCGCCTTCCTTCAGGACGTTCGAGGAGGAAGAGAGGCTCCGTGCTTCTTTGGGCCTCGGTATAATTCGTTTCATTACACCTTTACTCTTTTTATCCATGATCTGACCCTTTTCTTCACCTTATTGCAGGAACTACCACAACCCAAGTTGTTTCAAGTGTAGTGCTAATCCCAGGCGGTGATGCAGCAAAGCTTCCAGAGCCATCGATCACGGCCGCGGCTCTCCCAAGGCCACCACAGGAGGCGTTGCTCAAGCAGCCGATGATAGTTGTCATAGCTGATCCGGAGGCTGAACTCGATTTGGACGACGAAGTCCCCCTGTTGGAACTGTTAAGGAGGTCGGTTCACATTGTCCAGGCCGATAGGAAGCATAGAAACCGTGCCACGAGGGAACGCGAAGCTTTCTTAGCCGCGGGTGCAAGTTCGAGCAATATCCCATCTTCTAACATCCACCTGGTGGACGCTCCTTCCGCTTTGTCTACCGCCCATAGACTGCTTGCGCGTGCAGCTCAGGAGGAAACTAAAAAGCTACTTCAAGGTAACGTAACGCCCAGTCCCTTATTAGAACTTAGTTCTCGAATCATGACATACGCATTTTCTTTTAAGCAGGGCTGAGTCCTGACGGTGGCATGGCAGGTGAAACGCCGATAATTACAGAGCCCGAAGTGGCCACTCTTTCTCGAGAATATGGGACTGTCCATACTGTTGCTCTTTCTCCTTGTGGCTCCTTGGTATCGGCGGGTGTCACAGGCATTACGATGGCCCTTATCGAGTCAGGGGATGAAGCTATGGGTGCGGAATCTACTCTCTTGAGGGAGAATGAGGAAGCTGTTACACTTGGTGACGCTTTCGGCACGGTTTCGGTCTCTGACCTATCAGGTACTCCTTGGGTTATTATTTTTGAGTTTTTAATCCTGTTAATCCCTTCTAATGATATTTCGTTTGTCTTGAGCATAGGCGCGGTAAACCCTGAAGCTGTGCCGGCTGAAGAATTATCGCCGGCCGCCACTTTGATGGTCACGGTTCCTACGCTTTCTTCTGTGCCTCCTCAAATTTTGGAAGGTATAGGTTTCTCACAAGTAAATTGAGTGAAGCTCGGGTCCCCGGAACGAGCGGACTTAGTTGCTTTATTGTGGATACAATCCTCTTTGTATTGACTATATATTGTCGCGACTCTGTAGGAGTACTTTTCGACCACTTATACCAGGTGCTAAACCCGCATTTTTCCTTTCAATCGGAAGTCGTTCCACATTCCGGTATTAGTCAGTATATTCTTCACCTAGTGTTTCTCCTTTTTATGAGTAGACTTCTTGTTACTAAGCCTTCTTTCTATTGACCATAGTATCACGACTCGGAGGAGGAAGTGAAAGAATAGCCACGCCTCTGGTACTCCCTATTATGCCATCTTCAACAGCCGGTACAGTAGATCTCGTCCGTCAGGTGTCTTCTTTCAAGTTGAAATCTGACCGTGATTTTTTTTGCAGCGATTACACTGGCTTCAGCTCCTTTTGAGTCCCGCATTCCTACGCCCACGGGGCCCTTCGCTAAACGTCCATCTTCCATGGGCGCAGTGAATAGCCGGTAAATGTTAAGCGAGTTTATTGAAGATCTCGACGTCGAGGCCCTCGCCTATGCTACGGATTTTTCCGACGAAGTCAATCCAATGCTGGCGACGCTCATGAATTTCTATAATAAAGATCTCGTCGGTTCTTGGGTTGATTATTGCAGGAAGATCGAGACTTGCCTGCATGAGATTGAGTTTAAGCGTCTCGCTCCCGAGGTATTGACTTTGAACTCTCAGCAGGCTGCATGGGTCGAGCAGAGTGTCTCTTTCATTCGATATTTTGAACAAGAGGCGTCCCTGAGGCGAAAGGAGCATGAGGCGGCTTCCGGCGAATCCGTTCAATTGCGTGCCCAGGTTGAAGTGAATGCTGTGCAGCTGAAAGTTATTTTTGAAAACCTCCAACGATGTATTTCGGACGGGCTGGCGCTAAGGCAGAAGCTTGACTTCACTGTCACACAGGATTGCGAAACTGCCAAGCAGGAAATCGATGAGAAGCTTTCATCCTGCTTGCAACAACGGGCTTAAATCGAAGCGGAGTTGGCCGCCGTAGCTGAACGCGAGAAGTAGTTGAGGGGAGCGCGCGAGCGGTTTGTCAGTTTGTTGAAAACGCCTCCTCCTTAATAAGTGTCATTGTACCCCCTTCTTGTACTGATTGTATTCCTTAAACTTCTGATTCATGAATAACATGTATTCATTTTGATTCTTGAGTGAAATGTATCTTATATTCACTTAAATTCATGAATAAAAAACATATTTTATTTCATACTGGCATTTCTCTTTTCTTCGATATCTTGATTTGGTGTGAAGTAGTTTATATACTCAATTCGGAGTTTGTAGTTTATTCACTCATCCCCGAGTCTATAGTTTATGGACTCATTTCGGAGTTTGTAGTTTATTCACTCATCCCAGAGTCTCTAGTTTATGGACTCATTTCGGAGTTTGTTTAGTTTACCTTCCTTGGGTTTATAGGAAAAGTTGACCTAACGCATGGATAACCCCTGCTCTTTACGACAGAGGTCCGTTAGGTTTTGTGGTACTAGGGTTTTTGTCCATCGTACCATCGCGTTGGCTGATGCATTCCTCGATATGCAGTCTTTACGCTGCTGTTCGGTAGCCCCGCGACTGTCGTGTCTCTGATCCCTTCGGGGGCTGGACAAAACGTCTTCAAGTATTCTTCCTAGGAAATTTGATCGTCGGAAGAGCAAGCGTTAGGAACTTTACCATGCCGCTTTTTACTTGAGGTTAGGCTCGGTTTGGGAGACCCGATGAGTCATAACCACTCCGCACTGGTGTGGGATGATCTCCGATAGTCTTTCGGGTTTTATTTGAGTTGCCGTCAAGACCCTGAAGCTAGGAATTTGGCATTCTCTTCCTTTGTCGACACTGCGTCTGCTGTAATGAGGCGAACATCGAGATGATCTCTAGGTTGTTTTATGAACCGTCGAGACTTGGAACTAGGGACTTTGCCACGGCTCCGTTTTATTTTGAACCTGGGGTCGCTTGTTGACACCGCATCTGCATCCTGCTGGAGTGAGAAGAAACGCCGTTGTTGACACTATGTCTGCTGTAACGAGACAAGTGTTGAGGTGGTCTCTAGGTTGTTTGTGAACCGTCGATACTTGAAACTAGAGACTTTTCCATGGCTCCGTTTTGTTTTGACCCTAGTGCCGTTTGTTGACGTCGCGCCTGTATCCTGCTAGAGTAAGAAGGAATGCCGTTGTTGATATTGCGTCTGCTGCAACGAGACGAATGTCGGGATGGTCTCTAAGTTGTTTGTGAACCGCCGAGACTTGGAACTAGGGATTTTGCCATGGCTCCGCTTTGTTTCGACCCTGGGGTCGTTTGTTGACGTTGCGTCTGCATCCTACTGGAGCGAGAAGAAACACTGTTGTTGACACTATGTCTGCTGTAACGAGACGAGTGTCGAGGTGGTCTCTAGGTTGTTTGTGAACCGTCGAGTCTTAAAACTAAGGACTTTGCCATGACTCTGCTTTGTTTTGACCCTGGGGTCATTTGTTGATATTGCGTCTGCATCCTGCCGGAGTGAGAAGAAACGCTGTTGTTGACATTATGTCTGTTGTAATGAGACGAGTGTCGTGGTGGTCTCTAAGTTGTTTGCGAACCGTCGAGGCTTGGAACTAGGGAGTTTTCCATGGCTCTGATTTGTTTTGACCCTGGGGTTGTTTGTTGACGTTACATCTGCATCCTGCTGGAGTGAAAAGAAACGCCGTTGTTGATATTATGTCTGTTGTAACGAAATGAGTGTCGAAGTGGTCTCTAGGTCATTTGTGAACCGTCGAGACTTGGAAATAGGGACTTCTCCATGGCTCCGCTTTGTTTCGACCCTAGGGTCGTTTGTTGATATTGCGTCTGCATCCTGCTGGAGTGAGAAAGAACGTCGTTGTTGACACTGCTTCTGCTGTAACGAGATGAGTGTCGAGATGGTCTCTAGGTCGTTTGTGAACCGTCGAGACTTGGAACTAGGGACTTTGCCATGGCTCTGCTTTGTTTCGACCCTGGGATCGTTTGTTGACGTCGGTTCTACATCCTGCTGGAGTGAGAAGAAACGCCGTTGTTGACACTGCGTCTGCTGTAACAAGACGAATGTCGAGATGGTCTCTAGGTTGTTTGTAAACCTTTGAGGCTTGGAACTAAGAACTTTTCTATGGCTCCGCTTTGTTTTGTCCTTAGGGTCGTTTGTTGACGTCGCGTCTGCATCCTGCTGGAGTGAGAAGGAACGCCGTTGTTGACATCGCGTTTGCTGCAACGAGATGAATGTCAGGATGGTCTCTAGGTTGTTTGTGAACCGTTGAGACTTGGAAATAGGGACTTTACCATGGCCCTGCTTTGTTTTTGACCCTGGAGTCTTTGTTGACGTCGCGTCTGCATCCTGTTGGAGTGAGAAGGAACGCCGTTGTTGATATTGCGTTTGCTGTAACGAGGCGAATATCAAGGTGGTCTCTAGGTTGTTTGTGAACCGTCAAGACTTAGAACTAGGGACTTTGCCATGGCTCTGCTTTGTTTTGATCTTAGGGTTGTTTGTTGAAGTCACGTCTGCATCTTACTGTAGTGAGGAGGAATGCCGTTGTTGACATTGCGTCTGCTGTAACGAGACGAATGTCGAAGTGGTCTATAGGTTGTTTGTGAACCGTCGAGACTTGAAACTAGGGACTTTGCCATGGCACCACTTTGTTTTGACCTTAGGGTCGTTTGTTGACGTCGCGTCTGTATCTTGCTAGAGTGAGAAGGAATGTCGTTGTTGACATTGCATCTGCTGCAACGAGACGAATGTCGGGATGGTCTCTAGGTTGTTTGTGAACCGTCAAGACTTGGAACTAGGGACTTTTCCATGGCTCCGCTTTGTTTTTGACCCTGGAGTCTTTGTTGACGTCACGTCTGCATCCTGTTGGAGTGAGAAGAAATACCGTTGTTGACATTGCGTCTGCTGTAAAGAGACGAATGTCGAGGTGGTCTCTAGGTTATTTGTGAACTGTCGAGGCTTAGAACTAGGGACTTTGCCATGGCTCTGCTTTGTTTTGACCCTAGGGTCGTTTGTTGACGTCGCGTCTGCATCCTGCTGGAGTGAGGAGGAATGCCGTTGTTGACATTACGTCTGCTGCAACGAGACGAATGTCGGGATGGTCTCTAGGTTATTTGTGAACCGTCGAGACTTGGCACTCCCTTTGACAGAGCCTGGTGGAAGACATGGTTCCCTTTTTCATTTGCGCCCATGAATTGTATACACTGGTCGGTGTAGACTCATCTGCAGGGCAAAAGTTTCATTTTTTTATTTCTTTCCGCGATGCTCTATCATTTCAGATTTTTATATCGCGAAAGTCGCGATTGCCCAATCATTTCGGCTTTTTATCGCGGTGCCCAATCATTTTGGTTATTCTTTTCTTTTTACTCGCTGCTTTTTATTGCGAGTTGCCCAAATATTTCGGCTGTTTTTATATACATATATTTTACACGCTGATTTTTATTGCGAGTTGCCACATCATTTTGGTTATTTCATATGCATTTTTTGCTCGCTGATTTTTATTACGAGTTCCCCATCGTTTCGGCTATTTCATATGCATTTTTTGCTCGCTGATTTTTTGTTGCGAGTATGGAACTTGAGATCTAATACCAATTTTGGCATCAGCACCGCTGCGACTGGAATATTGTCAGGAGTGAATCATCATTTGCCATGAAAGGACTTGAAAATTGACATTTGTGCAGGCATCAATATCGCTGCGGCTGGAATAATGGTAAGAGAGAATCATCATTTGCCTTGAAAGGACTTAGAATTTGATACCAATTTAGGCATCAGCATCGCTACCACTGGGATGTTGCCAGGAGCGAATCATCATTTGCCTTTGTGGGTTTGAACAAAGGTGGCTTAGCAAACAGGGTTAAGATCCTGTCGACTAAGGCTTTTTGACTCTATGAGCCGTAGGGGGTCTCATAAAAGGTTTTCTCCCTACGAGTCGTGAGGATCTCGTAGGTGTATTTTCTCCTTAGGAACTATGAGGATCCCTAAGTGTGTGTTCTTATAAGTTGTAAGGATCTCATAAGAGAATTTTCTTCCTATAAGTCGAGAGGACTTACATGTGGCGTTCACCATATGAGGACATTTCTCATTATTGGAGGAACTTGGTGGGGGAAAATGTTTATTTATGCCCGTGGATTGTATACAAGGGCCAATATCGGACCGCCTGTAGGGCAACTTGGGGAATACGACGGCTTAAGAACAGGTTTGGATTCCCGTAGCTTAAGAATTTGAATCTTATAAGCCATGAGGGTCTCATAGGGGGAGTTCTTCTTACGAGTCGAGAGGATCTCGTAAGTGAAAATTTTACGAGATTGCGCCATTTCGGGTTTTCACAAGTTTGCCGGTAGCCCTGTTGTTTTTACTCACGGCGCCCTTTCGGGTTTTCATCCTTGTCCATTTCGCTTGTGGACGTACCATTTTTTTAACAATGAGATTGCGCGCTTTCAGGTTTTCACAAGCTCGCCGGTAGCCCTGCTGTTTCTACTCACAGCGCCCTTTTGGGTTTTCATCCATGCCCATTTCTCTTGTGGACGTACCGTTTTTTTACTTGGATTGCAATTTTTATCGTTGGAGCTTTGATTGCAACATAGATCCCAAGAGAAGATATCACCGTATTTGGGGCGATGCGCCATATTTAAGGCGGAGTACTAGTTTATGGACATTTCGGTCCATTGCCAATTAAGGACGTAGTGGTCCATTACCAATTTAAGGACGTAGTGGTCCACTATCACTATTTTTGAGGTGAGGTTTTAGTTTAAGGACATTACGGTCCGTTGTTAGTTTAGAGACATCTCGGTCCATTGTTGCCGTGTTTGAGGCGACGTTTTAGTTTAAGGACTTTATGGTCCGTTGTTGCCATTTTGGGGCAGAAATTCTATTGGATACTACTTTTAGAGTTTTGACTCGAAGATAGCGAGCGGACACGGGCATCGTTATCTATCATTAACTTAAGTCGTGACTTGTCAAGCGTAGTATTTCTTAAGGAACCTGCCGTTTATTGGCCGGAAGGGTCTTTCGCCATGCATATCCATGAGCAAGTAGGCCCCACCTTGGTAGACTTTTCTATGATATACGTGCCCTCATAGTTTGGCTTGAATTTCCTCCGTTTTGCACGGTTGGGGATCATAGGTCTTTTGACGACTAGCATGAGTTCGCCTTGGCGGAATGTTCTTGGCCTGGTTAGTTTTTCGTATGAGCGCGTCATCCTTACTTTGTAAGCTTCCAGGTTTTGCTGTGCCATGAGACGAGTTTCATCGAGGTCATCAATCTCCTCAAGCCGAAGATGAGCATTTTCTTTATCCGTCAGTTCGTATCGAACTGCCACTCGTAGAGAGGGTGGCTCTATTTCCAGGGGGAGTACCGCTTCCGTGCCGAATACCAACGCATATGGCGTTGTATTTGTGGCCATTTTGAATATGGTTCAATACGCCCAGAGAGCTTCATGCAGTCTCTCGTGCCAGTCCTTTTTATTTCTGGACACCTTTTTCTTTATGATCTTCGTCAAGGTCTTGTTGAAAGCCTCAGCTAGACTGTTAGCTCGGGGATTATAGACTGAAGAGTATCTCCAGTCTATATTATGTTGCTGCGTAAATCGGCTGATCTCATGGCTTCTGTAGGCCGACCCATTATCCGAAATGATCCGTCGTGGAGTGCTGAACCGGTAAATGACATGTGTCCTGAAGAAATGGAGGATGTTCTCCGTCTTTACTTCCTTTAGCAGTACAGCCTCTGCCCACTTAGAGAAGTAATCGGTTGTTACCAATATGAACCGATGTCCTTTGGATGACGCTGGTTCAATAGGCCCAATTATATCGGTTCCTCACATTTCGAATGGCCAACTAGCCAGTGTTGGGTGTAGCGGATTTAGATGCTGGTGGATGAAGTGCCCGTGAATCTGGCATGAGTGACACTGCTTCACATATTCGAGGCAGTCCTGAATCATTGTGGGCCAATAGTAACTCGTTCTCTTGATCTTCAGCTTCATCTTTGGCCCAGCTTGATGAGAACCTCAGAGTCCGTCGTGTATTTCTTGGACGACTCTCCTTGCTTCTTCTGGTCTCAGGCACCTTAGCCACAAACTGTCGAATGAACTCTTATATAGAGTATCATTGACGAAGGAAAAGGACAGAGCTCGTTTTATGAGCTAATGTCTCGAAGATGCGTTTTCGGTTGTTCGATGGGATTTGAAGTAGTCTATGAAGACTTCTCTCCAATCCTTAGCCTTTTCTTCATCTTTTAATTGGAAGGCTGCTTGTTTGGTTGCTTCCTTTCTTTCAGACGACTCCGGAGATATTTTAGCTGGCGCGAGAATCCGGCGGCTTTGCATAATGATCCTTACGTCATCGAGGTTTTCGTCGGCCAGTTCTTTTGCGAGCTTGGCTAACGCATCCGCCTTGCTATTTTCCGTACGCGGTATGCTTTCCAGGATATAGGAGAGAATTTGAGTCAACAGTTGCTGCACTCTTTCGCCATATTTTACCAACTCTAGTTTACACGTCTGATAGTCGCCATTTACTTAGCTGACGACTAACTGGTAGTCTCCATATATGAGGAGGTTTTCGATTCCCATGTTGACAACAATCTCAAGACCTGCTATCAAAACTTCGTACTCAATCTCATTATTTGTCCTCGGCTCTGTTAAGGAAAGGGCGAAACGCATTATCCCTCCTTGCGGAGTCATGAAGATGAAGCCCACCCCGGCTTTGATTATAGGGGTGTTATGCTTCCGCTTCTTCATAGAAGATACTCCATCGAAGTAGAGTTCCTATTGGACATTATCCTTCTCTCCTTCGATTGTGTCGAACGCGTGTTCGTCTAGCAATTCACAATTTAAGGAAGAATCGGCTGGTATCGGATGCTCAGCGAGAAAGTCGGCGATGGCCTGGCCTTTCACTGCTTTAAGGGGTCGATACGTTATCGAGAACTCCAACAAGAGGATGGCCCATTTGGCAAGCCTTCCTGTTAGTATGGCTCTTGACATCAAATATTTGAGAGGATCCACCTTTGAAATGATATAGACCTCATGTGCTAAGGCATAATGTCGAAGCTTCTTTATCGTGAAGATCAGTGCCAGGCAATGCTTTTAGATGGGGGAGTAGTTGTTTTCTGCCCCCAGGAAAACTTGGCTCAAGTAGTAAAGAGCTCTCTCCTTTCCCGGATCGTTCTCCTGTGCCCATAGCGCGCCTAGAGAATCTTCAAGGGCTGTTGTGTACAGGATGAAGGGCTTTCCTTTGACCGGAGTGGTCAGTACCGGTGGGTTCTTCAGATATTCCTTGATTTCGTTCAGTGCACTTTGGCATTTATAATCCTAAACGAACGGGGTCCCCTTCTTCATTAGATGGCTGTAAGGCATTTGCCGGAGAGGTTGGCTATGAACTGTCGGATATACACGAGCTTTCCTTGAAGAGACCGCAGTTGTTTGAAAGTTCTCGGCGTGGGCATCTCTGTAATCGCCTTGATCTTTGATGGGTCTATTTCGATATCTCGGTGTCGTATGATGAATCCAAGGAATTTGCCTGAGGAGACTCCAAATGCGCATTTCAGCGGATTCATTTTTAGATTGTATTTCTGAAGATGCTGGAACACTATGTTCAGATATTCCCAGTGCTCCTCGTACGATTTACTTTTCACCACAAGTTCATCAATGTAGCATTTAACAATCTCATGGATGAGGTTATCGAAGATCTTCGTCATAGCCCTCTGGTAGGTAGCACCTGCGTTCTTTAAGCCGAAGGGCATCACCTTATAACAGAATATGCCCAGCGGAGTCCAGAAGGCGGTGTGCTTTTATTCTTCAAGATGCATTTTTATTTGATTGTAGTCTGAAGATCCATCCATGAAGAAGAAGACCTCATGAGTGGACATGTTATCGATCATTAGCTCAGTAACAGGTACTAGGAAATCATCCTTCGGGCAAGCCTTGTTGAGGTCCCGAAAGTCCACGCAGATGCGCACCGTCCTATTTTTCTTCATCACTGGAACGATATTAGCGATCCAGTCAGGATATTGAACTTCTTGGATGAAGCTGGACAAAATTAGTTTCTTGACTTCGGCTTTGATACTCATCTTCGAGCCGCGTTCTTCTTGGCGCCTGTTTGATTGGTTTGACGTCCGGCGATATAACTAGTTTATTTACTACTATTTATGGATCTAGTCCTGGCATCTCGGAATAATTCCATGCAAAGCAGTCTTTATATTGTATAAGTACGTTCTTTAGTGTGGCCACCTGCTTTTTAGACAGCAGCTCACTGACGAACGTTGGCCTCGGATCGTTTTCCGTTCCCAAGTCAATTTTCCATAGATTGTCTGCCGTAGTGTGTATTCCACCCTCCAGCTCTTTTAGCACCGGTGGAAATTCTGAGATCATCTCGTCCTCATTCTCATTTGCGAAGCACTGGGATAGGTCTTCCATATTCTCGCGCTCCCCCTCCTTTGAGAATGTTATCACGTGCAGGTACGAGTTCGTTTCCAAGCTCGATATTGATCTGGACTTACCCTCGCAATATAGGTTGCTTTTGGCTCATGCTTTCGTGATGGGGTTACTCTCCAAAATTCGGATAGAGCAAACCAGCCTTGCTGATACTGGTCTTCGACCCAGTCTTTGAAGGTGAAGCGGTCTTCAAGAGGATGTCCTACTGCTCGGTGGTAGGAGCAATAGGCCGGGTGATGGACCTCGTTTATTTGTTCGGGGTGCCGAGACTCGGGAGCGTCATCATTTGATGTTTAATGACGAAGTCGAATATTTTCCTTGTCTTGTCTTGGGGGAAAGAATATTCCCGACCCATCTTCTTCATCAGCGATGGATTCCGGCTGACTTTTTTCTCGATCGTGTAGCTTCTTGGATTTGCTTCACTGTTTTCGAACGTCATTCTCGTTCTTCACCTTGTTGTTGCCTCTACATCGAGCTTTTTCCTTGATATGAGAGTGCACAGCGGGCCGAGGGTGAAGGGCATCGTAGTCTTTTCTTTCCGCAGACTGCTGAGTGAGACCCTGCGTCCTGACTTTCTTGTAAATGGCCATTTCGCGGCTGTGGTCATCCCTGTTCCCCGCTGAAACACGGGGACGCGACCACGCGGGTCCGTCTCGCCTGAATTTCGAGGGCAGATGCTAATTGGTGCTATCCGTCCACCTCTCCGAAGATGCCAAGTTGATTTATGACACCATGTATCGAAGGTTTAAACGGATGCGGCCGGTGTAGCAGACTTCGTCAGATTCCCCCTCATTTGAGGGGGTTTTGATTGTGGGGACGCTCTTCCCTGCAGGCGCAAGCCCCTACAGTTAATTACGCTACCGCATCGTGGTAACCACTTTCTCCTTTTATAGATGGTCACTTCGTGTCGTGGGTGTTTGTTTTATTTTTGGTCGCCCGTGGATTGTATATGGAGACTAATTTATGTTGTCGCCCGTAGGGCGTGGATTAGTCCAAATCCGTATTTTCTTTGATTTGGGTTTGGGGGTTAGGTTTAAGGATACGTTAGTCTCATTTGAGACTAAGATCAATTTAAACGTTTGTTAAGAATACGTTAGTCTAATTTCAGACTAAGATCAACTTAACGAGATCGTTTAGATCCAACAAAAGAGCATTTGAACTCTATTGTTTAGTTTAAGGACATTGCGGTCGATTACCAGTTTAAGGACGTGGTGGTCCAATGTTAGTTTAAAGATATCTCGGTCCAAGGTTAAGGACATCATAGTCCATGAGTTTAAAGACCTCACAGTCAAGGTTAAGGACATCATAGTCCGTGAGTTTAAAGACCTCACAGTCAAGGTTAAGGATATCATAGTCCGTGAGTTTAAAGACCTCACAGTCAAGGTTAAGACCATCATAGTCCGTGAGTTTAAAGACCTCACAGTCAAGGTTAAGGACATCATAGTCCATGGGTTTTAAAGGATCCCACAGTCCGTAGAATGTTTGGTTGTCGGGACTCGTCTCCTCTCTGAAGACGTTGAAAGATTACAATGACAAATATCAGAGGAGTGAAGAGATGTACCCTCGAATCGACGTGAGTTGGTTGAAAGATCTGTAGTCCAATTTGAGGCTAAGATCTGTTAACATATTTATGAGCAGGTGAGCTCAATTAATATGAGTTGAGGACTTATGGCCAATCTTAGGCTAAGTCCAATAAATATTTAACATTTTATTTTGGGCTGTTGAGCCTTTATTTGGGCTTGGCCCTTTTAACAATGGTGAGCATTGATTTATATCTTGATAATGTTTTTGTCTTTTGTTGATTGCAGAGCATTCTTCAGAGCTCTGGGCTTATTAAAGAACAATTTATGTTCTGTCAGCGCAACACGTGGCGCGCTAGGCGCTTTGCGCCAGTCAAAGAGTGCAGTGCGCTTCTGCCACATGGCGCATATGTAAGGGACACGTGTTGTACTTGGCGCTAGGTGCCAGATGATGAGCGCATGATGCCAGTTTATGAGCGCTGAGTGCTAATCCATAAGCGCATTGCGCTTTCAGTTTAGTGGCGCACACATGAGTGACACATGGTGCGCTTGGCGCTGAGCGCCAGCCCATGAGCGCAGTGCGCTATTTCAAGAGCGCAAAGCGCTAGTGGTTAATTGGTGCATACGTGGTTGACACGTGGCGCATTTGGCACTGAGCGCCAGTCCAGAGAGCGTAGAAGCGCAGTTCAAGAGCGCAAAGCGCATCGGATCAATTTTATGATCTGGGAAACAAATTTATGTTCTTTTAAAAGAGACTTTGTCTCAAGATCCAAGAACAACTGTTCTTATTTTGCAGGAGATATTTCCAATCTCTTATATTGATTAAAGGCTTTGCCTTTATAGATCCATGATCTATGAGAAGAATTATGTTCTTCTTCTTATTATTTTATGATGAGATCTCTTGATCTTTTTGTGAAAGACCTTGGTCTTGTAGATCTATGATCTTTAAAGAAGTAAATTTTTCTTTTTATGAGATGATTTCATCTCTATGTTCATCATCATCCTTTCTACCTTGAAGATAGATCTTCTTGCAAGAGCTTGCTCTTTGAATTTTCTCAAAGTTTTGGGGAGGTTTCTCTTTATTTTTTTTGTATCTGTATATATGTCCTTGAGACTTGAAGTCTAGGGGCCTTTTTATAGGGTAGGCTGATTTGTTGAATCAGTTAAAGAGATTTTCTCTGATTGATTTGGGGATGTTTCCCCACCATTGGATCTTTGATCCTAAGGCTTCTGTTTTACAGAAGGCAACTTCTTGTTTTTAACAAGATTGGAAAATCTTTCCATACAGAATTTATTGTCTTTTGGTAATTTTTATTTACCATTGGATCATTGATCCAACGGTGCTCTGATTTACAGAGCACAATCTTGTTATTTAGAAAGATTTTGAGGAATTTTTGCTTAACGGAATTTAATTCTGATTAATTAATGATTAATCATTATTATTAGATTTTTGATCTAACGGTGGGGAGTTTTTAATTCCAGCGCTGGCACATCCGTGCTTTGCACGTGGTGCGCTGCTTAGAGCGCAGCGCACCTAGCGCTAGCACACACGTGCTTTGCACGTGGTGCGCTGCTTAGGGCGCAACGCACTCAGCACTACTTCTGAAGTGTTGCTTCATTTTAAAATTTGAATTTTTGAACAGAATTTTGCTCTGATTGGAGGAAACAAATGCTCCCCACCTTTGCGCTCACGTGGCCCACACGTGAATGCAGCGGTGGCAGCATCTGCGCCCTCGGATCAACTGAGAAGTTGAAACGGCACTCAGTACCTATAAATAGGACCTTTGGTTCTTAGGATGATTTCTGTTCATCTTCTTCCTTATTTTCTGAGAATTTTTATTCTCTCACAGAGCATAACTCTCCATCTTAAGAATTTTCTTAAAGACAAAAACTCTGTCAAAATTTAGGTAAAGATTAAATGTTTTAATAATCTAGGGTTTTACCCATTAACAGAGCATTTCTCTTCATAGATCTTTGATCTAAAGAAAACCCTTTTAGGGTTTCATTAACAAAGTTTTTGTTCTCTTCAAATCATGAAGAACTCTTAAGAGTTTGTTCATGGATCTTGAAGATCTCGGAATTTTTTTTAATTCGTATATATATATATATATAATTGTTTTTTTAATTTTCTTGATGGATTATTCCATCATTTTCTTCCAGAGCAAGGCTCTTGAGGAATTTTTATTCCTTCATGATTAGAGTTTGACAAGTGTCACTCTGTCACAGAGCACTGCTCTCAAGGGGAGATTTACTCCTTAGCCCGAGGGATTTCTCATTAAATGAGAATCACTTGAGGATTTCCTCATTTAATTAACAGTCTCATCAAATGATGAGGCTGTTTTATTAATTGATGAACTGTCATCTAGATTTTGTGGGCCCCCTTTGGTCCCTCTCTACTGCATTGCAGTGCGGTACGAATTTTAAAGTACCAAGTATCAACATTTAAATTATAGAACTGAGGGTTGACTTTTGTTCTTTTTCGCGCAGGTGACATGTCTTTCGACACTTCTTTTCCGTTCGTCCGCTCAGAAGGAGAATTTCCTGAGGCGCCCGTAGACCGGGAGGTTATTGCGCTGATCAAAGACCATGACCCAGAACACAAGAATCTTCATTTGTAGGGAACATAGTATAACCAGATCATCATGGGTCGACGCAGCTTCTCTTGCGCAACACCTTCAGAAGCTATCTCGGCGATCCACTATGCTGACGCATCCCCGGTGAACTATGCTGTGGAGGTGGTTAACTGGACTTCGGAGGGTTGTTTTCAGCCCTCTATGGCTGTAATACCTGTACAACCACCAATGGCTTTGGACATTCTAGGGCGGCGTATATGCCAAGGTGAGTCGCGCCCTTGGGGAAAGCCCTACAATATAGGTCTGACTCTCCGTCACTTGGCTGGGTACCTGCAGTGGGCCCGATATATCCTATCGGCAAAGAAGTCAAAACTGCTGAAGCTTGGGTTGTATCCTGTGATTTATGCTTCTCTGTTCTAGTACTCCACACCTCCCGCATGGTGGGTTAAAGCCTTCTTGGAACAATGGAACGTTCCAACTCATACTTTCCTTATGCTAGATCGGGAAGTTTTCATCTCTCTGGAAGAGTTTGCGGACATCTCCGGCTTGCCTGTCAGAGGGGAGCATTATGAGGAGATCTTGCCCCCTGATGAATATGTATTCGCTACCCGACTGGTGATGACGGGTTTAAAACCAGAGAATGCCATTCAGCACCGATTCCCTAGCTTAATCAAGGTGCTAAACGTTTACGAAGGCCTATTTCTCGAATCTGGAAGCCATGGAGTTAGCTTTGCGGATTTTATCGCCCGTTTTCTTCGTTCAGAAGTTCTATCGAGACAAGGCGAAAAGTTTGCCACACTCGATGATCCCTTCGGCTTTGGATTGGATCGCCGACCAATACTGGAAGCTGACTAAAAGGGATTCTTTCTTCCAAATGTCGCGATCGTCCCTTTTTCAGAAATTGCTGCTCCGGGCATTGATGAGGAAGCATTCTTTTTAGGGTTCCTTGGTTTGTGGTTAAGCTGGTTCGTGCTTCCCATGCATCCTCGCTACATGAGGCTGTTAGTCTTCTACCCAGCTCATCGGATGGTTGAAGGGAGACAAGTTGCCGTTGGTATTGCCGGGCTGGCTCATTTGTATCACGCTCTTAGTTTGGCGACCGATACCGCTCAGCCGGGGGTGCAGCCCATGAACTTCCCGATGCATTATTTTACCTCATGGCTTGAATTGCATGTGCTCGGTTCCTTTGGAATGCACAAGCGGCCTCATTTCTATGAAACTTACAATTTTCTCCGGATCATGCGGCTGGTCAACGCTTCCATTATGGAGCCAAGTCAGCGAGAGGCTCGAGGTGTAATCCTTCTCCCACGTACCGTCGGGGAAGGTATGACCTTTGTTGATAAGGTCATGACCATTGGTAAGGAGTCTGCTAAGACGGTGCAGCCGTTGCAGGACATTCTTAAGGATGGAGCTTCTACCCTGAAAGCTCGGGAAATTCTCCATCTATATTCCATCAGGCTGGGGTATTTGGTGTTCAGGTAGAACGATTCGGCTCTGTTCATGAGATACAATCCCCACCATTTTGCTCAGCAATCAAGTTATAATCAGGACGTCCCGCTCGAGGCATTCCTGGCGGAACCAGTTTATACCGAGGAGGGTATCCGGAGCACTTTGCACCACTTCATGCGCCTAAACACAGGGTCCAATTTCTTTATTAACGAACCAAGCTGTGTTCCTAGGGCCCTAAACGTATATGTGGCGTGGTATCAACACGCAATGGGTGCCGTCATCAGGGAGGAAAAGAGATTTTTGCTCGATCGCAAGGGTGCACCCCCTGTCGGTGATCCAAACGTCCCTTTGAAGCGACGGACCATTGTCCAACCTCCCTTAAGAGAAGCTGCCGCGATCGAAGTCCCGCATGACAGGCCAGAGCTGCCGATACCCCGTGCTCCAGTGAAAGCGGCGACCGTAGCACCTCCCGAGTCTGGCGTGGGTTCAGATATCGGGACTCGTCGTCCCAAGGTGCCCACCAAGCGTAAACTTGTGCTAGCGGCGACTGGCGCTCGCTCGCAGAAGAAGAAGAAGAAGTCGATTCTCTCTACCGACGTTGTATTTGGTTAGGATCCCCATGCTCCTTATAGTGAGGGCTTGGGCGAATATGGGACCAACGAAGGCCTATTCGTAGCGCCGGATGATACGGATCTGGAGGCTGCTATTGCAGCTTCTGTACGATCAGCAAGCCACAAAGTAGGAATGATCATCCTTGCTGAGTCAGGTAATCTTTAGTTGCATCTTTTTTGCTGTTACATATTTTTCTATTATCATGCCTTGACTAACACCTCATCTTCAATAGGTATTTCCACTGCAGAGGCTCTAGCGGCTTCCCTCAAGACTTTCGAGGAGGAGGAGAGGATTCGCGCTTCGCTGGGCGTTGGTATATTTCGGCTCATTACGCCTTCATTCGCCTTTCTTATGGACAATCTGACCCCTTCTTATCTTATCGCAGGGACTACAATGCCAATCCCGCAAGGTGATGCGGAGATGCTTCTAGGGCCAGCCATCGAAGTCCCGACCTCCTCAGCACTGCTGAAAGAGGCTTTACTCAAACGACCGATGACGGATGCCATAACGGCTCTAGAGGTAACTATTGGCGCAGACGATGACGTCCCGTTGACGGAGGTCTTGAGAAGATCTGCCCTCATGGCCCGGGCAGAAAGGAAGCGTTGAATACGCGCAGCAAGGGAGCATAATGCTGCCTTGGCCGTGGGTGCAGGTTCAAGCGCTGCTACCACTGCCTCTACTCCTTCAGAGGATGTTTCGGCTGTCTTGTCTACCGCCCACAGATAGGTATCATGTGCAGCTCAGGAAGCAGTTGAAAAACTGACCCAAGGTAACGTGACATTGGGTTCTTTTTGTCAAAGTTTTAATTTTCAGATTTTTATATATCCTATCCTGCAGGGTCGAGTCTTGATGAGGTAGCGGTAGGTGAGGTGGCTGCAATCGCCGAGCCCGAGATAGGGGTAGGTGAGGTGGTTGCAATTGCCGAGCCTAAGGTAGCTGTAGGTGAGATGGCTGCAATCGCCAAGCCTGAGGTAGCGGTAGGCGAGATGGCTGCAATTGTCGAGCCTGAGGTAGCCACTCTTTCTTAGGAGTCTGGCACTGCCCCAATCGCCATTCTTTCCACCTGCGATTCTCTGCCATCTCTTGGCATCGCGAGCGTTACGACGGCTCTCGTTGAGTCAGGGGATGAGGCGACGGGAGGCGAAACTATTCCGTTGGAAGAGGGTGAGGCAGTCGCTGCATCCAGTGATGCCTTTGTTGCGGTCTTGACCGGCGACCTACCAGGTAGATTTTGGGTTATTGCTTTCCTTTTCGTTTTGCAATCCCTTTCGATCTCTCCTGACAGTATTTCTTTCACTTCTAATGCAGGCGTGGTGAGCGTTGAGATTGTGCCACCCGAGGAAGTATCGCTAGTTGCTACTTTGACGGTGGCCGCCCCTTTGCCTTCTCTCGTATCCTCTCAAATGCTGGAAGGTACGGACTTGTGACCCATCGGTTTCATTATGGGCAATATACTTTATGCACTAACACCACATTACTATATCCTTGCAGGAGTCCTTTTTGATCACCTGTATCAGGTTCTACACCCACACTTCTCCTTTCAGTCAGAGATTGCCTCTTCTAGCGGAGCTGGTGAGTACAACCTTTAGCTAACGTCTCTTCTTTTCTTTTACGGGTAGTCAAATCATTTCTAATTCTTCTTTGTTTTAATTGCAGCCCTATAAATCGAAGGAGGAGACGAAAGAACAGTTGCACCACCGGTACTCCCGGTCTTGCCACCTGCTGCAGTCGGTATAGTAAACTCTGTTGTTCATGAACCTCCTTTATTTCCTGAACCGTTATTTGACCGTGGTTTCTTTGCAGCTGTAACACCGACTTCAGTTTCATTCGAGTCTAGAATCCTAATGCCAGCGGGCCCCTTTTCCAGGCGACTATCTTTAAAAGGCGCTGTGAATAGTCTGCGTATACTAAGTGATCATCTCGAAGAGCTTGACGCGGTGACTCCTGCCCTTGCTGCAGATTTTGCTGCTGAGGTTAATCCCATGCTGGCGACGCTCGTGCACTTTCACAGCAAGGGCGTCGTTGAGTCTTGGGTTAATCACTGTAGGAAAATTGAGGCTTGTCTGCATGAGCTCGAAGTCGGACGTCCTGCTCCTGAGGTCCTGGCTATGAACTCTCAACATGCTGCATGGGTCGAGGAGAGCACTCCTTACTTCCGCATCTTGAACAGGAAGCGGCCTTAAAGCGTAAGGAGTGCGAAGAAACTTCAAGCGAATCTGCTCGATTGCATGCTCAAGTTGACGCAAACGCTGAACAGCTGAAAGTTATCTTCGAAAGCCTTCTACGATATATTTCTGACGGGCTGACGCTGAGGCGGAAGCTCGACCTCATCGAGCGAGATGCACAGAATCATAGGGTAGCTCAGCGGGTCATCGAAGAAAAACTTTCATCCTATTTGCAGCAACGAGCTCGGGTTGAAGCAGAGTTGGTGGCGGCAGCTGACCGTGAGAAGAGGCCGAGGGGAGTGCGCGAGCGGCTGATTGGTCTATTGAAAACGCTTCCCTCCTAATAGTTGTTTTTGCACCACTTGTAACTTTTGAATAAAATATATCCCCCCTTTTTTTTATCCTTTCATATGATGTAAATTGTACTCAATTGAATTTATGAATAAAAGATACACTTCTTTCGTACTATCTTGCGTCTTTTCTTTCTTTCTTCTTTTCTTTGTTATCGGCATATCGCTTTAGTAAGCGTAGCCTGCAGATGATAGAGAGAGTATTCCGTTTTGAATTCTTCGAGAGGTAGCGATGGCTTAGGAAGCAGGTTCAGATCTGTTGCCTAAGGCTTTTCAACTTCATGAGCCGTGAGGGTCTCATAAAGACTTTTCTCCCTACTAGTTGAGAGGATCTTGTAGGTGTATTTTCTCCTTAGGAATCGTGAGGATTCCTAAGTGTGTTTTTCTCTTATAAGTCGTAAGGATCTCACAAGAGAATTTTCTCTCTTACAAGTCGAGAGAACTCGTAAGTGGTTGTTTCCCTCCTTTTCGAGATTCGACTTTGGAGAGTGCAGCTCGTGAATAGTATGCAAGAGTCCATTTTAGACCGACTTTCAGGGCCCCAGTGCTTAGGAAACAGGTTTTTTAATCCCTGCTGCCTAAGGCTTTTCCTTATGAGTCAAGACGATTTGAGAAGTTCTCGTAAAGACACTAATTTCCTCACGAGTCAAGACGAATCGAACAATTTTCGTAAGAATGTCCTAACGTCACAGTTAACCTCCGCTCTTTACGACAGAGGTCCGTTAGGGTCTGTGGTACTAGGGTTTTGTCTGTCGTACCGTCGTGTTGGTTGATGTATTCTTCGATAGGCAATCTTGCTGTTCGAGTAGCCTTGCGACTGTCGTGTCTCTGATCCCTTCAGGGGCTGGACAAGACATCTTCAAGCAATCCTCCTAGGCAGTTTGACCGTCGGAAGAGCAAGCATTAGGAATTTTGCCATGCCGCTTTTTACTTGAGGTTAGGCTCATTTTGGGGAGCCCCGATGAGTCATAACCACTCCGCGCTGGTGTGGGATGATCTCCGATAGTCTTTCAGGTTTTATTTGAGTTGCCGTCAAGACCCTGAAGCTAGGAATTTAGCCTTTGCTTCGTTTGCTGGCATTGCGCCTGCTGTATCGAGACGAATGTCGCGGTTGTCTCTAGGTTGTTGGTGAACTGTCGAGCTTTGGAACTAGGGATTTTGCCGTGGCTCCGTTGTTTGATTGTCGCGTCTGAATCCTGCTGGAGGAAGAACGCTGTGGTGACGTCTCGTCTGCTGTATCGAGACGAACATCGAGGTGGTGACCACTACGCGCTGGTGTGGGATGACCTCCGATAGTCTTTCAGGTTTTATATGAGTTGCCGTCAAAACCCTGAAGCTAGGAATTTGGTCTTCGCTTCGTTTGCTGGCATTGCGTCTGTTGTATCGAGATGAATGTCGCAGTTGTCTCTAGGTTGTTGGTGAACCGTCGAGCTTTGGAACTAGGGATTTTGCCATTGCTCCGTTGTTTGATTGTCGCGTCTGAATTCTGCTGGAGGAAGAACGCTGTGGTGATGTCTCATCTGCTGTATCGAGACGAACGTCAAGGTGGTGACCACTCCGCGCTGGTGTGGGATGACTTCCGATAGTCTTTCAGGTTTTATATGAGTTACCGTCAAGACCCTGAAGCTAGTAATTTGGTCTTCGCTTCGTTTGCTGGAATTGCGTCTGCTATATCGAGATGAATGTGGCGGTTGTCTCTAGGTTGTTGGTGAACCGTCGAGCTTTGGATCTAAGGATTTTGCCGTGGCTCCGTTGTTTGATTGTCGCGTCTGAATCCAGCTGGAGGAAGAACGCTGTGGTGACGTCTCATCTGCTGTATTGAGACGAATGTCGAAGTGGTGACCACTTCGCGCTGGTGTGGGATGATCTCCGATAGTCTTTCAGGTTTTATATGAGTTACCGTCAAGACACTGAAGCTAGGAATTTTGCCTTCGCTTTTTTGTTTTGGCATGTCCGAATCCTGTTAGAGGAAGGACGCTATAGTGACATCTCTTCTGCTGTATCGAGACGAACGTCGAGGTGGTGACCACTTCGCGCTGGTGTGGGATGATCTCCGATAGTCTTTCAGGTTTTATATGAGTTGCCGTCAAGACCCTGAAGCTAGGAATTTTGCCTTTGCTTTGTTGTTTTGGCATGTCCGAATCCTGTTGGAGGAAGGACGCTGTAATGACATCTCGTCTGCTGTATCGGGACGAACGTCAAGGTGGTGACCACTCCGCGCTGGTATGGGATGATCTCCGATAGTCTTTTAGGTTTTATATAAGTTGCCGTCAAGACCCTAAAGCAAGGAATTTGGCCTTCGCTTCGTTTGCTTTGGCGTGTCTGAATCTTGTTGGAGGAAGGACGCTGTAGTGACATCTCGTCTGCTGCATCGAGACGAATGCTGAGGTGGAGCTGCGATTTTGCCATCACTCCACTTTGTTTCGACCGTGAGGTCTTTCATTGACGTTGCATCTGCATCCTGCTGGACTGCGAAGGAACGCCGTTTTTGACATTGCGTCTGTTGTAACGAGACGAATGCTGAGGTGGAGTTGGGATTTTGCCGTCACTCCGCTTTGTTTTGACCATGAGGTCTTTCGTTGACGTTGCATATGCATCCTGCTGGACTGCGAAGGAATGTCGTCGTTGACATTGCATCTGGTGTAACAAGACGAATGCTGAGGTGGAGTTGGGATTTTGCCGTCACTCCATTTTGTTGACGTTGCGTCTGTTGTAACGAGACGAATGTTCAGGTGGTCTCTAGGTTGTCTGTGAACCGTCGAGACTTGGCTCTCTTTTGGATGGAGCCTGGGGGGAAGGTGTGATTCTCTTTTTGTTTGTGGTCCTGGATTGTATACAAGGATCGATGTGATCTTACCAGTAGGGCGAAAATTTTTATTTCATATGTATTTTTGTTGTCTTTCCACGATGCTCTATCATTTCATCTTTTATATCACGAAAGTTGCGATTGCCCAATCATTTTGGCTATTTTTCGCGATGCCCAATCATTTCAGCTATTTTTTGTTTTATTTTTACTCGCTGCTTTCATATGAATATATTTTACTTGTTGATTTTGTTGCAAGTTGCCCCATTATTTCGGCTATTTCATATGCATATATTTTACTTGCTGATTTTGTTGCAAGCTGCCCCATCATTTCGGCTATTTCGTATGCATGTGTGGCTCGTTGGCTTTTCGTTGCAAGCTTGGAATTAGACACCGATTTCGGCATCAGCACCGCTACCACTGGAATATTGCCAGGAGTGAATCATCATTTGCCTCTGTCGATGTCGAACAAAGGTGGCATAGCAAACAGGGTTAAGATCCTGTCGACTAAGGTTTTTGACATCATGAGCCGTAAGGGTCTCATAAAGGTATTTCTCCCTACAAGTCATGAGGATCTCGTAGGTGCGTTTTCTCCTTAGGAATCGTAAGGATTCTTAAGTGTGTGGTCTGTATAAGTCGTAAGGATCTTACAAGAGTGCTTTCTCCTTATAAGTCGAGAGGACTTACAAGGGATGTTCACTGTACAAACAAATCCCTAGTCACGGATGGGACTTTGTTAGGGAAATGTTTATTCGCGCCCATGGATTGTATACAGGGTCAATATTGAACCACTTGTAGGGCAATGCTGGAGATTGTGATGGCTTAAGAACAGGTTCAGATCCCTGTAGCTTAAGGCTCTTGAATCTTATGAGCTGTGAGGGTCTCATAAGAGGGTTCTCATTACGAGTCGTGAGGATCTCGTAAGTGTAATTTCTCCTTAGGAATCGTGAGGATTCCTAAGTATGTTTCTCCCTTGTGAGTCGTAAGGATCTCACGTGGGTGGTTTCTCCTCACAAGGTCGAGAGGACCTTGCAAGTGTCTTTTAACGAGATTGCGCCCTTTCGGGTTTTCACAAAAACTCGCCGGTAGCCCTGTTGTTTTTACTCACGGAGCCCTTTCGGGTTTTCATCCGTGCCTATTTTGCTTATGGACATATCGTTTTTTTTCTTCTTTTTTTTTATATTTTATCTTTTTTTGTGTCAGCCTTGGGATACTGCAGTCCACAGTAGTTTATCGACGTCTCGGTCAACAGCCAGTTTTAGGACATAGTGGTCCATCGTTAGTTTAAGGACATTTCGGTCCGACGCCAGTTTTAGGACATACTGGTCTATTGTTAGTTTAGGACATTTCGGTCCGTTGTTAGTTTAAGGACGTTTCGGTCCATTGTTAGTTTAAGGACGTTTCGGTCCATCGTTACCGTATTTGAGGCGAATTTCTAGTTTACGGACTTTTCGGTCCATGGGGCTTTCTCTATGAATGAGCACGATGCCCCCGGCATGTCCACCTTTTTAGGGGCATGAGGCTGTGGCGGGTTCACTTTCCAATTTTCGGATAATGCGAACTTGCCTTGTTGGTATTGGTCCTCAATCCAGCCTTTGAAGATGAAGCAATTTTCGATTGTATGGCTTACTGCTTGGTGGTAAGGGCAGTAATTAGGATTGTTGACATCGCCTGGCTGCAACGGACGTTTTGGATCCGGAAGATTGATAAGTCTGTTGCGCACTGCCAGCTCGAATAGTCTCCTCGTTTTATCCTGGGGAAACGAGTAAGGACGTCCCAGTCTTTTCTCGAGGGATGGGCGTGGACGCTTGTTGTTTTGGCGAACAACCGGCTTTAAATTGCTCGGCTGTTGTTGAGTATTGGCGACGAAATTTGCTTTTCCTTTCCCTTTTTCGTTTCGAAGCTCTGTCTTTGAAGAGAGCGGTCTATGGCCCATCTGGTCCATTTGGGCCAACTTGTTGATCAATGCCTGGAAAGTGGTCGGCTTGAAGAACATCATGAATTGAGAAATGGTCACCTGAGGGTCGAGGGTTCCTACGAACATGCCTACGGCTGGAGCTTCCTCTATGCGCTATTCACACTTTGACCACAGATTCCGCCATCGTATTACGTATTGAACCTATGTCTCGCCTGGCTTCACCCTGGCATTGATCAATGCCGTTATTGGGGTGCGTTCACTAGCACTTGTGAAACGCTGGGTGAATAGTAGCTCCATCTCCGCAAATGTCTTGACAGAGTCATTTGGAAGTTCAGAATACCACTCGAACGCCGTTTTCGACAAGCTACTAACAAACTGGCGGAGCAGAAATTTATCATCACCTCCACTGTTGCCACATAGAGCCCTGAATTGAGCAACGTGCTGATGCGGATTCCCCGTCCCTTTATATACATGAAATTTGGGGATCGTGTATCCTGGCAGATACTTTATCTGATCGTATCATCCTGGATATGGTCGCCCAGTTTTAACAATTTGGCCGGCCGCTTCATTCGCCTGGTGAGCTCGTATTTGCTGAGTGATGTAATCATCCAGGGCAGCTTTGTAGATGGTCTCTTCTTTGGCTGCTGAAAGAGCCGGAGGAGGGTTCGATGTCTCCCCTCTGTCGTCTTCCATGATAATCGGGGGGTCTTCAGTTGGTGGTTCTAGCTGTAAAATCATCCCAGCCATGTCTTGAAATAAAAGAGCCATTCGTTTGATGTTGGCTGCCTGTTCCGCGGCCTCTTTTTCTTTCCTTTCGAGCATTCTTCGGAGGAACTTGGTATCAGTTTCTTATTCTCGACGCTGCTCCGAGATCTCTGGATTTTCTTTTGGCCCAGTGAGTGCGGCCATTGCAGTCAGCATCTCCTGAAGTTTCTGCTGCTGTTGTTCCTGAGCCTTCGTTATCGATCGGGTAAGCGGTCGATGACCCGTAGAAACACGACTTTATTCTTTTCCGGAAGCCATATAAACGGTATGTATTACCATGCCCCCAGACTTGGGGCGTTTAGATTTGATGACCTTGCGATTTGCTGCATTCACGGGGGCTTTCTCTGGCCTCCTTCTCTTTTGAGCGTTGACATTGAGGGAGCCGTTGCAGCGGGCACCCAGACGGATGACGTCTTCTGTGGTACCACGAGATGGCTATTTTCTTGCTGAGCTTTGAGCTTCTTTGGCCGGCGAGAGTAGTCCTGGTTAATCATCGATTCCTGGACCTGTCACCAGACTTTATAAATTTTGGAGGACAGCCGCTGAGGGGGCTGCTCCGTCTTCTTTTCTGTAGTAATCTCCATAGGTGGAGGAGATCACTTCAGCACGGCAGTCGGAGAGTTCTTGCAAACCCTCCTAAGCGGTTCAAAGCTGTTCCTAGTTCGGAACAGCAGCGTTGATTTCCACCATGAGAGCTGGCGGAGTTAGTCCAAAAGGGGAGCTGCCCCCAGCCTTCCTTACTCAACTCCAGTGATGAAGGCGAGCATGTCGTGCGGATGGAGTTGGTTCAGCTATGGAGATGGCTTAGTCATGCCCCCTATCTTGACGGAGGTTTGTCGCCGGTGTCAGCCTTTTGAAGACTGGCGTTCGCCGAGCAGTAATGTCCAACCTATCGAATACAGACCTCTGGGTAGAGGTGACTTCGCCTGGTGTGGGAGCCGGAGTGGCCAGCCTTGTGAAGACTGACTTCTTTTCAGGAGAAGCCTTTCCAATGATTTCGTCCACCTGAGACGGGATGGCTATCCGCTTTAGGATGGCTGCATCAGGTATTGCGGGATTGTTGGCATTCTGGCCCAGTCTGTTGAAAACTGAGATGTTAGACTTAGGCGACCCGTTGAGAGGGGCCGCGGTAGTGGTAAGTCGATCAAAGACCGACTTCTTTGGGGCTTCTTGCGGCAGCATCGGGGCATTGAAGCTCATGGATGGGATCATAGTCCCAAAAAACAGCCCAGTGGTGGCCTGAGTTACTTGGTCCACCGGCATCGTGAACAGGGAGGCCGCCTGGGGCCCATAAGTTACACCTCCAGATGAGGCGGAACGGGAGTTGCAGTTACAGCTGGAACATTTTGTGCAGGTAGACGCCATTGATCTTTCATTTTCTGCACCGAGCAAGACACCAAATCTTAGTACCTTGAACCCAAGGGCAACCATAGCAAACCGCGATTCGTTCGCGAACACGACACACGAAGTGTGGAGTGAAAAGAGGAAAAGGTCCCACCGGGCGTGCCAGAATCTGTTCCCTGCCGAAACACGGGGACGCGACAGCGCGGGTCCGTCTTGCCTGAATTTCGAGGGCAGATGCTAATTGGTGCTATCCGTCCACCTCTCCGAAAATGCCAAGTTGATTTATGACACCATATATCAAAGGTTTAAACGGATGCGGGCGATGTAGCAGACTTCGTCAGATTCCCCCCTCATTTGAGAGGTTTTTGATTGTGGGGACGCTCTTCCCAGCAGGCGCAAACCCCTGCAGTTAATTACGCTACCGTATCACGGTAACCACTTTCTCTTTCTCCAGATGGTCACTTCGTGTCATGGGTATTTGTTTTGTTTTTGGTTGCCCGTGGATTGTATGTGGAGACTAATTTATGTTGTCGCCCGTAGGGCGTGGATTAGTTCAAATCCGTATTTTCGTAGATTTGGGTTTGGGAGTTGGGTTTAGGATACGTTAGTCTCATTTGAGACTAAGATCAACTTAAACGTTTGTTAAGGATACGTTAGTCTAATTTCAGACTAAGATCAACTTAACAGGATCGTTTAGATCCAATAAAAGAGCATTTGAACTCTATTTTTTAGTTTAGGGACATTGCGGTCGATTACCAGTTTAAGGACGTAGTGGTCCAATGTTAGTTTAAGGACATCTCGGTCCAATGTTAAGGACATCATAGTCCGTGAGTTTAAAGACCTCACAGTCAAGGTTAAGGACATCATAGTCCATGGGTTTTAAAGGACCCCACAGTCCGTAGAATGTTTGGTTGTCGGGACCCGTCACCTCTCTGAAGACGTTGAAGGATTACAACGACAAATATCAGAGGAGTAAAGAGATGTACTCTCGAACCGACGTGAGTTGATTGAAAGATTTGTAGTCCAATTTGGGGCTAAGATCTGTTAACATATTTATGAGCAGATGAGCTCAATTAATATGAGTTGAGAACTTATGGTCAACCTTGGGCTAAGTCCAATAAATGTTTAACATTTTATTTTGGGTTGTTGAGCCTTTATTTGGGCTTGGCCCTTTTAACAATGGTGAGTATTGATTTATATCTTGACAATGTTTTTGTCTTTTGTTGAATGCAGAGCATTCATCAGAGCTCTGGGCTTATTAAAGAACAATTTATGTTCTGTCAGCGCAACACATGGCACGCTAGGCGCTTTGCGCCAGTCAAAGAGCGTAGTGCGCTTCTGCCACGTGGCGCACATGTAAGGGACACGTGTTGTACTTGGCGCTAGGCGCCAGATGATGAGCGCATGATACCAGTTTATGAGCGCTGAGCGCTAATCCATGAGCGCATTACACTTTCAGTTTAGTGGCGCACACATGAGTGACACGTAGTGCGCTTAGCGCTGAGCGCCAGCCCATGAGCGCAGTGCGCTATTTCAAGAGCGCAAAGCGCTAGTGGTTAATTGGTGCATACGTGGTTAACACGTGGCGCATTTGGCGCTGAGCGCCAGTTCAGAGAGCACAGAAGCGCAGTTCAAGAGCACAAAGCGCATATGATCAATTTATGATCTAGGAAACAAATTTATGTTCTTTTAAAAAAGACTTTGTCTCAAGATCCAAGAACAACAGTTCTTATTTTGTAGGAGATATTTCCAATCTCTTATATTGATTAAAGGCTTTGCCTTTATAGATCTATGATCTGTGAGAAGAATTATGTTCTTCTTCTTATTACTTTATGATGAGATCTCTTGATTTTTTTGTGAAAGACCTTGGTCTTGTAGATCTATGATCTTCAAAGAAGTAAATTCTTCTTTTTATGAGATGATTTCATCTCTATGTTCATCATTATCCTTTTTACCTTGAAGAAATATCTTCTTGCAAGAGCTTGCTCTTTGAATTTTCTCAAAGTTTTGGGGAGATTTCTCTTTTTTTTTTGCATCTGTATATATGTCCTTGAGACTTGAAGTTTAGGGGCCTTTTTATAGGGTAGACTGATTTGTTGAATCAGTTAAAGAGATCTTTCTCTGATTGATTTGGGGATGTTTCCCACCATTAGATCTTTGATCCTAGAGCTTCTGTTTTATAGAAAGAAATCTTCTTGTTGTTAACAAGATTGGAAAATCTTTCTATACAAAATTTATTCTGTCTTTTGGTAATTTTTATTTACCATTGGATCATTGATCAAACGGTGCTCTGATTTACAGAGCACAATCTTGTTATTTCGAAAGATTTTGAGGAATCTTTCCTTAACAGAATTTAATTCTGATTAATTAATGATTCATCATTATTATTAGATCTTTGATCTAATGGTGGGGAGTTTTTAGTTCCAGTGCTGGCGCACCCGTGTTTTGCACGTGGTGCGCTGCTTAGGGCGCAGTGCACCTAGCGCTAGCGTACACGTGCTTTGCACGTGGTGCGCTGCTTAGGACGCAGCGCACTCAGCCCTACTTCTGAAGCGTTGCTTCATTTCAAAATTTGAATTTTTGAACAGAGCTTTACTCTGATTGGGGGAAACAATCCCGAACCTTTTGACCTGCTTCCCTTATTAGCGTAGCAACCTGCTCTTCGAACGACGGACTTGACGTTCTTATGGCGGGATCTCGCTCTGGTTCAATATTATGACCATTTGGAAAAACGTTCCCTTCTTTACTAAAGCTATTTATGACGCGACAATTGTAGAATCGCTCTTGTTTATTTGACCGGACGTATCCGAGCCCAATCGTCTCCATTCTCTCATTGGGCATCTTTCCCTGAGTCCCGGGGACGTCCCAAATCTTTTTGTAGAACCGGGCTTTTCGAGCGGTTTGTTTGAAGGGTACATCTTGGCATCTTAATAGCCTTTTCAATCCTTCTGTGTAATATCTGGAAAGAAGAATTGGTTGAAGCCTGTCAAACGCAAAATCGGCACCATGCCAGACTTCTTTTTCCACTTTAGTCTCCGTAGATTGGTTGAAGAGAATCTCCTTTTCACCTCTTCGCCTAGGAGGGACGTAGAAGGTCTGCAGCTCTTACACGCCGTATGTATCGAGCGCATCTAGTTCTCTGTAATGCCGCTGCTGAACCATGGTAATTTGTAAACTCTGATCAGCTCCAGTGAAGGTCTGCATTGACAGGCGGACGGAGAACACTACGTTGGCCTCGTCCTCATAGTCACTGCCGAAGACCAAAATAGGGGTAGATGGTCCTGGCTTGTTGCCTTGGGGTTGCCCCGAGTAGACTATTTCTTCATCTTCCTCGGTATCGCTCCCAGATGTAAGAACTTGAGATTTTCTTTTTGTCGAATTAGTATCAACCATATGACAGTTGCCAGCCATTCCTTCACGCTCGTCCGTCGCGCTTCTTTGTTGTCGACGGGTTATGCGCTTCATCCGCTTGAAGTGTTGCCGGTGAGCAACATATCCTTGCCACCTCTTCTTGAAGTCATTGCACTATTCGGTGAGGTGTGTGACCTTCCGATAGTATAACCAATAGTTCGGATGTACATCCGCTTTGTCGTGGCACGTACTCCCAGGAGTGTTTTCCATGAGAGGGGGCAGTTTCATTCCCATTAACAAGGCTTTGGCGAACCGCTTCTCAGCTTTGATCCTGCTCTTGTTTGTAGTAGGTGTGCTTTGGCTTGGGTAGAGTACTTTTCAACTCATCCTTACCGTGGCTTCTTCATCCTGATGCCGACGGTTGGCCTTTTCGTATATGGTCGTTTCATGTTCTCTGTCAGCTTTACTCTTTTAAAAGGCTTCGTTTAGCAGCCTGTCAATTAGGTCTTCTGACAGTTCTAGGGATTTTTGCGTTGGTCCTGCCCCCAGTTCCTTTGCATTGCTTTCTGACGCAGAGGGAGTTTCTTTGTCATTTAACGACGAATGAGAAACCATGTGGCAACTTGCTACATAATTCTCTAGTTCTTCTGACGAGTCATTTCCCTTATCATCGTCGCTATCTCCGTTCTCAAGGATATGCTTGAGAAACTCTTCGAGGGTGACTGGGATCCGTGCTTTCTGGTTGTACTCTTCCAGTGCATCGATGTACCTTTGCAGGTCTGTGCGCTTGTCGTCAAGCTGCATGGGCTTCTTGGTCTTCTTCTTTTCCTTCAAAGACTTCGAAGGCTTGGCCTGGAGGTCTTGCCCATCGTTACCAGTTTTCGGTGTCGGGTGCGGTTTAAGCATCACCTCAATGATCTCGGGCTCCAGCGGACTTTTCCATTTGATCGCCGGACATGCTTGAACATCCTTCAGTTTTCTTTTAGTTTTAGATGAAAGGACCACTTCCCAAGTAGCTTCTTCCACAAACGAGCATGATGACCTCGGCATATCCACCTTTTTAGGAGTGTGCCTCTGTGGCGGGTTCACCCTCCAGTTTTCGGACAGCGCAAACTTCCCTTGTTGGTACTGGTCCTCGTCCCAGTTTTTGAAGATATAGTAATCCTCAATTGGGTGGCCCACTATTCTGTGGTGGGAGCATTAGTTGGGATTGTTGACGTCACCGGGCTGCAGTGGACGTCTCGGATCCGGCAGTGTGATGTGTTTGTTGCGCATTACCAGTTCGAACAATCTCCTCGTTTTATCACGGGGGAATGATTAAGCACGTCCTAGCTTCTCTTCCAGGGATTGGAACGAGCGCGCATTGTTTTGGAGAGCAACTGGTTTCGTGTCACTCGGTTGTTGTTGAGTGTTGGCAACAAAGGCCGCTTTCTCTTTACCCTTTGCATTCCAAGGGTCTATTTTTGATGAGGGAAGCCCGTGGCCCATCTGGTCCATTTGGGCCAGCTTGTCGATCAAATTCTGAAAGGTGGTCTTCTTAAAGAACGTCATGAACTGGGACATAGTCGTCTGAGAATCGAGAGTCCCTATGAACATGCCCACGGCATGAGCCTATTCGATGCGTTGTTCGCATTTCGACCATAGGTTCCGCCACCGAATTGCGTATTGAACCCAGGTCCCTCCTGGCTTCACCCTGGCATTGATTAATGCCGTGATCGGGGTGCGTTCGCTTGTGCTTGCGAACCATTGTGTGAATAGTAGCTCCATTTCTGTGAATGTTTTGATGGAGTCATTTTGGAGCTCCGAGTACCATTCAAATACCGTCTCTGACAAGCTGCCAACGAACTGGCGAAGCAGAAATTTGTCGTCGTCTTCGGTATTTCCACACAAAGCTCTGAACTGAGCGACGTGCTGATGTGGATTTCTTGTCCCCTTATACACATGGAACTTGGGGATAGTATATCCCGGCTGGTATTTGATTTGGTCATACCAGCCTGGGTACGGACGTCCAGTTCTGACGACTTGGCGAGACGCTTTACCTGCTTGATGAGCTCGTATTTGTTGAGCTATATAATCATCAAGGGCAGATTTAGAGATCGTTTCCTCCCTGGCTGTCGACAAAGCTGGAAGAGGGTTTAATGTTTCCCCTCTGTCGTCCTCGATAATTATCGGCGGGTCTTTAGCTGGAGGTTCTGGCTGGATCATCATTCCAACCATGTCTTGGAACATGAGCGCCATTTGTTTTATATTAGCAGCCTATTCCGCGGCCTCCTTATCCTTTCTTTCTAGCACCCTTCGCAGGAACTCCGTATCAGTCTCCTACTCCTGGCGCTGTTCAGACGTTGCTTCCGGGCTTCTTTTTGTCCGATGAGCGCTGCCATTTTCGTTAGCATCTCCTGTAGCTTTTTTGTTGCTCCTGAGCCTTTGTTAACGACCGAGTTTGCGGCCGATGACATACAGAAGCGCGCTTTCCTCTTTTCCAGAAGCCATGTAAACCGTGTGCACAATCATGCCACCAGACTTGGGGCGTTTAGATCCACCACCCTTAGGATTTGCCGCCGGTGGTGGGAGATTCTCCGGCCTTCTCTTTTTGTGAGAAGTCGAAGTCAAAGGAGCAATTTTAACATGCGCCTGCATGAAAGAAGTACCTCGCTGCATGATGGATGGATGATTTTCCTCTTGTCGAACCTTCATTTTCTTCGGTTGACGAGAGTAGATCTTGTTGATCACAGAATCTTGGACTTTGCACCAGACCCTGTGGATTTGGGAGGACAGCCGCTGAGGGGGCTGCTCTGGCTTCGCCTGCATCATATTTTCAGCAGGAAGTGGAGATTTCTTCAACACTGAGGTTGGGGAGTTCTTCCGCACCCTTCTAAGCGGTTCAAAGCTGTTCCCGGTTGGAACAGCAGCATCAATTTCCACCATTGGAGCTGGTGGAGTAAGTCCAGATGGAGAGTTGCCTCCAGCTTTTCTCACTCGGCCCCAGTGGCGACGTCGAGCGTGCCTTGCAGATGGGACCACCTCAGTTGTGGAAGCGGCTTCGTCATGTGATTTATATGGATTTTATGATCAAAAATATTTGTTAACCGCAATCAAGAACGGCGTCGCTTGGTAGCTAGCCGGTGAGTACGGGTCGGTCCATAGGGATGTTGTGTCTTTTCTAATTTGGTCTAACGAGTTGATTCCGAACGGTGTGAACGGATTGATTGATTAAATCTAAAAACTAAATTAATCTAGATCTAACTTGCTAGGGTTAGTTTTAGGGTAAGTTTGGAAATGTAATAAATCTCACCGCTTTCTATACCCAAATTAAGATTTATGAGGTGTTATGGTAATTATCAATAAAGGGGATTAGTACCATCGGGAAGATGTGGTATTTCTTCCTCTAGGTTCTTGTCCTTCCTTTATCGATCCTTACCCTAACCTCCATGGAAAACACACTCAACCGGGACTTTATACTACGGTATCACCGCTACCTCGTGTGATAGGGTGCCGTAGGGAGCGGTGTGTGCATGTTTTGCATGGAGTCTTATAAAAAAGTGTGATGGGAAAGAAAGGGATGAGAGATCTGCATCTCTCAAGCCTTCCCCAAAACTAACCCTAACAAGCGAGGAGACTACTCGCTCATTAGAGAATTGAAGAACATGCTATCTATCTATCTAGGGCAAGGAATTAAAGATCTATACTAAGGCAATTATATAAAACTACTTACTTTATTGATGGCTCTCTCCAAACATTTACACAAGACTTGTCAGATCGGAATAGATGAAATGAAAAGAGGCATCGATGCTCTCCAAAAGAAATCTGAATTTTATTAATGAAAGGAGGCATACCCCAAAAAAGGTATTTGGGTTTCTACTTATAGGACATAGAAAACCCTAGGTTTACAATCGCCGCAAGTTTGCTAATACAAAAATACCCCCTAAGAAAAAGACCTAGTCAACGCACCGCCAGCGCCAATAGAATTTTGCACCGACACGGGCCCCACACGGCCACGGATCCGCGGCCACAAGCATGGTTTGGCCGCGATTCCACGGCCAAACAGTGGGATTGTGTCCTCTTTCTTCTGGGGTTGGTTCTGATGGCATTTGGGTATTTTTTTCTTCACTTTGTCCTTCAGGTTAGCTTCTAGTTCTCTTCCAGATTCCACAGTGAATAATTGTAGTGGACTTTTACCGTTGCTTCGTGACGAAGTCTTGAACCTTGCGATGCCTTTGTTCTTGTTAATTGATCTTCGAGTAGGCTTGATCAAGATCCTTCTATTTGTTGGTCGTAGTCTCATTTTTGCATCGTCTTTTCATCATTTCACTGTTTTTATTCCGAGAACCTGTCTCCTGCAACTATGTAGCAGACATGGGTCAAAAGCACCTGTTTATTTGTAAACTGAATAAGAATGGGGAATATAATAATGCAATATTATGATATGAACATCATGTCCCCTGCTTTAGAAAAGGGCTACTGCTGGTGCCAACCTGTTGAAAACTGACGTCCGTTCAGAGGGGATGGCCAATCTTTCGAAGGCCGACATTCTGGTAGGGAAGCACTTTTGATGACTTTACCTTCCGGGGCTGGAATGGCTATCCGTTTCGGGATAACCCCTTGTTCATATCAGATTTTTGCATTTTTATACCGCCCATTCTTAATCACATTGCATATAAGTAGGTACTTTTGATCCATATCTGCTAAATAGTTGCAGGTTACAGGTTCTCAGCTCTTTACAGTGAAATTCATGAAAAGTCGCAATAAATGTGGGACTACGACCAACAAACAGAGAAATACGGGTTTCCGCACACTATCCGTATAATACTGCCTACCAGTTCAAGGACCAAATGGAAAATCATTTAGACAATTTAAGGCACAAAGAAAAAGGACAACACAAGATCCAAGACTTCAACACGGAGCTCAAGGCAAAAGTCCATATCATTCTGCACTGTTGGAAATCTGGAAGGAAATAGAAGAGATTCTGAGAAATCAAGTGAAGAAAATAGAAGATAAAAGCAACATGAAGCAACCCTGAAGAGATAAGCCCATGATTCCACCAATTGACCGCGGAACCGCGGCCAAACAGGCTATTCTACCGCGGAACCGCGGCCGTGTGGTGCACGTGTCGGTGGAGGTGTTGGTGCTTTGACCCGGTTTTCTTAAGATAGTTTGATAAATTCATGTATGGATCAGAATGTAACCTAGGATTTTTTCTATCTATAAATAGGAAAGCCAAAAGTCTAATTAGGTGTGCCTCTTTGAGGGTGCCTTTCTTAGGATGCCTCTATTTAGTTTTTATTCTATTCCTGTTTTTTATTCTACATCTAAATTTTAATTCAATTGTAATGCGTTCTTGAGAGGTCATCAATAAAATAAGTCTTTTATTTTATCTCGCATTCTTCTTATATGCAATTTATTATCTGCACTTTTATTTGTTCTTTATTTATCTCCAATTTAGGTTATCAATTAAAATTTAAAAAAATGAATTTTGTTGTTATCTTCCTAATGAGTGAGTAATTCCTCACTTGTTAGGGGTAGGATAGGAAAGGTTTGAGAGAAGGAAATCTCTCTCACCTCTTTCTTTGCCCAAATAATTTTAATACGGACTTCCTTTAAATCAACCATAATCCGCTCACTACGGCACCTCTATGCTATATGATAGCGGTGATTTCCTAGTTAGACCGGTTGTGGTTGAATTAACCGGAGGTTAGGGCTAAGAGCCAAGAACGGACGGCCAAGGACCAAAAGGAAGAAACTAAGTTTCTTCCTAGTCGTGCTAATCCCCGTTGTTGCCGATTACCCTAACACCTTTATTCACAACTAAGGCATTGAGAGAAGCGAGAAGATCCCTATTTCGAACTGACCTAATCCTAATCCTAGCAAGCCTTTTTATCAATTTATTCTCATTCATAGATCTTAAAGCAAACCCTACCAAAGTTAGGACTTAACTCGTTAGAATATAAAGAAAAGGATTCCTTCTCCCTGTGGATCGACTCATACTCAACCGGCTAGCTACCAAGCGACACCGTCTTGATTGCGGTAAATTTAAACACAGAAAAACTCTGACAATCAAATGGCGCTGTTGCCGGGAAGATGGTAGTCTCTTTCTTTGTGTAATTTCGGGTTAAAAAAATATTTTGAAAAATTGAAAAATCTTAAAAACAAAAAAAAATAAAAAAATAAAAATCATCTTTTTATTTTGAAAGGTTTTTATGCAAGTGTGTAGGCTTGGAGCAAACTCTGTTTCAGATCTAGAGCAAACTCAGTGAACAAATGCAAAAACAGAGGATCTAAACAGAAAGAGGAGAATCAACTCAGCACAGAAAAAAAATTCTGAAAATCCAAACTCACTGATCCGCCGCGGAAACGCGGCAGAAGCGCTTGTTTGACCGCGGAACCGCGGTCAAAGGGTGACATCAGCAACCCAAAAATCTCTGTGAATATCTCATTTCTCATCTACTCTCCTCTGCACTCCACTGAAAAAAATTTCCTGCAGGTTTCTTTACACAGATTCTCTTTCTCCTATTCAATAAATTGTTTTTATGCAGGATTCTTTGCGCTGCCAAATAAAAAAAAAATTTGCAAGTGTTTTAGATTTTTGGTATGTTAACTGCTTTGCATAATTAATACGGAATCTAAGGGACTATAACACCAATCAAGATTGGGTGGGGATTTCATTACCCATCCTAAGACCTCAAAAATTACTAAAAGCATATGCATCACCTTTGAGTTAATTAAAAAATATCTAGACTCAGCCAATTAAGGACTGTCGTGCTCATTAGGACAGAGGAAGGTTGTGGGGATTCATTCATTTATCTAAACCTGATTTTGTGGTGCCTAGGCTAGACAAGTGAATAAAGTAATTTTAAAAGGTCCGTCTCACGGTGATTCATGAGCGGAACCCTCCTTTCTTCATTTGTGCTTACCTGGACACAATTGGCGGTAAAGCGGTAATTTGAGGGTTATCTCACAACTTGTCAGTTTGGAACAGTTAGGAGCAGTCTAGTTGACTTAGAAGACCGTAGCTCTAGGTTTGATTGTGCATGTTTTAAACTGTGATTGTTTGAAGTAAGTCCGTACACATTCTTGCAAAAACTCTTTCTAAAAAAAACACTTTAAAAAAAAATTCTAAACTCTAAAAGCAAAAAAAAATTACAAAAACAAAAAAAAAAATCACATTCTTTTTCTTCTCCTTTCTCTCATTACATCTTGGGTTACCCACCTCGCAAAACTCTTGCCGAACTTTGGTACCTACAACCAGACATTATTTCCTACGGTTCTTGTTTTGGTCGAATTTCGAACGACCCCTCCATGCCCAAAATTTCTTTGAAAGATCGGATAGACGCGTTTAGGACAACCAATTGGACTCCGCAATCCACCTTATATCAACCATTTCAACCTTCACCACCTTCTTACGTTGATATACTCCTTTTTCGAGTCCCGTTGTAACTCCGAAACCCATGTCTATTGCTGAACATATTGAACAATCTCGTAACCGATTTTTCACTCCTTTCACAACTGCGAATTCTTTGGATCAACAATTCCATTCATCTTCTTATCCAAATGTTGATCCTCCCCATGTCCAACCATTCTATTCCTATCCATCCTACCCAACTTTTACACCTTCCCTGGACATTGCTTCTACACAATTATTTGGGAGTTTCCAGTATCCAAACAACTTTGAATCTTTTACTGAAACTCCTTCACAACCCATGTCTAGTTTGGAACAGGCGTTGGAAGGCTTTAGGGTAACGTCATGCCAACAGATGATGGATTTGAATGCGTCCATGGCTGCCCTCATACAACCTAGTAACCCGGTAGCTGGTTTTCAACTAGTTCCAAATTTTCCAATGTATGATGAGGCGGTTGGACAGATTGAGAATTTGAGTGGTGAGAGTGTGCTATACACCCTTCCAAATCAAACCTACCCATCCCCAATTGAATCCCACAAATCCGGTTTTGAATGTCTATCAAGTGTTCTAAATGATTCATCGGTTGGAAATAAAACGTTTAATGAGTTGTGCGACTTTGTACTGTTTGATTTACCTGATTGTGAAGGGTCCCTTTCGAGTGAAACCATCACCAATCCCTTTGACCTCTACACCTCCACTCTAGAACCTGAATTGATTAATATCCATGCTTTTGATGAGGTGTGTAAAAAAATTGTTTTTCATTTGATTAAGGATATTGACGCTGGGAATATTTTGGATGATGAACCCACAGATTTGGCTGAATTTTTCTCTCCAATTCATCATCCCGGATCATTAAATGTTTCTCCCGAACTTCATATGCGTCTTTATTTTGATGAGAATTGCATGGATAAGCTAAATTTTGAGGAAATTATTGAGGATGAAGCAGTTTTACTTGAGGAGTCGGATTTTCCAATTCATCCTATCCCTTTCATTGACTGCGCACACCCTCCTGAACCTTTAACCGATACCCTTCCTCAATCACTTCCCTCCATCCTCGCTCCGACCTTGCAAGAAACCGTTACACTTCCATTTTCAATGTCTGGTTTCCTAAGTTTGACGTACCCATGTTTTCTCACGAATCTTGAGGGATTTGACCTCATTTCTCAGTAGGTTAATAGATTAGCACAATCACTTTTTACACATCGGTCATTACAAATTTTGCTAATTTATACATTCCATTTCCACCCTCAAGTTCATATTCAACTTCTTTCTCCCACTTTCTCTAGTTCTTTTTCTAATCTTCCTTTAATGATAGCGAGTGTTAATGAATCACAATCCGATATTTTGAGTTCAATAATTCTAGAAAAACAACTTGATTTAGACTCTTTTGAGAATAAGGCAGATGAGCCTTACGAGTCTCCTACCTCCGTAATTTTTGAAAAATTAAGTGTGTTGAATTCTGGCGCGACACTTATTGACATTGAAAAGTTCAATCGGACCATCGATGAAAGTTTCGAAGATATTTTTGCCGACGAACTCGTATTCCTAAACGACACGGATTTTGTGATTAATCAACCTCCACCTAAAGAAGTCGAACCACCACCATTTCTTCTTATCCTATACGAGAATGTGACCATTCTTTCCATTCCTAATCATCCACATTCTCATTTCTGTTCACCATTATTGTTTCGTCTCTATAAATCGAGACGTAAACCTTTTCCACTACACCACTTATCTTTACCCCATTTCTTCCTGACTCTATACAACATGTTCTTTCACCAACCAACACACTACAGAGATAGAATATTTGAATGGTTGGTGCTCACTTTTGGCCTGTGTAATGCCTTGTATAGCTTGACACTGTGTTTTTCTCCCCCCTAACTTTGAACTTTAACGCTTAAACAGTGGAAACACTGTTTCACTTAAGTTTGGGGGGGGGGGATTTTTTTGTGTATATATATTTTGTTTCTTTTTCTGTTAATAATAAAAAAAACAGGGGAGTGCCAACAATTTTGACCCTCTTGGTGTAGCCTGACAATGAGGGCACTGTCAAGTTTAAATTTGGGGGTATGCTCGGTAAGCTTTCTTCTTTCGCATTCATGTGTATATTTTTTTGTATTTGCATGCTTATTTTAAAATCCATAAAAATCAAAAAATTTAAAAATTATAAAAATTGAAAAGTTCAAATTTTGGCCATATTTGACTTAAGTTCAACATGACGGTTGACTAGTTAGGAAAAATTAGATCCTAAACTTAGTAAATTAAAAACCCTAAAAAATAACATTTCTTAAAGTTTAACTGTAGAAAATATACGTCCTTATAATTTATTTAAAAATATGCAGATTTTGAGTTCAGATCTTGGGCTAAATCGAAATAAGGGAAGAGTATTGAAAGCTCTATTTGAAATATAAGTCTGAAAAATAATTCTGAACCTTAAGTCCAAATTCTGAAAATATATACCCTATTATACGCACTTACATGCATCTTGAAACTTGGGATAGTAGAGGATACCTTGAAATTCTCTTGTCTAAAATCCTTAGTATGAAGGAAAATAAAATAAATGTATAAGTGGTGAATAAAGAGATAAAAAATTGAACACTGGTTTTGTAATTACTTAAGGCAACATAAATAAAAAATATAGCGAGGATGCTTTATCATCTAGTGCCTTAGACCAACTGGTTTGGGAGTCACTGCTAAGCCTTAGCTATTACAAAACGAGGAATTACACCTAAATGCGCAAGCACATTTTGTAATCGGTCGTTTAGTACCTCAAGAAGTATTAACGGTCGCATGAAGGATGTGTGGGCAATTTCATCTAAAATTCACCAACTAAAAGTATTTTGGAAGATGGACAAGAGTATGATAGCTTGAATTGAATTTCCAAGTGTAGGGGTGATAATTACATACACGTAGGGGTATATAATTGGAGTTTGGAGGAGAGATAGGAATAAAAAAATAGGGCTTATAGCTTCAGTAGAGATGATAAAAATTCCTAAGTTAAGATTGCACCTTAGAAGGAAAACTTAGGAAATGCTGAAAACTTTATAAACTGGCAAAACGTATATGATCTTAAGATAAATAAAAAGGAAGTGTGAAAAATACGGGTTGATGATTTCTAAGTTGAAGATAATAGAATTTCTTACTAGAATACTGAATTGAAGAATTAGAGTCAATGGCCAAATTGATCGGATTTTGTGGGTAGTATCTGCTGAAAACCCCCAGGAGATAATACTCCTCCTACTAGGGACACCTAAAGGTTTAACGGCTTGTTACACGAGCTCAGTGCAATCGCGTTCCCTGCGAAAGTGAGGTTAGGATTTTTTGAGAATAAAATTGGTTTTGCTCGGGACGAGTAAAAGATAAGTTTGGGGGTATTTGTTCATATCAGATTTTTGCATTTTTATACCGCCCATTCTTAATCACATTGCATATAAGTAGGTACTTTTGATTCATGTCTGCTAAATAGTTGCAGATTACAGGTTCTCAGCTCTTTACAGTAAAATTCATGAAAAGTCGCAACAAATGTGGGACTACGAGCAACAAACAGAGAAATACGAGTTTCCGCACACTATCCGTATAATGCTGCCTACCAGTTCAAGGAATAAATGGAAAATCATTTAGACACTTTAATGCACAAAGCAAAAGGACAACACAAGATCCAAGACTTCAACACGGAGCTCAAGGCAAAAGTCCACATCATTCTGCACTGTTGGAAATCTGGAAGGAAATAGAAGAGATTCTGAGAAACCAAGTGAAGAAAACAGAAGATAAAAGCAACATGAAGCAACCCTGAAGAGATAAGCCCATGATTCCACCAATTGGCCGTGGAACCGCGGCCAAACAGGCTATTCTGCCGCGGAACCGCGGCCGTGTGGTGTACGTGTCGGTGGAGGTGTTGGTGCTTTGACCCGGTTTTCTTAGGGTAGTTTGGTAAATTCAAGTATGGATCAGAATGTAATCTAGGTTTTTTTCTATCTATAAATAGGAAAGCCAAAAGCCTAATTAGGTGTGCCTCTTTGAGGGTGCCTTTCTTAGGATGCCTCTCTTTAGTTTTTATTCTATTCCTGTTTTTTATTCTAGATCTAAATTTTAATTCAATTGTAATGCGTTCTTGAGAGGTCATCAATAAAGTAAGTCTTTTATTTTATCTCGCATTCTTCTTATATGCAATTTATTATCTGCACTTTTATCTGTTCTTTATTTATCTGCAATTTAGGTTATCAATTAAAATAAAAAAAATGAATTTTGTTGTTATCTTCCTAATGAGTGAGTAATTCCTCACTTATTACGGGTAGGATAGGGAAGGTTTGAGAGAAGGAAATCTCTCTTACCCATTTCTTTGCCTAAATAATTTTAATACGGCTCCCTTTAAATCAACCATAATCTGCTCACTACGGCACCCCTATCCTATATGATAGCGGTGATTCCCTAGTTAGACTGGTTGTGGTTGAATTAACCGGAGGTTAGGGCTAAGAGCCAAGAACGGATGGCCAAGGACCAAAAGGAAGAAACTAAGTTTCTTCCTAGTCGTGCTAATCCCCATTGTTGCCGATTACCCTGACACCTTTATTCACAACTAAGGCATTGAGAGAAGCGAGAAGATCCCTATTTCGAACTGACCTAATCCTAACCCTAGCAAGCCTTTTTATCAACTTATTCTCATTCATAGATCTTAAAACAAAGCCTACCAAAGTTAGGACTTAACTCGTTAGAACATAAAGAAAAGGATTCCTTCTCCCTGTGGATCGACTCGTACTCAACCGGCTAGCTACCAAGCGACACCGTCTTGATTGCGGTAAATTTAAACACAGAAAAACTCTGATAATCACCCCTTCAGGTATTGCGAGCCTATTTGTGGTCCCACTTAAGGTTTGACTCAGCCTGTTGAAGACTGAGGTGGCAGACTTGGGCGACCCGTTAAGAGGGGCCGTAGTGGTTGCAAGTCGATCGAAGACCGACTTCTTTAAAGCTTCCTGTGATGGTACTGGGGCGCTGAAACTCGCTGGCAAGAGCATGGTCCCGAAAAACAATCTAGTGGTGGCTTGAATCACCTGCCCCACCGACATTGAAAAGATGGAGGCCGCGTTCGGCCCGTACGTCACTCCTCCAGTCGGGGTGGAGCAGGAGTTGCTGTTGCAGTTGGTGTAGCTGGAAGAAATTGATGTTCACTTCTTCTTTCTGCACAGGAACAAGACACCAAATCATAGTACCTCGAATCCAAGGGCAACCATAGCAAACCGTGATTTTGTTTGCGAAAACACGACATACGAAGTGTGGAGTGGAAAGAGGAAAAGGTCCCACATGGCGTGCCCGAATCTGTCCATCGCCAAAAACAGAGACGAACCGCGTAGGTCGTCTTGCTTGAATCTGGGGGCAGATGCTATTTTATCCATCCACCTCTCCGAAGATACCAAATTGATTTATGGCACCGTGTATCGGAGGTTTGGACAAATACGGCCGTTGTAGCAGACTTCGTCAGATTCCCCCTCGTTTTGCGAGGGTTTTTTGATTGTGGGGACGCTCTTCCCTACATGCGCAAGCCACTGCAGTTAATTACGTTATCGCATCGCGATAACCACTTTGTTCTGCTCCAGAAGTTCACTTCGTGTCGTGTGTGTTGGTTTTATTTTTGGTTGCGAGTGGATTGTATACGGAGACTAATTTATGTTGTTGCCCGTAGGGCGTGGATTAGTCCAAATCCGTATATTTTAGATTTGGGTTTGTTTTATTTAAGGATCGTTAATCTGGTTTGAGATTAAGATCAACTTAAATATTTGTGAGCAGTTGGGGCTTGATTGGCTTTTTGTTAAGAATACGTTAGTCTAATTTGATACTAAGATCTACTTAAAAAGGTCTTAAGATCATTTTTGCTTTAGATCCAACAAGAGAGAATTTGAGCTCTGTTGTTTTAGTTTAGGGACATTTCGGTCTGTTGATCACCATTTTGGAGGTGAGATTTTAGTTTAACGATGTCTCGGTCCGTTGATCACCATTTTGGAGGTGAGATTTTAGTTTAAGGATGTCTCGGTCCGTTGATCGTCTCGGTCCATTGATCATCTTGCGTACACGTGTATTCGTTACGTGATGGGATGAGCAACGATGATATGGAATGCATCCTGTTTGGGATGTGGTTTGATCTGGGATGTGCACGTCAGTTTGGGAAGTGCACCAAAAAGCAGTTGGCTGTCGGGACCCGCCACCTCTCTGAAGACGTTGAGGAATTACAACGACATGTATCATAGGTGTAGAGAGATGTACCCTTGAACCAATTCCCATGTTTGAGGGAAAAAGGATTAATGGTAAATCCGGGAATCATTAGTCGTATTTTGAGACTAAGATTTTCTCAAGGGAATGTAGAACGAATATCGTTTTTGGATATCATCAATTGGAAGATCGATAGTCGTATTTGGAACTAAGATCGGTTTGGGAAATAATGAACCTATGGGCTCAGTTGATCTGGGTTAGGGACCTAGCAAACTTGGGCTTGGTCTACTCAGTTTTCTTTTTATTTGAAAAGAAGTGCTAAACACTTGTTTAGGCCTAGTCCTCTTTTTTTTGTGCAAAAAGTGTTGAGCACTTATGTAAGTTCCGACGCTCACATATAACCATGTGGGGGTTTTCAGTCATTGGGATTTGCCCAATAAGTGTTAAACACTTTACTTTTTTTTGTCTTTTTATGGAGTGTTGAGCACTCTTTATGGCGCCGACGTACGAAATACGTGAGGCACTAGGCGCTGCCTGGTGAGTGTCAAGCACTTTTTATTCTGTGGCGCTCACGTAAGGCGCTGGGCGCCGCTCATTGAGTGCTGCACACTTCTTTATTTTGTAGCGCCCACGTGAGAAGCACGTGGGGGCGCTGGGCGGTGAGCGCTAATCGTTGAGCACTGAGAGCCAGTCACTGAGTGCTAAGCGCCGTCACTGAGTGCTAAGCACTCATTTATTTTGTAGTGCCCATGTGAGAGGCGCATGGGGCGCTGAGCGCTGAGCGCCAGTCATTGAGTGGTAAGCACTTCTTTATTTTGTAGCGCCCACGTGAGAAGAATATGGGGCGCTGGACGCTGAGCGCCAGTTACTGAGTGCTAAGCACTCCTTTATTTTATTTACCTAATTTTCCAAGAAGAAAGTTCTTCTTCCTCGAGAGTTTAATTCTCTGTTTTTTCTGAAGCTTATGGGAGGGTTTTTCCTTTTCTAGACTTGAAGTCTTGGGTCCTTTATATAGTAGAGGCAAGTCTGTTGATTAGTTGAAAAAAATCTCTCATTAAGAGATCCTAATTGATTTTGGGGATTTTACCCACCGTTGGATCTTTACTTTAAGGGCTTTTGTCTTACAGAAAGTATTTTCTTGTTTTTAACAAAATTAGGAAAATATTTTTCCATACGTAATTTATTCTGCAGAATGGTGATTTTTTAATCACCATTGGATTTTTAATCCAACGGTACTCTGTTTTACAGAGGACAATATTTCTTATTTAGAAAGATTTGAGGAATATTTCCTTTAAACAGAATTTAATTCTGCATCCTGATGATTTATTGTCTCCGTTGCATCTTTGATCCAACGGCTCTGTTTAACAGAGAGTAGAATTTAATTCCATAAGACGCCGGCGCTCACGTGCTGTGCACGTGGGCGCTGCTTAAGATTTTTGTGTGCTTTGCACACGGACGCTGCTCATATAAGAGTTTTTAACTTTGGCGCCGGTGCCCTCATGGAAAGCACGTGAGGCGCTGCTTAAGATTTTTGTGTGCTTTGCACACGGGCGCTGCTCATATAAGAGTTTTTAACTCTGGCGCTAGCGTCCTCGTGGAAGGAACGTGAGGCGCTGCCTTTTGAGTTTTAAGCAGAGCTTTGCTCTTTTATTGGGGGAACATGCATACGCCAGGAAATCGTTTATTGTCCAAAGCAACACCGCGCTTAGCATGAATCTCTCATTTCTGTGGACATCATAAGAAATGATACCGGTCTCCCACAGCTCATTCAACTCATCGATCAACAGCTTCAAATAAATATCGATATCAATACCAGGAGAGTTGCTTTCAGGGATCAACAGAGCCATTTGGATGTAAGATTGTTTCATACTCATACACGGCGGGAGGTTATAAACTAATAGTATAACGGGCCATATATTGTGAGATGCGCCTCCTTTAAACAGTTCCAATCCATCAACCAATAATCCAAGTCTCACACTACGAGCTTCCGCAGCGAACGCGGGAAATTGAGCGTCAAATCTTTTCCACTCTTCACCATCAGCGGGATGCCGTAATACTCGTTCCTTCCTGCGACCATCTGCATGCCATATCATATGTTCAGTTTTAGATGATAGAAATAACCTCTATAGTCTTTTCTTAATAGAAAAAATGCACAATACCTTCACAAGAATTTTCAGAATTGACTCCTCATCCCTTGAGGGCCTTTTAGGTAATATCTATCTTGATTCCCTATAATTTCTACACTTATTTAAGTTCCTGTCATTATCTGTCATGAATAACCTACAGTCATTTAGACATGCATCGATTTTTTATAACTGAAACCGATGTCGGCAATAATCTTCTTCATCTCTTGAAAATATGCAGTGAGATCGTAATTCGGGTAAGCCTCCTTCTCTATCTTTAGAAATTCATCGACTGACGTGTTGCTCTATAAGCTTTTGCATTTAAGATAAAACATGTGAACCATCAAATTCAACTTCGTCATTGTCGCACCCTCCTAAAGTGGTTTCTTAGCATCCTCCATATACTTAAAAAACTGTTAGATTCGGAATCTGGAACCGCATCATCCGTAGGGGTATCATTGTTCATGCCATCATATAACTCATCCATCATATTATTTAAACCATTGGTTGATGGGGTTCTCATAGGAGGCGGCAACAGACGATGTGCACCGATTCTATAGTCCACGAACTCTCAGTGCAAGTACCAGATAGTGCAACCTTCATAAAATCCGTTAGCATGTATATGTAGTCGAACCGCCACTCGACTATCATTTCTGCCGTTACAATATTTCTTACAGGGTCAGGGGTTCCGACTACCATCCACTCTTGACGAGAATTGCATAAACTTTTATATAACCATTTTAAATTCAAAACCAAACTTGTTCTTATTTATCCAAATCTTATCCATTCTTGTCCGATACGTAAAACCTAATACAGTTCAAAACTAATTATTATATCATAACAAATATTTTTAAATCATACACGATATTAACAATTTTATACCACAGTGACAAATCTAAAAACGAGATGGTAATAGAAAAAGAAGAGAATGACAACAGTGTCTCGGAAATACATTTGAGTGATTTAACATTGCCGAAAATAATATTAATGCTTCTATCTTGGATGTCAATGGGTAACGGCTGTCGGGAGTAAGGTTTCTACCTCATTAAGAATGTATAACGCATACACCCGCTGGACTTATACTTTCATTCGCTTCGACAAAATTTCGGTAGCACATCCCTCCTGTTCTTCGAGTACATTGCAATATAAGAGATAAACATCTCAATACTATCAGTATTGAGATGATCATCTCAACTATATTTGTACACGGAGAATAAGCGGAAAGATACTGACGAAACTCATTTCGAAACGAATGAAAAGCATAAGTATGTAGACAAGTGTATACGTTATACATTCTTAATTTGTCCAAAACGGGACAAATCTATCGGTTATAGTGCGACTAGTATTCTCGTCGTATAAATTACGAGATGGTTATCAACGAAGAATGATTAACGTTTGAGCTTTGACAACACACACATAGTTTTATGTCATGAAAATAACCGTACGCATATAACTGCTTGACGGATTCTAAATCACGATATATTTTCAATGTGAGATACTTGATGACGATATGTATCGGTTTAATTTTTATCATCACCGAGTAGCATGCACTTAATTAGATTGGTTTTGATGGTTATCATTTCCATATCGTCAGTTATTAAAATATTTAGTTTAGAGTTTTGGAATTTTCAGTTTGAATGGTAAATTGCTCGAACAATTAATATTATTAATGAAATTTCTAGATTCGTTAAAATAAACACGCATCCATATAACGAGTATTACATAATAGAGATAGAGTTGTATACCGGAGACCGATGGATATAGAATGTGAAGAAACAGGGGTAATCATGCCTACGTCAACCTTACAATCACAAAAAGAAAATTAATTACAATTGTTGAGTTTAGTATTTCCTTTCTCTATAAATAAAAACAATATATATTCTCCTAGTTATAATTAGCTGAAATTAACAACTACCTAAGTCTAACCCAGTTAACTAAAATTAACAACAAATTAACAAAATTAATCCTAACATAACCTTAACCCGAACCTTGACCATAAAATTAACCCTGACCCTAACCCTAAAATTAACCCTAGTCCTAAATAACACTAACCCTAACACTAACCCTAAGATTAATTAAAATTAACAAAATATTAACCCTAACCTTATAATTACCCCTAACCCTAAAATTAATTCTTATCCCAACCCTAAAATTAATGCTAAAACTAACCCTAAACTTAATTAAATTTAACAAAAAATCAACAAATTAACTAAATTAAAAAACTACTCATCGATTTGGCGTAGGTGGGGGCTGGCTCAAAGGCGGTGGATTGGAGGGTAGGGATCGAAGAAGAGGTTGCTGGAGGCAAAGTGGTGGAGGAGCAGGGTGTTGGGGTAAAAAATTACACACTGGTTGACCAAGTCAGAATCAAAGTCAACTCCAAACCAAATGGGCTCAAGCCAAGGCCAAGTGGGCGCATGCCCAAGTCAAGCCTCGTGGCCGGCCTCCCCTATACCAAAATGAAAGTTATGTAATAAATAATTTTGATGAATAAATGTAAGGAAAATGGGTATAAAACCAAAATTTTGTAAAGCCCATGGCTCATGTGCAAAAAGAAATATGCACATGGGCATTAGATAGGCAAAATGCCATTTTGTAGAACCCAAGAGGCTATGTGTAAATTTGTAAGCCTATATAAGGCAACATAATAATGAAACCAAATGAAAGAAGAATTCATTCCCCTCAAAAATTAGGGTTTCTGTGTTTCCTTCTTCTTCCTCAAGATTTTAAAGCTTCTTCTCTTTTCTGAATTAAATCAAGAGTCTAACTCTTCCTTTCCCCAAAAGAAATAGTTTTTCACCATAAAACCCATGAAAGGAAGCTCAGATCTCCCATCAAATCTCTAAAAAGTGAGATTTTTAAGTCTCACTCCATTTTCTCCAAGATCCATCTAACAGAGAGGAGGAAGAAGGAGACCCATCTCCAAAAATCCCACTTTGAGAAAGATCCGAGACTTAGGAGAGGATTTAGGGCTCAGGGAACAAGAAAGGGGCCCCCTTTGATCATCTCCGAAATTTTTTGGGAGATCAACTCTATTTGTTAAAATGTTTTGGAGTTTAACTTCATAAATAAAATTGTTTTGGGAGTTTAACTCCACTCAAAATCCTTTTGGGAGTTTAACTCCATAAAGATAAAAATCCTTCCTTTTTATGGGAGTTTCCAAAATCTCTCGGGAGTTTAACTCCTAATCCGAGGCTAAGCCCTCCTTTTTCTGCAGGCGCTCTGATCAATCAAATATATTGCACATTTGTATGGAAATTTTCCCGACTATTATTAACTACTAAAAGATATTAAATGTAAATAAAGAATATATGTCGGTTTATTCGTAAAAAAATTATTGTCATATGTTTCTTAAATTATAATTAATATAATTAGGGAACATACATGCATATCATATTTAAATGAAATATCCATGAGATTATTTATTATTAAAATATGCATATCATATCAAATATTCTTAACCAATATTTTTAAAATATCATATCATTTAATTGGTTGGAATAATATCTCAAATAAAACAAATGCTGCTAACAATTGGATTTGAGATATTGTGCAGGTATGACAATATATCAGTTCAGGTCTAAAATATAAGTAGGAGATCCACTGCAAATCGGTTCACCAAAACAAATCTGCCGAATATTAGGAGCAAACTGAAAAATCTCATAACGGGAAAGAGTAAAAGATATATTTTCAGATTTTTTTTATCAAAAGGATATTCAAATATCAAGAAGAAAAGGCACGAAAAATATGAAAGCTCCAACCAACCATAGAGCGGTGGATCCACGGTCAAATAGGACTTGGGGCGGCGGAAACACGTTCTTATGGTGGCCATAGGATATGAAAACTCAGGGACTTGATCGTAATTACACATACTTATTTATGAAGACTAGGGTTTCAACTTCCAAAACCTATAAAATGACCGAGAGCTATCTATCTGAAGGGGACAAACTATCCATCGATCGATTAAGATCTAGAGAGTAAATTAGGGTTTCGTAAATTACTTATTCAGCGAGCAACTTTTGTAATGCACTAGTAAATCAATAAAGATAGTTCTTTCTTTTAATTTTGTCACATTTTACTTTCTGCAATTACTTTCCGCAATTACTTTCTGCATTTTTAATTTTAGTTATGAGTTTCGTTTTCTTCCACCTTTCTTCTACTCCGTTGATCTCCATGAGCGAGCAAATTCTTGCTTGCTAGACTTTGTAGGATATAGTAGAATAATGGATGAAAAATATCACTTAAATTCTTTTTAAAATTTTAATTTTTATAAATTTTAGCAAAATGAATATTAACCTTCTTATCGGGCGTGGCATCAATTCATGATAGTTACGACGACGATTTAAGATTCATTAATAATCGTTTTGTTAAGGGCTTGAGATAAATAGAGATCAATGGAAAGATAAGGGTCGGTAGAGAGAAACCCTAATTCCCTCCAAGAACCCTAATCCACATTCATCGCTATTTCTCTAGTATTAAATAATTAAAAGATAAAAAGAATTAATTTTAAAACTCCATCCATCAACTGCTAAATCCTAGAAATCCTACAAGTCTTTCTATTATAAACTTTTCAAACTTTCTGAGTAATAAACGATAATAATTCCATCTTTCTTCTATCAACTCGTTTAAAACAAGAAAAATAGTTCACCGTTTCTCTATGAACGACCCGTACTCTCCAGCGGCTAGCTATTGCGACACCGTTATTGATTGTGGTAATTAGGAAGCTTACAAAGACAGTTTTTCACATCAATCACGCCCAGCACCCACGTGCCGGGCGCGTAAGGCACTGGCGTCCAGTGCTCACATGCCGAGAGCTGACGTCCAACGCCCATGCGCCCAACGCCCATGCGCCTTGCACGTGGCCCGCGGGCGCTCAGCGTCCATGTACCCGGCGTGTGAGGCACAGGTGCAGGCGCCCAGCGTTCACACGCCCGGCGCGTGAGGTGCAGGTGCCCAGCGTCCACGCACCCGGCGCGTGAACCGCTGGCGTCCAACGCTCACGCGTCCTTAGGACACTCCTCACCCCTTTTTTCCCACACGCTCTACACCCAAAACATATCCCTCGTAAACTCTGTGAAGCCCCGATATACCCAAAACCCCTCAAGAAACACACATATGCACACTGCATATTAAGTTCGCATGACCAATTTGACTCGTCAATCAGAGGTTCTTTCGCTTCAAAGGGGACATGTCAACCAGCGACACTTCGTCCCGTGGAAACATCAAACAGACACTCCGTCCCGGAGACATATCGACCAGCGACAGTCCGTGCCGGGGAAACGTCAAACAGACACTTTGTCTTGGGGACATGTCAACCAGCGACAATCCATGCCGGGAAAACGTCAAACATACACTCTTCTTTGGGGACACGTCAACCGGTGAAACCCCATGCTGGGGAATGTCAAACAGACACTCCGCCTCGGGGGACACGTCGACCAGCGACACTCCATGCCGGGAAATGTCAAATAGACTCTCTGCCCTGGGGACACGTCGACCAGCGACACTCCGTGCCGGGGAAACGTCAAACAGACACTCCGCCTCGGGGACACGTCGACCAGCGACACTTCATGCCGGGGAAACGTCAAACAGACACTCTGCATCGGTGACATGTCAGCCAGTGACACTCCGTCTCTGGGATACGTTAAACAGACACTCCGTACCGGGAAAACGTCAAACAGGCACTCCGCCTCGGGGATACATCGACCAGCGACACTCTGTACCGGGGAAACGTCAAACAGACACTCCGTGCCGGGGAAATGTCAAACAGTAGACACTCCATGCCGGGGATACGTCATACAACGAAACTCCGTCTCGAGAAAATGTCAAACAGACATTCCGTCTTGCGGCACGTCAACCAGCGATACTCTGTCTCGCAGACACGTCAAGTATCGATCGTCCATATCTTAAAAAGGGCAGTGCCAGCCTACCAAAAGCGGGAACCAAATCAAGTCAAACTACGCGAGAGAAGATCCATTAATTTCATGCACACGACACACACACACACGGTGTGAATTTATTGATGGGGCATTTTGTTGGGGTAAAAAATTACATCCCTTTTGACCAAGTCAAAATCAAAGTCAACCCCAACCCAAATGGGCCCAAGCCCAGGCCAAGTGGGCCCATACCCAAGTCAAGCCCCGCGACCGGCTTCCCCCATGCCAAAATGAAAATTATATAATAAATAATTTGATATAATTTTTATGAATAAATGTAAGGAAAATGGACATAAAGCCAAAATTTTGTAAAGCCCTTGGCTCATGTGTAAAAAGAAATAAACATATGGGCATGGGATAGGCAAAATGCCATTTTGTAAAACCCAAGGGGTTATGTGTAAATTTGTAAGCCTATATAAAGCAACATGATAATGAAACCAAAAGAAAGAAAAATTCATTCCCCTAAAAAATTAGGATTTCTTTGCATCCTTCTACTTTCTCAAGATTTAAACTTTCTTCTCTTTTCTGAATTAAATCAAGAATCTAACTCTTTCTTTCTTAAAAAGAAATTGTTTTCACCATAAAACCCATGAAAGGGAGTTCAGATCTCTCATCTAATCTCTAAAGGGGGAGATTTTTAAGTCTTATCATCTTTTTTCCAAGATCCAACCAACAGAGAGGAGGAAGAAGGAGACTCATCTCCAAAAATCTCATTTTGGAGAAGACCCGAGGTTTAGGAGAGGATGCAGGGCACAAGAAAGAAGAAATGGATCCTCTTTAATCATCTCCGAAGATTTTTGGGAGTTCAACTTTATTTGTCAAAATATTTTAGATTTTAACTCCATAAATAAAATTCTTTTGGGAGTTTAACTCTATAAAGATAAAATTCATTTCTTTTTCTGGGAGTTTCCAAAGTATCTCGGGAGTTTAACTCTTAATCTTATGCTAAGCCCCCTTTTTTCAGCAAACGTCCGGCGCCCATGCATCTTGCACGTGGCCCGCGGGCACCCAGCGCCCACGTGCCAGACGTGTGAGGCGCTGACGCCCAGTGCCTACGCGTCTTTAGGATGCTCCTCATCCCTCTTTTCTCACACGCTCCACACCAAAAACATATCTCCCGTTAGAAAAAATTTCTAATGGGATGCTGTCCCGCATCTCGGAAGGGGGCTGCTAGCCTCCTTGACCCCCACCCTGCTATTCGGGTAGCGGGACCATCGTAAACACTGCGAGGCCCCCGATATACCCAAAACCCCTCAAGATATACACATAAGCACACTGCACATTGTGTTCGCATAACCAATTTGACCCATCAATCGGAGGTTCATTCGCTTCAAAGGCGAGGGGTAATTACCGGCAGCTTAGTCCGCCGCTGCCGGAGATTCGGATCCCCGCGATCAATAAATCCCGGTATACCCTAGGCAGTGGGGATCTGTATACGCCTGACAAGCACGCATATTCATATCTCAATAGGGTAACGAAAAACACCCTACATAGTGGAAAAGGGCTTAAAGGATACTTGGGGGGACTTGGAGGGGATCGGGAGAGAGTGGAGGCGGGAGATCGGAGGTGGTCAGAGGACGGTGCTCGAAGGCGGGCCGGATTGGAGGTGGGAGGCTGGATCAAGTGGAGATCCGAGTGGAAATATTTGGGAGCGGAGAATAAATTTGGGGAAAATGGGGAAAAAGGGAGGCACAGGAAATGAAAAAAAGGGGGATAATTAAGGGGAAAGAGGGGAAAGGTCACGCGAAATTCTTTTTGGCTTCGATCAACAATATTTCGATGGTATTTAGCCGTCGAAATAACTGGTGACCGTAGTCAACAAAATTTCTAATTTTTTAGTCTGTTTCGACGGGCATATGCCGTCGAAATAAATTTTAAAAAAATTCCCGTCGAAATTACATCCATTTTCCTGTAGTATTTTCGCCGTTTGCCTAATTCGTCTTGATGGAAGTATCTCCTTATTTATTGCATAGAATAATCCTTCTTCTATTTAAAGTAGGATTAAGACAAATCTCCTTTATTCTTATATAGAATATTTCCTCTTATTTTAATTAGATCTAAATTTTTATTTAAATAAAATACATATCTTAATTCTATCTATAATATCTAACTAAACCAATCTCAACAATCTCCAATTTAGTTTAAATCTAAATAAAATCTTTGAGTATGCCCTCATCTCCATATCCATTAGTAACTCATACTAACGGATTATTTGGCCCAACTGTCCGGATCCAATTCGAACTCTCTGTAATCCACGAACCGCAAACAGATGATCAACTTGGTACGAGACAGAACTCCAACAGAGGGGTCATCCTTGTGTAAATAAGAAAAAGATCAACAGATCTTGTAACATTTATTTGAAAAAAATTATATAAAAGGCTACATGCCGGCTATTGTGTCCTAATTTATTGCATTTTGCATTTGCGCACGTGTATATTATAATTTGAATTTGATTGGAGTGGCAATTTTTAGAAAAATTAGATGTTTTAAATAAATAAATAAATTGTATGTATTACACAATATTTATTCTCAAAAGAGGGTGTGCAGAGTGGATGGAGTGAGCTTATTTTGAAATGGAAGTAAACTAAAACAATTTACTCATTCATTTTGACTTTCTCTTTCTTGACAGGGAATATGACAACTCATTACTCATTGATCCAAATTGTTTCCACATTTCTTACAAAAAAAAATATTAATAAAGATGAAACATGAATTAAATTTTTTCTATATTTGAAAAAGGATGATATAGAGCTTTGTAATGCTCGCTTTTTGCAAAGGATATTTCTCTCTTTTTTTCTAAAAAAAACTTTCTAGCAAAATGGTGAAATAATGATATCACGATTCAAAAGGTTTGGGTTATAACAGTAAAGATAGTACTAAAGATAAATGGTTTCCATAAGTGTTGTTTAAAATTTACGCCTCCGCGCTTGTTAGTTATATTTACTTATCCAAATCATAATTCCAACGGCATTACAATTTACAAATGGGCTTACGGGGCCTGCAACATCTCTGCAGGCGGCCCCTCGATACAGTAGCCTCATCCATTCATGATTGTGGATCAGGAGATTTATTACAGAATTACCCTTGGCCTTTCTGATGATACTCAGAAGGGGGAATTCCCCAGATCACGACACGTGACAGACGTGTCATCCACGTAATCTCGCTATATTCATGAGGCTGTGGAGCTAGAATAAATGTGATGCATTAGGGACATTCCTTGTTGCCTCGCCCCCGAGCTAGGTTGCACCCGATCTTTTAGAAGATCTCCCTGGAGTACGTTCCCCATTTGACTGACCGCCAGCCAATAGCTCTTCTCCGAGCTATCCGATAGCTAAGACTGCTCAGCTCGCTTGCTCGTCTCCGTGCTTTCCGATAGCTGAGGTTCTTCAGCTCACTTGTTTGTTTCCGAGTTATCTAATATCCGAGATTCTTCAGCATTTCTGTTTGGTCGAGAGCACGGAGCTCGAGTGCCCCCGTAACGGCTCCGTGCATCTCGCCACGTCGAGATCTCCGCCGCTCTACGTCCTGCATCCCATGCTGGCGTATCTCGTCATTAATGGACGTATCTCGCCATTAATGGGTGTATCCCGCAATCAACGCGAACATGATGCGGTGGCGTAACGGACGGCGAGAATCTCACATCGGCTCACCCCATGCGACCGCTATATAAACCTTTCTTCCAGACGACTCAGGTATGTCGAACTCAATCCAATACATCGCTATTCTGCTTCAATATTCCTCGATACTTAATTGATCGTTGGAGGGTCCTACGGTGGTTTCTCATCACGGGACTTCCCTTGCAGGTAGCTCGGCGCCACCAACATCCAACGACCCATTGAGATCCACACAATCAACCCTCATACCCAATCTCAACTATTCAGCTCCAGTGGCTGAAAGATTGACGGAGGATAATATCTGAGGAAGATTCCTACCTCCATCACTTCCTAAATGGGAAGACCATTGTAGCGGGGCTTGCATGGACGCCGCCGGCACCCAACAAATATGGAGTGATCGAAATTGTCTTTAAGCCCCATGCGGGGATTGTAACTAAACGCACTAGCGGTGCCCGCATCTCAAGCAATTCCCTGGCACTCGCCACCGTACGATCGAGAAAAAAACGAACGGTCGAGATTCGTCTACAGGCAGATATTTTTCCCAGAGCGTCTCCAGAAAGTTCTGTACCAGTCTTCATCCGACGCCATTCGTTAAAACCGAAAGGCCCCACGGGCCCCACCACAGAAAACGAAACAGCCCCTTGCTTTGCGAGGTAATTACGAGAGTGCAACCAAGAGGGGATAGCGACAGGCGTCCGCTAATTAGTAGGCATCGCAAGTTGTGCCCCTTTCCTTAAAATGTTAAGTTCACGATTGTGCGATGATGACGTGGCACCTGATATTTATCCACTTTTGGGTTGGTTGCTGATAATGTCAGCCCGAAGGGGCAGGTCGCTTAAATGGTACCCATAGGTGCGGCCAAAGATTAGGATAAAAACATGCAAATTGTGTGTTTTTGAAGCATATCGGAAATGATCTAGTAGAAACTCGCATCATGTGAAGATGTAAATGCAAATTTGTTCAAGTATCAAAATATTGATACGCCATATGCACTAGAAAAGGAGTTTTTGATAAACCACACACTGTTTTTTGCACCCGTAAAACTTGCTAACCATAAATGTTTACAATAAACCGTTGAAACAAAATCATGTATTCTTCAACCATATTTTCATGTCCAACTCAAGTTGTTGCTAAAGCAAAGATGTGAGAAAATATTGTCCTTTGTAACAAATGTTCCATCCCACTTCATTTTCGATTCCACCATTCAAAATTTGACCAAAGGGTAATTAGCAACGATGATACACGTTTATCTTTCTGTCGTTGATTCGAGTAGTAAAGCCCACCATCAAAGAAAGTAGGAAGAAAAAATATGATAAAGCTTTCATTTCTGTTTATGTAAAAGGCCGCATGAAAATAAAGGAAATGATTTTATTAAACTACCCACAGAATTTAGCTAATCACTATAACACCTCATTAAACTTAAACCTGGTAACTACTAAAATAACCCCAAAACTTGAAAAATTTACTAAAAGAACTGTCCAAAAATGCATCTTTAGAATATTCTTCTCACTCAGATAATATTGATTAATATTTTAAAGTTATTTTTAACTGGTATTTAGGATGTGCGATACACTGGTTTTACATTTTAACATGACAAAGATTTGAATTTTTTTTAAAGAATTAATTAATATAATATAGATTTTAAAGGTTTTTCTCTGGATTTTTAATTTTTAAAAGTTTAATAAAAGTATTTAAGATATATCTCAAACAAAAAATTATAGTGATTTTAACTAACATGCCTAACAAATATCTTTTTCTATAACTTATTAATTTAATTATGTGTATTGCATATGCCATAGTAAGTCGACACGTCATCGCTGTTTAGGTGGCGGCAAATTAGAGGGGTTTCTTTTGCACATTATCTGTACACTCCTCATTTGGCATTAATATAATAGAGATTAGTTTTTACTTAAACTTGGATTGTTTCATAACTAAGGTGATTCTAAATTAAAAATAGGGTTTTTGTTTATATACCATCCTAAAAATTATGCTATTTCCAAAAATCATCTCAAAAAACTTGAAATTCTAAATATCTCTCCCAAAAGTTCTCCGTTAGTCAAAACCTCCCTCCGTTACCCATTTCCATCCAAAATCTATTACTAGGTTTAAATTTACCAAGAAAAAAACACGGTATGAAGTCTTCCCATCTCCCTTTCATCTCTCAAGTTCTTAAACCCCTTCCCCAACTCTTGATATTATTCAAAATTTTCCCTTAAAACTCCTATTTTTTTAGGACGTTGAACTCGAAAGAAGCTTTAGGTCATGTGAAAGAACCTGTTTCGTCACCAAGAAAGCCGATAACATCTCATTTCTTAATTGCTCTGTAATCGGTAAGAAAATTCCTTTCTTTGTATGGTTTTGAAATTAAATAGTATATATTCTTTAGAGAAGAATAACTCAAGCTCATTTTCTTGCTTGGGGCTACTTGAATTGCTTCAATAATCAACCCAATCTTTCCTAAATCAAATAATAAAAACAGGTTAAGAGGAAAAGCTTTAATTTTCAGTGTAAAGAAAAGACCCAATTTTTAAATTCCTAACCCTAGCCCATTTATAACGATGAAGATGGGAATGAGATGACCGTTTGGGGGAATTTTCGTCTTTTCATGACCCCAAACGGCTCTAGAAACGGTGAAACATCCTTCACGTCAGACGTCTAAAACAGACATAATGGCAGACGTCTGAAGGTGTAAGAATTTTCATTTCAGACGTTTGGAAAAATCATGTTCAGATGTCTGGAAACTACACAAGAAACGCCCGAGCGGAGGCAGACGTTTGCAGTTCATCAGGGCAGACGTCTGCAGGAGCCACGATGCCCAATCCAAAGCTTGGGCAGACGTTTATCTAGGTGTAGCTCAGACTTCTGCTTTTGGAAGATAAAGATTTAACAGAACGTAGGCAGTCATTGTCACGCTCCGCTTCGCCGAAGATGGTAATGGCATGTGATAAGGCCCGTAACGTATTTACTACGAGAAGGTCAATTCCTTTAATAAATACGTTAAGCGTTTTAAGCAATATAACTGTTGGGGTCAAAAATTACACCCCGGTTGACCAAGTCAAAATCAAAGTCAACCCCAAACTAAGTGGGATCAAGCCCAGGTCAAAGGGACTGGCCCCATGACAAAAGGAATGAAGTCTTAAATTGGTTTAATGTAATTCTTTTATATATATATAGAGAGAGAAATAAATGTATGTAAAATAGGCAAAAACCCAAAATTTTGTAAACCCCATGGCTTATGTGCAAAAAGAGATAAGCACATAAGGCATGGGGTGGCACAAGTGCCATTTGGCAATGCTCAAGGGGTTATATGTAAAGTGTGTAGCCTATAAAAACAAACATGATGAAAAAATCAAGAACAACTTTTTCATTCTCTCAAATTCTAGGGTTTGTGCCTACTTCTCCTTCCTCAAGATTCTAAACCTTCTTTTTTTTGGAATTAAATCAAGAGTTCAATCTCTCTTTTTCCAAAAAGAAACTGTTTTTCACCATAAAACCCTTAGATGGGAACCCGGATCTTTCATCAAATCCCCAAAATGGGAGATTTTTAAGTTTCACCCCTCTTCTTCAAGATCCAGCCAACGGAGAGGAGGAAGAAGGAGAAACTTTTCCAAAAATCCCATTTCGGGAAGATCCAAGTCTTAAAAGAAGATCCAGGGCTAAAAGGGAGAAAAAATGGCCCCCTCTGATCATCTTCAAAGATTTCTAGGAGTTTAACTCCATTCAAGATCTGTTGGAGTTTAACTTCATAGACAAAACCCTTTTTAGGAGTTTAACTCCAAATCTATACATAATCCCTGTTTGGAGTTCAACTCCAAACCCCCTTAGGAGTTCAACTCCCAGCCCAGGGGCTAAGCCTCTTTTCTTCTGGTGTTTCCAATGGTCGCGTGCAGGGAACGTGACCCGCGGGCGCTCAGCGCCTACGTGCGCCTCACGGGACCCGCGGGCACCCAGCGGTCGCGTGCAGGGCACATGACTCGCGGGCGCTCAGCGCCCATGTGCACCTCATGGGACCCGCGGGCGCTCAGCGTTCATTGGTCGCGTACAGGGCACGTGATCCGCGGGGGCCCAGCGCCCACACCCCCGGCGCGTGACCCGTGGGTGTCCATCGCCCACGTTCCATGCACGCATCTTTAAGACGCTCCTCACCCCTCATTTCCCATGCACTCTACACCCAAAACACGTTCCCCGTTGGGAAAACTCTGCGAGGCCCCCGATATATCCAAGACCCTTCAAAACACTACACACGTACACACTGCTCATTAAGTTCGCATGACCAGTTTGATCCGTCAATTGGAAGTTCCTTCGCTCCAAAGACGAGAGATAATTAACGGAAGCTTAGTCCGCGGCTGCTGGAGATTCAGATCCCCACAATTAATAAACCCCAGCCTATTGTAGGCAGGGGGAATATGTAATGCGCCTGAAAAGCGCGTGCGTATTCTAATCTCAACGCAGTGACGAAAAACACCATACAATAACATACAATAATTAATAAGAGTAATTAAATTAACATCAACTTTATTTACAATCAAACTTTAAAATACAGATGTCTGAAATAAAGGATACAATAACTGAAAAGATGTCTAAACAATGTCATATAGAAAATAACTGCAGAAAGGCAACTAGTAATTGGGCTTGGTGGTGAACTGGTTCAAATCCTCCTGGCTTGGCTCTATCTCCTCAATATCATGTCCACTTGACGAATATTCCAAGAGAAAGAAACGGAAAGGAATGTCGTCAGCGGACTAGCGGTTGGTAAGTCCCCAAAAGAAAAGTACTGATGACTGAAGGTATGTAAAATAAACGGAAAACTAAGTAGTAATGAACAGGTAAGGTTGTATGTAAAAATATCTTAAGCATGTCATTTATATTGTTCCCCTCCGAACACGGAGACGCGACCGCGTAGATCCGTCTTTCCTGAATTCGGGGCAGATGCTAATTGGTGCTATCCGTCCACTTCTCCGAAAATGTCAAGTTAATTTATGACACCACGTATTGAAGGTTTAAACGGATGCGGACGATGTAACAGACTTCGTCAAATTCCCCCTCGTTGAGGGGTTTTTTGATTGTGGGGATCTCTTCCCTGCAGGCGCAAGCCCCTGCAGTTAATTATGCTACCGCTTCGCGGTAACCACTTTCTCGTTCTCCAGATGGTCACTTCGTTTCGTGGGTGTTTGTTTTGTTTTTGGTTGCCCGTGGATTGTATACGGAGACTAATTTATGTTGTCTCCCGTAGGGCGTGGATTAGTCCAAATCTGTATCTTCTTAGATTTGGGTTTGGGGTTGGGTTTAAGGATACGTTAGTCTCATTTGAGACTAAGATCAACTTAAACGTATGTTAATGATACGTTAGTCTAATTTTAGACTAAGATCTACTTAACGGGATCGTTTAGATCCAACAAAAGAGCATTTAGGCTCTATTGTTTAGTTTAGGAACATTACGGTTGATTAGTTTAAGGAAATTACAGTCCAAGGTTATGGACATCATAGTCCATGGGCTTAAGGACCCCACAGTCCAAGGTTAAGGACATCATAGTCCGTGAGTTTAAGGACCCCACAGTCCATAGAGGTTAAGGACATCATAGTCCATGGGTTTAAGGACTCCACAGTCCGAGGTTAAGGAAATCATAGTCCATGAAATGTATGGTTGTCGGGACCCATCACCTCTCTGAAGACGTTGAAGGATTACAACGACAAATATCAGAAAAGTAAAGAGATGTACCCTTGAACCAATTTTGGTTGTGAGATCTGTAATACAATTTGAGACTAAGATCAAAAGATTTGTGAGTATATGGGCTCAATTAATATGAGTTGAGGACTTATGGTCAATCTTGGGCTAAGTCCAATCAAGTTAAAATGTTTAACATTTATTTTGGGCTGTTGTGCATTTGTTTGGGTTTGGCCCTTTTAATAACGCTGAATATTGACTTGCATTCAGACAAAGTTTTGTTTTTTATTGAATGCTGAGCATTCATCAGAGCTCTGGGCTTATTAAAGAACAATTTATGTTCTATCAGCGCAACATATGGTGCGCTTGGCGCTTTACGCCAGTCAAAGAGCGTAGTGCACTTCTGCCGAGTAGCGCATACGTGAGGGACACGTGTCACGCTTGGCGCTAGCGCCAGTTAATGAGCACAGAGCGCTAGTTTATTAGCGCATTACGCTATTAGTTCAGTGGCGCACACGTGAGTGACACGTGGTGCACTTGGCGCTGAGTGCCAGTCCATGAATGCAAAGCGCTAGTTCAAGAGCGTAAAGCGCTAACTGTTGAGTGGCGCACACGTGAGTGACACGTGGTGCACTTGGCGTTGAGCGCCAGTCCAATAGCGCAGTGCGCTATATTTAGAGCGCTAAGGTTCTTTAAAATTAAGAGCGCCAAGGCTCTGCAGCGCTTTGCGCTAGATGTGAAGCACTGAGGCTCTTTTATATTAGGAGCGCTAAAGCTCTTCTTTTATGCAACTTAGATCAGTTTGCGCCCCGAGTATTAAATTCTCTTTTTTTTATAAGAGAATTTGTCTCAATGTTTTAAGAACAGAAGTTCTTTATTTTGTAGGAGATGTTTTAATCTCTTGTTTTGATGAAAGGTTTTGCCTTTATAGATCTGTGATCTTAAGAAAATTAACTTATTCTCCCCCTTTTTATAATGAGATGTTCATGATCTTTTTGTATAAAAGATCTTCGTTTTGTAGATCTATGATCTGTGAGAAGAATTATGTTCTTCTTTTGTTTTATGATGAGATCTTGTGATCTATTTGTAAAAGACCTTGGTCTTGTAGATTTATGATCTGTAAAGAAGTAAATTCTTCTTTTTAATTATGAGATGATTTCATCTCTCTGTTCTTGTATCTTGAAGAAAAGAAGTTCTTCTATTGAGAGCTTGGCTATTCTTTCTGAGATTTTCTCAAAGCTTATGGGGGAGTTCCTCTCTATGCTTCCGTATATCTTCTCTCTTTTTTTTCCTTTTTTTTTGAGACCTGAAGTCTTGGGGCCTTTATATAGGGCAAGCTGATCAATTCAATCAGTTAAGGAGATCTTTTCTCCAATTGATTTGGGGATTTCCCCCACCGTTGGATCTTTGATCCAAAAGCTTCTGATTTACAGAAGGCAATCTTCTTGTTTTTAACAAGATTGGGAAATCTTTCCTTACAGAATTTATTCTATACTTTTGGTAATTTTTAATCACCATTGGATCATTGATCCAACGGTACTCTGATTTACAGAGCACAATATTGTTGTTTGGAAAGATTTTGAAGAATCTTTCCTTAACAAAATTTAATTCTGTTTAATTAATGATTTATCATTATTATTGGATCTTTGATCTGACGGTGGTGAGGTTTTAGTTCCAGCGCTAGCGCATCCGTGCTTTGCACGTGGTGCGCTGTTTAGAGTGCAGCGCACTTAGAGCTAGCGCACCCGTGCGCTGCTATGCAGCGAACTTAACGCTAGCGCACACGTGCTTTGCACGTGGTGCACTGCTTTTAGCCCAGCGCTCTCAGTGCTAGCGCACATGTGCTTTTGCACTTGGTGCGCTACAACAGAGTCTTTGACTCTCAGCGCTTGCGCTGCTAACACTAGCGCTCTCGTGCTTTGCACGTGAGCGCTGCAACAGAGTGTTCTAACTCTCAGCGCTGAGACATTTACATTCTTTACTTTTCGAGTTTTTCCCTTTATTTTTTATTTTATTATTATTATTATATTTTTTTATAAGGGAGCAGGTTGTGAGCCAAAATTTTGGTGGAAACAAATGCCCCCCACTGCTTTTCCCATGTAAGTATGTACGTGGGTGAAGTAGTGCAGAGTTATGCATGACCACAGAATTGAGGGCTTAGGAGACAAGTTTAGGGTCCTTGCAGTCTAAGACTTTCTTCGTCTTCATGAGCCGTAAGGGTCTCAAGAAGGTTTTTCTCCCTACGAGTCGAGAGGATCTCGTAGGTGCAAATTCTCCCTAGAAATCATTAGTATTTCTAAGTGTTCATTACCTCCGTGAGTCGTAAGGATTTCACTCGGGTATTTTTTTCTTTACAAATCGTGAGGACCCGTAAGTAGCTTCTTCACTTCAGCGGCAAATGTGGCTTTGGCAAATGTGGCCCATAGATGGTAGATGACATTTCATCCTGAACTCTTTATAAGGTAGCGATGGCTTAGAAGACAGGTTCAGATCTACCGCCTAAGGCTTTCCAACTTTATGAGCCGTGAGGGTCTCATAAAGACTTTTCTCCCTACGAGTCGAGAGGATCTCGCAGGTGTATTTTCTCCTTAGGAATCGTGAGGATTCCTAAGTGTGTTTTCTCTTATAAGTCGTAAGGATGTTACAAGAGAGTTTTCTTCCTTACGGGTCGAGAGGACCCGTAAGTGATTGATGAGATCGACATTATCCCCATTTCACGGAGTCAGAAATTTCTCTGGACGCTTCCCACGGGGTCAGGATTGACATAGCCGTGTTTCGCAAGGACCGGGTTCCACTCTGGATGCTTCCCACGGGGTCGAGATTGACATAGGCCGTGTTCCGCAAAGACCAGGATTTGCTCTGGATGCTTCCCACGGGGTCAAGATTGACAATTCCGAGTTCCACAAGGACCAGGATCCGCTTTGGACGCTTCCCGCGGGGTCAGGATTGACATAGACCGTGTTCCGCAAGGATCAGGATTTGCTCTAGATGCTTCCCACGGGGTCAGGATTGACATTGCCATGTTCCGCAAGGACCGGGATTTGCTCTTGATGCTTCCCACGGGGTCAGGATTGACATTGCCGTGTTCCGCAAGGACCAAGATCCACTCTGGACGCTTCCTACGGGGTCAGGATTGACATAGGCCATGTTCCGCAAGACCAGGATTTGCTCTGGATGCTTCCCACAGGGTCAGGATTGACATAGCCGTGTTCCGCAAGGACCAGGTTCCGCTCTGGACGCTTCCTACGGGATCAGGATTGACATAGGCCATGTTCCGCAAGGACCGGGATTTGCTCTGGATGCTTCCCACGGGGTCAGGATTGACATTGTCGTGTTCCGCAGGGACCAGGATCCGCTCTGGACGCTTCCCATGGGGTCAGGATTGACATAGGCCGTGTTCTACTAGACCAGGATCCGCTCTGGACGCTTCCCACGGGGTCAGGATTGACATAGGCCGTGTTCCGGAAGACCAGAATTTGCTCTGTATGCTTCCCACGGGGTCAGGATTGACATAGCCGTGTTCCGCAAGGACCAGGTTCCGCTCTGGACGCTTCCCACGGGGTCAGGATTGACATAGGCCGTGTTCTGCAAGGACCATGATTTGCTCTGGATGCTTCCTACGGGGTCAGGATTGATATTGCCGTGTTCCGCAAGGACCAGGATCCGCTCTGGACGCTTTCCACGGGGTCAGGATTGACTTAGGCCGTGTTCCACTAGACCAGGATTTGCTCTGGACGCTTCCCACGGGGTCAGGATTGACATTGCCGTGTTCCGCAAGGACCAGGATCCGCTCTGGACGCTTCCCACGGGGTCAGGATTGACATAGGCCGTGTTCCACTAGACCAGGATTTGCTCTGGACGCTTCCCACGGGGTCATGATTGACATTGCCGTGTTCCGCAAAGACCAGGATCCGCTCTGGACGCTTCCCGCGGGGTCAGCATTGACATAGGCCGTGTTCCACTCGACCAGGATTTGCTCTGGACGCTTCCCACGGGTCAGGATTGACATAGCCGTGTTCCGCAAGGACCAGGATCCGCTCTGGACGTTTCCTACGGGGTCAGGATTGATATAAGCCGTGTTCCACTAGACCAGGATTTGCTCTGGACGCTTCCCACGGGGTCAGGATTGACATTAGCCATGTTCCGCAAGGACCAGGTTCCGCTCTGGATGCTTCCCACGGGGTCAGGATTGACATTAGTCGTGTTCCGCAAGGACCAGGATCCACTTTGGACGTTTCCCACGGGGTCAGAATTGACATAAGCCGTGTTCCACTAGACCCGGATTTTGCTCTGGATGTTTCTTACGGGGTCAGGATTGACATAAGCCGTGTTCCATAAGGACCAGGATCCGCTCTGGACGCTTCCCACGGGGTCAGGAGTGACATAAGCCGTGTTCCGCAAGGACCGGGTTCCGCTCTGGACGCTTCCCACGGGGTCAGGATTGACATAAGCCGTGTTCCACTAAACCAGGATTTGCTCTGGATGCTTCCCATGGGGTCAGGATTGACATTAGCCGTGTTCCGCAAGCATCAGGTTCCGCTCTGGACGCTTCCTACGGGGTCAGGATTGACATAAGCCGTGTTCTACTAGACCAGGATTTTCTTTGGATGCTTTCCACGGGGTCAGGATTGACATTAGCCGTGTTCAGTAAGGACCAGGATCCGCTCTGGATGCTTCCCACGGGGCCAGGATTGACATTAGCCGTGTTCCACTAGACTAGGAAGGGTTCACTTTATCCGCATTTCACGGAGTCGGGGGTTGACTCTCGGTTGTCTGTGCACCGCCGAGTCATGGAACTGGGAATTGCCGTGGTTCCGCTTTGCTGATGTTGCGTCTGTTGTAATGAGACGATTGTTGAGATGATCTCCAGGCTGTCCGTGAACCATCGAGATGTGGCTTCTTTTTCTGATGGAGCCTGGTGGGAAGGTGTGGTTCCCTCTTAATTTGTGCCCCTGGATTGTATACAGCGATCGATGTGATCTCACCTGTAGGGTAAAAGGTTTCATTTTATATATTTTTCTTTCCGCGATACTCTATCATTTCATCTTTTATATCGCGAAAGTCGCGATTGCCCAATCATTTTAGCTATTTTTCGCGGTGCCCAATCATTTCGGCTATTTTTTTATTTACTCGCTGCTTTTTATTGCGAGTTGCCCAATCATTTCGGCTATTTCATATGCATACATTTTTACTTGCTGATTTTGTTGCAAGTTGCCCCATCATTTCAGCTATCTCATATGCATTTGTGGCTCGCTGGCTTTTCGCTGCGAGTTTTGGGATTTGACACCGATTTCGGCATCAGCATCGCTACAACTGGGATATTGCCAGGAGCGAATCATCATTTGCTTTTCTCGATGTTGAACAAAGGTGGCTTAGTAAACAGGGTTAGGATCCTGTCGACTAAGGCTTTTAACTTTACGAGCCGTAAGGGTCTCATAAAGGTATTTCTCCCTACGAGTCGTGAGGATCTCGCAGGTGTGTTTTCTCCTTAAGAATCGTAGGGATTCCCAAGTATATGGTCTCTTATAAGTCGTAAGGATCTTACAAGAGTATTTTCTCCTTATAAGTCGAGAGGAGTTATAAGGGTTGTTCACCGTGTAAACATATCCCTAGTCGCGGGTAAGACTTTGTTAGGTAAATGTTTATTCGCGCCCGTGGATTGTATACAAAGGTCGATATCGAAACGCTTGTAGGGCAACATTGGAGGTTGTGATGGCTTAAGAACAGGTTCAGGTTTCTGTAACTTAAGGTTTTTGAATCCTATGAGCCGTGAGGGTCTCAAAGGGGAATTCTCCTTATGAGTCGTGAGGATCTCGTAAGTGTAATTTCTCTTTAGGAATCGTGGGGATCCCTAAGTGTGTTGGTCCCTTGTGTGTCGTAAGGATCTCACGCAGGTGTTTTCTCCTTATAGGGTTGAGAGGACCTTGCAAGTGTCTTTTAACGAGATCGCGCCCTTTCGGGTTTTCACAAAACTCGCCGGTAGCCCTGCTGTTTTTACTCATGGAGTCCTTCCGGGTTTTCATCCGTGCCCATTTTGCTTATGGACATATCGTTTTCTTTTTTTTTCTATTTTTTTATTACTGTTTTTTGTGTCAGTCTTGGGATGCTGCGGTCCGTAGTAGTTTATCGACGTCTCGGTCAACAGCCAGTTTTAGGACATTATGGTCCATCGTTAGTTTAAGGACATCTCGGTCCGTTGTTAGTTTTAGGACATCTCGGACCGTTGTTAGTTTTAGGACATTTCAGTCCGAAAGCCAGTTACTACTTATAGAGTTTGGGCTTAGGAAGATAGCGAGCGGACATGGGTGTCGTCATCTATCGTTGACCTAGGCCGTGACTCATCAGGCGTAGTAGTTTTTTAGGAAGCGACCGTTTATTGGCCTAAAAGGTCTTTCACCATGCATGTCTATGAGTAGATAGGCTCCACCCTGGTAAACTTTGTCTATGATGTATGGGCCTTCATAGTTCAGCTCGAACTTCCCCTGTTTGGCACGATTGGGGATCATAGGTCATTTGACCACTAGCACGAGTTCGCCTTGGCGGAATGTTCTCGGCCTAGTCAATCTTTTATATGAGCGTGTCATCTTCACTTTATAAGCCTCCAAGTTTTGCTGCGCCATGAGCCGGGTTTCATCAAGGGTGTCGAGCTCCTCAAGCCGAAGGTGAGCATTTTCTTCGTCTGTTAGCTCGTAGTGAACTACCACTCGTAAAGAGGGTAATTCTATCTCGAGGGGGAGCATTGCTTCTGTGCCGAATACCAATGCATACGGCGTTGTGTTTGTGGCCGTTTTGAACATAGTTCGATACGCCCAGAGAGTTTCATGTAGTCTCTCGTGCCAGTCCCTCTTATTTCGAGACATCGCCTTTTTCATAATCTTCGTCAAGGTCTTGTTGAAAGCCTCAGCTAGACCGTTAGCTCGGGGATTATAGACCGAAGAGTATCTCCAGTCTATGTTATGCTGTTGTGCGAAGCGGCTGATCTTGTGGCTTCTGTAGGCTGGCCCGTTATCGGAGATAATCCGTCGCGGAGTGCCGAACCGGTAAATGACGTGTTTCTTGAAGAAATGGAGGATATTCTCCATCTTCACTTCTCTTAGTGGTACTGCTTCTGCCCACTTAGAGAAGTAATCCATTATCGCCAATATGAATCGATGTCCCCTGGACGATGCTGGTTCGATGGGTCCGATTATGTCAGTTCCCCACATTTCGAATGGCCAGCTAGCCACCGTCGGGTGTAGCGGATTTGGATGCTGATGGTTGAAGTCCCCATGAATTTGGCACGAGTGGCACTGCTTCGCGTATTCGAGGCAGTCCTAGATCATCGTGGGGCAATAGTAGCCCATCCTTTTGATCTTCAGTTACATCTTCGGCCCGGCTTGGTGAGAACCGCAGAGTCTGTCGTGAGTTTCTTGGATGACTCTCTTTGCCTCTTCAGGTCCCAGGCATCTTAGCCATAGGGAGTCGAACGATCTCTTATACAGAGTATCATTAACAAAGGCGAAGGATAGAGCTCGTTTCATGAGCTGATGTCTTGAGGACGCGTCTTCAGGCGTTCGATGAGATTTGAAGTAGTCTATAAAGACTTCTCTCCAATCCTTAGCCTTTTTCTGGTCTTTTATTTGTAGGGCCGTTTGCTCGTTCACTCTTTTTTCTTCGGATGATTCTGGAGATATTTCTGCCGGTGTAAGAACCCGACGACTTTGCACAACGATCCTCACGTCATCGAGGTTCTCGTCGGCCAGTTCTTTAGCGAGCTTGGCTAGTGCATCCGCCTTGCTATTTTCCGCGCGCGGTATATTTTCTAGGGCATAGGCAGGGATTTGAGTCAGCAGTTGCTGCACTCTCTCGCCGTACTTCACCAACTCAGGCTTGCACGTTTGATAGTCTCCGTTTACTTGATTAACGATCAGTTGGGAGTCTCCGTATATGAGGAGGCTTTCAATTCCCATATCGACAGCGATCTCAAGACCTGCTATCAAGGCTTCATACTCCGCTTCATTGTTCGTCCTCGGCTCTGTTAAGGAGAAGGCAAAACGCATTATCCCTCCTTGTGGAGTCACGAAGATGAGGCCCACCCCAGATTTGATTATGGGGGTGCTTTGCTTGCGCTTCTTCATTGAAGATGCTCCATCGAAATAGAGTCCCCACTGGGTATCATTCTCTCTTCTCTCCCCGTCGATCGTGTCAAACGCGTGCTCGTCGGGCAATTCGCAGTTCAAAGGAGAATCGGCAGGTATCGGATGCTCAGCGAGGAATTCAGTGATGGCTTGGACTTTCACTGCTTTGAGGGGTCGGTATATCACCGAGAATTCCATTAAAAGTAGGGCCCATTCAGCGAGCCGTCCCGTCAATATAGCCTTTGACATTAAATATTTGAGAGAATCCACCTTTGATATGAGATGAACCTCATGTGCCAAGGTATAGTGTCTGAGCTTCGTTATCGCGTAGATCAACGCCAGGCAGTGTTTTTCGATGGGGGAGTAATTGTTTTCTGCCCCCAGGAGAACTCGACTCAGGTAGCAGAGGGCTCTCTCCTTCCCTTGGTCGTTTTCTTGTGCCCATAATGCGCCTAGAGAACCCTCAAGGGCGGTTGTATACAGAATGAGTGGCTTTCCCTTGACCGGAGCAGTCAGCACTGGCGGATTCTGCAGGTATTGCTTAATTTCGTCCAGTGCGCTTTGGCATTTGCGATCCCAGATGAAAGGGGTTTCCTTCTTCATCAGGTGACTATAAGGACGACACTTGCCTGAGATATTGGATATGAATTGCCGGATATACGCGAGCTTTCCTTGGAGAGACCGGAGTTGTTTGAGAGTCCTTGGCGGGGGCATTTCCATAATCGCCTTGATCTTCGACGGGTCTATCTCGATGCCTCGGTGTCGGACGACGAATTCTAGAAACTTGCCCGAGGAAACTCCTAACGCACATTTTAGAGGGTTCATCTTCAAATTGTACTTCCGAAGGCGTTGGAACATGATCTTCAGATGCTCTAAATGTTCCTCTTATGATTTCCTTTTAACTAAGAGATCGTCGATATAGCATTCGACGATTTCATGTATGAGGTCATCGAAAATCTTCGTCATGGCCCTCTGATAGGTGGCACCGGCGTTCTTTAGACCAAAGGGCATCACCTTGTAGCAGAATATGCCCAAAGGAGTCCGGAAAGCAGTATGCTCCTGGTCTTCAGTATGCATCTTTATCTGATTGTATCCTGATGAGCCGTCCATGAAAGAGAAAACTTCGTGAGTGGACATATTATCTATCATCAGCTCGGTGACCGGTACTGGAAAGTCGTCTTTCGGGCAAGCTTTGTTGAGATCCCGAAAATCTACACATATGCGCACCGTCCCATTTTTCTTCATCACTGGGACGATGTTGGCAATCCAGTCAGGATGTTGAACCTTTTGGATGAAGTCGGAGTCGATTAGCTTCTTGACCTCGGCGTTGATGCTCATCTCAAGCTCGAGCCGCATTCTTCTCGGTGCTTGTTTGATTGGCTTGACGTCCGGAGATATCGCAATTTGTGCACAGCGATTTCTGGATCGAGCCCCGGCATCTCGGAATAGTTTCATGCAAAGCTATCTTTATACTGTATGAGCACGTCTTTTAGCGTAGCCACCCTTTCTTTAGACAACAGCTCACTGACGAACGTCGGTCGTGGGTCACTTGCTGTCCCCAAGTCGATTTTCTTGATGTTATCTGCAGTGGTATGTATTCCATCTTCCAGCTCTTTTGGCGCCGGTGGAAACTCTGCGATCACTCGTCATCATTGTTTTCAAAACACCAGGGGAGGTCATCCATACTCTCGGGTTCTTCTCCTGACATCGTTACCACGTGACAGGTGCGAGATCGCTTCCAAGACCGATGTTGATCTGGCTCTGCTCTCGTGGCTTTCGGTTCATGTTTCTGTGGCGGGGTTACCCTCCAACTGCTAGATAGAGTGAATCTTCCTTACTAATACTGGTCTTCTACCCAGTTTTTGAATGTAAAGCAGTCTTCGAGGGGATGTCCTATTGCCCGGTGATAGGAGCAATAGTCTGGGTGAGAGACCTCGTCTGCTTGCTCATGGTGCTTGGACTCCGGAAGTGTCATCATCTGATGTTTTATGACATGATCGAATATCTTCTGTGTCTTGTCTTGGGGAAAAGAGTACGCTCGACCCATCTTCTTTATAAGAGACGAATCCCGGTTGCTTGATTCTTGATCGCGTGACTTCTTGGTCCCCCTTTGTCTCTGTTGAACGCTTTTTCCGCTCTTTGATTTATTTTTGCCTCTGCGTCGGGTCTTTTGTATGATGGGCTGGTGACGAAGGGCATCGTCACTTTCTGCAGTGTGCTGAAGGAGGCGCTGCGTTCTGGCTTTCTCGTAGATGGCCATTTCGCGATTATGGTCATCTCGAACCTTTTGACCTGCTTCCCTTATAAGCTTGTCCATTTGTTCTTCAACGACGGGCTTGGCATTTTCATGACGGGAGCTTGTTTTGGTTCAGGGTTTGCATCTTCCCACAGAGCATCTCCTTCTTCATCAAAGTCATGTATGACATAGCAGCCGCGGAATCACTCCCGTTTCTGGGATTGAACATATCCAAGCCCGATCGTTTCCATTCTCCCGTTGGGCAACTTTCGCTGAGTTCCGGGGACATTCCAGATCCTGTCATAGAACTTAGCTTGTCGAGCAGTCTTCTTAAGGGGTATGCCTTGGTGCCTCAATAGCCTTTTTAAGCCATATGTGTAGTATTTGGGCAAACAGATGGGCTGGAACCTGTCAAGTGCAGAATTGGCGCCGTGCCAAATTTCTTTCTCAACTTTAGTTTCCGTGGATTGATAAAAGAGGATCGCCTTTTCATCTTTTCGCCTGGGAGGGACGTAGAACATCTGTAGTTCTTGCACACTATAGGTATCAAGCGCATCGAGCTCTTTGTAATGCTCCTGCAGAACCATGACAACTTGCAAACTTCGATCATCGCCGGCGAAGGCTTATATTGATGGCCGAACAGAAAATACGGCATTGACTTCATCTTCCGAGTCGCTGCCGAAGATCAACATAGGGGTGGACGGTCCCGGCTTGTTGCATTGGGGCGTCCCTAAATAAACTATTTCTTCTTCCTCCTCGGTATCACTCCCGAAGACCGGAATAGTAGTGATAGCTTTGTTCTTGTCCTCCGGTTTGCGACATCTTTCTGTGTCTTCGAAATCTGGTAGGAAGTACTTGGCATCCTCATATTTGCGGACTTCGTTCACGGAGAATGGGTTTAGTTCCTCTGTCACAGTGTGCTCGAGACCATCTTTGAAGTACTTCATACACTGATGTTGTGTAGAAGGGATAATGTTGTACTCGTGTATCCAAGGTCGGCCGAGCAAAGCGTTATAGAAGGTCTTAGCGTCAATAACATGAAACTTGATGTCCGTGACTAGCAGCCCGAAGCGCAGTGTCAGTATCACAGACCCGAGCGTCCGTGATGACTGGGAGTCAAACCCGGAGATAGTGATCTTATCCCGAGTAAGGTGTTGAACGCTTATACAGATTTCCTTCAACACCCTTACGTTGAGGAGATTGACGGAGGACCCATTGTCAACCAGGATTTTGCCTACCTTGATATCATGACATTACCCAGAGACATAAAGGGGACGGTTATGCTCACACGTCCCGAGGAGGAGATCTTCATCGCCGAAGGTGATATCGACTGTGTGCGCTTCTTCCAGCTCGTCTTTCATCTTTTTTTCGGCAAGGAAGGCTTGGAATTGTTCGGGCTCTTGTAGAGCCTTGATCAGTGAATCTCTTGCTTCTTTGGATAGCAGAAGGGCGTCGAGAATGCTGAGATGCGAGGGTATCTTCCTCAGGTGTGCCAGAACGTTGTAGTCCACCTTACTTTTCTTGGGCGGGTCTTTGGCTGCCAGCTCTTCGACGACTCGATTATCGAGGGCGATATCCTCAGGGATATTTTCTTTCCCCTTATCCTTTTTATTGGATCCCTTATTTGCAGGTCCGAGATTTTTTTCAGGTAGTGTGCGATTGCACAGTTGAATGTTCTCGCAGCTCTTCGGTTCTTCCTCTTTTCCTGAGGTGGATTCTTTGAAGAGAGAGCCAAGAGCTATTTCTTCATCAGAATCACTTCCAAAGGTGAGAACTTGTGATCTCCCAGTGTCGACCATGTGATAGCTGCCGGTAGTTCTTTTGCGCTTCTCGGTCGTATTTCTTTGCTCCCGACGAGTTTTGCGTTTCATCCGCTTGAAATGTTGTCGGTGAGCAATATATCCCTGCCACCAGCTTTTAAAAGCGTTGCACTCTTTGGTGGGGTGCGCAATCTTTCGATGATATAAGCAGTAGCTAGGATGTATATCCGCTTCATCAGGAGTGTTTCCTTCAGAGGGTGGAAGCTTCATTCCCATCGATATGGCTTTGGCGAACCTTTTCTTCGTTTTGAACCTGCTTTTATCTGCGGCGGATGTACTTTGATCTGGTGAGAGTGTTTCGACCCTTTCGTCCAGTCACCGGCGTTTGGCCTTTTCAAATATTGCCATCTCGCGCTCTCGATCAGCTTTGCTTTTAAGAAGAGTTTCGTTCAGGAATGCATCAATCATTTCTTCTGATGGTCCTAGAAGTTCCGGCTCAGGATCTGCCCCCAGTTTCTCTGCGTAAGGAGCTTCTTCATCGTTTATCGACGAGTGAGAGATCACATGGCAGCTTTCCACATAATCTTCAGGCTCATCCGACGAGTCTTCTCCATTGTCATCATCTCCGTCCTCAAGGACGTGACTGAGAAATTCTTGGAGTGTGACTGGGGTCCGCGCATTCTGGTTATATTTTTCCAGCGCGTCGATATATTTTTGCAGGTTCATGCGCTCGTCACTAAGCTTCACGGGCTTTTTGGTCTTCTTCTTCTTCTTCGAAGACTTTGACGGCTGGGTGTGAGCGCTTTGACTATCACCACCAATTTTTGGAGTTGGGCATGGTTTCAGCATTCCCTCGACGACCTCGGGTTCCAGTGGATTTTTCCACCTGAGTGCCGGGAATGTTTAGAGATCTTTCAATATTCTTTTCGTCTTGGCTAAAAGAACGACCTCCCATGGAGCTTCTTCGACAAAAGTGCACGATGCCCCCGGTGTGTCTCCCCTTTTAAGAGCGTGCGACTGAGACGGGCTTACTTTCCAATTCTCGGACAGGGCGAATTTGCCCTGTTGGTATTGATCTTCAATCCAGCCTTTAAGCAATCTTTAATTGGATGGCCTATCGCTTGGTGATAGAGGAAATAATTGGGATTATTAGCTTCACCGGGTTGCAATGGGCGTTTCGGATTCGGCAGATTGATGAGCCTGTTGCGCACCGATAGTTCAAACAATCTCTTCATTTTGTCCCGGGGAAACGAGTAAGGGCACTTCATTTTCTCATTATAAAATCGCCGTCTCTCATCTAGGTGATCAGTTAATTTTGGACCACTAGGCTGATGTTGAGCATTGGCGACGAAGGTGGCTTTCCCTTTCCCTTTTTCATTCAGCGGCTCCGGCTTCGAAGAGGAAGGCCTGTGGCCCATCTGGTCCATTTGAGCCAGTTTGTCAATCAGGGTTTGGAAGGTGGTGGGCTTGAAAAACATCATAAATTGTGAGATGGTCGCTTGAGGGTCGAGAGTACCCACAAACATACCCACTGCAGGCGCTTCTTCGATGTGCTGCTCGCATTTCGTCTATAAATTTCGCCACCGTATTGCATACTGGACCCATGTTTCTCCAGGCTTCACCCTGGCATTGATCAGCGCCGTGATTGGGGTACGTTCGCTAGCGCTCGCAAAACGTTGGGTGAATAGCAGCTCCATCTCTGCAAACGTGTTAACGGAGTCGTTCGGGAGTTCAGAGTACCATTCGAACCCCGTTTCCGACAAGCTGCCGATGAACTGGCGAAGTAGCAGTTTATCATCACCTCCAGTGTTGCCATATAGAGCCCTGAACCGGGAGACATGCTGGTGGGGATTGCCCGTCCCTTTATATACATGGAATTTAGGGATCGTATATCCTGGCGGGTACCTTATTTGGTCATACCAGTCTGGATAGGGTCGTCTAGTCTTAACAATCTGCCCAGCCGTTTCGTTCGCCTGATGAGCTCGTATTTGCTGAGTGATGTAATCATCCAGAGCGGCCTTGGAGATGGTCTCCTCCTTGGCTGCTGAAAGAGCCGGAGGATGGTTCGATGTCTCCACTCTGCCGTCTTTAATGATACTCGGGGGGTCTTCAGCTGGAGGTTCCGGCTGTAACATCATCCCGGCCATGTCTTGGAACAAAAGAGCCATTCGTTTGATGTTGGCTTCCTGCTCCGCGGCCTCTTTTTCTTTCCTCTCGATCATTCTTCGGAGGAATTCAGTATCAGTTTCTTGTTCCCGACATTGCTCTAAGGTCTCTGGATTTTCTTTCGGCCCAGTGAGTGCGGCCATTGCAGTCAGCATCTCCTGAAGTTTCTGCTGCTGTTGTTCCTGAGCCTTCGTTATCGATCGGGTAAGCGGTCGATGACTCGTAGAAGCACGGATTTCCTCTTTTCCGGAAGCCATATAAACGGTATGTGTTACCATGCCCCTAGACTTTGGGCGTTTAGATTCAGAGTCCTTGCGGTCCACCGCGGTCACAGGGGCTTTCTCCGTCCTCCTTCTCTTGTGAGCGGTTGACGTTGGGGGAGCCGTTGCGGCGGGCATCCAGACGGATGACATCTTCTGTGGTACCACGGGATGGCTCTTTTCTTGCCGAGCTTTAATCTTCTTTGGTCGGTGAGAGTAATCCTGGTCAATCACCGATTCCTGGACCTGTCGCCAGACTTTGTAAATTTTGGAGGACAATCGCTGAGGGGGCTGCTCCGGCTTCTTTTCTGTAGCATTCTCCACAGGTGGGAAAGATCTTTTCAGCATGGCAGTTGGAGAGTTTTTGCGAACCCTCCTTAGCGGTTCAAAACTGTTCCCAGTCGCAACAACAACATCGATTTCCGCCATGGGAGCTGGCGGAGTTATTCTAGAAGGGGAGCTGCCCCGAGCCTTCCTTACTCGGCGCCAGTGACGACGGCAAGTATGTCGTGCGGATGGAGTTGGTTTAGCTATAGGGGTGACTTCCTCATGCCCCCTGTGTTGGTCAGAAGTTGTCGTTGTCACCCTATTGAAGACTGATGTCCACTGAGCAGCAATGTCCAATCTGTCAAAGACAGACCTCTACGCAGGGGAAGCAGTTTTGAGGACTTCGCCTGGAGCGGGAGCTGGAACGGCCAGCCTTGTGAAGACTGACTTCTTGGCAGAAGAAGCTTCTCTGATAATTTCGTCTGCTTGAGCCGGGATGGCTATCCGCTTTGGGATGGCTGCTTCAGGTATCGCGGGCTTGTTGGCGTTCTGGCCCAGTCTGTTGAAAACTGAGGCAGTGGATTTGGGCGACCCGTTGAGAGGGGCCATGGAAGTGGTAATTCGATCAAAGACCGACTTCTTTGGGGCTTCTTGCGACAGCGGCGGGGCATTGAAGCTCATCGGTCGGATCATGGTCCCAAAGAACATCCCAGTAGTAGCCTGAGTTACTTGCTCCATTGGCATCTTGAACAGGGAGGCCGCTTGGGGCCCGTTGGTTACACCTCCAGATGAGGTGGAACGGGAGTTGCAGCTGGAGCAGTTAGAAACCATTTCTTTTTTCTTGACGAGAGCAAAACCAAATCTTAGTACCTCGAACCCAAGGGAAACCATATCAAACTGTGATTCATTCATGAAACACGACACACGAAGTGTGGAGTGGAAAGAGGAAAAGGTCCCACCGGGCGTGCTAGAATCCGTTCCCCTCCGAACATGGAGACGCGACCGCGTAGGTCCGTTTTTCCTGAATTCGGTGCAGTTGCTAATTGGTGCTATCCGTCCACCTCTCCGAAAATGCCAAGTTGATTTATGACACCACGTATCGAAGGTTTAAACGGATGCGGCCGATGTAGCAGACTTTGTCAGATTCCTCCTTGTTGAGGGGTTTTTTGATTGTGGGGACGCTATTCCCTCCAGACGCAAGCCTCTGCAGTTAATTACGCTACCGCATCGCGGTAACCACTTTCTCCTTCTCCAGATGGTCACTTCGTGTCATGGGTGTTTGTTTTGTTTTTGGTTGCCCGTGGATTGTATACAGAGACTAATTTATGTTGTTGCCCGTAGGGCGTGGATTATTCCAAATCTGTATCTTCTTAGATTTGGGTTTGGAGTTGGGTTGAAGGATACGTTAGTCTCATTTGAGACTAAGATCAACTTAAACGTATGTTAAGGATACGTTAGTCTAATTTTAGACTAAGATTTACTTAATGGGATCGTTTAGATCCGAAAAAAGAGCATTTGGGCTCTATTGTTTAGTTTAGAGACATTGCGGTTGTTAGTTTAAGGACATTACGGTCCAAGGTTAAGGACATCATAGTCCATAGGCTTAAGGACCCCACAGTCCAAGGTTAAGGACATCTTAGTCCATGAGTTTAAGGACCCCACAGTCCATAGAGGTTAAAAACATCACAGTCCATGGGTTTTAGGACCCCACAGTCCGAGGTTAAGGACATCATAGTCCGTGGGTTTAAAGGGACCCCACAGTCCGAGGTTAATGACATCATAGTCCGTGGGTTTAAAGGGATCCCACAGTCCGAGGTTAAGGACATCATAGTCCATGAAATGTATGGTTGTCGGGACCCATCACCTCTCTGAAGACGTTGAAGGATTGCAATGACAAATATCAGAGGAGTAAAGAGATGTACCCTTGAACCAATTTTGGTTGAGAGATCTGTAGTCCAATTTGAGACTAAGATCAAAAGATTTGTGAGCATATGGGCTCAATTAATCTGAGTTGAGGACTTATGGTGACTTTTGGGCTAAGTCCAATCAAGTTAAAATGTTTAACATTTATTTTGGGCTGTTATGCATTTGTTTGGGCTTAGCCCTTTTAATAACGCTGAGCATTGACTTGCATTCTGATAATATTTTGTCTTTTATTGAATGCTGAGCATTCATCAGAGCTCTGGGCTTATTAAAGAACAATTTATGTTCTATCAGCACAACACATGGTGCGCTTGGCGCTTTGCGTTAGTCAAAGAGCGTAGTACGCTTCTGCCGAGTAGCGCATACGTGAGGGACACGTGTCGCGCTTGGCGCTAGCGCCAGTTAATGAGCGCAGAGCGGTAGTTTATGAGCGCATTGCGCTATTAGTTCAGTGGCGCACACGTGAGTGACACATGGTGCGCTTGGCGCTGAGTGCCAGTCCATGAGCGCAAAGCGCTAGTTCAAGAGCGCAAAGTGCTAGTTCAAGAGCGCAAAGCGCTAACTGTTAAATGGCGTACACGTAAGTAACACGTGGTGTGCTTGGCGCTGAGCGCCAGTCCAAGAGCGCAGTGCGCTATATTTGGAGTGCTAAGGTTCTTTAAAATCAAGAGCGCCAAGACTCTGCAGCGCTTTGCGCTAGATGTGAAGCACTGAGGCTATTTTAAATTAGGAGTGCTAAAGCTCTTCTTTTATGCAACTTAGATCAGTTTGCGTCCCGAGAATTAAATTTCTTTTTTTTATAAGAGACTTTGTCTCAAGGTTTTAAGAACAGAAGTTCTTTATTTTGTAGAGATATTTTAATCTCTTGTTTTGATGAAAGGCTTTGCCTTTATGGATCTGTGATCCTAAGAGAATTAACTTATTCTCCCCCTTTTTATAATGAGATGTTCATGATCTTTTATATAAAAGACATTCGTTTTGTTGATCTATGATCTGTGAGAAGAATTATGTTCTTCTTTTGTTTTATGATGAGATCTTGTGATCTCTTTGTAAAAGACCTTGGTCTTGTAGATCTATGATCTTTAAAGAAGTAAATTCTTCTTTTTAATTATGAGATGATTTCATCTCTCTGTTCTTTTACCTTGAAGAAATGAAGTTCTTCTATTGAGAGCTTGGCTCTTCTTTCTGAGATTTTCTCAAAGCTTATGGGGGGTTCCTCTCTATGCTTTTGTATATCTTCTCTATTTTTTTCCTTTTTTTTTGAGACCTGAAGTCTTGGGGCTTTTATATAGGGCAAGCTGACCAATTCAATCAGTTAAGGAGATCTTTTCTCCAATTGATTTGGGGATTTTCCCCACCGTTGGATGTTTGATCCAAGGGCTTCTGATTTACAGAAGGCAATTTTCTTGTTTTTAACAAGATTGGAAAATCTTTCCATACAGAATTTATTCTGTACTTTTGGTGATTTTAAATCACCATTGGATCATTGTTCCAACGGTGCTCTGATTTACAGAGCACAATCTTGTTGTTTGGAAAGATTTTGAAGAATCTTTCCTTAACAGAATTTAATTCTGTTTAATTAATGATTTATCATTATTATTGGATCTTTGATCTGACGGTGGGGAGGTTTTAGTTCCAGCGCTAGCGCACCGGTGCTTTGCACGTGGTGCGCTACTTAGAGTGCAGCGCACTTAGCGCTAGCACACACATGCTTTGCACGTAGTGCGCTGCTTATAGCGCAGCGCTCTCAGCGCTAGCGCACATGTGCTTTTGCACTTGGTGCGCTACAACAGAGTCTTTGACTCTCAGCGCTGGCGCTGCTAACGCTAGCGCTCTCGCGCTTTGCACATGAGCGCTGCAACAGAGTGTTTTAACCCTCGGCGCTGAGACATTTACATTCTTTGCATGTGGAGTTTTTCCTTTTATTTTTCCTTTTATTATTATTATTATATTTTTTTATAAGGGAGCAGGTTGTGAGCCAAAATTTTGGCAGGAACATATATGTATAAGGTTAACTATTCTAACGTGGTTGTTTGTAGTTTGATAAGAAAAATATACGTGTATAGGAGAGTAGTCCGACGTACCCCGCGGACTAAAGGTACAGGAATACAAGGCCCCGTAAAACCCATGGGACAACAGTACAGGATATTCAGGTTAGGTATGTTTTAGTGAACTCTCGTGCCCACGTCATACATTCTTTATCAATCTACCCCTTATCCCCACTTATTTTATTTGATAGAGCAAGTTTACATGTCTTGACCGAATCTATGAATACAAAGATTACAAGTTTAGATTTAAATTGTGTTCAAGTATTCATGTCAAATTTATGTCAAGTCATATTCAAGGTTCGGGTCAAGTCAAGTTCAAGTTCACATATTCAAGTTCAAGTTGTGTTCGAGTTTGTAATTGAGTTCGAGTTCGAGTTAAATTAGGATTCAAGTTAAATTCGCGTCCAATGTGATTTGATTCAAGTAATATTACACTTTATTTTTTAGCAAGAATTTTATCCTAATTAATTTCCTAGGTTTAGGAACAATCAGGGAATCCCTGTACATGGACGGCAGTATTTATGATTTTTTTAGAAACGATTGCCAACGATTAATCCATCTTAAAGTTACGATCTATATATAGGGAGAGACAAGTGGTGCATTATTATCTCCGATAACCTCGAGACATTGACAAGAGAAGATACCACTCAAACAGTCTACAATCTAAACTCGTAAGCTAGACCGGACTTTTGGTTTCTAGGATATTTATATAAAAATCTCATTTAAAAATTCTCGAGGGTTTTTAATTCGTCCTAAAGCCTCGAAGATATTTTTGTTAAAAATATGTTAATTAAAAATTCAAGATTTTTCTTTAAAATGTAATTTATATTTGGTGGTATTTAGTGATAAAACTTAACTTTTAAAAATTTATGCTATTTTTATGAAAAATTTATCTTTTGGAAACTTGAGGGTATTTTCTTAAAAACTTTAATCTTTTATTTTGAAAATCTAGTTTTCACAAATTGTTTTATTTGGAAATACGAATATATGATTTAAATAATTTTACAATTATTTAACTTATTTTAAAAAGTCTTATTTTCTTTAAAACTGTATTTTATTTCTTTCGAGACCGAATTCTCAATGAGGAGTTCTGCATCTCACTCTACTATCCAAAGAATGTGCGATAATCCGCACTATCCATAAACGGGTCTCCTAATGAGGGTTGTAGAGACGTATTTGTAAAGGATTTAAAATAACGATTTAAAAACCGTATCTTAGAAAGAGTGTCACGACCCAATTTAGGAACGCGACCGGCACTTAAATCACGCAACGTCTAAAGGCGTAACGTAATTCAAGTAAGCCGAAAAACCCAGAAATTTAAACCATGAAAAGATAGAGTGGTAAAATAGTAAAACATTAGTTTAAAAACATTTAAGCTTTCAAGTAAATTTTGTTTAAAAAAAATCGGCAGTATCTCCTTTGTAAAAACTGATACAAAACGGATACAAAACATAGGATATAAAAAAGTATCCCCAATTGGGAGCAATCGACGCTTAAAGACAGAACACAACCACAACAGGTAATACGACGCCGTAGGCGAAAAAATAAGCAAGTAAGAATTAAAAAAACATCGCAACATAAATAAAAACCGGCGCACACGAGCACGAAAACCAGAGTCACATAAAATACAATATCGAATCTCTCAGTGTCGTCTCTACGTCAATACATAAAAGTGGTAGATGGAGAGTAATAGATACAAAATAAGATATACAAGCAGAATCATACGGATACTCGCAAAATCCCACCTACGCAAATCACGCGCTCAAAAGTAGCGGTATCCCCAGAAATAGATGCACTAAGGAGTCCTGCCGCGTCTATACTGAGAGTCAACCCTGCAAAATATTGTGGCACAACTGAGGTGAGTTGCTAACTCATGAGTAGTAAATAATATCGTATAGGTAATCACAAGCATGCACGATAAACAACCAATTCTACGTATGCAGTCATAATAGTATATGTACAATAATATGAGATGCAGTATAATCATAATTAAGGTACAACATCGGTGTACAACAACTATATGTACAGAGTATATCATAAAAATCCTAAGTGTGGGATAAAAAAGAGTCATCATCAATAATTCCTCATCATAGAAATCCGGTTTCCATCAACGACACCCAAAATACCATATCTCAGGCGCCGTCACTTTAATCGGCCCTCATATCCATCTCATCATATAACTCCGAACGGTATCATCCGGATATTCGCCGAGTTTCCATACAATCACCGGTAGGCAATGCTCCCCTGCCAGGCTCGTCGCCTAACTCTACGATCTTCTTCCCCCGGGGTACCTACCCGCAAACGGTTCCACCATGTACCCGCAAACGGTTCCTCCTCACTCCTCGAGTCGGGTATGCTCATAGCTCAGAACCAAGAAAACTCATGGTGGACATGAAATATCATATCAAGGAAAAAACACACTTATTAAATATTTCAAGTTTTCAAAATGTACATTGCGGTTTCCAAAATCCACGAAAAAAATCTCATGAAAACATTATATGAGGTATATCACTATAGCAATGTATATATGATGCTAATCATGATACTTACTAGTATAAGAATCATTGTTTAACGGTCAATAATGAATGCAGTACATCATATATTTATCCATGGCAATTTCTATAGTGTGAGTGGCATGGCAATTACCAACCGTGTGGCATATAATCAGTGCTCGTGCAACATGAACCGTTAGTAATGGTGCAGTGCCCTATTAATGATATGTTAATGTACAACAGGCAATAGGATGTACAAAATGATACTCATGCACAATCACAATATATATATATATATATATATATATATATATATATATATATATATATATATATAAAAGCATATCACACAAGGTTATATCACTTGAATCTAGCCATCAGCGTTTAACGCCATACAGATGATTCCCCAGTAGATGTTAAATCCATTCACCGGACGATCTCGAGCTAAGTGAATCCGATCACCTCTTCCCCCTTCCTAGCCGCATCCGATGCCCCCGCCTGTGATCTTAATATCACACAAAACCATAACGCATGAAATTAGTAAACTTTCCAATAACACACGGACACAAACGCCAAACCAACGAATATGCTCCCACAAACTACCAAGTGTTAGCTTAGCGGGCTTAACGCGTGTAGCGACATCCTAGACCAAACCTATGGCTGTTAAACATACGAAACACTTAAATGAATTTCGGATAAATCCATATCGCATGTTGCCAAAACGCTTGAATTATAGCTAAACGGTCCCAGATTTTTATACATAAGGAATTAGAGAAAATTGCACATTCCACAAGCCTACAAATAACCCCAGAGACCCCACGATAAAGACTTAAACCCTATCTCCCTACTCTGGCCGCAAATTTTGGCCAGAAGCAATATAATTGCGGCCTGGAAATAGGGGCATGGTCTTAGGTTTTGGGGAAAACTTCTAGGCCTCTAAACTACGTCTCTGTGATGGCAACTTCTCAGTCTAATATCTGGGTCGATAGAAGATTCAAACAGAGCCCTAAAACTTAACAAAGTATGATATTAACACTAATTTAAAAAATTAAGAAATTTTAGTGAAACTAATTAACACAAAAACCTTCCTCAGAGCCTAAATAAGGTTTAAGATCATTACCTCACTAAAACTTGGGCAAAACCCTAGCCTTGCAAGCTCCAAGACAACTCAAGAGGGTTAAACATGCTTAGTGAAGGATTTAGTGAGGTTTGATTTAGATTTAGTCTTAAGGTTAGTAGAGAAAATCTTTTCAAGAGATGATTTTTGGTGAAGAAGAAAAAGAAGAAGAAAATGAGAGAGAGAGAGTGTGTGAGGGTTGTGAGGAAATGAGAGAGTGAGAGGGTGAGGATGAGAGATGAGAGCCATGATCTTTCTCTCACCTCATTAAATGCCTCCATGCTTGTCCCCCATGTCTCCTATGACTCATTATTCTATTCTTTTCCCTTTTCTTATCCTTTTCTTTAAAAAATAAAACCCTTTTACTTAAAATAGATATATATAAATATAACATGACATATAATGGTTAAGTGTCATGGCTAAATAAGTATGGCTAACACATCCTTAACCCTAAATTAGCTTGCACATGTGTGTGCAAGTACAAAAATAATTAAATAAAATATTAATTAATTAAAATAAAATATATGAAAATAATTATTAGTTGAACTTATTAAAAACCCGCATTATATCACTTAATTAACCCTAATCGCGTTCTAAGGTGTTACAATCTTCCACCTTAAAGAAATTCGGTCCCCGAATTTAAAATCTTACTATGCGTACCTTCGAAAAGATGAGGGAATTTCTTTCGCATCTCGCTCTTGGCTTCCCATGTGACCTCTTCGCTATTTAGGCCAAACCACAGAACCTTCACTGATGGCAAGACCTTTGACCGAAGTTTCTTCACCTGCCGATCCAATATAACTACCGGCTGCTCGGTGAACGTAAAATCGTGCTCCAGCTGGATGGTCTTATGCTGAATCACGTGAGAAGGGTCATGAAGGTACTTGCGAAGTATCGATTCATGAAATACGGGGTGTACATTCGGAAAACTGGACGGAAGTGCCAAACAATAGGCAACGGTACCAGCTCGCTCAAGGATCTCAAAAGGACCCAAAATCTGGGACTAAGCTTCCTTTTCTTCCCGAATCTCATCACCCCTTTCATCGGAAAAATCCGTAGGAAAACATGATCACCGACTGCGAACTCAAGTCTGCGACGACGACAGTCGGCATAAGACTTCCGCCTGCACTGGGCTGCTCTCATCCTGTTCTGGATCAACTGGATCTTCTCCGTAGTCTCCTGGACTAGCTATGGTTCCAAAATCCTACTCTCGCTGAGTTCGGTCCAACAGACTGGCGATCGACACTTTCTCCCATACAAGGCCTCAAAAGATGCTATCTGAATCGTCTCCTGAAAACTGTTATTGTAGGAAAACTTTATCAAAGGCAAGTGACGATCTCAATTGTCACCAAAATTAAGCACACACGCTCGAATCATATCGTCGAGAGTCGGTATCGTCCGCTCTGACTGACCATTGGTCTGCGGATGGAAAGCGGTGCTGAAACTCAATCAGGTACCCAAAACTTCCTGATGTTTCTTGTAACAACCTAGTTCATTTATACCAATTACAGTTCCCGTATTTATTTATCTGTGGTATTTTCTTGATTTATCGTGTTTAGGTGCGAATGGTATTTTACATTTTACTTTGCATTTGACTCGACCCGCTTGCCTGAACCTGTTTGATTCATATTTATAGATTACCTTGACTTGTTACATAGACACGTGCATCTCATGATTAGTACATACTGGTATTTTATCTAGCATCGCATATTTTACCATATAACATTTTAGGTCATGTAATATAATTTAAAATTGCATTTCTTAGCCTGCATGATACCTCTAACCCTGTGGTAGCTTCCGCGCATCTTGTTCTCGTCCGGTTCAGTGAAACAGACGTGTTTGGATGGCTACGCGCATGTACGTGCATCCGTTCTTGAGGGTATGCATTTTCGTTACCTGAACATTCGTTTTGAAGTTTGGAAGTTGCTTATGTTTTTCGTATTTTAAATCTGAAATTTTAGACTCGACCTGGGCGCGTTTTGAAAGATTTTGTATACAGCCTAAATTCAAATTTATTTGATATTTATTTTTAATTTTACCTTTAAAATCTCGTTAACTATTTAAATCTTTTAAGAAGCAAATCCTTTTAAATTTTAAATATAAAATCCTAACTCATTCTAACAACTAAAATCCTTTTACAATTTTAAATCTAAATCCTAATAAAACCCTGATCTCTTTCTTCAGCGCTCTCTTTATTCCTCTGGGCCCCACCACCACTAGCCAATTAAATCGCTTCTTTTCCTATCGTTGCCCCCCACTCGAATCTCTCTCTTCTTTTTCTCTCTCTCCCCCACGGCTGTCTCTTTCTCTCTCCTCTCGCACTCTCTCTCTCACATCTCGCGATTACTGTGCGCATCTTGGATGTGGTCACCGCCCGAGGATATCGTCACCTCCCTCTTAAAATTCCTTCTTCCTTTTAAACCCGAGCTCTTCCTCTGAACCCATCATTGATCCTCAACCCTAACCCTAACTTCATCGCAACTCCACTCAACCGAGCCTCCTCCTCCTCCTCATCACCATTCCCTCTTCTCCTTCCTCCTTCTTTCTTCTCCTTCTTCCTTCTCCCGAACCCTGCACACCCACAAGCACCATCTCAGAACCCATCACCACCTCCTCTCCTTCGCCGCCGAGCATCCCTCGCCATCACCATCATTCTCCTCTCTTCTCCTCCCTCTCCTTTGTGATTCTCCCCTTCATAAAACCTTGCACCATCCCTGCATTAAAACCCTGCAAACCCAAACCCTAACCGAAACCCTAACACCAAACCACCTCACCGGAGCTCCGTTCATCACCGTCGACATCTCTACCCCTCTCTGCAAACCCAATCGCCGGAGCCGGCCGTGATGTCGACGATCCCGACGAGCCAGCGAACGTACCTGACTTGTGTGATCACCTTTGTGCGTTGTTTGGATCCGTTCCGTGTACCGTGCGCGCGTCGCGACATTTCGCCGACGTGAGGCGTTCCGTACACACCCGTTTCTTGATCCATCTAGGCAGGTTAATCTTGCCACATGCTATTTAAATTATTATATACTGATTTAAATACATACCATGCCTGTAGTATAAATCTAGTTCCCCATGATTCATTTTATGGCATTTCGATGTTCCGTTTGCACCCGTTTACATCATTTTAGATCTAGATCATAAATCTAATCTTGTTACATAGTAGATTACATTACAATGCATCCATACCAATATTTATATTACATATTGCTTAGTTGTATATCCACATTACCAATTGATTGTTTTTATAATGTTTCGGATACCCATTTGCATCCATCTCATTTAGAATATAAATAATTGCATCCATAGATCATATTAAGACATAATAGTGTGATATCAACATTCCATATTTGATAAAGTGTATCCTAATTAGTGTTGGAACTATAACTTTAAACCTAATCGATAACTGTGCATCCATATGTTTGAATCTATACCTATTTGCATACCACATCACATTATTCCATTTTATTGTTACATTGGTATCCCATACTTGTTTTGTGTACCCATGCTTAGTATAGTTTGATTTTGAGCACCCACGTGACACTTGTGCACCCCGTGACATGACTTGATACACTACTACTTGATACGACTTGATACCTGTGCACTTCTTGACATGATTGATACTTGTTCACTACCTGACATGACCTGATGTACCACAGCTTGACCTGTTACCTGATCTTGTTACTAATGCCGACAAACTTGACCTGTTGTCCCTACGGACATTTCCTGTTGTCTATCCAGACAAACCTGTACCTGCTTGATCCTGTGTTGGCATTAGCTCCAGATTTATTAATACCTGACTTGCACACATAACCTGGGGGTATGGGAAAATCAATGATGAAACCTGACTTGTAACTCGACAGTTCGATACCTTTACTGATCAGTCTTACGGGCTAGACAAGCCCCGGGATGATGCTGCTGACATCATTCATCCTTACCTACTACCTTTTACTACATTACGGCACATCTCGGATTCAGCCCGAGAATCTTGACCGTGGTCCCGGGTATGCACGGGATACTATTGAGTTACATCGATGATTCATCAAATTGATTTCAAAGACTTGAGAGTAGTAAACCCAGTAGACCAGTTTAGATTACTCACTGCACATCACCTGTGCCTTACCCTGCACTGTCCTTATTTATATTACTGATTTACCTATTTACCATTCATACTCATACCTGCATGTCTTGCTACCCCTTGTTTATATTATTGCTTGATATTATGACGCACTGACGTCTGGGTTTTGCATGGCCCAGATTCTTTACCTTTGCTGTAGGCCGAGCAGGAGTATTTTAGTCAGCAGGCCGAGCAGTGAGGACTTATTAGTATTTTGGTTTTATTTATGCATTTTCATTCCTGATGTGAGCCCGCATTATGGGACGTACATTCCAGTTATTCCTGTATTGGATCTTTTTGCTTCCGCATTATTTTATTCTTGACTCGTTATTTTGGCTTATGGACATGTATTAGATAGTATTATTATTATTCTTGATATCTCTACAGCCGTAATGTGATTGTAGAAGGATATTTCCTATCCACAGATAGCATGGTTGGCTCTGTCACGTGCCTATCTTAGCGTACTCTGGGAAGCGGGGCGTGGCATTTCTGCCAAAGACGGCTGGTAAATTGGGTGCCTCTGTCGTATACAATGCATGTCGGAATGCCGTGCAACCGCACAATCTCATCAATGTACAGCTGAGCATACTGAGCAAATCCGAAAGTGGTCTTCACTGGAAGGAAGTGAGCCGTTTTCGTCAACCGGTCAACAATCACTCAAATGGAGTCATACCCTCGACTGGACTTAGGTAGACCCACAACGAAATCCATGAAGATCTGCTCCCATTTCCACTCCGGAATGGGCAAAGGCTGCAACTCTCCTGCCGGTTTCGATGCTCAGCCTTGACCTACTAGCAAGTCAGGTACCTCAAAATGAAGTTCGAAACATCTCTCTTCATCCCTTCCCACCATTCGATACTCTCAAATCACGAAACATCTTGGTTGAACCTAGATGAATACTGTATGCTGATTGATGTGCCTGTTCTAGGATCTCGCGTCTCAGCCCCTCAGAATTTGGTACACATAGACGAGTCCCAAAACGTAGCACACCTTGGTCATCAATCACAAATTCCGAATTTCTACTCTGTCGAACATGCTCCAAAATCTCAGACAAACGAGTATCGTCGGACTGCACCTCACGGGTACGATCAAGTAGAAGTGGACGGGCGCGGACATGAGCAAGCTGCCCTCCAGCGGAAGTGAACTCGAACTGTACTCTACTGTCGCACAAGATATGCCAATTTGTAGAAAACTGTCTCTGAACTGCGCTCAAATGGAATAAGCCACCTCCGGGCCTACGACTCAAAGCATCAACTACCACATTCGCTTTTCCCAGATGGTAAAGGATTTTACATTCATAATCCTTCACAAGCTCCATCCAACGGCACTGTCTCAAATTCAGATCCCGCTGCTGAAAGATATACTTTAAGCTCTTGTGGTCCGTGAAGATCTGACACGACTCTCCGTACAAGTAGTGTCTCCAAATCTTGAGCACAAAGACCACCGCGGCCATCTCTAGATCATGAGTGGGATAGTTCTGCTCTTGCTTCTTCAACTACCTAGAAGCATAAGCGATAACTCTATCATGCTGCATCAATACGCAACCTAGCCCCACTTGAGAAGCATCACAATAAACAACATAACCGTCCGATCCAGAAGGAAAAGATAGAACTAGTGCAGTCATCAAACGAGTCTTCAACTGCTGAAAACTCTGCTCACATGCCTCAGTCCAAAGAAAAGGAACTTCCTTCCGGGTCAGTCCGGTCAGCGGTGCAGCGATACTCGAGAAATCTTGCATGAAATGGCGGTAATAACCGGCTAATCCCAAGAAGTTGCGGACCTCTGTCACTTATACAGGTCTGGGCCAAAGCTGTACGGCCTTGATCTTCTTCGGTTCCACTAGTATACCGTCTTCCGTAACCACATGACCCAAGATGTTAACACTATCATGCCAGAAAGCACACTTCGAGAATTTAGCAAATAGTTGGTGTTTTCTCAATGTCTGCAACGTAATTCTTAAGTGCTGCTCATGCTCCTCTCGACTTCTGGAATGGACCAGAATGTCATCAATAAATACAATAATGAACTGGTCGAGGAACGTCCTGAAAATCCGGTTCATCAAATCCATAAACGCTGCTAGGGAATTGGTAAGTCCGAACGACATCACCAAGAACTCATAATGCCCGTAACGCGTCCAAAAAGCAGTTTTCGGAATGTTATCATTCCGGACCCACAACTGATGATAACCCGACCTGAAATCAATCTTGGAAAAATTTCCCGCACCCTGAAGCTGATCAAACAAATCTTCAATGGGAGGATACCTATTCTGCACCGTAACTCAGTTCAATTGACGATAATCAATATAAAGTCTTATGCCGCCGTCCTTCTTCTTGACGAATAGGACATGAGCTCCCCAAGGCGAAACACTTGGACGAATAAGTACCCTGTCAAGAAAATCCTGCAACTGATCCTTGAGCTCTTTAAGCTCCGTCGGGGCCATCCGATAAGACGGTATAGAAATAGGCCCTATGCCGGGAATTAAATCGATGCAAAACTCAATATCGCGCTCTAGCGGCAATCCAGGTAACTCATCCGGAAAGACATCGGGAAACTCTCTCACAATCGGAACTTGATCCAACGGATCTGCTGTGGCTCCAGTATCACAAATATAAGTTAAGAATCCCCGACATCCTTTCCTCAAGAACCGACTAGCGTAAAGGGCAGAAATCAAACAGTGAAGGGTGGCACTGCGGTCCCCCTGAACAACAAGAACTGACTCTCCCGGAAAACCAAACCTGACTGCCTTCTCACAGCAGTCCATGGACGCATAGCAAGTAGCTAACCAGTCCATGCCGAGGAGAACGTCAAAGTCCAACATATCAAGAAAGATCAAATCGACGGATGAATCTCTATCTCCAATATGAACGGTACACGCTCGAAACACATGTCGTGCAACAAAAGACTCTACAACGGGAGTAATTACGATAACCGGCTGATCTAATAAGGACAACATTGGCCTAATCTCGGTATGAAGTGTGTGGACACATATGAGTGCGTAGATACCGGGTCAAACAATATGCGTGCATCAAAAGAACACACTGAAAGAGTACCTGTCACGACTGCATTCGACGCCTGCGCATCCTGAGAAGTCAATGTAAAAACTCGGGCCTGTCCTCTACCAACAACCGGCTTTCCTCCACCTCTACCACCTCATCCCCTCTGAATAATACCGCCACGACCACGGCCTCTCTGAGCATCGGTCTAGCGTGGAGAAATAACGAGCGTAGGAGGCAATGCTCTCTGAGGTGGTGCAGGTGGTAAGGTGACATATGGAACTGCTGCCTCATCCTGGTATACCTCAGTACAATCCCTGATGCGGTGATATAGACTCCCACACTGAAAACATCCCGATGACGGTTGCCGATCCTGTGGGTAAGAGCTATATAATTGGCCTCGTTTTAAGCTTCGGCTACCAGCACGGCCTATCAAGAATCCGCCGCGGCCTCTGCCAAACAGCCTCTGAGCTGATACATCAGTACGGATTCGCTTCGGTCCCAGAACAACCATAGTCTCGGTAATACGCTCCTCTACCAGTAAGGCTGCGTCCATTGCGACTGCATACGTATCAAAGTGCTGGGCGCCAATAGAGAGGAACAATTGGGTAACAAGGTCTCGCACGAATCTCTTGACGCGCTTCTCTTTAGTATCTACCAAATAAGGAGCATATACAGATAGCTGGGTAAACTGGATATCATACTCGGCCTCGTCATACCAGGAGTCTGGCGCAAAGACTCAAAGCCGCGAGTTCAGGAATCTCTGACGCTATGTGGAAGAAAACGACCAAGAAAAATCGTCGCGAACTCATCCCAGGTCATAGGAGGAAGACCTGTGGCTCGACCTCTCTCCATAGAATCGCACTAAGTCCGGGTAAGACCCTCCAGACAAAAACTAGCAAACTCGACCGATCTCGCATCGGAACACCTCAAAGAACAACAAATCCTGGCCATCCGGTCGAGGAACAACTGTAGATCTTCTGCTGCATCGGTGCCAGTGAAAACCGGAGGCTTCAGCCTCATAAACCCTGATAAGGATACGGCGATAGTCTCTATAGCGGTAGGTACGACTGTCTAAGCAGCAGGTACAATCACGGTCTCCGTAGTAGGTAGAACAACATCTGATCTCTGTGCTCGACTGGTCTCAACCAAAGATCCAATCATCTAACGTAAGTCCTGAACACTAGCCTCTAGCCTAGCAGTACAACCTAGAGAAGGTGGATCAATCTGATCCTGAAGAATAGGCGTACCGCCCTGATCAGTTCTCGACTCAGACGAGCCCGTCCCGACCTCATCTCTAGCGGCAGCCCTCAGGGCCTTCGTAGTCTTTAGCTGCATAGTGGCTGGAACAAGGAAACGGGATTCGATAAGAACATAGAAATCGAATCATGAGAATACATGGAATCAAGGAAGGAATTACAAGCAAACATGTCCTAAGGTCACTTAGGCGGAGTACCGTGTCGTAAGTATGCCGCGGAACATACACACACTACATCAGTTTGCTTAAGCTACCTACTCTATCATACTAAGGGTCATCCTATACTCCGAAAGGTAAAACCTAACGCTTTGATACCAATTTTGTCACGACCCAATTTAGGAACGCGACCGACACTTAAATCACGCAATGTCTAAAGGCGGAACGTAATTCAAGTAAGCCGAAAAACCCAGAAATCTAAACCATGAAAAGATAGAGTGGTAAAACAGTAAAACATTAGTTTAAAAACATTTAAAATATCAAGTAAATTTTCTTTAAAAAAAATTGGCAGCATCTCCTTTGTAAAAACTGGTCTAAAACGGATACAAAATATAGGATATAAAAAGGCATCCCCAATTGGGAGCAACTCACGCCTAAGAGCGGAACACAGCCACAATAGGTATATACGATGCCGTAGGCAAAGAAATAAGCGAGTAAGAATTAAAAAAACATCGCAACATAAATAAAAGCCGGCTCACACGAGCGCAATAACCAGAGTCACATAAAATACAATATCGAATCACTCAGTCTCGTCTCTAAGTCAATACATAAAAGTGGTAGATGGAGAGTACAAGATATAAAATAAGATGTACAAGCAGAATCATACGGATACTCGCAAAAACCCACTTACACAAATCACGTGCTCAAAAGTAGCGGTATCCCCCGAAATAGATGCACTACGGAGCCCTGCCGCGACTATACTAAGGGTCAACCCTGCAAAATACTGTGGCACAAAAGGGGTGAGTTGTCAACTCATAAGTAGTAAATAATATTGTATAGGTAATCATAAGCATGCATGATAAACAACCAATCCTGCGTATGCAGTCATGATGGTATATGTACAATAATATGAGATGCAGTATAATCATAATCAAGGTGCTACATCAGTGTACAAAAACTATATGTACAGAGTATATCATAAAAATCCTGAGTGTGGGATAAAACAGAGACATCATCAATAAGTCCTCATCATAGAAATTCGGTGTCCATCAACAACAACCAAAATCCTAATATCTTAGGCGTCGTCACTCTGATCGGACCTCATATCTATCTTATCATATAACTCCGAACGGTATCCTCCGAATATCCGCCGAGTTTCCATACAATCACCGGTAGGCAATGCTCTCCTGCCAGGCTCATTGCCTAACTCTACGATCTTCTTCCCCCGGGGAACCTTACCGGGTCCATCATGTACCCGCAAACGGTTCCTTCTCACTCCTCAAGTCGGGTATACTTATAGCTCAGAATCGAGAAAACTCATGGTGGATACAAAATATCGTATCAAGGGAAAACCACACTTTTTAAATATTTCAAGTTTTCAAAATTTACTTTGCGGTTTCCCAAATCCACGAAACAGAAACCCCATGAAAACATCATATGAGGTATATCACCATAGCAATGTATGTATGATGCAAATCATGATGCTTACTAGTACAAGAATCATTGTCTAATGGTCAATAATGAATGCAGTACAACATATATTTATCCATGGCAATTCTATAGTGTGTGTGGCTTGGCAATTACCAACAGTGTGGTATATAATCAGTGCTCATGCAACATGAATCGTCAATAATGGTGCAGTGCCCTATTAATGATATATCAATGTACAATAGGCAATAGGATATACAAAATGGTACTCATGCACAATCACAATATATATATATATATATATATATATATATATATAAGCATATCACACAAGGTTATATCACTTGAATCTAGCCATCGGTGTTTAATACCATACAGGCGATTCCCCCGTATATGTTAAATCTACTCACCGGACGATCTCGAGCTAAGTGAATCCAATCAGCTCTTTCCCTTTCCTGGCTGCGTCCGAAGTCCCCGCCTGTGATCCTAACATCACCCAAAACCGTAACGCATGAAATTAGTAAACTTTCCAATAACACACGGACACAAACGCCAAACCAACGAATAGGCTCCCACAAGCTACCAAGTGTTAGCTTAGCGGGCTTAATGCCTGCAGCGACATCCTAAACCAAACCTATGGCTATTAAACGTACGAAACACTTTAACGAATGTCGGGTAAATTCGTATCGTAAGTTGCTGAAACGCTTGAATTCTAGCTAAACAGTCCCAGATTTTTATACATAAGCAATTAGAGAAAGTTGCACATTCCACAAGCCTACAAATAACCCCAGAGACCCCATGACGAAGACTTAAAACCTATCTCCCTACTCTGGACGCAAATTACGGCCAGAAGCAATATAATTGCGGCTTAGAAATGGGGGCATGGCCTCAGGTTTTGGGGAAAGCTTCTGGGCCTTTAAACTATGTCTCTATGATGGTAACTTCTCAAACTGATGTCTGAGTCGATAGCAGATTCAAACAGAGCCCTAGTACTTAACAAAATACGATATTAACACTAATTTAAAATATTAAGGTATTTTAGTGAAACTAATTAACACAAAAACCTTTCTTAGAGCCTAAATAAGGTTTAAGATCATTACCTCACCAAAATTTGGGCAAAACCCTAGCCTTGCAAGCTCCAAGACAACTCAAGAGGGTTAAACATGCTTAGTGATGGGTTTAGTGAGGTTTGATGTGGATTAAGGCTTAAGGTTAGTAGAGAAAATCTTTTCAAGTGATAATTTTTGGTGAAGAAGAAGAAGAAGAAAATGAGAGAGGGAGAGAGAGAGTGAGGGTTGTGAGGAAATGAGAGAGTGAGAGGGTGAGGATGAGAGATGAGAGTTATGCTCTTTCTCTCACCTCATTAAATGCCTCCCATGCTTGTCCCCCCATGTCTCCCATGCCTCATTATTCTATTACTTTCCCTTTTCTTATCTTTTTTATAAAAAAAAATAAAACCCTTTTACTTAAAATAGATATATAAAAATATATCATGGCATATAATGGTTAAGTGTCATGGCTAACAAAGCATGGTTAACACATCCTTAACCTTAGATTAGCTTGCACATGTGCGTGCAAGTACAAAAATAATTAAATAAAATATAAATTAATTATAATAAAATATATGAAAATAATTATTAGTTAAACTTATTAAAAACTCGTATTATATCGCTTAATTAACTCTAATCGTGTTCTAAGGTGTTACAATCTTCTCCTTAAAAGAAATTCGGTCCCGAATTTAAAATCTTACTATGCGTACCTTCAAAGAGATGAGAGAATTTTTTCTGCATCTCGCTCTTGATTTCCCATGTGATCTCTTCGCTATTTGGGCCACGCCAAAGAACCTTCACTGACGGCAAGACTTTTGACCGAAGTTTCTTCACTTGTCGATCCAATATAACTACCGGTTTCTCGGTGAACGAAAAATCTCGCTCCAGCTGCATAGTCTAGTGCTGAATCACGTGAGAAGGTTCGTGAAGGTACTTGCGAAGTATCGATACATTAAATATATGGTGTACATCAGAAAAACTGGGCGGAAGTGCCAAATGATAGGCAATGGTACCGACTCGCTCAAGGATCTCAAAAGGACCCACAAATCTGGGACTAAGCTTCTTTTTCCTCCTGAATCTCATCACACCTTTCATCGGAGAAATCCGTAGGAAAACACGATCACCCACTGCGAACTCAAGTCTGTGACGATGACGGTCGGCATAAGACTTCTTTCTGCACTGGGCTGCTTTCATCTTGTGCTGAATCAACTAGATCTTCTCCGTAGTCTCCTGGACTAGCTATGGTCCCAAAATCCTACTCTTGCTGAGTTCGGTTCAACAAACTGGCGATTGACGCTTTCTCCGATATAAGGCCTCAAAAGGTGCCATCTGAATCGTCTCCTGAAAACTTTTATTGCAGGAGAACTCTATCAAAGGCAAGTGACGATCCCAACTGCCACCAAAATTAAGCACGCACACCCGAATCATATTCTTGAGAGTCTGTATAGTCTGCTCTGACTGAACATCGGTCTGCGGATGGAAGCGGTGCTGAAACTCAATCGGGTACCCAAAGTAGCCTGAAGTTTCTGCCAAAGACGGCTGGTAGATTGGGTGCCTCTGTCGGATACAATGCATGTCGGAATGCCGTGCAACCACACAATCTCATCAATGTACAGCTGAGCATACTGAGCAAATTCGAAAGCGGTCTTCACTGGAAGTAAGTAAGAGGCTTTCCTCTACCGGTCAACAATCACCCAAATGGAGTCATACCCTCGACTGGACCTTGGTAGACCCACAACGAAATCCATGGAGATCTGCTTCCATTTTTGGGCATTTTTGAGCGGCCAGATTAGAAGCAAATGCTTCGGGGTTTGAGCCCTGAGTTTTAATTGGCTTTAACACTTTATTTATCCAGTTTGATTTTATTGCAACTTTTCGTTTTTCTGTGTAATGCCCGTGCAAACTCTTGGGCTTCCAAAAAATTAAAAAGAAAAAATATTAAAATAATTTGGAATGATAGGATTCAAACACGTAAGCTAAAAAACATTAGTGGAGATACTTAACCAGTGAGGTACAAGTTGTTTTTTGAATTTATTTAACAAACTTAACTTGAAAACAACTAAGGATTATACATGCATTACCAAAAAAAAGGAATAATGAAATAAGTGATAAGTTGGTATGGAAGGTGTTGAAGATGGATGGGCATCCACTGTTAAGGATAACAAAAGTGGATTAGATAGTTGATTAGATGTACTCGATTGTTTTTGAAGATAGAGCTTTACTTTCTTTGTTTGTTTTCTTCTTTGATACTGAGCAGATTTCCGGAGAAAATATACTTGCCTTGGACTGAAACAAGTCTAAATGTACATATAAAAGGTGCTGATATTAGTGTCAGAATCGCAACTTCTACACCTTTTCGGAAACAGCATCGAAAACCCTACATGATGGCCAACAAAGAAGCATTGATGGTTTTTCGGATTTTTCTCAATTCTGGGTTCGTTTGAACGGTGTACCACTACTACAATGTAGGGTTGACTTTACGGTTAGGACCATAGGGGAAAAACACTGCCCCTACAGTTCACACCGTAGGGCAAAAATATCGACCGTGGGTCGAAACGGCGTGAAAGCAAGTTCTTGGCCCAACGGATGAAATTTTACCTCTACGGTGTATGTCGTAAGGATAGCTTCCCCTATGGCTCTAAAGGTAGGAGTAGTTTTTTTTAAAAAATTATTTCAAAAAAAAAAAATATATCCTGCTCCTACAATTCCCCCTTTCCCCCCGTTGAGGCAAGTCTATGCCCCTACGGATTAATCCGTAGGGGTAAAATTTCAATATATATATATATATAGAATATTTATATTTTTTGCCACTACGTTTATGACCGTAGGGACAAACATATGTCCCTATGGAGTAAAATGTAGGGGCATAATGTCAGATTATTTTCTGACATTGTTTCCTTACGGTTAAAACCGCTGGGGCAAAAAATATAACATTTTAAAAAAAATAGTTTCCTCATTTTTTTTTTGCCGCCGTGTACATAATAATACATATCACACAGAAATATACAATATTGAGACAGAAATATTAATCAATAGCATCCCACACATAATATATAATAATGAAATAAATAAACATAATATAAAATCAATCTAAAATTATGATCATAATCAACGTATACAATAACCGATATCCAAAATATACATGTATCAAATAAAGTACAGCCATCCTACAAAAATAAAAAAATATAAATAAATCACTATTGGTTCCGTCCTAGTGCTCCATCTCGAAGTATTTGAGAAATCTGGCGCATCTGGTTCTCGTTGCAGCCTTGGGACGACAAAAACTCGAAACTGATGGGGCAGGACTAGGAGTGTCATGCGAAGCCAGAGTCAAAGAAGTGGTCTGCATAGAAGAATCTGGATGAGTGGCCTGCAGATCTGGAGCCGAAGTAGTGGCTTGCGCAGCTAGAGCCGAAGGAGTAGCCTGCCGAATCTGTAAAGTTTTTAAATTTGTGTAATAAAAGAATACGTGTACTAGATTCAGTCTACATGTCTTGTTGTATAATTCTAAGTCTAGAAATAAAGTATTGCGACTTGAAATGATTTGTTATCTAAATTGTGCTAAAATAATTAAGTTCTTTACTGAAATTTGATAAATACGCTAAAAAATATTGAAAAGCTAAGACTTTTGTTGAATATATTGTTGCAATGCTATATATATATATATATATATATATATATATATGAGTGTCCCCGTATCTTACTCGTATTCGTATTCGAATCCGTGCTATGTAGACTAGAACTATAAAATATAACTATAGACGAACAGAACTAACATACGTACCATCATCTCCTTCAACTCCTTGGAAGCTCAGTCCCGGTAAATAGCCTGAAGATCAAGCCCTCTATCAGGATCAACTGTGGCCTGAAAGTCATAATCTACCTGCAAATATAAGAAATTAACGTGTTTAAATTATAAGTTCCGAATGATAATAAATTTATTTGATAAATCAAATAAAAATATTTAATAATACCTGAACCAGCTCAAAGAAGAGGTCAAAGGAGCGCCTGTGCTGCGCTCCCCACTCATGGTGAAGAGGATACTTCTTTAAGTGGCGGATCTCATTGTAAATGTTTTTCGTCACTTTATTGAGATAGGAAATACACGTCACTTGTCAGGCGTATTACAGATTCTCCTTTTCTGGGATAGGCCGGGATTTATTGATTGTGGGGATCTGAATCTCCGCCAGCCGCGGACTAAGCTGCAGTTAATTAACCCTCGCTTTTAGAGCGAGAAAACCTTCGATTGACGGGTAAAACTAGTCATGCGAACTCAATATGCGATGTGCGTATGTTTTGTTATGGATGTATCGGGGGCCTCGCAAAGTTTACGGAGGAAGTGTTTTGAGTGTAGAGCGTGTGAGAAAAAGAGGGGAGAGGAGCTTCCTAAGGACGCGTAAGACAATACGTGACCACTGGACGCTAGCGGGTCACGTGCGTGGCGCATGGGCGCGGGGCGCCAGCGGGTCACACGCCAGGCGCGTGGGCGTCGGGCGCCAGCGGAACGTGTAAGAGGCACGCGGCCGCTGGGCGCCAGCGAGACATGTGCGTGGCACGCGGCCGCTGGAATCACCAGCGGAAGAAGGGGCTAACTCCTTGGTCTTGGAGTTGAACTCCTGAACAGAATTTGGGTGTAGATTTGGAGTTAAACTCCTAAAAGATTTGGATTTGAAATTAAAGTCCTAAAATAGCTGAATTTGGAATTAAACTCCTTTGAGAATTTAGATCTTGGAGTTGAACTGTTACGCCCCGCTTCCCAAAGTACGAAAATTTCAGGACGTAACAAAGCCAGCCATGCTGCCTTCGGTAAGGAAATATCCTTTCATAGTCAAATTAAAGCTGTCAATCAGTAATCAAGAACAATAAAGTACTAAATCTATCTATCACATGTCAAATAGCCACAAAAACAGTAACTGGAGAAGATAGCGGAAGTAATAAAGATCCAAGTAAAACAAACCAGCATAAGAGCTATATCAATAAAGTAATCCTCACTGATCGGCAATCCTGTCGAATACTCACATGCTAAGTCAAGTCGCTGGGCCATGCAAAACCCAGATGTCAGTGCGTCATAAATATCAATAATAATAGTATAATCAGAACATGATGCTATACAAAATGATATGAGTATAAATCATAATCGCAGGTATAAAACAGTGGCTATAGGTGTGTCAGGGTATCTTAAAATCTGTGCTTTTAGGTTATTTATTTTACAAGTCTTTGAAATCAATTAATGTAATTCTCATCGTAACTCAACAGTATATATCCTGTTCATACCCCCACGGGACCACGACACAATAAACAATGGTTATTCCGTTCATGCCCGAAATCACGACAAACAATAATAATATTCTCTTGAGTTACGTTTCGGTTACATTCTGCATTTTTTTCCCCCAGGTTTTGTGTTCAAGTCAGGTATTAATAGAATGTCTACCTAATACCAACATAAGAACAATCGTGTACTGGTCTTTTCTAGCAAGACAACAAGTTAGGTCAATAAGGATAATAAGTCAAGATTGTTGGCATCGGTAAGTATTACAGGCAACATGTATTAATATGATAACAAAAACAGTACAGTCTAGCAGCTTACAAGCACGTCAAGGGTAAAATAATCATAACATTTACAAGACCAAGATAATAGCATTAATAGGAATGACATATTCATTCCGATTAATAAGTATAAAAGTGTTATTGATTAACCATGCACAAGAAAGTTTCGTTCAGAAATTCAGCGTCACGCTGATTTGTAAAATAGCTTAAAAATAACAAACGTTTTCCAAAAAGGGCGTGTCATATACCAAAACAAAGCTAATTCAATAAAATTTTCATTTTTATAAATTAAAGTATCTTAGGTTGTTTCACAAAATGTTATGAATGTTCAAAATTGAAAGTTCGCTGTTGGAATTTTCCTGGACAGCAGTTCAGAGGTACTTACATTTATAGTTTATATTATTTAAACAATTTATTTTGTAAATAAATATTTCAGAAGGTTATAGTATTCTGAGTTATCTTCGTAAAGAACTAAAGAACATCTGCTAATGATTTTTTTATGATTTATAATAAATTTTATAAGGTAAGGTGTACAGTAAATTTCAGATTTGTAGTATCCGCTTGGCGACGACGTTTCATGTGTAAACTATAATATTTTCAAACTATATTTTGCATAACGTTATAAAATGCAGATTATAAACTAATTAATGATATAGTATTATATAGATATAAACGGTATAATGATAATAATAAGAAATATTACGTCGATATATATATATATATATATATATATATATATTAATAGATATAATTATAGTATGTCGCAAGTTATAAACTTGCATATACTGTATATTATAAAATTGATTAATGTCAAATAACTACAGTGTATAAATTATATAGATATAGTTGTATGATAATAATAATAATAATAATAGTAGTAGTAGTAGTAGTAGTAGTAGTAGTAGTAGTAGTAGTACGATAACATATAAGTAAATTACATAAAGCATAGCATATAGGAAGTTATATACTTGGCTCAAAAGAAAAGCGATGAACGGAAGCAACACGACGCTATACAAATCAATACCAAGTTTTGATGACTCGGTTAAGGTTCTAGCATACGGCTGGAGTTGCTTCAGCGAGAATGGGTGTAGGCTTGAAGAACGAAAAGGAAGAATATATAAATTGATAAGAGAGAGATTTAGTTAGAGGAGAGAGAGACAGAGAAAAGAAGTTTTATGTTTAATATAAAAATATATAATATAGTTTAAATTAGTTTATAAATATATATTAGTTTTAATGTATATAAATAATATCAAACTACAAACAATCTTCACCAAAATCTTATCAAAAATATATTTTGGGAAATAATTCACATACGTAAACTTCTCAACCATAATGCAATAATATATTTTAAATAACTCATACCCCTAATTTAAAATTTAAAAGGATTCTAAAAATATATTTAGATTTAGTAAATATTTGATATTAGATATTTTGAGATTTAAACGTAAAAAAATAAAAGCAAAATAAGATATGGGATTGCAAGCATACGATGGCAGTTAACAAAATATAATTTATCCTTAACTTGTGGCTACTAAAAAATATACGATGATTAGGATATATATATATATATATATATATATATATATATATATATATTATACTAGATTCATATAGATTCAGTTTACTGATAAATTTCAGATATAATCTAGCACCATACTGGGTTTTACACATGCGGGTTGGATCGAATAACTACTACTACTATTTGAATCACTCGCAATCCAAAAGAATAAAATAAAAGAAATATAAAGTAAATGTTAAAGTACCAATTAATTTCGTATATACATACTAGGGTGTTACATTATACCCAACTACAAAAGAATTTCGTTCTTAAAATTCACGAAACAGGAAAAGATAAGAAGATACGGATCTAAGGAAAGATATGTGGAAAATTTTGTCAAATCTTGTCTTCACGTTCCAAAGTAGATTCTCCATGCGAACGATTTCCCCATGAAACGAGTATTAAAGGGATTAGTTTATTTTTGAGAACCTTTTCTCATCGATCCACAATAGTCATCGGTTGAAGTTTCTCTTACTATCAGTTCCGAGTGATTAAGGGTGTGCGTCTTATCTCGAACATACTTTCGGAGTTGAGATACATGAAACATTTCATGAACACCTGCCAAGGATGGTGGTAGAGCCAATCAATAAGATAACTCTCCGACACGCTCAATGATATTGAAAGGCCCCACGAATCGAGAACTAAGCTTGCCTCGACTACCAAATTGGATTACCCTCTAGTCGGTGATATCTTCAAGAACACAAGATCACCAACAACAAACTCTAAAGGTCTTCTTTCAGTATCGTTTCAACTATTCTGTCTATCTTATGCCACCTTCATGTGATCACGGATCAAGTTAACTTTCTCCACAGTTTGCACAATGAGTTCTGGTCCCAACAATCTTCTTTCTCCAAAATCGTCCCAACAGACAGGCGAGCGGAACTTACGACCGTACAATACTTCAAATGGAGCCATCTTTATAGTCGCCTAAAATCTGTTATTGTAAGAAAAATCTACTAAATGCAAATGATCTGCCCACGAACTCTTGAAGTCTAACATGCAAGCTCCCAACATATCTTCAAGAGTTTGGATCGTCCTCTCGGACTATCCGTCTGTCTGAGGATAAGACGCACTAAACTTCAAACGAGTTCCCAAATTCTCCTATAGACTCCTCCAAAAGTGTGATAAGAACCGAGTATCACGATCAGAAACGATACTAACTGGTACCCAATGCAATATCACAATCTCCTGTATGTACCGCTCTGCCAAAGCCTCCGTTGACTGACTAACCTGAAATGGTAAGAAATGAGCTTCCTTGGTCAGTTGATCGACAATCACCCAAACTGCATTATTTCCCTTTAGATTCTGTGGTAAGGCTATCGCGAAATCCATGGTTATATATTCTCACTTCCATTGGATAATTGGAAGTGGTTGTAATAAGCCAGCTACCCTTTGATATTCAACCTTGACTTGCTAACACACCAAGCACCTCGACACGTAACGAGCAATCTCCTTTTCATGCCTTCCCACCAAAAGTGTTGTCATAAATCTCTTTACATCTTCGTGCCTCCTGGATGTACTGAATATGCGGAACTATGAGCTTCCTTCATGACTTCTTCCCGAACATCTCCTTTAGACACACACAAACGACTTCCATATCTTAAAGAACCATCTTTATGAATCAATAAATCTGTGTGAAGTCCTGCTTCTACTTGTCCTCGCAATTTCTGCAATTTAGGATCGTGCAACTATGCTGTCTTAATACTATCAATCATGAATGACTATACTTGCAGCTGCATCAGCTGTCCCGAAGAATCTGGTAGTACAATCTCCAACTCGAACCTCTGAAGATCAGCTATATCCGTATCACTGGTAACCGACTCAAAGTATCAGGCACTACATTAACCTTCTCTGGATGATACTTTAGGTTAAGATCATAGTCAGCCATTAGCTCTAACTATCTACGCCGCCTCATGTTGAGCTCCTTCTATGTGAATACATACTTTAGGCTCTTGTGATCCGTAAACACTTCAACTCTTTCACCCAATAAATAATGTCTCCAAATCTTTAGCGTGAAGATCACTGCTACTAGCTCTAAATCATGAGTTGCATAGTTCTTCTCATGGGTCAATTGCCTTGACGCATACACTATAATCTTCCCATGCTGCATCAGAACACATCCCAACCCTTTCCAAGATACGTCGCTGTGAATAACCAGTCCTTCAGAACTATCTGGTACTATCAGAATAGGAGCGGTTGTCAATTTTTGCTTCAACACTTCAAAAGTTGACGCACACTTCTTAGTCCACAAGAACGGTACCTCCTTACGTGTTAGCTTGGTCAATGGATCTGCTATTCGAGTGAATTTCTCCACAAACTTTCTATAATATCCAGCAAGTCCAAGAAAAATTCTGATCTTCACCACATTCTTTGGAATTGGTCAATTATGAATAGCTGCAATCTCTTCGGGGTCAACTGCAATTCCATATACAGATTTAATATGACCCAAGAACTTCACTTCATCGAGCCCAAAACTCGCACTTGCTCATCTTAGCATATAGCTTTTCTTGTCTTACGTTTGCAGTGCGATTCTCAAGTGCACTTCATGCACTTCTTTGCTTCTCGAATAGAACAAAATATCATCAATGAAAACAACCACGAACTGATCTAGAAATGGTGAAAAGATCCGGTTCATCAAGTCCATAAATATTGCTGGTGTATTAGTAACTCCAAAAGGCATAACTAAGTACACATAATGCCTATATCGAGTTCGAAACGCTGTCTTGCAAATGTCTTCTTCTTTCACCCGAACTTGATGATACCCTGATCGTAAATCCAACTTCGAGAATACTCTCGTGCCACTGAGTTGATCGAATAATTCGCTTATGCGGAGGATCGGGTACTTGTTCTTAATAGTCACTCGATTTAACTCTCGATAGTCGATGCAAATCCTTCGCGTGCCGTCTTTCTTCTTAACTAGAAGAACTGGAGCTTTCCATGGTGAACCACTGCTGCGAATCCAACCCGTCTCTAGTAACTTAGTAACTTTTTCTTTACCTTTTCCAGTTCCACAGGTGCCATTGGATAATAAGCCTTTGAATTGACACTGCTACAGGAATAAAATCAATCGTGAACTCCACATCTCGTTCAGATGATACACCCGAGATTTCCTTGAATACCTCCATGAATTCCCGAACAACTATCGGTGCTTCATCTGCAGCCTGTTCACGAACATCACCTTTCGGCACACACACAAATAGTTCCCTTCATAATGAATTTACAATTCAGTTCTAAGACTTGTGGGTTATCAGCCAACCACACTTTCGCTGTGCTACTCTAATAAATTGAGGCGGGTCTATCAGAACTTCTTCAATCAAACATTTTACATCTTATCAGCCTTGAAGCGGTCTGTACCAGCCCCCGCTGAGGTTAATCTCGAACTACTGTAATCATCATATGTTCTCTTGCGTTTCTCCTTATTCTTCGAAACGCAAATGGATTGGTTCTTACGGGATGGAGGGAAAGATATAATGCTGTTGCTGGATTCAAGCTCGCGATAAGACATAAACTCGTAAGTAATGACGCCAAGAGGAAACAAGGTAATACAACGACCATAAGTCAAGAAAATGAATCAAAATAGGACTTCAGATTACTTAACTAGAGTACCGTATTGTAACCATGCAGCGATACATAATTACAACTATATAACTCCATTCAAGTCGTCCAAATTCTACTATCAGAATCAAGAGAATAAGATGGGAGAAATAATAAGGAACCAAAAAGATTCCAAGCCGAGATGCAATATCATTTCCATATCGTCACGATAAAAGAGTTAAGGGAAAGATAAGATTCAAGAATTCGAATGACAAGGCAATAATGTGGTAGAACATGTTCCTAAAGTTCTTGGTTTCCTAGTTAATGTATTGGGTCCAATACCCAACCACAAAAGAAACCAAACCTAGCTAAGCTAAAACCTATGCGCTCTGATACCAACAAAACCATGTCACGCCTCGCTTCCCAAAGTACAAAAATTTCAGGACGTAACAAAACCAGCCATGCTGCCTATGGTAAGGAAACATCTTTCCACAGTCACATTAAGGCTGCTAATCAGTAATCAAGAACAATAAATTACTAAATCTATCTATCACATATCCAATAGCCCCAAAAACAATAACTGGAAAAGTTAGCGGAAGCAATAAAGATCTAAGCAAAACTAACCAGTATAAGAGCTATATCAATGTGGTGATCCTCACTGATCGGCGATCCTGTCGAATACTCACGTGTTAAGTCAGGTAGCTGGGCCATGTAAAACCCATACGTCGGTGCGTCATAAATATCAATAATAATAGTATAATCAGAATAGAATGCTATACAAAATGATATGAGTATAAATCATAATCGCAGATATAAAACAGTGGCTATAGGTGTGTCACATGTATCCTAAAGTCTATGCTTCTAGGTTATTTATTCTACAAGTCTTTAAAATCAATTAATATAATTCTCATCATTACTCAACAGTATATATCCCGTTCATACCCCCACGGGACCACAACACAATATATCCCTTTCATACCCCCACGGGACCACGACACAATAAACAATGGTTATTCCATTCACGCCCGAAATCACGACAAACAATAATAATATCCTCTTGAGTTACGTTTCGGTTACATTCTTGATTTTTCCTTTTCCCCAGGTTTTGTGTTGAAGTCAGGTATTAATAGAATGTCTATCTAATACCAACACAGGAACAATCATTTATTGGTATTGTCTAATAAGACAATAAGTTAGGTCAATCAGGATAATAAGTCAAGATTATTGGCATCGGTAAGTGTTACAGCCAACGGGTATTAACATGATAACAAAAATAGTGCAGTTTGGCAGTTTACAAACATGTCAAGGATAACATAATCATATCATATATAAGATCAAGATAATAACATTAACATATATGACATATTCAATCCGATTAATAACTATAAAAATGGTATTGATTAACCACGCACAAGAAAGTTGCGTTCAAAAATTCAGCGTCACCCTTATTTGTAAAATAGATTAAAAATAACAAACGTTCTCCAAAAGGGACGTGTAATATACCAAAAAAAAGATAATTCAATAATATTTTCATTTTTATAAGTTAAACTATCTCGGGTTGTTCCTAAAAAAAGTTATAAACGTTTAAAATTGAAAGTTCGCGGCTGGAATTTTCCTGGACAACAGTTCAGAAGAACTTACATTTACAGTTTACGTTATTTAAACAATTTATTTTGCAAGTGAATATTTCACAGGGTTATAGTACTCTGAGTTATCTTTTTAATGAACTAAAGAATATGTGCTAATGATTTTTCTATGATTTATAATGAATTTTATAAGGTAAGGTGTACAGTAAATTTCAGATTTGTCGTATCCACTTTTCAACGACGTTTCATGTGTAAACTATAATATTTTCAAATGTATAACATTATCAAATGTATAATCTAGCACCATACTGGGTTTCACACATACGGTTCGGTCGAATAACTACTACTACTATTCTAATCACCCGTAATCCAAAAGAATAAAATAGAAGAAATATAAAGCAAGTGTTAAAATACCAATTAATGTCGTATAACCGTACTAGGGTGTTACATGAACTCCTCAAAAATTTTCGGAGATGATCAAAGTGGGCACTTTTATTCTTCCTTGAGCTTTGGATCCCACCAAAATAGGATTTTTAGAGGTTGGTCTCTTTCCTCCTCTTTTTTTTTTACTAGATCTTGGGGTAAAAGGGAGGTGATATTAAAAATCTTCTTTTTAGGGATTTGATGGGAGATCTGAACTCTCCTTCGAGGGTTTTATGGTGAAATTTTATTTAGCTTTGAGAAAAATAGAGCTAAACTTTTGATTTAATTGGAAATGAAGAGGAAGAGGAAATAACTAGATAAAGAGAAGATAGAGGCATAAACCCTAGAATTTTTAAGAGAATGAAAATTCTTTTTGATTTTCTCACCATGTTAGCCTTTTATAGGCTACACATTTTACATATAGCTCCTTGGGCTTTTCCAAATAGCACTTGTGCCTCCACATTCCTTATGTGCTTATTCCTTTTGGTACATAACCCATGAGGTTTACAGAATTTTAACTTTTTGCCCATTTTTCATACATTTATTTCCAAAATTTTTATTAAACTAATTTATTCCTTCATTTTTTTTCATGGGGCCGGTGCCTTCAATGCCCGGTCTTGACTTGGCTTGGGCCTACTTGGCTTGGGTTTGGGCCTGCTTGCTTGGGCTTGGGCCTACTTGGCTTGGAGTTGACTTTGATTTGGTCAACCGGAGTATAATGTTTAACCCCAACAAAGTTCCCCCCATCAATAAATGCACGCCGTGTATATGGGTTATGTGCACGAAATTATTGGATCTTGTAATATATAGAGATTGATTTGGTCTGGTTCCCCGGGGAGGGTCGGTGCTGCTATTTTTGCGACTTGGACGGTCGGTGCTACCATTTTTACGACTTGGACAGTTGATGCTTGATTTGACTTGCTCCGCTTCTTGCGGTGTCGGGGTTGAAGTTAACTTACTCTGTTTCTTGCGGTGTCGGGATTTGATTTGACTTGCTCCGCTCTATGTGGTGTCAGGATTGAAGTTGACTTGCTCCGCTTTTTGCGGTGTCAGGATTGATTTGTTTCCGAGGTGGAGCTTGATTCCACCGATGAAGTGATTGGTTTACTTGTTTGATTTGATTTGTTTTGGAAGTTTCCTACCCGTCCAATGGGCCTTATGAGTTTAGAATTGCTGCCGGGTGGGACATTAACTTGATCTGTTTGATTTTTGCCTTATTTGGAGGGACTTTTGAATTTGAAAGGGCCTTGGAACTTGTATTTTGTTTAGCATCAGCATTGCTGCACTGGAATAATACCAGGAGTAACTCATCATTTGCCCTGGAAGAACTTGAGATTTGGTTTTTGGGGCGGTCTCAGCACCGCTAACACTGAAGCGTAGTGCCAGGAGCGACTCATCATTTGCCTTTGGGAAAACTTGGTGTTTGAGTTTAGGGTCTGCATCAGCACCGCTAACACTGAAGCGTAATGCCATGAGCGACTCATCATTTTCTGTTGCCCGTTAGGGAGCGATAACTTAGAAGACAGGTTTAGATACCTATCACCTAAGAATTTTCAATTTTATGAGCCTTAAGGGTCTCATAGAAGCATTTTCTCCTTACGATTCGAGAGGATCTCGCCGGTGTGTTTTCTCCCTAGGAATCGTGGGGATTCCTAAGTGTGTTGCTCTTTTATGAGTCGTAAGGATCTCACGCGGGATTTTCTCCTTACAAGGTCGAGAGGACTTTGCAAGTGTATTTCATCACTTTTCATGAGTTTGCGCCCTTTCGGGTTTTCACAAACTCGCACTATTTTTACTCACGGAGCCCTTTCGGGTATTCATCCATGCCCGTTTTGCTTATGGATATATCTTTTTTTTCTTTCTTTTTTTTATGCTTTATTGCCTGTAGGACTTCAGATATAGTCTCGCCGGCAGGACTTGGGAGAGATATAGGTCATTTGCACCCGTGGATTGTATATGGTTTTACAGGATGTATGATCCAGACCGTATAGCCGGTGTGCTCTATTCGTTTACGACCTGGAGCATTCACGCGTAGTATTTCCTGAGGTATCGGCCATTGATGGGTGGCATTGGCCTTTCTCCCTCAGCATTTATTAGTCGGTAGGATTCTCCGTCGAACACTTTCTCGTTGACGTATGACCCTTCCTAATTTGGCTCGAATTTTTCCTTGGCATATCAATTGGGAATGATCGGTATTTTGAGGATTAACACCAATTCTCCTTTCTTGAAAGCACGGAGATGGGCTATCTTTTCATAGGCCCGTGACATTTGGGCTCAGTACAAATCCAGATTTTACTGTACTGCGAGCCTCTTTTCTTCGAGGGCATCAAGCTCTTCGAGACGAAGGATGCCGTTTTTCTCCTTTGTCAACTCGTGTTGAACGGCCATTCTTAGGCTTGGAACTTTGATTTCGAGGGGGAGGATTGCTTCTACTTCGCAAAGTAATGAGTATGGAGTGGACTGAGTTGGAGTGCAGTGTGTGGTACGGTATGCCCACAACGCCTCGTGGAGCTTGAGACCCCAGTCTCTCTTGTTGGCTGAAGTATTTTTCCTCAGGAGCTTGCATTGAGTTTTATTGAAAGTTTCGGCTAGCTTATTGGCTCTTGGATTATAGATGGAGGAATATCTCCAGTCTATCTTGTGCTGTGTGACGAACCTTGAGATTTTGAAGTTCTTGAAAGAAGGCCCGTTATCAAATATGATTCTTCTAGGTGTATTGAAACGGTATAGAATATTATACTGGAAGAACGTCAGAATATATTCTGTCTTGATTTCTTTTAGCAAAACAGTTTCAACCCACCTGGAGAAGTAGTCAGTTGTGGCCAATATGAACTGGTGGAGTTTGGATGACGGAGGATCAATTGGACCAACCATGTCGGTGTCCCAAACATCGAAGGGCCATGTCACCACCGTAGGATGCAGTGGATTGGGATGCTTGTGAATGAAGTGTAAGTCGATGTCACACACCCCGCGGGTTTGCGGGGAGGCGGAATTTACAAAAAACGAATTTTTTATACTATGCAACACCGACAAAGCTTCAGAATCTTTACAGAAACCTTAACTAGTTATACTACTTGGAGGTTTAACTATTCGGTAAGAGTTTTATACCTACTTATTCACAAGTCTTTCGGGACTTCTTCTCCTCCTCCTCTTCTTGAGCTCCTCGAAGATCGGATCGCGCTTGAAACGTCGGCCTCCTCGTGTCGAAGACGATCCACCCGAAAGTATGTACTTCAAGCTCCAACCTCTAAACCGAGGTAACTAAGGTACCTAGTTTGCTAAGCTAGGTAGTCTAAAAGATGTAGAGTGTCTAATGGAATGTTTTATCTCATATAACCCTATGGCTCACAACACATGTGAAGGTTAGGGTTTTTGAGGAAGAAGGAGAAGAAAATGGAGAGAGAAAAAGAAAATGCAAATGAGCAAGTGATGGCTTAGTGAAGAGTGGCTCATCTCTTTTCCTCACCTCAAGCATGGATTATTTTCTATGGAAAATAATCAACCATACTTGAATAGTGAGTCCAAATCAAATAAACAATGTCATGAGCCATGCTTAACTCCATGCCACAAATATCTCCATTTACACCTCATTAATCTATTTTTCAAAATAGATTAATCCAAGTAATGAGGCGTCCCCTTCTAGAAACATCTCTTGTGAAATTACAAGAATGCCCTCACCGTATAAACATACCCATATTCGTATTCCGAAAATACGAATACAGTGAGATGATAACAATCCAATAATATAATATTAGGATCCGGCTTAAACCAAAGCCCACTAGTATTATTTGTCCGAACAATATTTGTGTAGCCAGTACACGTATATGATCTGAACCCTGCCGTAAAACCATACGGCCTCTACATCGTTTCGTACGAAGCAGGGAAACCCTCTGTGTGGGACTCTAAAGACTCGACAGTACGCTGGTAGTGGGTTTAACCACAAGTCCGTCAGCGGTACTAGCTGCGCGTAACAGTACTAGCAGCACGTAACGGCTACCCAAGTATCCGCCAATAAGAAGGTCGATAAGTAAACTCATCTGAACTCCTATTGAGCCTATTTGTGACAATCTCCGTACAGTCCGGTCTGTTCGTCTAAGATACTCGCATATCGGGCCTAGGGGGATGGTAACCATCAGACCCCTAATAGCACAATAAGTCGTGCCGGGGTAGAGTCCAAACACCCTGAGAAATTAATGGAGTACCTACCAGTAAATCTCGCTTGGCCTGGCCAGAGACTTTGTGTAATGGCTTTCCGAACACAGCGCGATATCAACCCCCAATACCGGGAGAGACGAATCCTATCTAACCAGTACTGCCTCCCAGTGCTTCGGGACTGCACCCAACTACTACCTATTTGTACGACTCCTTTGAGCCATGGTAGGGTAGTAATCTAAGTACATTGGGAACACACTCGAGACGAATAGTGATGTCAAGTCAATAGACTAACCTGTACTCATGCCACCCGGGAACTGCTACCTGACGATAGTTATAATATCAACCAGCAGTTCCCATCGAGTCCGTCCAGTGTAACTCATAACCTAATGAGCACCTGTATACTATCTTCGGTACGACATGTCAATGGCTGTGGGACATGCCATCTTCCCTACTGGGATGAGAAGCGTATACACTAGTCTACTGTGGAGTATCGATGCCCTGTCTCGATAATCCTACGACTAGGGACCTGTATAAAGATGTGCTTATAGACTACCCAGCCCCACTAGTGTGACTTCCATCACAACGCTGGTAGTCAAGCAAAGATCCTAAGGGCTCTACCAATATGTATTAGCGATATGCTAAAAGAAACATATACACATATTGAGCTAGAATCAAATCAACTAGCATACTACCATTTTGAGCAAGACTGTTATTATAACTGTGTATATCCCAAGCTTCCAAAATGTAATATACAATCCAGTACGATACAATAATGGCCTCTAGGGCATATATCACTAACAATCCCCCACTTGCACTAAGGCCATGTATTGGCATATCACAGACCTATCATCTCGATTAGCCTATCGAATTGTGTCTGAGGAATGGCCATTGTGTGTGGATCTACAGTGTTGTTCTCTGTCTCTACTCTCCTCACCTCGATCTCCTAGCGATCAACGATCTGCTTGATCAGGTGGTATCGCCTCAAGATATGTCTGGACTTCTGATGGACCTTGGTTCCTTCACTAAAGCTATAGCGATGTTGTTGTCATAATACATAGGTATTGGATCAAAAATGGACGGAACCACCTGAAGTTCTGTAATGAACTTCTTCATCCTCACTGCTTCTTTCGCGGTGTCACATGCAGCGATATACTCCGCTTCCATCGTCGAGTCAGCAACGGTGTTCTGCTTGGAGCTCTTCTAACAGACCGCCCCTTCATTGAGGGTAAAGACATAACCCGACGTGGACTTGGATTCATCCTTGTCACTCTAGAAGCTGTAGTCGGCGAAGGCCTTGATCTGGAGGTCTTCACTGCTGTACACCAAGAACATCTCCTTAGTCCTTCCTAGGTACTTGAGAATGTTCTCTACTGCTGTCCAGTGCATCTTCCCTGGGTTTAACTGATACCTGCTTACAACGCTCAGTGCATAAGCTACTCTAGTCTGGTACACAACATCGCATACATTATAGAGCTTACTGCAGAAGCATAGGGTATAATAGTCATGCGATCCCTTTCCAAATCAGTCTTGGGAGACATCTCTTTGGAGAGGGTGATTATATGCCAAGCCGGTAGATTACCGCGCTTTGAATCTTCCATACTTAATCTTTTCAGTATAGTGTCGATATACCTTGACTGTGAAAATCCCAATATCCTTTTAGATCTATCACGATAGATCTGGATACCCAGAATGTAGGAGGCATCACCCAGGTCCTTCATGGAGAACCTTTGTGATAAGAATCCTTTGACTGATTGTAGCATAGGAACGTCATTTTCTATCAGGAGAATGTCATTCACGTACAAGACGAGGAAAACTAAAGTTCTCACTACAATTTTACTATAAATGCATGGTTCATCTGGATTTTTGGTAAAGTTGAATTTCTTGACCGTCTCATCAAAACAGATGTTCCAACTCCGCGATGCCTGCTTTAATCCAGAAATGGATTTAAGCAACTTGTATACTCTTCCGCTACTCCCACTCTCTATAAAATCCTTCGGCTGATCTATATAAACACACTCTTCCAAATTTCCATTCAGAAAAGCGGTCTTTACGTCCATCTGCCAAATTTCATAATCGTGGAAGACAGCAATGGCAAGAAGGATTCGAATGGATTTGAGCATAGCCACTGGAGAAAAGTTTTTATCATAGTCCAAACTAGGTCTTTGATGAAAACCTTTTGCAACAAGTCTAGCCTTATAGGTTTCAACCTGTCCATCCACACCAATATTCTTTCTGAAGATCTATTTTCAGCCTACGGGTTTTACGCCTTCTGGAGCAATGTCTAAAGTCCATACTTTGTTGGGGTACATGGACTCCATTTCGGTCCGTATTGCATCCAGCCATTTTTCCGAGTCTCTACTCCTGATGGCTTGCTGGAAACTAGTTAACTCATCGTTTTCGATGATGAAATCCTCTCTATGCCCGTCTATGAGAAAACCGTAGTATCTCTCCGGCGGATAAAACTGCCTACTAGTCTTGCCGAGTGGCCCGGGGATGTCCGGTTCTTTCGAAACTTCTGGTTCCCCCATGCTTTCAATAATAGCTTGTGGTTCTGGAATTTCTTCCAGCTCTATTGCGCTTCCATTTATTTCTTTTTCAAGAAATTGAGTTTCCAAAAAATGGGCATGCAGAGAAACAAAGACCTTTTGTTCCTCCGTGTAATAGAAAAAATACCACCTGGAGTTCTTTGGATATCCCACAAACTTTGTCACGCCTCGCTTCCCAGTGTACGGAGAAGGAGACGTGGCGGGCCGCGACGTATTTACTCAGAAGTAAATACATTAAGCGTAAATAAGCAATATAAATATAAAGCACAAGAATGACAAGAGATGTAATAAAACAACTTTTTATTGATAATCATTCTTTACATACAACTGAAAAGTAAGGTAGAATGATAGAAAGCGATGCCTAAATAATGGCATATGAACTGAAAAGAAAATAGTACAAGGCCTAAAAGTCTGCCTCATCTGTAAAATGCTCCAACTCGTCCAGGATAGGCTCGATCTTCTTAGAGTCGGGTCCTCCTGACAATATTCCAAAGAAAGAAGAGACAGGAATGTCGTCATTAAACTACTCGGTAAGTCCCTAAAGATAGAATGTAATAGATAGGTAAAGAGAATAGAATAGGTAAAATATGTGTTTGTTATGTTAACGTAGTTATTTATAGTTTGGTACAGAATATATCAGTGTATACGAGAGGAGTCCAACTTTCTCTGTGGACTAAGATAACATGTAAGTACTGGGCCCCGTCAAAAACCATGGGACAACGGCACAAGATGTTCATGTAGGTGTTTTGTAGTGACCATCATCGTGCCACTTTTAACACATTCCGTACCAATCTACCCCGTTAAAACCCTGTAGTGTATATTGTATTGAATTAGGGTTATCAGACTTGCCGAGACCATGGTATAAGTTGTTCATGTAAACTGATTCAGGATATAAACGGTAGTCATGTAGTCAAGTTCATGATATAGCCATAGTTTGGTCAAGTCAAGTTATATTGCATGTTTGATATTATTCTGGTATTCATGTTCAAGTATTTATGTTTAGATTCTTGTTGACTTGCATTCATATTTGTATTGGGTTCAGATTGATTTAGACTTGGACTCAGACTTGAGTCAGACACTTTAAATAGAATTGGATCTTGAATTATGTTTGGGAATTATCGGTAACTGTTGCACATGAACGACAAGATTTGTTTCTTTTTCCAAGATAATTACCATTGATAACTCCATTTTAGTTTTTTTTACCTTAAATAGGCAAGCACCCACTTTTTCAGGTTCCCTGAGGCTCAAGAGAATTGGTCCCATTTAAACCTATATTTACTAGGGTCCTTAATGCAATTTTATATTACTCGAGGGGTTTTATGAAAAATGATTTTAATATATTTTCAAAATAAATCTCGAGTAATTAGTTATATTATTTAGAATTGTCATGAATGTGAATTTTAGAGAATGGGGTATATTAGTGAACGTATACATAGCTTGAATAGTTCAAGCTATTTTAGTGTAAAGTTTGATTTGTATCGATTCTTGTTGGTATTCTTGTCATTCTTTTATTTTCTAAAAAATATGGAATTTAATTATATATTAAAAATATATAATTTGATAATATTTATATAATTATTAAAAATAAATTTTTATTATTAAATAGTAATCCTCATTTTTCTTAAAAAATTGTATTAAAATTCTATCGAGATTGTATGCTCCATGAGGAGGTCTGCATCTTGCCCTACTAGCCCGTAGATGTATGATAATCCGCACCATCCAATAGCAGGTTCCCCGAAATGGTTGTAGAGGTACAATCGTAAAGAATTAAGTAACACAATTTAAAGAAATCCGGGTTTTTAATAGTTTAAGGTATTTTGATGAAAAGTCGTATTTTGCCACAAAAATATTGTTCAAGAGAATCATGTTATGTCAAGATGTGTGTATGTGAGAGGTAGGTCATTATCTTGTGAGGTTTTCTAAAGGTAATATTAAGCAACACAATTAAAAGATGTCGTATGCAAACTTCATGGTATTTAAACGTAAAAGCTTAATTAAAGTTATTTAACATGGAGTTTTAGAGTGAAATTGGTTTCTAAACATTAGTTAAATGATTACAAATAAGGTATATACATGAGTACAAGTGATTCTCAAGAAGAATTGTGGTTTTCTAAGGTTTTAGAAACAAATGTCGGTATAACTCCACCTACCGATATGTTTTGAAAAAGAGAAGTTTTATAGTAGAAAGAGAAGAAGAGATATGTGACTTACAAGTTTAAAGGAGAGAGGGAAGGTAGAGGATGAGGGTGGTAGCCTTCGTGGAGTCGCGGGGTCCCTGGAAACGTCTCGAATTCTTGCCGTTATTTGAACTAGGGCTAACTCCACTTGCACTCTTCTTAAACTTAGAATTTTTTGAGAATTTTGGTATTAGATTTCAGAATGAAGAGGGTTAGGGTATGGGGTTATATTTATAGTGTAAAATTAGGGTTTTGGAATTGAAAAAAGAATTAAAAATATATTAAAAATAGGATTTATGAATATAAATTCTTTGGATAATTGCAGGAAAAATAAACATAACAGGAGTAGTGGGGTAGGCCAAGGGGTTTAGTGGGAAAAACACGGGAACTTTTCCCCATGGGGGGACCGTCGGCGCCGGTCTGGGGGCCGATCTCGCCGGTCGAAGTGAGGAGTTGGGGGCTTGGATTTGTGCTACGTGTCCATGTCAGTTCATACAACATTCAGCACATGTTTGATTTTTTATGACTTTTCATTTTATGTGCGGAGCATGCGTAAACTTTTGGGCTTCCAAAAAGTTTAAAAGAAAAATCAGTAAAAATATATGTGGTTGATGGTATTCGAACACATGGGCTATGTCACAGTAGTGTAAGGTTTTACCAATAAGCTACAAGTGCTTTCTTCCTTTTCTTAAATAAAAACAACATTTAAACTATACTCAGGCTTGCAAACTCCATTTTGTACATTAACTTGAAATTTTTTTGTAAAATAAAAACTAAGTCGTTATATTCTACCCTCCTTATAAAAATTTCTTTCTCAAAATTTACAATTATATAAGGACTAATTTACAAACAAGTAAGGGTATCTTGCACGCATGTCATCCTCACGTTCCCACATTGATTCTCCTGGTGAATCTTTTCTCTACACCACTCGAACTAAGTTTACTTTCTTATTCCGTAGTGTCTTCACCTTTCTGTCCAGGATCTCAACGGGTTGTTGCTCACAGGATAGGTCTGTCTGTACAGTGAGCTCGGAGTGATCAAGAATGTGGCTGGGGTCGCTTACATATCTTCGAAGTTAGGATATGTGGAATACATTGTGCACTCCTTCCAATGATGGTGGTAGTGCCAAACGATATGCCACTTTTCCGACTCGTTCGAGTATGTCGAATGGTCTATTATATCTGGGACTCAGCTTGCCCCTCTTTCCAAAGCGAATTACTCTACGGTTTGGAGAGATCTTTAAGAAGACATGATCTCCCAGTTGGAACTCCAGATGTCGGCGCTTTACATCAGCCCGGTTTTTCTGTCCGTCTTGGGCTATGTGCATTCTTTCCCTGATCGTGCGAACTATGTCCACAGTTGCCACGATCATCTTTGGTCCAAGGAGTTCCCGATCTCCGATGTCGTCCCAACTTAGTGGTGAACGACACTTCCTTCTATAGAGAGCTGCAAATGGTGTCATTCCAATACTCACCTGATAGCTGTTGTTGTATGAAAACTCCATAAGATATAGGTGATCTTCCCATGATCCTCCGAAGTCTAACATACAAGCTCGTAGCATGTCTTCTAGAATATGAATTGTTCGCTCAGACTGTTCATCTGTTTATAGATGATAAGCTGTACTGAAGTTCAGACTCGTTCCCAGTCTAGCTTGCAGACTCTGCCAAAACTGTGATCGGAATCTGGTGTCACGATCGGAGACGATGCAAACCGGTACTCCATGTAATCTCATGATCTCCTGCATGAGTTCATGGGTATCAGAAATAGTATATTATGAAGAGTTAAATCTTACTTAGATTCAAACTTACCTCCATGTACTTCTTTGCTAAAGTATCGGTAGATTGGCCAACTCTAAAGGGAATAAAGTGAGCCGACTTGGTGAGTCGATCCACAATAACCCATACCGTATCGTTACCTTTCGTGCTACAAGGAAGTGCAGTCACGAAGTCCATGGTGATGTGTTACCATTTCCATTCTGGGATAGGTAACGGTTGAAATAAACCAGCAGTTCTGTGATGTTCAGCCTTTACTTGCTGACACACCAAGCATACGCTTCTGGCCACTTCACGATTCATTCCATGCCACCTGTAATGTTTCCGTAGTTCTTTGTACATCTTTGTACCACCAGGGTGTACTGAGTAAGGAGAGCTGTGAGCTTCTTTCATCAACTCTTCCCGAACAGAACCTTATGGTACACACAACCTGCTTCCATATCTCAAAGATCCGTCTTCGTGGATGATGAAGTCTGTTCGCAATACACTTTCTACTTGTTCTCGGATCTTTTGCAACTTGGCATCACTTGCTTGAGCTGCTTTGATCTGATTGACAATAGTAGACTGAACTTGTAAGTTCATCAAATATGAAGCGTTATCTGGCGTAACTACTTCTATATCCATCCCATGCAATTCTTGTTGCAGCTTCCACGGTATGGTGAGATTCATTGATAGTGGCTGGAGACTAAGTGCATCAGGAACTACATTCACCTTCCCTGGATGATATTGTAGGTTGATGTCGAAGTCCGCCATAAGTTCTAGCCATCTTCTCTGCTGCATATTCAACTCCTTCCAAGTAAACACATACATCAGACTCTTGTGGTCAGTGTATATGCCCACTCGCTCTCCAAGCTGATAATGGCACCAAATCTTAAGTGCAAAGATAACGACTGCCAACTCCAAGTCATGTATTGGATAGTTGCGCTCATGAATCTTCAGCTGTCTTGATGCAAAAGCTACAACCTTTCCATGCTGGTGTAGAACACATCCTAATCCTTTACCGGATGCATCGCAATGCACAACGAAATCTCCAATTTGATCCGGTATTATAAGAATAGGTTCTGATGTCAATCATGACTTGAGTTCTACAAAAACTTGTTCACATGCTTCTGACCACACGAATGCTTCATCTTTACGTGTGAGCTTGGTCAAGGGTGTTGCAATCTTCGAAAAGACTTCTATGAATCTTCGGTAGTATCCTGCTAATCTCAAGAAACTTCGAATATCTTTCACCATCTTTAGTGTCGGCCATTCACTGATGGCTGATACCTTAGCTGGATCTACTGAGATTCCTTCACCTGAAACAATGTGGCCGAGAAATCCGACTTGATCTAGCCAAAATTCACACTTGCTGTACTTGGCATAGAGTTGATACTGTCGCAATATCTCCAGGACAATCCGCAAATGCTCAGCGTGCTCTTTCCGATTCTTTGAATACATCAGGATGTCGTCGATGAAAATAACAAAAAACTTGTCTGGGTACTCTCGGAAAACCCAGTTCATCAGATTCATGAAAATAGCACGTGCATTGGTCACTCCAAATGGCATCACGAGAAATTCATAATGACCATAGCGAGTCCTGAATGCCATTTTTGGAATATCAGACTCTTTGACCTTCACCTGATGATAACCTGAACGAAGATCTAGTTTTGAGAAAACATAAGACCCATTTAGCCGATCAAACAGATCGTCGATGCGTGGTAGTTGATACTTGTTCTTTATCGTTACTTCGTTCAAAGCTCGTTAGTCTATACACATTCTATATGAACCTTCTTTCTTTTTCATGAGCAAAACTGGAGATCTCCAATTTGAAGTACTGGGGCGAATCCATCATTTCTTCAAAAGTTTGTCAAATTGAGTACGGATCTCCTTCAATCCTTCTAGAATTAAGCGATATGGTGCTTTGATCACCGGTTGTGCATTAGGTACTAAGTCAATACTGAATTCAAGAACTCGATCGGGAGGCAAACCTGAGATGTCTTCAGGGAATACAACTACCTCTTGCTTGTCTTCTTCCCCTTGTATTGCTGCAATCACTGCCTTTCTTGGTTTTGCCTTGTAGGTGCTAGGTTCCAGGGTACGGTCTCCATTCTTGAAATAAAAGATCGGATGATCTGGTATCTCGAACACTACCCTCTTTTGACGACAATCGGTGGTAGCGAAGAAAGTTCCTAACCAGTCCATTCCTAAGACTACGTCTAAGTTTGGTATGTCCAGCACCTTGAAGTTCACATAAAATTCTCTGCTGCAGATGACCACTGAACACAGATCGTATCCAAGAGTTGCCTTTTGAACACCGTTCCCTGAACTGACATTCCAGTTGGATATGAGCAGTTTAAATGGAATTGCATGAGTTCGGACAAACCGTTGCGACATAAAGCAATGTGATGCTCCAGTATTGAAGAGTGCTAAAGAATGTAAGGAGGCTACTAAGATTGTACCTAAGTTGTGTGGGATATGCTTAGGTATAAAAAGAAAAAATATATTGATGTACACAAGGATTGAATAGGTTTACAAGATTGGGAGGTTACCATTGATGATTTGGCCAGTGGCTTCAGCTTCTTCTACAGTCATTATGAAAGCCTGACGCCTAGGTACATTCCTCCTTGCTGGAGGCACATTCCTCTGTCCTTGAGGCATGTTTCTCTGTGCCTGATAGAACTGACGAGTAGGCTGTGCAAGAGGTCCACGTGAAGGTGGAGAAGGTAGGGCTAAGCGAGGTGCAGGAGCCTGAATAGCTGGCCGCTGCGGAAAAGTGATCGTTGGTCGGGGTGCAGGAGTTGGGGGTGAGACGATGGGGACAATCTCCAACGGCGTGAGTGGATGCGCCACAAACTAAGCATAAGCGGTTAGCACGCTTGCAGTCCTTCACCAGGTGTCCATTCCTTTTGCAATAGAAGAAAAAGTCTAGACTGGGCCGGTTAAATGGTACTCCTGGTCTCCTAGGTACAAAAGGTGGCCTGGAAGAGGCTCCTCCTGCTATCTGAGTAGCAGGGCGCTTCACACTGGCAGACTGAGGTCCGTCCTTCTTCTTTACAACTGCCTCATATCATCGGGCAGCCTTCAGCGCAAGATCATGGGTTGGGAAATCCCCTGTAGCTAATGCAGCTTGAATCTCCGAGTCCAACCCTTGCTGAAATTTTCTTGCTCGGGTCTCAGCGGTTGGGATGAGGTGTGCAGCGAACCTGTTACGACCTTGTGTTAGCAGTGTAGTATGTGATATCAAGAAATTTAATATTGAGACATATCTTACCTGCTGGGCATGGTAAACTCAGCATCGTATTCATCCATAGATTTGTTCCATATTGAACCTTGCTGCAAGTGGATGAACTGATGTTTAATGTTGAAACGGGCAGTCTTGGAAAAATATTTTGCATCAAACATGTCGTGAAAAGTCTTCCATTCAATCGGCTGGGCAAGACGGCTTTCTTCAGCCTTCCACCATATTCTGGCGTTATCTGTGAGTTGCAGCTTCGCAACTCTAATCCAAGCAATCTCTGGCAGTTGTGCTGCTGCCAGGTCATCTTCAATGGACTGATCCCATTCCTCTGCCTCTATTGGGTTCCCTTTCCCAGAAAAGTGCTTACGATGCAATGCCCGGAATTGTTTGACTCCGGGTGACTCAGTCTCAGGGCGGTGCAAGAGGATAGCAGTCTGCTGCTGCTGACCCTCCAAGAGGCTTTTTATTGCCTGAAGCAATACCGAATGCTCTTTGATGGGAGCTGCCACGGTAGGTAGTGGTGGTAGAGGAGATGGAGTGTTTCCATTCACGTTGGTGCTCGTGTTGTTCGGGAAATCTATAACCTTGAAAGAAAAAGAAGGGTTAAGATAGATTCAAAATCTTAGAAATGTAAGGAATGCATAGTTGCTGATTCTTATAGTTCTTGTGATATATTGCTTAGGTTTCCATGCAGAACTGACCTGCATGGGTCGCCAACAAAACCTGTTACGCCCCGCTTCTCAGTGTACGGGGAAGGAGACGTGACGAGGCACACGACGTATTTATTCAGAAGTAAACATGTTAAGCGTAAATAAGCAATATAAATATAAAGCACAAGAATGACAAGAGATGTAATAAAACAACAAATTTTTATTGATAATCATTCTTTACATACAACTGAAAAGTAAAGTACAATGATATAAAGCGATGCCTAAACAATGGCATATGAACTGAAAAGAAAATAGTACAAGTAAGGCCTAAAATTCTGCCTCCTCTGTAAACTGCTCCAAGTCGTCCTGGCTGGGCTCGATCTCCTGAGAGTCGGGTCCTTCTGACAATATTCCAAATAAAAAAGAGACATGAATGTCGTCAGCGAACTAGCGCTCGGTAAGTCCCAAAAGATAGAATGTAATAGATAGATAAAGAGAATAGAATAGGTAAAGTATGTGTTTGTTATGTTAACGTAGTTGTTTGTAGCTTGGTACAGAATATATCATTGTATACAAGAGGAGTCCAACTTGCTCCGTAGACTAAGGTAACATGTAAGTATAAGGCCCCGTCAAAACCCACAGGACAACGGCAAAGGATGTTCATGTAGGTGTTTTTTAGTGACCATCATCGTACCACTTTTAACACATTCCGTACCAATCTACCACATTAAAACCCCGTAGTGTATATTGTATTGAATTAGGGTTATCAGACTTGCCAAGACAACGGTATAAGTTGTTCATGTAAAATGATTCAGGATGTAAACGGTAGTCATGTAGTCAAGTTCAAAATATAGTTATGGGTCGGTCAAGTCAAGTTATGTTGCATGTTTGATATTGTTATGGAATTCATGTTCAAGTATTCATGTTTAGATTCATGTTGACTTCGATTCATATTTGTATTGGGTTCAGATTGATTTAGAGTTGGACTCAGATTTGAGTCAGACACTTTAAACAGAATTGGATCCTGAATTAGGTTTGGGAATTATCAGTAACTGCTGCACATGGACGGTAGGACTTGTGTCTTTTTCCAAGACAATTACCATTGATAACTCCATTTTAGTTTCTACCTTAAATAGGCAAGCACCCACTTTCTCCGGCTCCCTGAGGTTCAAGAGAATTGGTCCCTCTTAAATCTATATTTACTAAGGTCCTTAATGTAATTTTATATAACTCGAGGGGTTTTTATGAAAAATGATTTTAATATACTTTCAAAATAAAACTAAAGTAATTATTTATATTATTTATAATTATCATGAATGTGAATTTTAGAGAATGAGGTATATTAGTGAACATATACATAGTTTGAATAGTTCAAGGTATTTTAGTGTAAAATTTGATTTGTAATGATTCCTTATGGTATTTTAGTGAAACTTTTCATTCGTTTATTTTCTAAAAAACATGGAATTTTATTATATATTAAAAATATATAATTTGATAATATTTATATAATTATTAAAAATATTTTTTTATTATTAAATAGAAATCCTCGTTTTTCTTAAAAATTGCCATGAGGAGGACTGCATCTCGCCCTACTATCCCGTGGATGTGCGATAATCCACACCATCTAATAGCGGGTTCCCTGAAATGGGTTGTAGAGGCACAATCGCAAAGAATTAAGTAACACAATTTAAAGAAATCTGGGTTTTTAATAGTTTAAGGTATTTAGATGAAAAGTCGTATTTTGCCACAAAAATATTGTTCAAGAGAATCGTACTATGTCAAGATGTGTGTATGTGAGAGGAGGTCATTACCTCATGAGGTTTTCTAAAGGTAATATTAAGCAAAACAATTAAAAGATGTCGTATGTAAACTTCATGGTATTTAAACGTAAAAGCTTAATTAAAGTTATTTAACATGGAGTTTCAGAGTGAAATTGGTTTCTAAACATTAGTTAAATTATTGAAAGTAAGGTATATACATGAGTACAAGTGATTCAAAAGAAGAATTATGGTTTTCAAAGGTTTTAGAAATAAATGTTGGTATAACTCCATTTACCGACATGTTTTGAAAAAAGAGTAATTTTATAGTAGAAAGAGAAGAAGAGATATGTGACTTACCAGTTTAAAGGAGAGAGGGGAGGTAGAGGATGAGGCTAGTAGCCTTCATGGAGTCGCGGGGTCGCTGGAAATGTTTCGAATCCTCGCCGGAATATGACGTAGGGCTAACTCCACTTGTACTCTTCTTAGACTTAGAAAATTTTGAGAATTTTTGCAATAAATTTTAGAATGAAGAGGGATAGGGTATGGGGTTGTATTTATAGTGTAAAATTAGGATATTGAAATTGAAGAAAGAATTAAAAATGCATTAAAAATGGGATTTATGATGGATAAAAATTCTCTGGATAATTGCAGGAAAAATAAATAGAACGGGAGTAGTAGGATATGCCAAGGGGTTTAGTGGGCAAAACACGGGGAATTTTCCCCACGGGGGGGACCGTCGGCGCATGTCTCGGGGCCGATCTCACCGGTCGAAGTGAGAAGTTGGGGGCTTGGATTTGTGCCACGTGTCAATGTCAGTTCATACAATATTTAGCAAATGTTTGATTTTTTGTCACTTTTCATTTTATATGAAGAGCACGTGTAACCTTTTGGGCTTCCAAAAAGTTTAAAAGAAAAATCAATAAAAATATTTGTGGCTGATGGGATTTGAACACATGGGCTATGCCACAACAGTGTAAGGCTTTACCAATAAGCTACAAGTGCTTTCTTATTGTTCTTAAATAAAAACAACATTTAAAGTATAATCAGTCTTACAAACTCCATTCTGTATATTAACTTGAAATTTTTTTGTACATTAAAAACAGAGTCGTTATAAACTTACACAGTACTGAACGTGCCTCGAGCTTGCCCGCATGCTGCTTTTTTACAAATGCTGGATATCCCCATATTTTTAGATAATTAAGATAGGGTTTCTTCTCACTCCACATCTGATATGTTGTGGTAGGCACTGACTTAGTAGGAATTTTGTTTAAAAGATATGCAGCTGATTCTAGTGCATAACCCCAGAAGGATCATGGTAACTTATCGTTACTCATCATGGAACATACCATATCCAATAAGTTTCGGTTCCGTCTTTCCGATACACCGTTGTGTTGAGATGTGTATGGAGAAGTAAGCTGAGAAAGAATTCCATTCTCTTTTAAATAACCCAGGAACTCGGCACTTAAGTATTCACCATCTCGATCAGATTTAAGTGTCTTGATACTTTTTCCGGTTTGTTTTTCCACTTCATTCTCGTTTTCCTGGAATTTCTCAAAAGCCTCGGATTTATGTTTTATCAAGAATACATGTCCGTACCTTAAGAAATTATCCGTAAAAATAATGAAGTAGGAATAACCACTTCTTATATGTGTAGACATTGTACTGCACACGTCGTTATGTATGAGCCTCAAGAGCTCGCTGGCTCTTACTCCGCGTCCAGTGAACGAAATCTTTGTCATCTTTCTTTTGAGACATGATTGAAAAATTGCATAAGACTGATATTCAGACGGATCCAAATATCCCTTTTTATGTAACTTCTTCAACCGTGTTTCATTGATGTGACCCAGTCTACAATACCATAAGAAAGCCTGATTTAATTCCGGATACGTTCTTTTAAGTATGTTCTGGACATTGAAAACCTGAGCTTGATTTAATACGTATATACCGTTATCTAGTATATCCGACCCAATCAAATTTTGATTAAGATGGATGTAGACGACATCGCTTACAAATGTAAAATCATAAACTTCTTTAGATAGTAATGATACAGAGATGGTAGTACATGCCAAATTAGGTACACAAAAACAGTTACGCAAAATCAAAATCTGTCAGTTTGTCAATCCTAGGTGATATTCCCATACGGATACAACATCCACGCTCATTCCGTTAGCAACTCTGAGAGTCATATCATCAGCCTTGATAACTCTACTGTTTCTCAGAGCCTGTAATGAATTACAGATATGAGATCCTGAGTTAATTGATAGACAATTTTCAATCATAAACATACTTGAAGCTGAAACCACAACGTGTTTCGAATCCTGGTTTCTGGCTTTCTAAGCCCTGCAGTTCTTCTTCCAATGCCCTTTTCCCGTGAAAATAGAAATATTCCACCTTCCCTACTGTCAGTCCCAAAACTTTTGCCCTGCCCTTTCCCTCTACCTTACTGACACCGCCTATCGGCTTGGTGGAAGCCTTCTTCTTCTCTCCCTTGGCTTTCGCTTTGGATCTAGAAAAATAAAATTCCCCAATACGCAGAGCGAGTGTCTCCCTGGGTTTCTGCAGGGTGCTCTTAGTGCTCCTCAACATGTTGAGGAGTTCTGGAAGTGAAACTTTCTTCCTTTGAATGTTGAAATTCAAAATAAACTGAGCGTAGGTAGAAGGGAAGGACTGTAGAATCAAGTCAGTATATAACTCGTTCTCCAACACGGTCCCAAGGTCCTCGAGCTCTTCAATATAGCTAATCATCGTAAGGACGTGGTCCCCTACAGATGACCCGATAGCCAACCTCGTCTGAAATAATTTTTTCGAGGTCTCATATCTTGCGATACGAGATTTCTCTCCATATAAATCTTTGGTATGGAGGAAGATGAAAGCTAAGTCTATCTTCTCGTGCCACCTCTGATGTTCATTATCCATTGAGGCCAACACGAGGCACTTGGCTCTCGCACTGTCTATTTCACATATCTTGCGGATTTCAACATCCGTGACAGTGGAATCTGGACCTGAGATGGCGGGGGCTTTGGTAGTAAGGAGGTAGCCCAGCTTGTCATAGGTAATGGCCATCTGGACAATCCTTAGCCAATTTTTATAGTTTGGCCCAGTCAATTTATTATTATCTAGCAGTAATTTAAGCCCGGTCATTTTGGTCGCTGCTATCAGGAGAGAGAGAAGAAACACTCAGTATGATACTTTTGCAAGTTTAGATTGGTTATTAGTTTATCTAAACAGGATGGCTCCCACTATTCCTCGAATCCTCCTTCAAACCATAAAAGAAGAATTAGTCAGGATTAATCTCATCGTACAATACTTGCTTAACCTTTTGTCCAGGCTAATGTTGGTAATTCGAGGGAGGTTTTCCAACGCTTTCGCGAAATTCCTTAATTACATAATCTCTTTTCCCTGGAGTCGTAGCCCAGCTAACACCGTTCTAGGCACCTACTTGGTTTATAGCATTGATTGTTTAGTGAAAAAATCTCCCGAAAAGTAGCGGATACTCACAGTAGGATCGGGATCCAAATATCATCGTGTGACAACCTTGAAGGAATCCTACCAAAATCATCATACTCTAAATGGTATGCAATACTAGCAGGTTTCATTTTCCTTTGAAACTCCCGATGTGGATTTTTGCCCCAGGCGCTTATGACTTTGACGAAAGCCAACATATCATAAGACGCAAGTCAAGTTCTACCTGTCATTATCTTGGTTAATTTGAACCCATCCGTACAAACCCTTGACGAAGGCTAAAATAGCTGTACGACTGTCCCAAATAAACGCATCTATCTATACTACAGATGAATACCCCGCAGCTACCAATCACTATGCCTTGGCGAAGGTCAAAATACATAGCTTGAATACTACTGAATACCCATTTGAAATAACGGAGGGCTACGGATGGTTTTGGCGAAACTGTGAACGTAATGAGCTTGATATAGTCGAAGGAACCATGATAGCTTGTAAAAAGAGCGGTTTAGGCTCCGCATTTAAAATTTTTTTTTTCAATAAAACCGAGTGGTTTTGAAATTGTTCCTACGATTTAAACTTTGGTTTGTTTTCCTTGCATTAATCAATATTAATACGGTCCCATCATTTAACCCTATCATTGCAGGAAGAAACGAAAATAGAACATACGCTTATGCCATCCACATTCGCCACGGGCCCTGTCATGCACCGTTAGGTTACTTAACTAACGGCAGAGCAGGGGCTGAACTAGCACGGGTGGAAAACATAAGCAACGTTTATTATATATATATATATATATAATATATATATATATATATAATATATATATATATATATAGCCATTTGTCTCACGTAATAATATGCATTCCAGATCACAGATCACAGATGAATATATTGTATATACTAGGAATTCCGTATTTCATTTTAGTCTAGAACGAAAGACGGATTCTACGGTCGTGATGAATAGCCAAACCCCACCCTAGACCCCTATGGGTACGGCAAACTAACTGCCAAATTCCCGAAGTGAAGCAACCTCCCTCAATAAAATGAGTAGGCCACTCGGCACTTCAAGAACCTGGTAATTTGTGCAGCCCATATTGGGTCTACCTAAGTGCAAGAAAAAGTAAATGAAATAATACAACGGTGGCTACAACCTCAACCCGCATGTGCCCCGCAAAAATAATATTACATCAATTTACAAGTTTACATGAATGAAAGAAAAGAAAACGCTCTTCTCACATCCCCCGACTATTCATCCACAACGATCCAATACTTCATATACACAAAACATGAAGAGATACAAATATGTGCAACCCCTACTAATCGACGTATAGCAATTAGCGGACGTTTAACAACACATATACAAACTTAAAGCAGATAAACAATGTTAAATTTTCGATTTAGAAACACTCCGTATTGCCCAAGCACAAAGATAACATAATATGAAATCTGGGCAAAATAAAAAAATACCATAAATCCTAAATCCAAGAGTACAGAACACCACCAAAAACCAAGACTCAATTCTCCAATGGGACCGGCCAGGCCGGGAAAAATGAATATATGGCCGGCCAAAATTTTGACTCGGGGTCTCTTTTTTCTATGGTGTTCTAGTTACATCAAGAGTAGCTTTCTACACTTGTTTAAAAAAATTTTAGAAGACTTTAAATTCGACATAAACTTGGATTTAAGTTTAATCGTTTTGGAGTCGTTTCGGTTTTGAAACTTTATACATCGTCTAAACTGCTAGTTAAGCTTTAAGTAGGCTCTGATACCACTGTAAGTCGATGTTGCGCACCCCGTGGGTTCGCGGGGAGGCAGAATTTAAAAAAACAATTTTTTCATACTATGCAACACTGACTAAACTCCAGGATCTTTACAGAAACCTTAACTAGTTATACTACTTGGAGGTTAAACTACTTGGTATGAGTTTTGTACCTCCTTGTTCACAAGTCCTTCGGGTCTTCTTCTTCTCCTCCTCTTCTTGAGCTCCTCGAAGATCGGATCGCGCTTCAAACGACGGCCTCTTCGTATCGAAGATGATCCACACGAGAGTATGTACCTCAAGCTCCAACCTCTAAACCGAGATAACTAAGGTACCTAGTTTGCTAAGTTAGGTAGCCTGGAAGATGTAGAGTGTCTAATGGAGTATTTTATCTCATATAACCCTATGGCTCACAACACATGTGAAGGTTAGTGTTTTTGAGGAAGAAGGGGGAGAAATTGGAGAGAGAAAAAGAAAATGCAAATGAGCAAGTGATGGCTAAGTGAAGAATGGCTCATCTCTTTTCCTCACCTTAAGCATGGATTATTTTCTATGGAAAATAATCAACCATACTTGAATAGTGAGTCCAAATCAAATAAACAATGTCGTGAGCCATACTTAACTCCTTACCACAAATATCTCCATTTACACCTCATTAATCTATTTCCAAAATAGATTAATCCAAGTAATGAGGTGTCCCCTTCTACAAGTATCTCTTGTGAAATTACAAGAATGCCCTCACCGTATAAACATACCCGTATTCATATTCCGAAAAATACGAATACAATGAGATGATAACAATCCAATAATATAATACTAGGATCCGGCTTAAACCAAAGCCCACTATTATTATCCGTCCGAACAACATCCGTGTAGCCAGTACACGTATATGATCTAAATCCTGCCGTAAAACCATACGGCCTCTACATCGTTACGCCCGAAGCAGGGAAGCCTTCTGTGTAGGACTCTAAAGACTCGACATTACGCTGGCAGTGGGTTTAACCACAAGTCCATCGGCGGTACTAGCTGCACGTAACGACTACCAATGTATCTGTCGATAAGAAGGCCGATAAGCAAACTCATCTGAACTTCTACTGAGCCTATTTGTGACAATCTCCGTACAGTCCGGTCTGTTCGTCTAAGATACTCGTATATCGGGCCTAGGGGGATGGTAACCGTCAGACCCCTAATAGCGTAATAAGTCATGCCGGGGTAGAGCCCAATACACTCTGTGAAACTACTGAAATACCTACCAGTAAATCTCGCTTGCCCTGGCTAGGGACTTTGTGTAATGGCTTTCCTAACACAGCGCGATATCAACCCCTAATACCGGGAGAGAAGAATCCTATCTAACCACAACTGCCTCCCAGTGCTTCGAGACTGCACCCAACTACTGCCTGTTTGCACGACTCTTTTGAGCCATGGTAGGGTAGTAATCTAAGTACAGTGGGAACACACTAGAGACAAATAGCGATGTCAAGTCAACGGACTAACCTGTACTCATGCCACCCGGGAACTGCTACCTGACGATATGTATAATACCAACCCGCAGTTTCCATTTAGTCCGTCCAGTGTAACTCATAATCCAATGAGCACATGTATACTATCTCCGGTACGACATACCAATAGCTGTGGGACAGGCCATCTCCCATGCTGGGATGAGAAGCGTATACACTAGTCTACTCTGGAGTATCGATACCCTTTCTCGATAATCCTATGATTAGGGACCTGTATAAAGATGTGTTTATGGACTAACCATACTCCACTAGTGTGACTGCCATCACAACGCTGGTCGCCAAGCAAAGATCCTAAGGGCTCTACTAATATATATTAGCGATATGCTAAAAGAAATATATACACATATTGAGGTAGAATCAAACCAAGTAGCATACTACCATTTTGAGCAAGACTGTTGTTATAACTGTGTATATCCTAAGCTTCCAAAATGTAATATACAATCCAGTACGATACAATAATGGCCTCTACGGCATATATCACTAACATTAAGTCACCGTGAATTTGGCAGAGATAACATTTCTTCGCATGCTCTTCACAATTCCTTATCATGGTAGGCCAGTAATACCCAAGTTGTTTGACTTGAAGCCACATTTTGGGGCCGGACTGGTAAGCCCCACAGACCCCTGAGTGAACTTCTTTCATGACTTTTTGGGTTTCGGCCAATGACAAACACCTGAGCCAGAGTTGGTCATATGATCTACAGTATAGCGTATTATTTACAAACACTTATCGGAGATCTTTCTTCTTCAGCCGAACCCTCGCAGATTTTACTTCAGGAAGGTTGTCGTATCGAAGGTACTCTATGAAGGGACCTCTCCAATCGGTCTCGTCTTGAATGATTCGAGCTTCTTCGACAGGATCGTTCTCTTGTTCTATGCTTTCTTCTTCACGCAAAGAGACTGTAGGCAGAATTTTCCGGCTTCTGACTGTTATCAGAATTTCACCCACATTGGGATCAGCAAGATTCTTTGGAGGAGGCATTGAAAGGATCTTAGCTGCGTCAGATTGTTTGGAGGACGCATCTTCATGATGGCCTTTATCTTTGATGGGTCAATTTCGATCCCCCGATGTTAATCTATGAAGCCTAAGAATTTTCCCGATGACACGCCAAAAGCGCATTTTAAAGGATTTATCTTCAGATCGTGTTCCCTCAGTTGGGTGAAAACGGTTCTGAGACCTCGGATGTATTCGTCTTTGGCTTTAGTCTTGATGACCAAATCATCAACATAACATTTGACAACTTTTTTTATTAGGTCATCAAAGATTTTGGTTATTGCCCTTTGATATGTGGAGCCCGCATTCTTCAGTTGGAATAGCATTACCTTATAGCAGTATATTCTGATCGGGGTTCAAAATGCTGTGTGTTTCTCATCCTTAGGCGATATCTTAATCTGATTATATCCATACGAGCCATCCATGAAGGTGAACAGCTTGTAATTTGATGTATCGTTGATCATCATTTCTATGACCGGTAGCAGAAAGTCGTCTTTAGGGCATGTTTTGTTCAGGTCCCTGAAATCGACACAGACTTGGATTTGCCGATTCTTCTTTCTCACTGGGATGATGCATGCGATCCAATCAGCATATTTCTCTTCTCTGATGAAGCCGGCATCGATGAGTTTCTTGGTTTTCTCGATGACTTTTTCTTCCAGCTCTCTTCTCATTCTTCAAGGAGCTTGTTTGACTGGCTTGACATCAGGAGAAATAGCCAGCTTATGCACGGCCATTTAAGGGGAGAGACCAAGCATTTCTTTGTACGTCCACGCAAAGCAGTCGGCAAACTCATGCCGCAGAGCGATTATCCGCTTTTTCATTTCCTCTAAAAAGAGCGAGCTGATATAGGTCGGCCTTAGATTATCGGACGTTCCCAAATCAACCTCGGTTAGCTCGTCGAAGATTGCTTGTCAGCCATCTTTGAGCTCTTGAAGGGCTTCTTCTGGCACGGCTAGCTCGTCTTCATTGTCACACCCCGCTTCCCAGTGTACGGAAGCGGAGACGTGGCAGGCACGCGACGTATTTACTAAGAAATAAATACGTTAAGCGTAAATAAGCAATATATGTATAAAATACACAAGAATTGACAAGAGATATAAAATGAACAGCAGCTTTTATTAACATTCATCTTTACAATACAACAGCTTTGAAAAGGAAAGTACAATGATATAAAAGAATGCCTAAACAGTGGCATACCAAATGAAAAGTAAGTAAAAGAAGGTAGAAGTCCTACTGGGAAGTGAGCTGGTCCACGTCCTCCTTGCTAGGCTCTATCTCGAGAGAGTCCTGTCCTCCTGATGAACATTCCAAAGAAAAAAATAGACAGGAATGTCATCAGCAATCTAGCCCCCGGTAAGTCCCAAAGGAAAGAAAGGAATATAGCAAGCAATGAGAATTTAACTGGTAAGATGTACAGGTATAAGATTGCTATTCTAGCGTAGTTGTTTGTAGCTTGGTACAGAAGGTATCAGTGTATACGAGAGGAGTCCAACTTTCCCCGTGGACTATGGTAACATGTAGTACAATGCCCATCAAAACCCACGGGACAACAGCACGAGAGTTCATGTAGGTGTCTTTTAGTTATCATCTCGTGCCACTTTTAATACATTCCGTACCAATCTACCCCTTTAACCCCGTAATGTATTGTTTTAGATTATATTGCTTGCCGAGACTATGGATACAAGTTGTTCAAGTAGTCAGGTTCAGGATATAAGCTTGTAGTTATATCAAGTTATAGCCATGGTTCGGTCAAGTCAAGTCTTGTATTCAGGTTTGATATTCAGGTTCAGATTCAAGTATACATGTTAGAATTTGGATTCATGTTTGAATTGGATTCTAGTTTGAGTTCGAATTTAAGTTTGATTTATACTCAGACTTGAGTCAGCCACTTATAGCTGATTTAGATACTGAATTAGGTTCGGGAGTTATCGCTAACTGCTGCACATGGACGACAAGATTTGTGTCTTTTTCAAAGACAATTACCATTGATAACACCGTTAAGTTTTCTATCTTAAATAGGAAAGCACTCACTTTCTCTAGCTCCCTGAGGCTTAAGAGAATTGATCCCGTTTAAACCCATATTTACTAAAGTCCTTAACAGTGTAATTTTATATAACTCGAGGGGGTTTTATGAAAAATATTTTTAAGAAATAGTTCAAAATAATCTCGAGAAATTATTTATATTATTTAGTGTTTCCATGAATGTGAGTTTTAGAGATTTTAGGTATTTTAGTGATAATAGCTTAGTTTGGATAGTTCATGGTATTTTACCGTAAAGATTAACTTTTGTTGGTATCTTGATGGTATTTTGATGAAACTTGTAATTGTTTTATTTGAAAAAATATAAGGTTATTATATTTTGAAAATATATGGATTTGTAATATTTATATAATTATTGAAAATTAATTTTTATTATTAAGTAGAAAATTGCGTTTTTCTTAAAAATCGTATTAAAACCTTTCGAAACCAAATGCTCCGTGAGGAGGTTTGCATCTCGCTTTACTAGCCCAAAAATATGCGATAATCTGTACCATCCAATAGCGGATCCCCTAAAAAGGGTTGTACATGTATATTTGCAAAGGAATTTTAAAATACAATTCCAAAGAAAACCGTTTTTGTAGTAGATGTTATTTTAATGAAATATTGTGTTCGTAACTAAAAATACGTTCAAAGAGTATCATGTTATGGAAACTCTGTGTGTATGTGAGTAGGTCATTACCCCGTGATGTTTTCTAAAGGTATGATTAAGCAAAATAATTAAATATGGTAGATACAAAGTTCATGGTATTTTAATGTAAAGTTGATTTAAAGTTATTTTGCATGATATTTTTGAGGGAAAGTTGGTTCTAAATATTAGTTTTATGTTAACTAGCAAGGTGTAGAAATATGAATGAGCAATACTTAAGAAAAAGTGCAATTTCTAGGGTTTCGAATAAAATGTTGGTATTAACTCCACTAACCGACATGTTTTGAAAAAAAGAACTTTTTAAGAAGAAAGAGAGGGATAGGAAGGGACTTACTAGTGAAGTGGTTAGAAGGAAAGGGTAGGAAGAGGGGTTTTTCGTCGTGATATCGCGGAGTCGCCGGAACTTGCTTCGATACTCGCCGGAAATTGATCTCTTACTAACTCCACTTGTACTCTTCTTGTACTTAAAAACTTCGAGAATTTTGGCTATAATTTTCAGAATGAGAAAGGGCTAAGGCATGGGGTAGTATTTATAGTGTGGAATTATGGTTTTGAAATTAAAAAGATGAATTAAAATGTATTAAAAAGATGATAAATGGGGAATTGAGGGGTCTCTATTTGATTGCAGAGTAATCAAACAGTGCAGGGGGTTAAGGGTAGGGGAAAGGTCATGTGTGCAAAGCCCGGAGTTCATTAGGCTCGGGGGGGCGTCAGTGCCGGCCATGGGGCAAGATCCGCCGGTCGATTTGTATAGGGGGGCTGGTGGATTTTGGACACATTTTCAAGTCTGTATTAATACCCTTTTGCACATGTTTATTTCTTCAGACTTTTCATTTTTATGTGCATTGCAGGTGTAAACTTTTAGACTTCCAAAAAGTTTAAAAGAAAAATCAGAAAAAAATATAATGTGTCTGATGGGGTTCGAACACAGGGGCTACGTCACAGCAGTGCAAGGCTTTACCAGTGAGCTACAACTTGTTTCTTATTGTTCTTAAAAAAAAATTAACTTATAAATTGTACTCAGGCTTGTAAACTCTTTTCTGTACATTAAACTGAAAATTTTTGTACAGTAAATTCAGAGTCCTTACATTCTACTCTCCTTATAAAAATTTCATTCTCGAAATTTACAATTACATAAGGACTAGTTTACAAATAAGTAAGGGTATCTTGCACGCATGTCATCTTCTTTTTCCCACGTTGATTTTCCTGGTGAATCTTTTCTCCACATCACTCGGACCAAGTTTACTTCCTTATTCCGCAGTGTCTTCACTTTTTAGTCCAGGATTTCAACGGGTTGTTCTTCGCAAGTCAGGTCAGTCTGCATATTGAGCTCGAAATGATCAAGGATGTGGCTGGGGTCGCTCCCATATCTTCGAAGCCGGGATATGTGGAACACGTTGTGCACTCCTTCCAATGAGGGTGGTGGTGCCAAACAGTATGCCACTTCTCCGACTCATTTGAGAATGTCAAACGGCCCTATGTATCTCGGACTGAGCTTACCTCTCTTGACAAAGAGGATTACTCCTCGGTTTGGAGATATCTTTAAGAAAACATGTTCTCCAGGTTGGAGCTCCACATGTTGGCGCTTTGCATCAGCCTAATATTTCTGTCAGTCTTGGGCTATGCGCATTCTTTCCCTGATCATGCGAATTATATCCACAGTTGCCACAATCATATCTGGTCTAAGGAGATCACGATCTCCGATGTCGTCCCAACTTAGTAGTGAACAACACTTTCTTCTGTAGAGAGCTGCAAATGGTTTCATTCCAATACTCTTCTGATAGCTGTTGTTGTATGAAAACTCCACAAGGTGTAGGTGATCTTCCCACGAACCTCCAAAGTCTAACATGCAAGCTCTTAGCATGACCTCCAGAATCTGAATTGTCCGCTCGGACTGTCCGTCCGTTTGTGGATGGTAAGTCGTGCTGAAGTTCATACTCATTCTAAAGCTAACTTGCAGACTCTACCAAAATTGTGATCGGAATCTGGTATCACGATCGAAGACTATGCAAACTGGTACTCCATGTAATCTCACAATCTTCTGAAAGAGGTCATGGGTATAAAAAATAGTACACTTTGAGGTTAAATCTTACTTTAGATTCTTGCTTATCTCCATAGGTATAAAAAATAGTACGCCTCGGTAGATTGGCCAACCCGAAAGGGGATGAAATGTGCCGACTTGGTGAGTCGATCCATAATTACCCATACTGTGTCGTTACCCTTCGTGCTACGAGGGAGGGCAGTCACGAAGTTCATAGTAATGTGCTGCCATTTCCATTCTGGGATGGGTAACGGCTGAAGTACACCGGCAGTTCTGTGATGTTCATCATTTACTTGCTGACACACAAAACATCTGGCTACGCTTCTAGCTACTTCGCGCTTCATTCCATGCCACCAGTAGTGTTTCCATAGATCCTTATACATTTTGGTACCCCCGGGGTGTACTGAGTACGGAGAGCCGTGAGCTTCTTTCATCAACTCTTCTCGAACAGGACCTTGTGGTATACATAATCGACTTCCATATCTCAAGGATCCATCTTCGTGGATGATGAAGTCAGTTCAAAGTCCACTTTCTACTTGTTCTCGGATCTTTTGTAGCTTGGCGTCGTTTGCTTGAGCTGCTTTGATCTGATTGATAATAGTAGACTGGACTTGTAAGTTCATCAAATATGAAGCGTTATCTGGCATAACTACTTCGATTGCCAATCCGTGCAATTCCTGTTGTAGCTTCCACTGAGCTGTGAGATTCATTGCTAATGGCTGGCGCTTAGGTGCATCAGGAACTACATTCACCTTTCCTGGATGATACTGTAGGTTGATATCGAAGTCCGCCATGAGTTCTAGCCATCTTCTCTGCGGCATGTTCAATTCCTTCTGAGTAAATACATACTTCAGACTTTTGTGGTCCGTATATATATCCACTTATTCTCCGAGAAGATAGTGGCGCCAAATTTTAAGTGCAACGATAACGGCTGCCAACTCCAGATCATGTGTTGGATAGTTGCGTTCATGAAGTTTCAGCTGTCTTGATGCAAAATCTACAACTTTTCCATGCTGGTGTAGAACACATCATAATCTCTTACCGGACGCATCGCAATGTGCGACGAAACCTCCAGATTGATCCGGTATTACGAGAATAGAAGCTGATACCAATCTTGAGTTGAGTTCTACAAAAGCTTGTTCACATGCTTCTGACCACACGAATACTTCATCTTTACGTGTGAGCTTAGTCAGGGGTGCTGAAATTTTCGAAAAACCTTCAATGAGTTTTCGGTAGTATCCTGCTAATCCTAAGAAACATCGAATATATTTCACCGTCTTTGGTGTCGGCCATTCGCTGACAGCTGACACCTTAGCTGGATCTACTAAGATTCCTTCGCCCGAAATGATATGTCCGAGAAATCTGACTTGATCTAGCCAAAATTCACACTTGCTGTATTTGGCATAGAGTTGATATTGTCGCAATGTCTCCAGTACAATTCGTAAATGCTCGGTGTGCTCTTTCCGATTCTTTGAATACACCAGGATGTCGTCGATGAAAACAACAACGAACCTGTCTAAGTACTCTCGGAAAACTTGGTTCATCAGATTCATGAATATATCAGGTGCATTGGTTACTCCAAATGGCATCACAAGATATTCGTAATGACCATAGCGAGTTCTGAACGCCGTTTTAAGAATATCAGACTCTTTGACCTTCACCTGATGATAACCCGAACGAAGATCTAATTTTAAGAATACACAAGACCCACTTAGCTGATCGATGCGTGGTAGTGGATGCTTATTCTTTATCATCACTTCGTTCAGAGCTCGGTAATCTATACACATTCTGTATGAACCTTCTTTCTTCTTCACAAGCAAAACTGGAGATCCCCAACTTGAAATATTAGGACGAATCGAACCTTTCTTCAAAAGTTCATCCAACTGAGTACGGATCTCCTTCAATCCTTCTGGACTTAACCAGTAGCTTTGATTACCGGTTGTGCAACAGGTAGTAAGTCAATGCTGAATTCAAGAGCTCGATCGGGAGGCAAACCTGTTATATCACCAGGGAACACATCCTCGAACTCTCGAACTATCTCTAGATTTTCTTGTTTCGCCGGTAGAGTAAACACTTCTGCATTCTTTGGCTTGGCACGGAAGATTCCTGGCTCCAAAGTTCTATCTCCACTCTTGAAGTAAAAGACTGGGTGATCTGGTATCTCAAATCCTACCCTCCTTTGACGGCAGTCAATTGTAGCATATAAAACTCCCAGCCAGTCCATTCCTAACACAACATTGATGTTTGGGATGTCCAGTACTTTGAAATTCGCGTAGAATTCTTGTCCGCAAACTACAACAGGACACTAATCCAATCCCATAGTTGCCTTTAATGCTCCATTTCCGGAACTGACATTCCAGCCTGAAATGTGTGGCTTCACGGAAATTGCATCTGCTCTCACAAATCTTTGCCATATGAAGCAGTGTGACGCTCCAGTATCGAACAGTACTAGTGCAGGAAGGGTGGCTACTAGTATAGTATCTAAGTTGTGTGAGATTGGTTTTAGATACAGGAAAAATATAGAGATATATACGGATTGAAAAGATGAAAGGATTGGGAATTACCAGTGATAACTTGGCCAGCGGCCTCGGCTTTCTCAACTGTCATGGTGAAATCCTGACGCCGGGGTACATTCCTCCTTGCTGGATGCACATTTCTCTATCCCTGGGGCATGTTTCTCTGCCCTTGAGGCATGTTCCTTTATGCCTGATGGAATTGACGAGGAGGCTGTGCAGGAGGTCCACGTGGAGGTGGAGCAGGGAGAGCAAAACGAGGTGCAGGAGCTTGAATTGCTGGCCGCTGCGAAAAAGTGATCGCAGATCTAGGTGCTGGAGCTGGGTTGAGACGATATGGAAAATATCTAAAAGTGTGAGTAGATGCACCACAAACTAAGC